>OW121740.1:181770399-182507899 GCA_933228675.1 Stomorhina lunata
AACTAAAATTGACTTAAAATTCAAACCAAAAAATTCTCAAAATCATTTTAGTTTAAATACTAGTTAACAGATTGATTAATAATTGAATCCAACATATACATGTATATATAATTTACTTGCTACAAATGTGTTGGTGATTAATCCCAAATTTATGTACTTCCTTCTTTAATATTTATGTGCGTGAATGTTCTTATTAAAATGACTCACACTATTTGACCCTGAATGTTTGCTGGGTTATTTACTAAAAAAACACACGTACTACTTCCACAGTTTATTTTTTTCCTTCGATTCATCAATTGAAAGAAATCATGATAATCTTTTAAGATATAGTAATATAAAGTTTCGTTTAAATCAGCAAATAGACCCCATTAAGCAAAAATTTACCGTAAATAAAGTATATTATTTTGCATTTTATGAAGTCATAACAACAAAAATAAATCTATTTTAATTTCTCACACATTTTGCATCATGAATTTATCTGATCTCGTAGATCTTAAGTCGTCACTAAAATTTTGAATAAAAAAAATTAGTGTTAATTAAAACACTTTAGATCAATATAATGCAGACAGACGTTGATTTCGTATTTCTTTTCCACCAAAAAAATATAATAATAGTAAAAGAAGTTGTTAAAGATGACAACAAAATCAAAATAAATTTAAATAATTAAACCAAAACATACTAACATACTCTGTGTATGTATCTTTATCTATTTGACCATATATCAGATACATAACAACATATCTATTGATCGTTATTTATTGGTATTATTTAATACGAGTATGTCTTTGTCGAACTGTATTTTTTGTAAATAAATACTTCCTGCTTGTCTTGTTCTCTATCTTTCATTGAATATTCAAAATTAAAACAATAAAAAAAAATTAATTAATTATATACAAAAAGCAAAATAAGAAGAGGAAAATGAAGGGGGGTGAAGGGTTGCCATTTATCTTTAGTTCAAGCGGTTCGATTTATCAAGTTATATGAGATTATATTGTCAAAAGACTTCTTTCTATCTATCGGCATGATAAGTGTGCCAGTAAGCAACATGACAGATTATTAGAAAATCCCACACCCGTTACATTTAATGAATAATTTATATAATTATAACTAAAAAAAAAATCAATAAACAATAATATTTAATTCAGTTCAACCCCTTGGACAAAAGGGGGTTGGTTGATCATGTTACAAATCGCTAGATCATCGTGTAAACAATAATATTGTAATAATGTTGATAATATTCAAAATAATTTAGTTAATATTCAATAGATTAATTTGAATATAACAAATTAACTTCACTAAGTATTCACACATCGTTAATCATATCGTATGAACGAGTGCCAAGTTATGCACTTAGAGAAATAGTTGCTAAAAATATAACTTCTTCATTCCTACTTTCAGATGTCTCCTAATATAATAGGCAGTACTTTTATTTTGGCTGAAACAGCCATTTCAAACACAGACCCCAACAATAACAAGGCAAATGGCAACAGTGCAGCATGTGCAATGGCAGCAGCCTCAGCACCTACTAGTGCTCCTAAAGTTGAAAGTGCCCTTTTAAAAGCTAACAAGACAAATACCACAGCCAAGATGACCTCGGCTAAGAGCATAAGCAGCACTAAACAGGAAGTGGCCACAAAGAAACCCTTTAAAATGGAAATTGTGTGGCATAATGTTTTGTTGTTCATAATTTTGCATAGTTCTGCATTTTATGGATTGTATTTGGTGTTTGCCGAAAATGCCTACATAGATCTTTTACTCGGTAAGTATTGTCTTCGCTTGCTCAGTGTATAGAGTGGCATTACCGCTGAGCAGCAACATAATTAAAGTGTCAGTGTGAGAAGAATTTTTAAATAATTTATTTACTTTATTTGTTTGTTTGTGGCAGCTTACTTTATCGTGTTCTTTAGTGGTATGGGTATTACTGCTGGGGTACATCGTCTGTGGTCTCATCGTGCCTACAAAGCCAGATTACCCTTGCGCATATTCCTTATGTTGTGCCAATCCTTGGCCTTCCAAAACAGCATCTACGAATGGACTCGTGATCATCGTGTCCACCACAAGTTCACAGATTCCGATGCTGATCCTCACAACTCTAGACGTGGTTTCTTCTTCGCCCATATGGGCTGGTTGTTATGCAGAAAGCACCCTGACGTCAAGGAGAAGGGAAAACAAATTGATATGAGTGATTTGGAAGCTGATCCCGTTGTTATGTTCCAAAAGAAGTAAGTTCCGAGACTTTAAGCTGAGTGATTTTATCTAGAAAATTACTAAAACGTTTTGTTTCATCCATCCATAGATACTACTTTGTTATCATGCCTATTTGCTGTTTTGTTTTACCTGCTCTTTTCCCTTACTACTATTTGGGCTCCTCTCTTAAGGTGTGCTTTTTCGTTGGTTCCATGTTCCGTTATTGTTTATCTTTGCACGGTACCTGGTTGGTGAACAGCGCTGCTCACTTTTATGGCATGAAACCCTACGACAAGAACATCAGCTCCGTCAATAACAAATTTGTATCGTTCATTGCTTTTGGTGAAGGTTGGCACAACTATCATCATGTCTTCCCCTGGGATTACAAAGCAGCTGAATTGCCTAACTACTACAACTGGACTACCGCTTTCTTGAACATGATGGCCAGAATTGGTACGTTAAACATTTTGATAAATATATCATTAACACGATATCTTACAAAAACTTTTTAATTTGCAGGACAAGCTTATGACTTGAAGACCGTTTCCGAGGAGATGTTATTGAAACGTATCCAACGTACTGGTGATGGTACTCACCCATCAGCCATTGACATGAACAACAACAATGAAATCACCACAGAAATGCTTTTGAAACTCGATCATGAGAATGAGGAGACCATGGTGTGGGGTTGGGACGACAAGGATGTGCATATAGAAGATCGTTTGGGTACACAAATCATTGAGAAGAAGGAAGATTAAATTCTTTTACTCTCGAAGAGAGCCAGCATTTAATAAAATGTGCAAATACCTTCACATTGAGATCAAAAGAATTAAAATGAAAGAACTAAAATGCTAAGATTAGGGCCAGTACTACTTTGTGCAGTATTTAATTTAACATTTATTTAAATTGGTCAGAAGTTTCAAAAGTTATACTGGTCTTATTTCTCTCCTTTAAATTTTTTTAATCTAAAACTTCTCAAATCTCCCTGTAATATTATTTTGTAGAAATCCTTCGTTCGTGTTAAAATGATAAATGATATGTCTGGGAATGTGTGTGTGGATCACACACATTTAAATATTTACCCATACATACATATAATATAATAATGTATTTGCGCAGAGGTTCTAGTTTTAACAAATGATTAGTCTATTTTTATTATTTCTATAATAAGTTTTAGCCTAAAATACAATTTTAATTTTAAAAATTAATAATTTTAGTTATGTAGATGTATGTGTATTATTGTGAAAGGTCAATTAACCAGTTATCCAACCAACTGATCGCTTACATTGTATTCAAGTACAATAACTGGGTATGCTGCTATTGATTGATTTGTTTATTATTTTTATAAATAATACTATTTTGTTTACTGGGTTATACCATGTAGTTTTATATTTTAGTTTTGTTATATTGAATTGAGCGAAAGGTTTATCCCCCCCCCCCCAAATATATCAATTAGTTTAAGTTATTAGCTTAAGATGCATTTAAAAACATCTGTACATTTTGATTTACATAATAACCAAAAATTTAAATATACATTTTACACTTAATACTCTAAAAGTACGAGTTAAATACAAAAATAAAAAAAAAATTTGAAAAAAAAATCATAAAATTTTAAATGAAAATGTTTTATTCATTTCCAATTATGTACGAGTATAGGAAAAAATCTCAAAAATATCATTTAAAAAAATAGAATTGTTAAGTTTTATGTTTTCAAGTTGAATTGGCAGTGATTGACTACACAAGAACTCGGGTGAATGCCTTTAAATCTAGTTTTGAACCAGTATAAAAGAATCAAAATGCTGTATAGCTATTATAGGCCTTTTAAATATGTATACATATCTACATAAATATGTATGTTTTTATTTGTAAAAATATACAATATTTAAATTTTTTGCCACATAGGAACAGCGTCAGAAATACAATTTGTATTTATAATAGATCCAAAAAGAAGGTTTATTAGGTTTGTCATACTGTTTGTAATATCTATATTAAAACGGACTTGGTTTCATTTTTAGCTCTGATAATTTTCTAATAGTCAAACTATATTTAATTTTGTAAGGGTATTTTGCAATTTTCAAGGGTATTTTGCAATTTTTCGGCATTTCATGGGCCCTCATTCGATTAAACTCAAATTTTCAAGGGTTGGCGTTTAGGGTTTGTTTTTTAGTAAAAAACAAAATACTTAATTTTTATAAAAATAAATCAGAGACCGAATATTGTTTTATTTTTTAAATCAATCAAGTATAAATATCATTGTCGATGAAAATTTATTTTCATTTCGATCGATGAAGAAAAAAGAGGGATTTATATTTGAAATATAAATATCCCTCATGATGAATATTTTAAATATCTTTAACGATAAATATCCGAACAGAAAAATATTTTATTGATTGTTTTATTTTTGAACTTCTGTTTTGACTTTGAAAAAATAAAATATTTTTGAAATTTTCAAATTTTTAACAATGAATGTATGAATATGTTTCCAATTAATTGGAATGTTTTAGGACATCGAAGTTAAACCTAATAATCCTAATGGAACTAATGGTGGTTTCTTCGATTCGCAAAACCATTTCAACGTAAAATTTGCAACAATAATAGAATTTATTGTTATTTAAACGTTCTAAAGACTTTTTATACCAGGACAAATCTTCTTCTTCTTCTGTCATCCTTGACTCCCATTAGAGCATCGGGCATGGGAGGATGCAACAGTTGCCTAGCGTCTCCAGTTACCAGGTAAGAACTGTATCTAATTCCCAGTCTAACCTCCTCATGGTACATCTTGGAAACCTGAACAAAATAGTTTTAGATGCGGTAAACAACCCGTGTAGGATTCTAGATCAGGGCTAATATAAGAGGGAGTTATCTTAGAGCCATTGCAGCCTATTTGGTCTAAGGGTCTAAGATAATTGTACTTGGTAAAGTACGAAAATGCAGGGTCTGTTCAAAATATAAGTTGCGGCTGCAAACGAGCGTCTGTCTCGGATCGAGCGGATCGCTATACAAACGAGTCTTGTTTCTTTGGACCTATCACCCATCGACTTAAGTTTTAAACATGGATAGAAACAACATTACAGAATATACTACTCCAAGGAGTAATCATCAAGGATTTTAGAATTGCCTAATCTATGCATTAACATAAACATTATGATGAATGAAACCAGGAAAATTTTTCCAGGAAATAACAAATAAAATTTGAATATTTTCTATCAAAATTTTTTTTCATCGGATGAAAAAAGATGAAAATTATTTTGAACTGATAAATATCCCAAACGATTTTTTTATTTTTTATTTTCATCGGATTGAAAAACGATACAAAATTTTTTGAACAATTAAAAATCATTAGGGATTTTTAATATTTTTTAAACTTCAATGATTGTTTTTGTATGGATTAAAATATGAAAATATTGTTTTAAAAGTATTAATATTCGGTCTCTGAAATAAATACTATTTTGCTATGGAAAATTAACAGAAAAAAAAAACAAATTTTGACCTCTGACCCCGAGAAAAGTGTTAAGCTTTTATAATATTAGAAAAACATTCATACAAACATTCATACATTCTCCACAGACTGAGCAAAAAAAATCATTATTACTTTTATTAAAATAGAAATTAGATACAATTTAACAAGCATATAATCAAAAAATTACTTTTTCGCAAAATTCTAAGATTTTAAATCGTAGTCACGGGGAAACGGTTCAAGATATCGACACATTTTTTTGAGTCTTGTTATACCCACCATCAAAAAGAATGTGGGGTATATTCCCAGTAAGAACAGTGTCAAACGTTTGAAATATGATGACTTTTACATTTGATATCAAACGTTTTTCTCAAACTTTTTTCAAACCTGAACAGATGTTTGAGATTCACATTCATTTTCAAATGAGGGTTCATTTGAGAATAAACGTTTAAAAAATTATAGTTTCTCAAATTGAGAATAAAGGTTATTCTCAAATCATTATCAAATCCTAAGATGATTTGAGAATAATTTTAAAAATGGTGTTATATAAATTTGATATCAAACCTTATTTCAAACTTTTTTCAAACATTAAAAAAATAATTTATAATTTACCATAGCTCCCGTATAACCCCGACTATGCTAATTGCTTATTTGCTAATAAATAACAAACTATAATAGCTATGATGATAATTTGGTATATAGAAGTTTTACATAAGCACTAGGTAGCATATAAAACTTCATCGAAATCAGTTCACATTTAGCCATAGCCCCCATACAAAACACATATGAAAACAGCCTAAATTTCACCTAAAATACACTTATATGCCAATTAATCTCAAAATATAATATATATAATCACTTAATTTAGCACAAGGAAGTCTTATGTCAATGCCAGTCAGTGCGCAAAATTTTGTCACAATCGGTCACCATTTGACCACAGTTCCCATATAAAAAACTTACAGAAACACAAAATACCAAAAATAAGAGTTCCTGTCCGTTAAGGCGCGATAGCGCCTTTACTACAGGAGCTAGAAGGACAAATGTTATAGATATGTTATAGAAGTTGTGTACTGAAAATCGTCGAAATCGGTTCACATTTAGTTGGAGCTTCCATATAACCCCGTCCGGAAATCACATATAACCTGGGGCCAAATTACGGCATTCGATATCGATCGTAATTCTAGATATTTTCAAAACATTTGTATAGCATACTTTAATGATAATCAAAATTATTTAAAAGATGCACAAGTTTACTATATTTTTTTAAGTTATTTGCCAAAAGATGAACAATAGTAACAGAGTTTTAATTGAACTATATGTTTTTTAAAAACGAATCAAAATGAATACCAAATTTCAATAAACTTTTTGCATCGAAGTAACTTTCAACATCCCTAAAGTATACTTCACAATATTCGCTTAAAAGTCTGAGTTTTCGATCGATATCGAATGCGTTAATTTGGCCCCTGATAAATTTAATACAAATGTAACAGCTATGACGACTAAATTTAGAACAGAGAAGTTTAATGCAACTATTGGTCAGTATGTCAAATTTTATAGGAATCGGCCCATATTTGACCATAGGTTTCATAAAAAAACCACTCCCGGAAATCACTAAAATGCCACAAACGCCAGTTAAAAGCTATTATAAACTATGACAGCTATAGCCACAAAATTTTTCATAAATAAGGTCTACATGAATACCAGCCAGAACATAAAATTTTGAGACAATCGGTCAATATTTCTTATATATATAACATCCCCTTTTTATTCCCACCATCAAAAAGAATGGGGGTATATTGAGATTGCCATTCCGTTTGAAATTTCTTAATATTAGTTCAAAACAAAAGGATATACTATGTCACTGAAATTTTCAATAAATATTCTTCATTTCTTGGAAAATTTCAGTATTGAAGATATATTTTTCAGATAATTTTCCAAATTTTCACAAAAAATTCGAACCAAATAAAAGATAATTTATTAGTCAAAAGGATTAAAGCCCAAATTTTTCATATTTTTTGAGGAAATAGCCGAAAATTATTTAAAAAATCTATCAGAAATCGATCGCTTTCCACCACATTCCGGTATAACACGAAAGATTTTTTATTGATTTCAGATTTTTTGCGTTAGAAAGGAAATTTATACCATAATTTCATTTCGTTTATATATTTTAAAATCGTTTTAGTAAACAACTACAGTGTTTCATAAAATTGATTATATAAAATAAATTTATTTTGAATTTTACAATAAAAATAGTTGAATTACAGGAAATAAAAATGGGGATTACATTTACGCCCACCTTCTTCCTATATATAAGATAAAAATGCGAGATTTTTGATTGTGAGGCTAAAATATATTAGTAAAATTTACATAAATGGAAATAATCTTGACATTGAAACAAATAATTTTAAGAATACATAAAACCAGTAGGATAACTTTAAGATATAAAGGCATACTTATTTGATAATTAAAGAATTAATTATCAAATCAAAATTTGGCTACTTTCGTTAGATCTTAGCAAAATTCAAGATATAACTTTTTCAGTATGAAGAGATCATTGACTTTTTAAACCGTTCTGTTACAAATCAAATTATTTATATATACATTTTAATACCTATACATACATACATACTTATGTATATATTTGATTATAAATATACATATCTATGGCTTAATATAAAAAGACCTAACTCGATTTTTTGTTACTTTACAGGAGAAGCAAAAAAGTTAATAAAATTTGTAAAATTTTAGATACATCAAAAATTTGAATACAATAATAACACACTAAGGTCAAAGGTCAGTTCTTTTTCGAGTATAAAGATAAATATTTGCTAAATGCTGTTTCCGACTTATATGAGAGCTAGCGTCAAATGTGGACCTATTATCTCGAATTTTAGCAAATTGATTACAGTTTTTACAAAAGTTATATATACAAAAAATAAACATTAAATTGTCATTATCTTCAGATATGAGCGTTTTAGTGATTTTTGTTTCACATAGTGCGTTTTGATAGAAGAGTTTTTATGGGAGGTATAATCAAATATGGATCGATTTCCAATTTGGTACTGTCATTTTTGTTTACAAAAGCAGTATCTGTTTTAAATTCCATGAACATATATTGAAATTTGTGGCCATAATATCAATTCCGGGAAGTGGCCGGAGGTACCATATATAATGGATCGATTTTGACGAATTTCAAATTATCTTTAGAATTGCAAATTGGACTTTGATTACAAGGTTTACATATGAGCAGGAGTAGGCAGCCCATACCACCAGAAGCCGATGAATTTATGTAATTTTCGTAAATACCACGATCATTGGAACTTGGGAAAAATTAGTATAAAATCATTCAGTTGGAATTTGGATGTTAACAGAGTTGGTTGGTGCCACTTTGTTAAAGCAAAGACTAAAACAAAATAGGCAAGAAACAAATCAAAATCCAATTTATAGCAACAAGATAAATGGTTCGAGAGAACAAAGAAATACAATCTCGAACATTGTTGCCACGACACTATTATTTTTGTAAACATTGGGAATATTTTTGTAAATATTGGGATTTTTTAAAACAGAAATAAATTTTAATATTAAACGATTTTAGATATTTGAGGCCCTATGCTCCACTGGGAGTCAAGGATAACAGAAGAAGAAAAAGGATATATTTTCGATCCAAACATTTTTTTATAGAAAAATTTTTAATAAAAATATTTTTCTTTGCTAAATTTTTTTTTTTAATTTTTTAGAAAGAAAAATTTTTGATAAAAAAATTTTCTATAGAAAAATTTTTGATAACAAAATTTTCTATAGAAAAATTTTTGATAACAAAATTTTCTATAGATTTTCTATTGAAAAATTTTTGATAAAAAAATTTTTTATAAAAAAATTTTTAATAAAAAAATTTTCTATAGAAAAATTTTTGATAAAAAAAATTTCTATTGAAAAATTTTTGATAAAAAAATTTTCTATAGATCTTCTATGGAAAAATTTTTGATAAAAAAAATTTTCTATAAAAAAATTTTTAATAAAAAAATTTTCTATAGAAAAATTTTTGATAAAATATTTTCTATAGATTTTCTATAGAAACATTTTTGATAAAAAAATTTTCTATAGATTTTCTATAGAAAAATTTTTGATAAAAAATTTTTCTATAGATTTTCTATAGAAAAATTTTTTATCAAAAAATTTTCTATAGAAAAATTGTTGATAAAAAAATTTTCTATAGATTTTCTATAGAAAAATTTTTGATAAAAAAAATTTTCTATAGAAACATTTTTGATAAAAGATTTCTATAAAAAATTTTTGGATAAAAAAATTTTCTATAGAAAAATTTTTGATAAAAAAATTTTCTATAGAAAAATTTTTGATAAAAAAATTTTCTATAGAAAAATTTTTGATAAAAAAATTTTCTATAGAAAAATTTTTGATAAAAAAATTTTCTATAGAAAAATTTTTGATAAAAAAATTTTCTATAGAAAAATTTTTGATAAAAAAATTTTCTATAGAAAAATTTTTGATAAAAAAATTTTCTGTAGAAAAATTTTTGATAAAAAAATTTTCTATAGAAAAATTTTTTATAAAAAAATTTTATATAGAAAAATTTTTGATAAAAAAATTTCCTATAGAAAAATTTTTGATAAAAAAATTTTCTATAGAAAAATTTTTGATAAAAAAATTTTCTATAGAAAAATTTTTGATAAAAAAATTTTCTATAGAAAAATTTTTGATAAAAAAATTTTCTATAGAAAAATTTTTGATAAAAAAATTTTCTATAGAAAAATTTTTGATAAAAAAATTTTCTATAGAAAAATTTTTGATAAAAAAATTTTCTATAGAAAAATTTTTGATAAAAAAATTTTCTATAGAAAAATTTTTGATAAAAAAATTTTCTATAGAAAAATTTTTGATAAAAAAATTTTCTATAGAAAAATTTTTGATAAAAAAATTTTCTATAGAAAAATTTTTGATAAAAAAATTTTCTATAGAAAAATTTTTGATAAAAAAATTTTCTATAGAAAAATTTTTGATAAAAAAATTTTCTATAGAAAAATTTTTGATAAAAAAATTTTCTATAGAAAAATTTTTGATAAAAAAATTTTCTATAGAAAAATTTTTGATAAAAAAATTTTCTATAGAAAAATTTTTGATAAAAAAATTTTCTATAGAAAAATTTTTGATAAAAAAATTTTCTATAGAAAAATTTTTGATAAAAAAATTTTCTATAGAAAAATTTTTGATAAAAAAATTTTCTATAGAAAAATTTTTGATAAAAAAATTTTCTATAGAAAAATTTTTGATAAAAAAATTTTCTATAGAAAAATTTTTGATAAAAAAATTTTCTATAGAAAAATTTTTAATAAAAAAATTTTCTATAGAAAAATTTTTGATAAAAAAATTTTCTATAGAAAAATTTTTGATAAACAAAATTTTCTATAGAAAAATTTTTGATAAAAAAATTTTCTATAGAAAAATTTTTGATAAAAAAATTTTCTATAGAAAAATTTTTGATAAAAACATTACAAAAATGGAGTAGAAATCTTTTTCGTTTAAAAACGTTAGAACTACACATTGAAAAAAAGTACCTATTTCAGTTAAAAGTATAAAAAACGGCAACTCTCCTGACTATTTTTTAGTCCTGTTCTCTTTAGGCCGACACGTGCATATGAGGTCCAGCCAGACAGAAGGACAGACTTACTTTACATATTAACAAACCTAATACATAAATGCTTTTCATCAATGTATGTTGTTGTAGGATATATATACTAACAATAGCACATTAAAGCTTAAACTAAAAAGTTACATGACGTATTTTTTATTTAGTGAAATTAAAATTGAAACATTATAAATTGGTTCATTTAGTGAAAATTAGTATGACCGTAACTATAATTGATGGGTTGTTCCTCTTGGGCATTTACATGGGTGCGTGCTGCATATATTAATGCTGCCATAAATGCCGCATTATTCATGATCATGGTAGTCAGTGTGGCCATTTTAAGGACTGGTAGTATAAAGGGTAGAAATGTGCCCATTAGTATGGCCGGCATTATCTAAAATAGTAGGGAACGTTAAAAAAAGAAAGTATTAAGTTAAGCAATACACTTAAGCATAAAATAATTAGGCAAATTGATATTTAACATGAATAATTAAAAAGGTTTTACCATAACAGGCACTGCCATTTGTAACATGGTTGTTTTGTATGATGATTTCTTGACCTTTTTTCGTTTCTTGGAGTCTTTATGTTTCGACTTTATATCAATATCATCCTCATCTAAACTAACATTCTCCTGACCTTCTATGCTGGTGTCTATAAATCCCGTATCCTTCTGTCCATTATTCTTTGAGCGACCTTGTTGTACCAAATGATGTTTTGCCTCTGAAAATAATAAGGAGAAATTATAAATTCGATTTTTTTACTGATTTTAGGCTTACTTTTTTTAAGGGAAAATTTCAACTTATTCTCTTTGCTGGGTATGATTTTAACCATTAGACCGGGTAGAAAATGGAGTTTAATGTCACGATTTTTAAAAAATCTTTGAAAGTGCAAAACCAAACGTTTGTTTAAATCTTTGTCTGACATTTTTCTGAAACGATCACTGATCAGGCTGCCCATTTGTTCGTCTTCGCCAAAGAATTGATTGAGAAAATCTTTTGTTACATTGCCAGTGTTGGGCCACACTTTTCGTTCCTCCATTTTTTGTAAGACATATAGTTTTGTACATCGCAATGTACTAAATGCACGTAAACACTCATAAATACGCATTGGAATTGACGCCCTAAAGTATGGCACAGACATTGGATTAACTAATGATAACGGCGTTAATTCATTTGGATATTCAACACTACGTAACCTCTGCTGTTGATCGTTATTTGCAGTTGGTTCTTGTCTCGACTCTGTTTGATTTTGTTGTTGATATGAAGGCGTTATTGAGTAACTGAGTACAACAACGAATACTATAAAATTAATTTGGTTGTGCAAAAGTTTAAAGCGTTTCATTTTTGTTTCCAAAATAAAAAAAAAAATTATGAATGTAAAACGAATATCAATAGATGATGTTGTATATGTCCTTGTTCGTTTTGGATGCGTTTAATTTAACTACACCTGGTATGATGCACGTTCTGTTTGCTACTAAACGTCCAAAAGATTTCCTCGTACATTGCAGTGGAGAAAATAGAATGAAAAGAAAGTTACTTGTAATTGAAAATTCGAGTATGTAGCTTGTGCGGTTTTAAGCATCAGAATTCCTCTGCAGAATAGTTTTCCAATGGATTATTTTAGTCTGCTGCTGGCTGGTGTATCAATTATCAATGTTTAAGATGCAACCATATATAGTATGTTAGATGTTTTAATGCTGCATATTTTTTGCGACTGGTTTTCCTTGATCTTGCTTTGCTTACGCTTCAAACCATCTTTCAAGCTCAGAGTAACCATTGCTGGCTGCTTGTTCAGTTCATGTGAATATGGATTTGTGACCCGATTGTGGCTGGCAAAAGTCGTTCACGATGTAATGAGAGAGTGTTTTGCTTTGTCTAACTATTTCGTTTAATCCAGTTGGCGTTTCAAGTTCATTATTTGTTTTAATCTTTTTTTTTTTTATTCATTTTGAGTTTGTTCTATTTCTTTAAAGCGGTCTTCGTCTGTCCGATTTGATTGGCCTTGTTATACATTTTTGACTTTCGAACAAAAGAACACAAACAATTTTTGGATTTAGACAATTGTTAATATCGGGTGTTTTTTATTGAGGTATAGAACTTTAAGTTGGCATCACTTTTTTAACTGGCGGCCATTTTGTCAGCTGTCAAGTGATTAATATTTAGTTGGGTTTGCCATTTCATCATGAACAGGTTGACAAAAGAACAACGCTTGCAAATCGTGCAAATTTATTTCGAAAATAATGGTTCAGTTCGCGAAGTTTACCGCAAGCTCCGTCCATTTTTTGGCCGACATAATCGTCCATCAGAGCAATTAATTCGGTTAACCATGGATCGTTTTCGCACTACGTTTACTCTATGTGATAATACGCATCCGCAGCGACGTCGAACAGTGCGCACCGAAGAAACAATTGCCGCTGTAGAGCAAAGTGTTGAAGAGGACCCGAATGAATCGATTCGCCACCGTGCACAGCAATTGGAGCTTTGTCCATCAACTTTATGGAAGATTTTGCGCAAAGATCTTGGCTTGCGACCTTACAAGATCCAGCTTGTGCAAGAATTAAAGCCGCGACACCATGCAATGCGTCGTGATTTTGGTGTATGGGCCGAAAATGAGATTGATCTCGATGCTGATTTTCATCGCAAAATTTTGTTCAGTTATGAGGCTCATTTTTGGTTGAATGGCTACGTCAACAAGCATCGTGCGATTTGACACCACTGGATTATTTTCTTTGGGGATATGTGAAGTCGCTCGTCTACGCCAACAAACCAGAAACGTTAGGGGACTTGGAAGCCAACATTCGTGGCGTTATTGCCAACATACGGCCCCATATGCTCGAAAAAGTAGTTGAAAATTGGACCTGTAGAATTGGCTTTTTTCGAGCCAGCCGCGGCGGCCACATGCCCGAAATCATATTTAAACATTAATGGCATAAAATTATCCTTCCAATAAAGCCAAATTGATGGACATTAAAACGATTTTCTTGTGTTTTATTTCAATTCGAAGATCTATACCTCTAAAAAAAACACCCTTTACATTAGTAATTATTCGAATACTAGGAAATAAAACAATTACTTTGAGGTAAATCCTGATAAATCGTAATAAATTTCTTTACACAGAAAACCTTATATGAGCCTTTACAACAACAAGTGTGAAGGAAAGTTCAATTCTCAACACGAAATTACAGATCTAGCAAAATTAAAAAAATTAAAAATCAATAGACCTTTTACACTCTATCTATTTCCAATACTTTTTTGAAAAAATTAAGTAAAATTGAGCACATGTACAAAAACTTTGCTTAAAATCATAACATGATCAAATGCTACGAATAAATTAATTTTGAGTAATTTTCAGTGGCGCCACCTGTCGCGGTGCTTTAAGACAACAAATGTCAATCGCAAGCACTTTAATGGCTCGATTGTGTATTGCAACTCAATTTTAATTATGTTGCCAAAATGACATTACGTTTGGCAACTGAAAATCGATAACAGAACCTCAGGCAATTATTTATCATATTGTAGATGGCAACAAGAGTCAATTCTAGTTGCCAGTTATAGGTTATTTCACCAACTGGGAATTTGTAGTTGCTGCTAATTTTGTTTGCATAAAAAAGCTGAAAAATAAAGTCCCATGGTCCTATGGAAAGCACATGTGTGCCTTCTATACATCCGACAATGCCTGAAAACTTTATTTTCTTTGTTTGCTCTATTAATTGTATG
Source organism: Stomorhina lunata (assembly GCA_933228675.1). Classification (NCBI taxonomy): domain Eukaryota; kingdom Metazoa; phylum Arthropoda; class Insecta; order Diptera; family Rhiniidae; genus Stomorhina; species Stomorhina lunata. Next base: position 181,785,404 of record OW121740.1, read on the forward strand.
ACTTCCTTTAGAATAACTGACAACGTAGGTTGTACCATATCAAGGTTGAAAACATTTCCATGGGACTTCTGGAAACTTCGATCCGAAAAAAATTTTAAAGCGACACTAATTTTCAAAAGTTTAAATATTTATATCGATATGCGATGAAAATCGATCGTTTTCAAAGCCATCGATTTATGATATATATTTCTAAGATAATTTTCGGTTATTTCCCCCCCCCCCCCCCCAAAAAAAAAAACAAAAAAATAAGATTTGGGTTTTAATCCTTTTGACTGCTATCTAATCTTTCATTTGGTTTGAATTTTTTTGTGAAAAACTATCATTTGGGAATTTCGAACTTTAGAATTAATTGAAAAACTATCTCAAAAATATATCTGAAATCGACGATTTGAAAACGATCGAACGTTTTTTACTGGTTGCGTTGCTAGTAGATAAAGCAACTAAAATTCGGTTGCTATACAAAATCGAGCCATAAAGCAAACTATAGTTTGACATAGTAGAAAATAAGAAAAATTAAGAAAAACCGTCCATTTTCCACCAATACAATGTTAGCTTACACACATCAACTCAGACAAGAAGCTTTTTTAGTGACCCAAACGAAGATTTTATAAGTCGTCCACTTAATCACTTAAGTCCTAAGTTAAATTTTTTTTGGAAGATCAGCATTTTTCATACCCTTCACCACCATAGGTGGAAAGGGTATTATAAGTTTATGCTGATGTATGTAACGCATAAAAATATTTGTCTTAGACCCAATAGTAGTTTGTCTTAGTATACTAATAGGCTTAGAATCACTTTCTAAGTCGATTTCCGTCCGTCGTCTGGCTGGCTGAACCCCCATGTAAACCTTATAATCAAACTACAGGTCGCAATTCTAAAGATAATTTGGTGAAATTTGGCACAAATAATTTTTTTGATAGTGGTTATTTAAATTCGTCAAAATCGGTCTATTATTTATGATACCCCCATAGGTCCCTCTTCCCGGAATTAATATATATTGGCCACAAATATCAATATTTTTTCATGAAATTTAAAACAAATACTGCTTATATAAACTAAAATCACTTAACCAAATTAAAATCGGTCCACATTTGACTATAGCTCCCATATAAACTAATGTGTCAAAACGCACTAAATGGGACAAAAATCACTAAAACTCTCTTAAATCTGAAGATAATAAGAATTTTAAGTCTATTTTTTGCAAATATAATTTTTGTAACAACTGTAATCAATTTTCCAATTTTGAGATAATCGGTCCACATTTGACCCTAGCTCTCATACAAGTCCAAATGACGGAAACAGCTTAAATATATAAGTTTTGAGAAAATGTTTGTATGATAGCAAAATTCAGCAAATATATGTCTTTATACAGAAAAAAGAATACCTTTGACCTTAGTGGTGAAGGGTATCGTATGGTCGGGCTTGACCGACTATAGCTATAAATGTAAATGTTTGAAAATGTAAAAAGTATCCCAAAACCTGGATCACACGTATGAAAAAGTACATTGTGCTTTATAATGATCATGTTTTTTTTTAAACTAGTAAAGCCATTATTAATGACAAATATGTATTTATTTTCTGTACTCTCGAAACTTGCAAGGCAACCTTCGTCGTAGAACATTCCTGCTTTCTTTAGATTACAGTTGTCTTGTAATTGCAATATTTTGAGAAAAATTATATTTTTCTAAACATTCTTGTGAAATTAAAGAAATAAAAAAATAATTTGTTATAAGTTTTAATTTGTTTACGTAGTCTCAATTTGAAGAAAATCGCTTTACCATAGATCCGGCTTCGATATGTAAGCGAAATCCGAAATATTAAGGATGTTTTATGTAGAAATTATGACAGATTTGACTAACATAATAGACCAATTATGTTGTTAATGAAACATAAATTAACACCGTAATACTATTTATATAGAGTAACAATAAGATATTTTATATGCATTTCTAAGATATTTATATTTCAACACTTTTCGCGATATCTCAATTTCAGAGTGCTAAAATATTTAAACGAAATAAAGTTTCACCTTCACCTTAAAATTTCAATTAAAACAACTGAAACTCGACATGAAACGAGTTTGCTTTCATTATAATCTCCTGATGGTCTGGTCTAGAAGCTGCAGCAGCAACAGAATAAAACAACTTAATTTCTTCTAATCATCGTCACTTTTGTAAATTGATTTTAAAAAGACTATTTATGTTGTACTAGTGGACCACACCACAATTAAGAGACAATTTATAATTGTATTGAAGTGCTGACAGTGATCCGGAAAACGTTGAAGCGCATTCATTATTTGCAAGAAAAACAAACATCTTTAAAAGGAAAATGTCGCACATATGAAAAAGTTTTTTTAATTGGTGGAACGAACAGTAAAGTCCAACCGTTAGTTTTAATAAATTTCGAAAATATTAAATTAAAAGAAAACTTGAATTTATTTGGGTTAAATGAAACGATTGAACACTGAATTTGTCATATTTATGACTCCAAAAGTGTTGAAGAAAACAAACGCAAATGCTCGTTGCTAGTCTTTTATGGTCAAAGCTAAAGACGAAGAAGAACACCATGATATTAAAGCGCAACTCATGTCCACATGCTTCTTTAGCTTAGAAGTGTCGTTCTGAATTTTAAACAGGCTTCGCCGACAGATATTTAATAAAAAGTGAAATTTATACCAACTTATGTATGTATTTTTAAAAATATCGACTTTTTATTTTTTACTTTTGGTTTCTTGTTTTTGTTTTTTTTTTTACAATATTTCGTGACGCCTTAGTTTTGTTTTAAATAAATAAATTACAAATAAATAAATTAATAAATAAATACTTGAGATAAAATAAATAGCTAAATGGCTAACTTAACTTAGTTTTTGGTACAAAGATTCAAGTACATTTTTCTTATTTTTACACACAAGCGAAAAATCGAAAAGACAATTTGGGGTAAAAGTTAATCTGCCCCAAAGGCTACTCCGATTTGAATGACGAGTATTTATCAAGGGAGGTATAAGGAAGGTATTATTATATACGATGTATTATTTACCATTCCTTTTCTAGCCAAACGGGTTGTTGGGTGTGACTGTGGGAGTAGACTACAGGCACGGGAGCAGGAGCAGCCGTGTAAGCAGCAGCATGTACCTGGGGTAAAGCACGAGATAACATTTGACCGATAGCCAAAACCAAAAGAATGACACCAACGCCCAAACCCTTCATGGAAACAACGGTCAGGGCACCCAATAAAGTGGTGATCACACCAACGACAAATGCTCCTGGAACTACGGCAAAGCTCATGCGTTTCAAAAAGTGATGGCCAAATGTGCGAGACTCTGGTAGAAATACATATATATATTTTTTAATCCACATGAAACTTTACAATTATTTCTAAAAACTTACCGCTAACATCGGCATTATCACTGTCGTTGCTCTGTTGGCAGAGAACAGCGTTGGTCATGAAGCACAAGACAACTAAAGCGCAGATAATTTTTTGTTGAGCAGCCATTTTATAAATTAATATCCTTTTGGGTGGGAAAGAGGAACAGGAACAATAATCCACAAAACTGGAGACGGCAGAAACTTTGTTGGTGATCGTTAAACGATGACAATGAAATGAATGATTTTTTGACAGGGCTGATGGTTTTTATTGTTAATTTCATCAAACGTCGCTCACCCGCGCCCCCATAGAATGCAAATGGCCAACATTTATCGGCACGACTCTTCATATTCATTTCATTCATTCATTTATCCAAACATTTACAAAATTTCTAAATTATTACTACAACATTTCTTTGCCATTTCCGTACCACAGACAACCAAGTTAACAAAATGTTTTGACTATTTTTTAGTTTAATTTTGCTTGTGTTTGTGTCATTTGCTTAAGCCGATATCAAAATTAATCCATTTTTTTATAAATGAAACTGTTCACTGTTAATCGCGTTCTTTTTATGGCAAATGAAATTTGTTACTTACCAACTATTGTTTTACCTTAAAGGGTGTTGACACAATGTGTGTGTGCGTTTCAAATAGGTTTACTTTAACATGGCCAAGTTCATGGAGTGACAACTGCAGTTGCGCACGCGTGGTTACACAAAATACATTTTGTTTGAAGATACGTAGTTATTGTATTGTGGAAATGGAAATTTTTAGTACATACTTTTTTTAGGAAATTATGGTAGAATGTCACTTTAGCTTTAAACTTGTTTACAAAAAGGATTTTAAAGAATAATAAATTATTTAAAAAAATTATTGAAACTAGTGTGAAAAAAAAAATATATTAAAATAGTATGCTTTATGACATAAGTAGTTTATAAAAATATAAATGGATAGATTTTTCTATCGAAATTTATTTTTCAAAAATTTTTCTACGGAAGTTTTTTTATCAAAACTTTTTCTTTAGAAATTTTTTTTATCAAAAAATTTTTCTATAGAAAATTTTTCTGTATAAATATTTTTTATCAAAAATTTTTGTGTACAAAAATTTTTTTTATGAAAATTTTTTCTAAAGAAAATTTTTCAATGAAAATTTTTTTACAGAAATATATATTTTTATTTTTTTATTGAAAATTTTTTACAGCAAAATATTCCTATCGAAAATTTTTCTATAGCAAAATATTTTAATCGAGATTTTTTTATGGAAAAATATTTTTATCGAAAATTTTTCCATAGAAAAATGTTTGTATCGAAAACTTTTAAGACTTAACTTAAAATTTGTATTTTTTCAATGTGTAGTTCTGATGTTAAAACAAAAGTTTTCCTGTTTTTTAAATTTTGTTAAAAATTTTTTTATGAAAAATTTTTCTATAGAAATTTTTTTCACAAAAGTTTTCTATAGAAAAGTTTTTTTCATCAAAATTTTTTCTATAGATTTTTTTTTTATTAAAAATTTTTTTTTAAAGAATTTTTTTTTAATTTTTCTATAAAAAATTATTTTTATCAAAAAATTTTTCGATTGAAAATTGTTCATTATAAATATTTCTTTACAAAAATTTTTCTGTATAAATTTTTTTTTATGAAAAAATTTTCTATAGAGAGTTTTTTATTGAAAAATTTTCTATAGAAAATTATTTTAATCGATATTTTTTTATAGAAAAATATTTTTATAGAAAATTTTTCTATAGAAAGATATTTTTATCGAAAATATTTTTATAGAAAAATATTTTTATCAAAAACTTTTCTATAGAAATATATTTTTATCGAAAATTTTTCTATAGAAAAATATTTTTATCGAAAATTTTTTTATAAAAAAATATTTTTATCGCAAATTTTTCTATAGAAAAATATTTTTATCGATAATTTTTCTATAGAAAAATATTTTTATCGATAATTTTTCTATAGAAAAATATTTTTATCGAAGATTTTTTTATAAAAAAATATTTTTATCGCAAATTTTTCTATAGAAAAATATTTTTATCGATAATTTTTCTATAGAAAAATATTTTTATACAAAATATTTCTAAAGAAAAATATTTCTATCGTAAATTTTTCTATAGAAAAATATTTTTATCGTAAATTTTTCTATAGAAAAATATTTTTATCGTAAATTTTTCTATAGAAAAATATTTTCATCGAAAATTTTTCTATAGAAAAATAATTTTATCGAAAATTTTTGTATAGAAAAATAATTTTATCGAACATTTTTCTGTAGAAAAAAATTTTATCGAAAATTTTTCTATAGAAAAATAATTTTATCGAAAAGTTTTCTATAGAAAAATATTTTTATCGTAAATTTTTCTATAGAAAAATATTTTTATCGTAAATTTTTCTATAGAAAAATATTTTCATCGAAAATTTTTCTATAGAAAAATAATTTTATCGACAATTTTTCTATAGAAAAATAATTTTATCGAACATTTTTCTGTAGAAAAATAATTTTATCGAAAATTTTTCTATAGAAAAATAATTTTATCGAAAAGTTTTCTATAGAAAAATATTTTTATCGTAAATTTTTCTATAGAAAAATATTTTTATCGTAAATTTTTCTATAGAAAAATATTTCCATCGAAAATTTTCTATAGAAAAAAAATTTTATCGACAATTTTTCTATAGAAAAATAATTTTATCGAACATTTTTCTGTAGAAAAATAATTTTATCGAAAATTTTTCTATAGAAAAATAATTTTATCGAAAAGTTTTCTATAGAAAAATATATTTATCGAAAATTTTTCTATAGAAAAATATTTTTATTGAAAATTTTTCTATAGAAAAATATTTTTATTGAAAATTTTTCTATAGAAAAATATTTTTATTCAAAATTTTTCTATAGAAAAATATTTTTATTGGAAATTTTTTCTATAGAAAAATATTTTTATCGAAAATTTTTCTATAAAAAAATTATTTTATCGAACATTTCTCTATAGAAAAATATTTTTATCGAACATTTTTCTATAGAAAAATATTTTTATCGAAAATTTCTCTATAGAAAAATATTTTTACCGAATATTTTTCTATAGAAAAATATTTTAATCGAAAATTTTTCTACAGAAAAATAATTTTATCGAAAATTTTTCCATAGAAAAATATTTTTATCAAAAATTTTTCTATCGAAAAATATTTTTATCAAAAATTTTTCTATAGAAAAATATTTTTTATCGAAAAAATATTTATACTGAAAAATCTTAACCTTGACCAAATCTCTGAATGCTTTTATTACTCATTTGAACGAGTTTCATTAATGATCGTGATATTTACGAAAATTACAAAAAGTTTTCGGCTTCTGGCAGTATGGGCTGCGTTCTCCAGATCATAGTACATATAAAGCATAGGCAGAAAGTTACGAGCTAACATAACACTCTAGGTTAACCTATTATAAACAAGGAAAGTATGTCTGTGTAATAAAAGTGGACTTCATCCTATTAAAAATCTGGGTTGTATATTGATTCAAATATTTGTATGTAAAACAAATTTACATACAAATCCATAATTCTAAAAGATATTTCAATAAATATTCATGTGTATGTACTGTGCACTCGTAAAAGTCAAATAATTTTTGTTCGTCACATAATAAAACGTAGATTTTCAATAATTTTTATTTTGTACGTGTTTAAATTTTAACTTTTTTTTATCAATATTTTTGTCAAAAGTGGAAAGGGCGGGCGTCTTAATACAAAATCGATTGACTATTGCTTTTTCCACAACTACTGACGTCATTTTGTGGCTCCTTCGGTGCAATAACAAAAACAACAAGAAAAAAACATGAGTATTGAAAAAAAATCCGTTTATTTGGAAATAGTTGTCGCTACTCACTTTCGTTTAATATTCATGTCGTTTTAATTAAATATTTTTACTACTAATGGAAACCATAATTTCATTAATTTATGTATGGATATTCAATAAAATTAATTTATTTTTGGATATTTAATAAAATAATCAATAAAAAGAAGGTGCAAAGAAAAAGGGTCATTTGTAATTTATAAAATAAATTTTAAAAAATAAATACTTTCACTTTTAATTTAGAACTACCCGTAGACATTGAAAAATTTGTTATATAATTTGCTGTAATTAAAAATATTTGACTATTTTAGCTTGATAAGTGTAATAAACAAAATTGACTTTTTATTATTTGTTAAACAAAATCATTATTATTTTTTCTTGGTTTTATTTAATTGTAACACTAAACCATACAACTTTTAATGTAATTATAAACCTTAAAGTTAAGATGGAAATAATTTTGGTTAATATGGAAATAATTTTGGTTAAAAAATAATTACAAACCAACAAGATTTTCATTTTTTTTGTTTGTATAAAAAAATTAGGTGATTTTATTTTTTCAATTTCAATATTGAATTGATAATAAAAGCTTAAATTAAGTGGAGAAATTAAAATTTCAGACTTTCGGATTTTCTTAAGCAAACAAAGTTGCATATAAAAACAGCGGAATTTGTTGATAGATGAAGTTAAACTTGGTAAATTGATGAAGTTAAACTTGAATTAGAATCAGAGCTTCGAAAGGCTTAATTAAATATTAGCTTAATTCCTAGGAATTCAAAAATGATTTAACAATACCTTAAGTTTAATTCCCATAAAACAATTCAAAAAAATGTGTTGATTTTTAATTCTTAGTGAATTGATTCACATGAGAATTTAAAATCAACTTGAATGAATAAAATGTTTCTTCATTCCTCTACTCCAATTTGAATTAACATTTTTTATTCTTAATTAAAACCAGTCCAAATTGAATTACAATATTTTTTGGTAATTCATTTTGTGCAAATCATTAGGGTGGATATAAACTAAAGATACTTGATTTTAAATCAAAAACTTAAATTCTGACTTTTTCTGGGGAAAAGTTTTGAAAACTATACCACTCATTGAATAAAAGTATATCAAACCAAAAAAACGAAAATTGAAGTTTTAATTTATAGGGTATTATTGGATCAAGTGCGTTTGTAAATACTCTAGATATAAAATAGAACAAAATTTATCATAACCTATTAAAATATTCTTATGTTTTATCAGAAAGCATACACATTTTATAAAAGTATGCATGTATTCTTTAATTTTCGTTCAAAAAAAATGGAACTACCCTAATGTGGCTATTTCACGGCAAACTCGTGTATATTTTGCATTTATTTGTTAAACTATAACTTTTAAAAGATATTTAGCTATGCAGGAATAGAGTATTATTAATGGTCTTCAATTTATAATGACTTTATCTTTACCAGAAATTCAATAAATGAAGGAATCTGCTTAATATAAAATTTATTCTAAAAAAAATTATAAAAAGAATTTATTTTTTGTGACATTAGTTTTTGTAAATACATACATATACATGTAAAATGTGCTGATATGTAAGAGTATATTATCTCTGGTTTTGTTGTGTTGCTGCGAAATAATGTATTTTATATATTTTCGAATCTGTGTGAGATTATAGATTATGTGTACAGAAAATCTTTAGTTTTATGTGTGTCTATATTTTATTTTAAATAGTTTTTCTGATCTTATGACCAATAACAAAGAATTTTTTATTTTTTTAAATTTCGCCTAAGTCAACTTAATAAGTTTTCGAATTTTTCCACAAAAATGTTATTTGTATATGCCCTACAGGTCTAAAAAACATCGGTCCCTTCGCAAGAAGATATATTACATAGCTGAAATACATACACAGTTATTATGGAATTAGAATAGAATTACAAAATTCAGTATAATTAGAAAATGTATATATACATATGTATGTATGTCGATAATGAATAAATCACATTTTAATCATATGACTTTTCATACATGTTTTTTAAACAAAGTGGACTTGGTTTTGTTAAAATCGAATAGGAAATCATCTCAGCTTAAAAACCCTTTTTAACCCAATAACTTAAGAAAGAGTCAATTCTTTATCCTCTAAAATGGGGACTTTTTGTTAATGGGTATTAAATGATATTTAATCCCTAATGCAATCCTGAAACTTATTTTATGGTTGAGATTTCGTTGAGATTTATTTTATTCCGCTCATTTATAGGTATCATATATTTTTGAACTATAGGGTTCGTTTGAATATATTTATTTTTGTATGCCATTACAAAATGATTTGTTTATAAAATTTTTAATTATTTTTGTATTAGATTAAGAATTGAAATAATTTAAATTAAATCTAACTGATTTTAAATTCCCTAAGAATTAATTCTTAAAAGTTAAGGCTTATGACTTGATTCAGGTGAATGTATTATGGGAATGATATAAACACTAAAATGAATTTGATTTTAAAATATGGAATTAGGAATTGAGCCTTTCGAACCTCTGATTAGAATCAAGAAAATATTAAAAGAAACTCGTTTATTAAATTGGAACCAATATTTATATTGAAGAAATTTCAAAGCCCATATTTGACTCCTATTGTAAATAAACAATAAATATAAGAAACATTTACACATTTATAAACTTATACATAAATAAGAATGAAAAGTAGTTACTCTAGAATAACATTTAAACATACATAAGTATAAATTGTTTCAATTACAGTCGAGTTTGAAAACATAATGATGCTTTACTTTCTTAGTTTTTTTTTTTATTTAAAACTATCCAACTAGAAAAATACCCCCTCATGATAACGTTTATACAACTTGATTTTGTGGCAGCAAAAGATGTTACTATTTTAACAACACATAAATTAAAATCGGATAGCAGTGGATCCGATAAAAGTTAAAGGTACATTCTTTATACTTCTAAAAAAGTAATTTATATACAAATTTCTAAATTCTAAAGTTTAAAATAATTTTTAATATTTTAAATTTCAAACTTACTAACTTTAAAATATGTTCCCAACAAACCATTTCAGAAGCAAATTTTAAATTAGTTGTAGAAAAACTTATCATATCATAATTTTACAAGTTAAAGTTTTCAGTCTTTGTGTTTTTTCCGGTGAAGAGTGAAGTATTTTTGTCAGTGAAGTGTATTAAAAAGTGGAAATTAAAAAATAGTAATTAATTATTTCAAAATAAAAGACTTTAAACTAAGTAAAGAATCGATACAAAATTGTGGAATATACAATATATCAGAGATCGGCTCAAAGAGAATAAAAAAAAAAATCGTGGACAGAGTTGCCGTTTTTTATACTTTTAACTAAAATAGGTATTTTTTTAACGTGTAGTTCTGATATTTTAAAAAGAAAATGTTTTCTACTCCATTTATTTTTAATATTGTTATCAAAAAGTTTTCTATAGAAAATTTTTTTATCAAAAATTTTTCTATAGAAAATTTTTTTATCAAAAATTTTTCTATAGAAAATTTTTTTATCAAAAATTTTTCTATAGAAAATTTTTTTATCAAAAATTTTTCTATAGAAAATTTTTTTATCAAAAATTTTTCTATAGAAAATTTTTTTATCAAAAATTTTTCTATAGAAAATTTTTTTATCAAAAATTTTTCTATAGAAAATTTTTTTATCAAAAATTTTTCTATAGAAAATTTTTTTATCAAAAATTTTTCTATAGAAAATTTTTTTATCAAAAATTTTTCTATAGAAAATTTTTTTATCAAAAATTTTTCTATAGAAAATTTTTTTATCAAAAATTTTTCTATAGAAAATTTTTTATCAAAAATTTTTCTATAGAAAATTTTTTTATCAAAAATTTTTCTATAGAAAATTTTTTTATCAAAAATTTTTCTATAGAAAATTTTTTTATCAAAAATTTTTCTATAGAAAATTTTTTTATCAAAAATTTTTCTATAGAAAATTTTTTTATCAACAATTTTTCTATATAAAATTTTTCCATAGAAAACCCAAAACAAAAATTTTTCTATAGAAAAATTTTTTATCAAAAATTTTTCTATAGAAAATTTTTTTATCAAAAATTTTTCCATAGAAAACCCATAACTTCTCAACAAACATTATTCTATACCAAATTTTTTTATCGAAAATTTTTCTATAGAAAATTTTCTTATCAAAAATTTTTCTTTAGAAAATTTTTTTATCAAAATTTTTTACCAAATTTTTTTTTTTTTATCAAAAATTTTTCTATAGAAAATTTTTTTATAAACAATTTTTCTATAGACAGTTTTTTTATCAAAAATTTTTCTATAGAAAATTTTTTTATCAAAAATTTTTCTATAGAAAATTTTTTTATCAAAAATTTTTCTATACAAATTTTTTTTATCAAAAATTTTTCAATAGAAAATTTTTTTATCGAAAATTTTTCTATAGAAAATTTTTTTATCAAAAATTTATCTATAGAACATTTTTTTATCAAAAATTTTTCTATAGAAATTTTTTTATCAAAAATTTTTCTATAGAAAATTTTTTTATCAATAATTTTTCTATAGAAAATTTTTTTATCAAAAATTTTTCTATAGAAAATTTTTTTATTAAAAATTGTCTTTAGAAAATTTTTTTATTAAAAATTGTCTTTAGAAAATTTTTTTATCAAAAATTTTTCTATAGAAAATTTTTTTATCAAAAATTTTTCTATAGAAAATTTTTTTATCAAAAATTTTCTATAGAACCCACAACTTCTTAACAAAAATTTTTCTATAGAAAATTTTTTTATCAAAAATTTTTCTATACCAAATTTTTTTATCAAAAATTTTTCTATAGAAAATTTTTTTATCAAAAATTTTTCTATAGAAAATTTTTTTATCAAAAATTTTTCTATAGAAAATTTTTTTATCAAAAATTTTTCTATAGAAAATTTTTTTATCAAAAATTTTTCTATAGAAAATTTTTTTATCAACAATTTTTCTATATAAAATTTTTCCATAGAAAACCCAAAACAAAAATTTTTCTATAGAAAAATTTTTTATCAAAAATTTTTCTATAGAAAATTTTTTTATCAAAAATTTTTCCATAGAAAACCCATAACTTCTTAACAAACATTATTCTATACCAAATTTTTTTATCGAAAATTTTTCTATAGAAAATTTTCTTATCAAAAATTTTTCTTTAGAAAATTTTTTTATCAAAATTTTTTACCAAATTTTTTTTTTTTTTATCAAAAATTTTTCTATAGAAAATTTTTTTATAAACAATTTTTCTATAGACAGTTTTTTTATCAAAAATTTTTCTATAGAAAATTTTTTTATCAAAAATTTTTCTATACAAATTTTTTTTATCAAAAATTTTTCAATAGAAAATTTTTTTATCGAAAATTTTTCTATAGAAAATTTTTTTATCAAAAATTTATCTATAGAACATTTTTTTATCAAAAATTTTTCTATAGAAATTTTTTTATCAAAAATTTTTCTATAGAAAATTTTTTTATCAATAATTTTTCTATAGAAAATTTTTTTATCAAAAATTTTTCTATAGAAAATTTTTTTATTAAAAATTGTCTTTAGAAAATTTTTTTATCAAAAATTTTTCTATAGAAAATTTTTTTATCAAAAATTTTTCTATAGAAAATTTTTTTATCAAAAATTTTCTATAGAAAATTTTTTTATCAAAAATTTTCTATAGAACCCACAACTTCTTAACAAAAATTTTTCTATAGAAAATTTTTTTATCAAAAATTTTTCTATACCAAATTTTTTTATCAAAAATTTTTCTATAGAAAATTTTTTATCAAAAATTTTTCTATACAAAATTTTTTTATCAAAAATTTATCTATAGAACATTTTTTTATCAAAAATTTTTCTATAGAAATTTTTTTATCAAAAATGTTTCTATAGAAAATTTTTTTATCAAATATTTTTCTATAGAAAATTTTTGTATGAAAAATTTTTCTATAGAAAATTTTTTTATCAAAAATGTTTCTTTGGAAAATTGTTTTTTCAAAAATTTTTCTATAGAAATTTTTTTTATTAAAAATTTCCTAAAGAAAAATTTTTGATAAAAAAATTTTCTAAAAATATTTTGATAAAAAATTTCAAAAATTTTTCTACAGAAATTTTTTTATCGAAAATTATTCTATAAAAAAATGTTTGTATCGAAAATATCTAAAAAATATTTCTTATCTGAAAAATCTGAAATTGGTAAAATTTAGAATTTATTTCTGTTTGGAAAAATATTCCCAATTCGGTTACATTTATTTGAAACAATGTTAATGATATTTACAAAAATTACAAAAAGTGTTCGGCTTCTGATGGGATAGGCTGCCTACGTCTGATTATAATAAAAGTTTATATAAGTAAATAATAATAATTGTAGGGGTTCAGTTCAGGTCTGTCAGAAAATTTTCGTAAAAAATCAGTATTATCGACGGTTTGATTTTCAAAAATTGCCAAAAAAAAAATCGGAAATTTCGAAATATTTAAAAATATATGATTAATATATCTAAATTTTCAAAATTTTATTTTTTTTAATGAAATTTTGGTTTATTTATTTTAAAATAAATGAAATTATACAATAAATTCATAAAATACATTAACCTTTTAGAACACAAAACGACTAAAAATAATTTTCAAAAACCGACTTTGTTAACCTCCAAACAAAGAGTTGCATTTCCATACATTAATTTGCCGTATGGTCGTTTTGAAAACTCCATAAACTCCATACCGCTTTTACTCTTATTCGCTTTTACGATTATCCAATAAGAGAAAGCTAAGGCACATACACGTCCACATAAAATGTATGTTTGTTTTGTGTGTTTTTCATTGTTTTTATGGAGTGCAATATCTTTATATTATATTGTATTTGATCTAAATCTCAACAGAATGCTTTTGATAATCATTTTTACGAGTTTCATTAATGATCAACTCAATGTTTCTGCTCATGTGCAATATATTTTTGAATGACACATAAAATGTGCTGTTCAGTTTTAGTTGCTTATGAAATGTATAGAAAAAGTTCACTCGTGTCAATACAAGTAAGAGATAAATGTACAAGAAAAATGTGCTAATACTCATAGCCAGAGGTCGACACAAACAACAGAACAAAAAATCGCAGAGTAACAAAATTAGGTATTTTTTTAATATGTATGTTTTGAAAAAAAACTGCATTTTTTAAAATACTTTTATCAAAAATCTATAGAACATTTTTCTACATAATTTTTTTATCAAAAATTTTTCTATAGAAAATTTATATATATACAAATCTTTTTTTATCAAAAATTTTTCTATAGAATTTTTCTTATCAACAATTTTTTTGTAGAAAATTTTTTATCAACAATTTTTCTATATAAATTTTTTTATCAAAAACTTTTCTATACAAATTTTTTTATCAAAAACTTTTCTATATATATCAAAGATTTTTAGATAGAAAAATATTTTTTTTTGAAAATTTTCACAGAAAAATATTTTTATAAAAAAATTAAAAAAAAACCTTTTCTATAAAAAATGTTTGTATCGAAAATATCAAAAACATTTTTGTATTTTTTTTTTAACAAAGCGGCACTAACCGATTTTTCTTACATCCATATTGCAACTGAATGATTTTAATACTCATCTTCACGAGTTTTTTAATGATCGTGATATTTACGAAAATTACAAAAACTTATCGGCTTCTGGTGGTATGGGCTGCCTACGCCAGCTCATGACTATGTGCGAGGTTTTTTAAATAGAAGTTTTTGTTCATGAGTAAATGTGTGAAACAAGTGTGCAAATTTGTATCGTAATTATCAGAAGATATACTATAATTTAATTGACGTAAATTTGATACTTATAGTTTTAAAAGTAATACATTTTGACGATATTAATACTTTTATATATCTCATTTTATATCCTCTTAAGACTTTCATTGGTCATAAATTTAAAAACAATTTAATAAATCAGTTTAATTGTATTTTTAATTGTTAATAGTTCATAATTAAAATAATAGATATAATTAAAATAATAATAAAAAGATATGTATAAAAAATAAATAAAAAAAGTGCTACTACTCCGAAGTAAGGCACTTATAGTGAAACTGACTTGAACAATTTTAAAATTTTTGTGAAACAAAAACACTTCTAAATCTTTGACCTCAGATTTAGACATATCACATTCGATAATGATCGAAATTTAAGATATTTTAGAAACATTATAGCATACTTTTAAGATAAATAATAATAATATATAACATATTAGGTTAACTTCATTGTAACTTATTTGTCAAAAGTTCCCAGATAGTAAAAGAATTTCATTAAAACTAAATGTGTTAACAAACAAACGGATATGTTTACATAGCAAATTTTATTAAACTTTTTGCAAAATAAATTATTTTGAAAATCCCTTAGGTATGTTACACAATATTTGCTTTAAAGTCTGAGCTTTCGATAGATATCGAATTTTGCTCAATTCTGTTTCAGTTACAGAAATAATTAGATGTACTATAGTTGGAACTTTGTCAATATACATGAAATCATATTACAATTTTAACTCAAAATTTTCTCATATAGATTTTAGATTATAATTTTATTTTGTGTTCAGAATAAGATTATACACAGATTTTTTTTATTTAAATTAAGCTAAGTTTGAATAAAACAAACATTATTTGAAATTAGGTGTAAAAAATAAATTGCTTAAAATGTTTATAAGAATTTTATTTCTCACAATCTTTTTGCAACTGGAAAGTCTTTTTACTATCAGAAAAAACTAGCAAGAACTCGTAATAGACTTGTAGAGAATAAGTAGTTGTATTGTATAAATCAAGAATTCAGTAGCTTCTACACAGATTTAACTGTTTCAGCATATGGATGCCACAATTTAAAGCAAAAGAAAATAAAAATATAAAAACAAAACCAGATAAATGCAATTGGGTAAGTATGTGACAAGAGCTTACAACCAAATAACCAACCAACTAACAGCCAGCCAACCACTTCAAACACTCAATGATGCTGGAGACCAACCAAGTTAATAAAATCCATTGTAAATATGAATACGGACGCATTTCCACAACGTACACTCGAGAGGTTGCACTTACTCGTTGCAGGCGATCAGGCTAATTTTAACAAACAAAAAAAGTGTCTAAGGAAAATTAAGAATGTTTGCAAGATGAATAAGTTTGTGAAAAGTTTATTTTTATTTTGTGTTTTTATAACGACAACAAATCCCAGTTTTAGTGAAGAGGATGTTATAGAAACTCACCTTCACCAACAGCAAGAACTGGGGCAAAGTCATGTGAATGTGTCAAATAATACAAACATAACAAAAGATCAAGCCATTGAAGGTCGCAGCATAGCAGATACTGGGGGTAATAATGATCATCAGGAAAAACATTCAAAGCCTTTGAGGAGTATTTTTTTGGGTATTTATAAAAACTATAAAAGCACTTATTTGGGTAATAAAACCCTAAAGGAATACAAGCAGACATTAAGGGAGAATATGAAAAATAAACTACAACAACAGCAGGAAATAGATCAAGGAGAACATAAAGATGATGACAATGATGATGAAAATAGTGATAATAATGATGATGATGATGATGGCGTTGTTACAGAATATCCTGTTATTGTGGACGAAGAGGAAGAAGAAGAACATGTAGAAACTACAACAACCAAAGTAAAGCCAACGTCACCAGCAAAACAACAAAACAAAATCAAACTTTCCCCAAGTAGAAAAAAGAAAACTAATGCAATACAAACTGGGAAAATCAAAGAACAGCTATACAATGTGGGACCAGCTCTAAACTTAAGTCTCGATATGGATAATAGTATTGTCAAGGTGAATCTGGACGGTGAAAGTCTAAAAGAACTTATAACAGGTCGTTGGTTAAATGACAACAGCGAAGAAGGTAGATATTTTAAACTTAAAATTAGAAAAAAAACTAATACTCGAATTTTTCTGCTTTTTTAGGTCGTGGCAAAAAGTATGAAATGGTTACAAGAATTTTACCTCTTTTCATTTTGCCATTTCTAATACAGTCAGCCATCGTACCATTTCTAGTTACCAAATTAAAATTGCTTTTGATGAAATCAATTTTAGTGGGAAAGTTGGCCATATTTCTGCTGATAATATCGGCCTTCCGCAACGGCAACAAACAGATGCAGACTTATGAAGTGGCGCCTTCTTATTGGGCTGGAGAACCAAGTCGAAGGTCAGAATTGGTATCAGCGGCTTCTAATATGGCATATAATGGTTACAATGGCTATCGGGTAGAGGGTAAACCTGCGGCTTGGGTTAATTAAGTTAAAGTATTGTTAGTGCTTGTTTAATAATAAAAATAAATAGAACGATGGATTGTTTTACTTAAAAAGACCTTTACATTACTGGAATAAGAACACATTCATTTTAAATTAACATAAAATTGTTATTTCCAACCTTCGTACCAAAATTTTAAACTCAAATAGAAGCATAATTTATATCGTTACATACATACATACATAATTCCCATACATTCCAATTGGAAGAAGGGGTGCTTCTCTCGATTCTAGTTTTAGACTCATTGAAAGGGACCTATGTTTTAACTCCAGCTCCGAATGGCAAATGCATTAGTTAGAGAAGTTTTACATAGCCTAACACTCAATAACGAGTGGCTTGCTGAGTTATGAAGTGAACTGCTTTTTTTTAATTTATTTTTTTCAAGTGGGTCTGGACGGGATCGAACTTGGGACGTCTGGTATGCTACGCGGATGACTAACCTGCTATACCACGGCGGTTCAATCTATATCGCTGAAAAGCATAAAATTGTGGTAGAAGGTAGACTTTTTCAAGTCGATCGAGGAAAATAACTATGTGCTACAACAGTGAAGGGCAGCACAACAACAATTTATGTGTAAACAAATTAAAATTAAAAAAATAAAACGGTGGTTATTGAGTATAGGGTGTTTACTCGATTAATCGTAAAATAAAATGGCTAATTTCAAATAAAGATTTGTTAAGTTTGTAAAAAAAACATTGGCCAAATGGAGAGCTAAGATATTACTTGCGTATGTATTGTTAGTTACCATTTTTCTTTGTGTGTTTTTTTTTTGATTACGAGTTAAGAAATAATTTTCTTGTTTAATGCAAATAATGACCAACTTTGGCTTGAAAGTATTTGATGCTACTAATGATATATTCCATTTTATGCAATAATCAAGGGTTGAAATGAAGACCACTTAAATCAATTATCTACCGTTCTATGGTCCATCTTAGGTAATAATTGATGGTTCTACTATAGTTAATTTAAAGCAATAATCGAGAGTTTTAATATAGTTAATTTTCCATTTATGAAATAATCGTGGATTTTAACATTGTCAAGTCTAAGCAATAATCGACATTTGTAAATTACAACTTGTAATATAGTCCATTGTGTGTATAGTCCATTGTATGTATATAGTCCATAGTATATATATAGTCAATGTAATTTCAGATATAAATAGCCTAGTCTACCATATACCTGTTGTGGAATCCAATGTATTCGTAATTTCTACTTTTGTTTATTTAAAGGTCCTAATGTAATCGTAGCTCCTTCTATAGATTAGTTGGAGGTACCATTGCAATCGAAAAACCTACTTTAGTCCAGTTGAAGTCTTTAATGTATTCGCAGATACTACTATAGTTTAGTTGAAAATCCTTGTGTAATCGTAGGTCCTAATATAGAACCAGTACGTCGTACTATATTTTAGTTAAAGGACGCAAAAAAATCGTAGATCCTACTTTATTCCAGTTGAAGATCCCATTGTAAACATAGGTAAAGGGTAGTCGTAGAGCCTACTAATCTATTAGATGAAACTCAGGATTTGTTATTTGTTAATTTGCATTAAAAATAAATTTTTTTATTTTTGTTTTATGTTTTTTATTGCAAATTGTTAAACTTTTTTGTTAATAAAACACTACAATTTTCTAAAAAAAAATTGTTGTATTAAAAATATATATATAAAAAGGTTACAGAAAAATCTTACTCGAGTAATTTTAAGATGAATTTTTTACTCGGTTAACTCGAGTAATTTTTAACGATTAATCGATTTTCCGACTAATTAAAAGACCTCATTTTCAAGTTCTTTGATTACTCAAACAATTAAAAGTCGAGTAAAATGAACACCATAGTATTAAGCTATGTAAAACTTCTCTAATTAATGCATTTGCCGTTCGGAGCCGGAGTTAAAACGTAGGTCCCTTTCAATGACCTATCACTGTGATAGGAAAAATGAAATGGTGCCCTTCGTTGTGTTACAAACATCAGCACAATATATTCCTTAAATATATGATTGTTAAAGGTGTATTAAATTTCAACCCACAATCTGTTACAGTTATATACTTCTTATCAAATAACTAATAAATCCACTGTCATTTAATATCATAAATCAGTTCTTATAGTTTTGATATTTATTTCATAAATAAAATTAACTTTGTCTTAAGTAAATAAATTATTTTTATTGAAATTATAAATAGATGTAGGAATTTAATTTAAAAAATATCTCTAACTGTATTTCACCCTCTATATTTTGGGATACCAAGAAATTTTAATTTCGTCCAGCGATTTAGAATAGTGCAATTAATACTAATTCAATTTAGTAGCAGTAGTATTGTCTTTGAACTGTTACACACACTTCGCATTGAACTTGAAATCCCCAAGTAAATTTACAGTTGCAGCGACTTTCGGTAGCAACATTTTTGGGACGCACTGTATAACCACATTCGCGACACAGATAGCGGCAACGAGTACGTTCTTCTTCCGAGAGATGTTCACCATTTGCACCAATAGAACATTGGCGACCACGCATTCCATTCCAAAGGGGAACTGCATCGGGTTCGCAGTAGTTGGGTGAATCCTTCATGTAAACCAAAGCATCTAAGGGAATATTATCCCACATAATGCGTGAATTCTCGGGACTATTGGTAAGTTGGAGGCCTTCTTCGTACATTTGGTGTATGTCCAGAGCGATGTCTTCAAAGGGTTTGAGTACTTGCAGGCAAATTTCCTTGGCACACATTCCATTTGAACCCAAAATAGCACATCCACATTGTTTGATTAAGGACTTTTCAAACAAATTTGTAATGGCATGGTAATTGTGTTTCGATATTTTACCATAGAAGTCATCACCAAATATCATACCGGAATGTTGTTGAAACAGCTGCTTGGCAGCCTTTGGATTATCCGAGCATTGAGAGCTGTAGGGGTTTTCGGGACATGTACCACATCCAGCAATTATACCACTTGAACAATTCTTTGTAATGGTGTACAAAACAGCTGCTGTAGTAATGGCCTTAACATATGAGTCCTCACGATCCAATAGCAATGATTTTGATGTGTGTCTTAGAAAGAAATCCGTACTAGGGCAATTCCAGCGTTCCCATTTGAATGTGTTTTGACATGTTTCCATTGCAGTCTCCAAACTTTTAACCATAACATTTTCCATAGAGAATGGTGCCTGTAGTTTGTGGTATACTTGACCGTTGTAATAATTCATGTGATCTAATAGTGATACTTGAGCCAATACCACCGACAAACAAGCGAGCAGAGCAACAGTTTTTAAAACTAAATTGTTAAATTTCATTTTATTTTCTCGATATGATGTTTCCACAATGAGTAATATCAGTTGAATGTTGTTTGCTAATAAGTTTACTTCACTCTTTATACCCTTCAGGTAGTTTTACATATTTTCTTATTATCAAATCACACTTTAGGATATTTTGACACAAATTGGGAAAATAAACAGTTGAAACCGGAAATTTTAGTTTTTTTGTTGGAAATATTTATCAAGCAAAAGTCCCATAGTGATCTGATAAACCCATAGCTTATGCAAGCCCAGGTAGCAAGATGAGAATTTTCCCACGCGCCAAATTTTTCCCAAGGAAATGTTGAATTAAAACTTCCCTAATTTCATTGATAGTGAGGATTTTCCAATAAAAAAATTATCATTGTCAAAAATCAAAGCGCCAGTCTTTCGATCTGTAAACGTGTTAGCCCAGGAATGTTTGTGAGGATTTGTTAGTGCCAGCAAAACAAATAATTACAGAAATTAAGCCGCGAGTTTAGAAACTGAACTTAAATATTTCCCAATATTACGCGATAGCAACTGAAAATTACCTGATGCCCAAATGGATGAAGGCAATTCTGATAGGGAAATTGTGAGGTTAATTAATAGACTGGTTTAACTTTAGATATATACAATTTATATATAATTTTCCGCTGGAATTTCTGAAATGCTTAGGAATATACGAATTAAAAAGTTCCTCTTATTTTGCCAAACATACCCATTAAGCAAAGAATCACCCTTTTAATACAGTCCAATTTCCATAAATTTTCCAACCGATTGGCACACGGTTATTACTCGTATCTCGATTCGAAAATAAAACTGTTCGAAATTGTATGCTTCAAGCATTGTATTTTGAAAATTATTTCTTTCGTATCAAAATACGAAGGAACCCCCCAGGAAATTTTAAAATTTGTCTAATCGGTGTCAATCGGTTGGAAAGTTTAAGGAAATTTAAATTTTTGACAAACATATGGCGATGTATTAACCCCTTGACGTATCAATCTGCGCAACAAAGTTCGCTTCCAACTGTTCGCACACAAGTTGCACTAAACAAACCGGTTTTGATGCTTAAGAACAGCCGCACAACGAGTCAGACTCGTGATAATCATGTTAGGCACATAAATAGTACCACGAGTCGGACTCGTTATAATCATATTAGGCACAGAAATTGTACCACGAGTCAGACTCGTGGAAATACGTCAAGGGGTTAAAAGTGTGATTCTTCGCTTAATGGGTTTGTTTGGCAAAACAAGAAGAATTTTGTTTTAACAGTCCCCAGTCCACCAAAATTTATGTTTCTCCAAAATTTATTTATTTTTGAAATAATTTACTTCGCCCAAACTAGTCAAAGATAACCCAAACTCATCCAATTGTGTTCCCGTATTATATAGTGGTTTGAATCTTTGGTAAATTATGAGAGTAATTTAATTTCCCTTTTCCTACACAGAATGTTTCTTCAAGTTAGTTTGGGTAACAAACTACCCTGCAGTAAATACTGCATTGCTATTGACAAAGTCTTCAGTACTACTTGAATTTTTTGACATTTAACCAGGGACCGTAAATAAAAGTTATTTTTGAAAATGAGACCCCAAAAAATCGTCATGTTAGAGGCATGGAACACCTATAGTGTCATGTACCAATAGATTCGTATTAACGAACTTAAGAATATTGAGTGATCTTCGAAAAACGATCCCAATTCAACAGTTAACGGTCATTTTTCAATGGAAAAATACAAGTTGATTTAAAACTATTAAAAAGGGATTTTTATTTTTCCGGCCAAAAATAAAACTCATTTTAGGAGTTTTATTTTTCCGTCAGAAAATAAAACTCATTTTAGGAGTTAAATTTTTCCGTCAAAAAATACAACTTATTTTAGGAGTCTAATTTTTCCGTCAGAAAATAAAACACATTTAAGGAGTTTTATTTTTTCCGCCACAAAATAAAACTCATTGAAAAAGTTTTATTTTTTCCGTCACGAATATTTTTAATTTTTTTTAATAATATTTTGTTTATTTATTCATAAAATTTACTATAATTTTTTACTAACATATAAAAAGCAAATTTAATGTCCCAATTTTACTTGTTAAATGGTTATTTACATAAAATGAGTTTTATTTTCTGACGGAAAAAATGAAACTCCTTCAATGAGTTTTTTGACGGAAAAATAAAACTCCTGAAATGAGTTTTATTTTTCGACGGAAAAATAAAACTCTTCAAATGAGTTTTATTTTTTGACGGAAAATGAAACTTATTTTTTAACAGTTTCATCCGAACTTTTATTTTTAGGTTCAAAAATAACTGTTTAACCTTACTCTGCTCTTTGCGTAGAAAATTACGCAAACGCTACAAAATTTCTCTGTTTTTTTTGGAAGTGCTATCTTAAGTTAACACAATTTATTGACTTTGTAAGTAACATGATTTTGCACAATTTATGCCATTTTTTTACTCCGAAATTTTCTTTTTTATGGATTGGATCGAAAAAGTTACGTTGTCTACCCTTGCGTAGCTTTCTACGCATATGGGAAAATCATACGTTTCTGGTGGGAATTTTTGATGTCATGGTTCTTTTTTGTCAATCATTGTGATTTTAACACATGGAAAAGTTTTTTTTGATTATTTTTTTTACACCATTTACAAGAAAAACTAAAAAGAAGATAAAGAAGAATTAGTGCCAGAAGCTTCATAATCTAGAAAAGTGATATATCTGTTAGTTATATAAAAGGTTTACAACTTTACTTCTGTCGTTTTTTTTCCATCGCTGACCGCTACTATTTTCCACCTTTCGGCCACCGCACTTTGAGTATTAGCTTATGCTAACAAAATCAGTACCAATGTATTGTTTTGAACTAAGTTCATGACAATCGGTAAGTGTTTTTCCTCATATAGTCTTTCTCGTAAGAAAGCTAGTTTAAGACATCGAAATACAAAAAAAACAGCTTTTTCGTCTACCAATTAAATATAAATTACTTTTTCTAACTGTGTCCCTCCAGAGTTTTTAAAATTTTGTACCAAAAACTATGAATAATATTGCATGCGTAGAACACTACGCAAAGGTAGACACGTAATTTTTTTTTATAAGCAGATGAAGGTTAAGATGTAGTTTTTTCATTTAACTCACAAAATAACTGTTATTTAAGAACTTATTTGATAAAACTTATAACCGTTACGGTCCCTGCATTTAACATTATAAGTTCCTATGATATCCATTAGTATTCTTTACCAAAATTTACTTCGTTCCCACAGCAGTCGGTTCTTCGTACCTGAGCGACTTGGAAATCTTAGGATTCCGACCAAGGACTGCCACTTCTGCGATACTAACAATATTTTCGCAGTTACAGCAACCAAAATTTACTTAGTTTTTACTTAGTAGTATTTTTGGTTTAAATGGAGACATTAGGATAAAATTGGGGCCTATTAAGATACATATATGTTGACACATTGGTTGACAATGTCACCAGTAGAATAGTATTCTCTATATATTTTCTGTTTTAGTACTGAACTAAAATTGGGGACATTTGAACTTATGTTACACAAAGTGTTGACGTAGAGGCACATGGTACCTCTACAGGGTAGTGGTTTGTGTTCCCATACTATTGGGTGAATTTGGTCATGTGAGAGCGTTATTCCTAAAGAACGTACCCAGACTAGAAAGTAAAAAGAACGTCATATTGCCAAAAATAATTTGTTACCGAAGCCTATTGCAATGATATATTTGTATAGGAAAATGTAATGAATCTTTTTACTAAACTAAATTTTACAACAACTAGAGTAGTAATAATCAAAGTTAAAATATTCAATATTACGTCAATAGGCCAGTAATTCCGCGGATTTTTCAATTTCCTACCAGTTGACTTTTGCATAAATTTAAACAAGCTGAGCCATTTAGTTTTTGTTTGGCAACGTCAATAGAAAACTACCTGCAGTTTGAAAATGGAACAAAAGGAAAATCGAGTGCGGACTTTTTCGACCCAACCTCGTATTTACTTTTTTTTTGTTTAAGGGATTTTTATATAATCCTTTCCTTTGATTAATGGAAAAGGATTTTCAAAGTCAAGCAAAATTTTACAATTTGTTTCAAATTGGAATATCTATGTTAGCTGGGAAATTAGAATAACGATGGAAAGTTTTTTGTTTGGGGTTTAACCTTAAGAAAATACCTAAGATCTAATTAGGGCGGGAAAAATGAAACCGGAAAAGGGTTTAGTGGTCAATCATCCACCCACAAAAAATGACCTGGTTTTCACAATCATTTTCCAAGGGAATAACCAGACTGAGGGAAAACATAAATAAGAAAAATCTTATTAAATATTGAAAACATTTCGAGCACATATGGACAGCTCATTTAGTGGGAGTTTTGATAATGTTATTTTTGGAATTTTGCTGAAAACTTTTTGAACTGTAACAGACGGCGCCATAAGATGCATACCAAAGTTAATAATACAAAATCGAAAATCAAGAAAAATTGTATGGATTTGCTTGAATTTATTTGAACAATGATAAGTTGATTTTATGAGCTATTGGCGCGTTAATACAGTAATCGAAGATTTTTACGACAAAACCAGTCAAAAACTGATAAGATTTCTAATCTTTAAATGATGATAAAATATACATACATATATGGCCAAGTTAACACCTTTAGTTATTTGCACACTTAGTTGTAGTTAATACCTCGTGGATGAAGGTTTTCTGATTTAAATTACTGCAACGGTAAGTATTAAATTTGTAGAAAAATTATATTCTAAATAATGAAGGTAATGTAAAGTTAATATTTATTTAATTTAGCCGCTATGATTGTGACAGCGAAGTTAGTTACGATATTTTTGGGCTTGGCCCTAACCGCGTTTACAGTTTCAACTATAGTTTTGGCTGTTCAAAAATCAAATCTAAAAGATGAATTGCAGGAGACAAAAGAAAAGTTAGAGTTGTTGGAGCAGGCTTTAAAAACAACCACCACCACTACTACAACAACGACAGCTTCTCCAGCCCCTACTACGGAAATCGCAACAACTACTGAAATAGCAACAACTCCCGATCCTGAAGAGAAAGTAAGTTGTAAAAATTTTTATTTCCGAATTTGAAAAATATAGTTTGCTTATTTTATACTCAAGGTTAATTACCGTTTACCAGAGACTATGTACCCGATATCTTATGATCTGTATTTACATCCAGATTTAGAAACTGGTAATTTTTCTGGTCAAGAAACTATTTTGATAAATTGTACCGAAAGTACCGACAGAATTATCTTACACTCCCTTTATATGACCATTAAACATGTGTATCTTGAGAATGCTGGCACTAGTGTCAAGAACTATTATTTGGAGTCAAAGCGGGAATTCTTGGTTATCGAACTTAACGAAATGATTGTTGCTCCATGTAGATTTTCGTTAGGTATTATATTTGAAGGAACCATGAAAAATAAGATCATTGGTTTGTATTCCTCTTCGTATTTGAAAGCTGATAACAGCAAAAAGTAAGTAATTATTAAGAGAAAAATGTGTAAATTATTATAACTGTTGTGGTAACTTAAAGATGGATTGCAACTTCGAAATTTGAACCGACATTTGCCCGGCAGGCCTTTCCCTGTTTTGATGAACCTGCTTTAAAGGCGACTTTCAAGGTTACATTGGTATATCCTAACACTGGAAATTATCATGCCTTATCCAATATGAATATTGATGTGAGTAGTTTTATTTCTTTAATTATTGTACATTAAAAATAATGTTTATGTAATATTTTTTCCCATAGTCCATTAAAAATCAGGGAGCTTATAATGAAGCCTACTTCAGTCAGAGTGTTCCGATGAGCACATATTTAAGTTGCTTCATTATTTCCGATTTTCTTTACAAAACTGTTCAAGTTGACACAAAAGGTATTGGTGAAGAATTTGAACTTCGTGTATTCGCTACCCCTGAACAGCTAAATAAAGTAGATTTTGCTTTGGGTGTGGGAAAAACGGTCATTGAATATTATATTCAATACTTTAAAATATCATATCCTTTGCCTAAATTGGGTAAGTTACAATTTATTTCCTGCAAATCGAAGCGTATTATAAAATATTTTGTCTGTCTTTTTTTTTTAGATATGGCTGCCATACCGGATTTCGTTTCAGGCGCTATGGAACACTGGGGCTTGGTAACTTATCGCGAAACTTCTTTGCTCTATGATAAATCTGTGAGCTCAACAGCCAACACCCAAAGAATTGCTAAAGTCATTGCTCATGAATTTGCCCACATGTGGTTTGGCAACTTGGTAACTATGATGTGGTGGAACGATTTGTGGCTAAATGAAGGTTTTGCTAGCTATATCGAAGACAAAGGTGTCGAAGCTGCCTTCCCTGAATGGAAAATGCAGGAGCAGTTCATTATAGCTACTCTACATGGTGTTTTGAACCTAGATGCCACTTTAGGTTCTCATCCAATTGTACAAACGGTTGAGAATCCTGATCAAATTACTGAAATTTTTGATACAATTACATATTCAAAGGGATCCTCCATTATTCGTATGTTAGAAGACTTTTTGGGAGCTGAAAACTTTCAACAGGCTGTTACCAATTATTTGGAAGAATTCAAATATAAAAACGCTGTCACCGATGATTTCTTAACGGCAATTGACAATTTGGGACTTGGCATTGATGTTAAGGCCATCATGCGCACCTGGACCGAGCAAATGGGTTTGCCAGTAGTAGAAGTTGAGAAAATATCCAGTAGTCAGTATAAACTTACACAAAAACGCTTCTTCTCCAACCCCATCGACTACGAAGGTGTATACAATGATTCGCCATTTAAGTGAGTTCAGTTTTATTTAGAAATAATTCGCACAGTTTCAAAGGTTTAATGTTATCATATATTGCTTTTAATGTTTCTTTTATTAGCTACACCTGGTCCATACCAATCACTTATAAAACTAGTACCAGCTCAGAAGTACAGCGCGTCTGGTTTTACTTCGATGAGACTGAAAGTAAGTCTAGTCACATACAATCATAAATGCCCTTAATTGAGTTGATAATTTAATTTGTTTGCATTTTATAGTCACAATTAATCTGCCAAGTGCCGTGGAATGGATTAAATTCAATTACAATCAAGTGGGTTACTATCGTGTTAACTATCCTATTGAGATGTGGGAAACTTTAGCTGACAAACTAGTAGCAGATCCAAAAGTAAGTAAAGCGAAACAGACAAAATCTTTTAGAATCGAATAAGATTGAGGTCCATTTGAAGGTATTTTCTGTGGGTGATCGTGCTTCTTTGTTAAATGATGCTTTTTCTTTGGCGGATGCCACACAACTTCCATATGACATGACTTTGGATATGATGAAATACTTAAGCAAAGAAGATGAATATGTGCCCTGGAGTGTAGCCGCATCAAAGTTGACCTCGCTTAAACGTAAACTCATGTTTACAGATGCCTTTGTAAATTACAGTGCCTTTGCTAAAAATTTAGTGGAACAAATTTATGAAAGCGTTGGTTGGACCGTGGGCGAGAATCACTTGCAAAAGTATTAACTATTGGTTTTTCTTTAAAAATCTTTTTTAATATTATTTAATAATTTTAGTCATTTACGAGTGACAATATTGAGCACTGCTTGCTCATTGGGTCTACCAGCTTGTATGGACGAAGTATCTAAAGAGTTCAAAAAATGGCTAGAGAATCCCGCCACCCGTCCCCATCCTGATATTCGCGAGACAGTTTACTATTATGGAATGTTTGCATTGGGCAACGAGGAAGTTTGGAATCAGGTATGGGATCTTTTTGTTGCTGAAAAGGATGCCAGTGAAAAGAACAAGTTAATGTATGGTTTATCTGCTGTACAGGAACCCTGGATATTGAGCAGGTATTTGTATTAGTAAAATAATCTATGCCCCTTATTCACTTTTGTTTTTTTTTTTTTTCAAATAAAATTTAAGATACATTGATCTAGCCTCAGATGAGAGGAATGTACGCGGTCAGGACTATTTTTCGTGCCTGCAAAATATTGCTGCCAATCCCATTGGTGAACCCATTGTCTGGGATTATGTTCGTGAGAATTGGCCTCAATTGGTTGAACGTTTTGGCATCAATGAACGTTATTTGGGCAGCATGATTCCCTCCATAACATCCCGCTTCTCAACACAAACTAAATTGGAGGAAATGCAATACTTCTTTGCCAAATATCCCAATGCTGGTGCTGGCACTGCAGCACGTGTTAGGGCCTTGGAAACAGTCAAGAATAATATTGCGTGGTTGGAAAACAATCTTTCAGTGGTGCGCGAGTGGTTGCAGTAAACATTTAAGCATTTTAAAACTTTTTAGATTTTATGCTTTACTTTTTTATAAGTGTCATTAAAGTAATGTTTGAGATTAAATAAATTTAAATATGAATATAACATCCATACGTTTTTGTAGTAGCAAAATATCAAAAAGGTCTCAAGGAAAAATATATTCAGAATTTGGTCGAAAATATTAAAAAAAAAATTAGAAAGATAAATTAGTTTATGATTAACGTTATTTCCTATCAATTCTTACTCAGAAAGTAAAAGTACATACATATCGTTACTTTAATATAGAAAAGCCCTAACTAATATTTTTGTTAGATTACAGGAGAGGGGAAAAATAACTAAATAAAATCTTAAGTTTTGAAGATACAGAAATTTTTTTAAGGCAGTTTTTTACAAAATTCTCTGAAGAATTTAATGCTATAGTAATGTTTTTTAAAATTAAAAGATTTTTAAAAAATTATATTAGATAAAGCTTTAGCGATTTGAATGAAAAACGACTTTGGGCCTTTCTATATTGAAGTAACGATATATTATTTTTAATATGTACAATAAATTATTTCAAAATGTTCATAAAACTGGCTAACTTTATGGCTGACAAAATAGTCGTACTTTTCTTTAGGACATTCTATAAAATTTTTATTAAATTGTACTATATGAGCGATAAGATACTTTTGGTTGTAAAATAATAATTGACAAGCAATTCTGCAAAATATGTACGAATATAGACTTTTATACTTTTGTAGTATTTGTATTTCTATAGCTATAGCTCGAAAATACTAAATAGCCGTTGCCATTTCAATATTCGTTTAAGCCTTATCAGACTACCGATTGTATTAGATTACTATTTGAGAATTTTATTAAATTGATTAACAATTATGATTTACTTTTTATTTCACACTTTATTTGTTGTGAAAAAAATAATTTCTTTTTAAAATTTAGATTCTTATAGTTTTGTACGGTCTTTCGACAAGACCGGTAGTTTTACGGAATATTAAGTAAAATGTGGCGACATCCCAAATTTTTACACATACTTTTATTTTGGGCTCTTGTAGCCTTTGGCGTATCGACTGTGGTTCTGGGCATACAGCAAAATCAGTTAA
Source organism: Stomorhina lunata (assembly GCA_933228675.1). Taxonomy (NCBI): domain Eukaryota; kingdom Metazoa; phylum Arthropoda; class Insecta; order Diptera; family Rhiniidae; genus Stomorhina; species Stomorhina lunata. Next base: position 181,815,487 of record OW121740.1, read on the forward strand.
ATGAATCTATTAAAGATGCCCAAGTGAAATTGGATTACATGGAAGGTCGATTGTTGGGGGAAGTAAAACCTCGCCAAAAACGTGCCCTTGATTTAAACAATGATAAGGTGTGTATGATTACCTTGACTGGAAATTATTTAATCACAATTTAGCGATTACGGATTATAAGTTTACGATTACATATTTTTTGTTATTATCATCTACAATAAGTAAGATAATTTCGGTTATCTATTCGATTCTTTTGTGTGAGAAAATTTTATGGTTAATAATGAGTCCTTTCCAATATTTATGTGTGTTTCAAATACTTAAAAATAAGTACAATATTCGCACATTGATTTTTTAAAAAAAAAAACTAAACTAAAGGCATAAAAATTCTCATACAAAAATTTCTTCAAAAAATTTTTCTATAGAAAATTTTCATAAAAATTTCTATAGAAAATGTATTCATACAAAATTTTTTATATACATTTTTTCATATAAAAATTTTTATCGAAAAATTTTCATATAAAAATTTTTATCGAAAAATTTTCATATAAAAATTTTTATCGAAAAATTTTCATATAAAAATTTTTACAGAAAATTTTTCATATGAAAATTTTTTATAGAAAATTTTATTATAGAAAATATTTCATATAAAATTTTGTTTAGAAAATTTTAGATATAAAATTTTTTTTTAGAAAATTTTTCATATGAAAATTTTTATAGAAAATTTTTCATATGAAAATTTTTATAGAAAATTTTTCATATGAAAATTTTTATAGAAAATTTTTCATATGAAAATTTTTATAGAAAATTTTTCATATGAAAATTTTTATAGAAAATTTTTCATATGAAAATTTTTATAGAAAATTTTTCATATGAAAATTTTTATAGAAAATTTTTCATATGAAAATTTTTATAGAAAATTTTTCATATGAAAATTTTTATAGAAAATTTTTCATATGAAAATTTTTATAAAAAATTTTTCATATGAAAATTTTTATAGAAAATTTTTCATATGAAAATTTTTATAATAAATTTTTCATATGAAAATTTTTCATATGAAAATTTTTATAGAAAATTTTTCATATGAAAATTTTTATAAAAAATTTTTCATATGAAAATTTTTATAGAAAATTTTTCATATGAAAATTTTTATAGAAAATTTTTCATATGAAAATTTTTATAGAAAATTTTTCATATGAAAATTTTTCATATGAAAATTTTTATAGAAAATTTTTCATATGAAAATTTTTATAGAAAATTTTTCATATGAAAATTTTTATAGAAAATTTTTCATATGAAAATTTTTATAGAAAATTTTTCATATGAAAATTTTTATAGAAAATTTTTCATATGAAAATTTTTATAGAAAATTTTTCATATGAAAATTTTTATAGAAAATTTTTCATATGAAAATTTTTATAGAAAATTTTTATAGAAAATTTTTATAGAAAATTTTTATAGAAAATTTTTATAGAAAATTTTTATAGAAAATTTTTATAGAAAATTTTTATAGAAAATTTTTATAGAAAATTTTTATAGAAAATTTTTCATATGAAAATTTTTATAGAAAATTTTTCATATGAAAATTTTTATAGAAAATTTTTCATATGAAAATTTTTATAGAAAATTTTTCATATGAAAATTTTTATAGAAAATTTTTCATATGAAAATTTTTATAGAAAATTTTTCATATGAAAATTTTTATAGAAAATTTTTCATATGAAAATTTTTATAGAAAATTTTTCATATGAAAATTTTTATAGAAAATTTTTCATATGAAAATTTTTATAGAAAATTTTTCATATGAAAATTTTTATAGAAAATTTTTCATATGAAAATTTTTATAGAAAATTTTTCATATGAAAATTTTTATAGAAAATTTTTCATATGAAAATTTTTATAGAAAATTTTTCATATGAAAATTTTTATAGAAAATTTTTCATATGAAAATTTTTATAGAAAATTTTTCATATGAAAATTTTTATAGAAAATTTTTCATATGAAAATTTTTATAGAAAATTTTTCATATGAAAATTTTTATAGAAAATTTTTCATATGAAAATTTTTATAGAAAATTTTTCATATGAAAATTTTTATAGAAAATTTTTCATATGAAAATTTTTATAGAAAATTTTTCATATGAAAATTTTTATAGAAAATTTTTCATATAAAAATTTTTATAGAAAATTTTTCATATGAAAATTTTTATAGAAAATTTTTCATATGAAAATTTTTATAGAAAATTTTTCATGTGAAAATTTTTATAGAAAATTTTTCATATGAAAATTTTTAAAGAAAATTTTTCATATAAAAATTTTTATAGAAAATTTTTCATATGAAAATTTTTATAGAAAATTTTTCATATGAAAATTTTTATAGAAAATTTTTCATATGAAAATTTTTATAGAAAATTTTTCATATGAAAATTTTTATAGAAAATTTTTCATATGAAAATTTTTATAGAAAATTTTTCACATGAACATTTTTAAAGAAAATTTTTCATATAAAAATTTTTATAGAAAATTTTTTATATAAAAATTTTTATAGAAAATTTTTCATATAAAAATTTTTATAGAAAATTTTTCATATAAAAATTTTTATAGAAAATTTTTCATATAAAAATTTTTATAGAAAGTTTTTTATATAAAAATTTTTATAGAAAATTTTTCATATGAAAATTTTTATAGAAAATTTTTCATATGAAAATTTTTATAGAAAATTTTTCATATTAAAATTTTTATATAAACATTTTTATAGACAATTTTTCATAAACAAATTTTTATAGAAATTTTTTCACACAAAAATTTAAAAAAAAAATTTAATATAAAAATTTTAAAAGAAAATTTTTTATGTACAAATTTTTATAGAAAATTGTTCATCTAAAAATTTGTACAGAAAATTTTTTATCTAAATTTTTTTTTAGAAAATTTTTCATCTAAATTTTTTTTCAAAAATTTTTCATCTAAAAGTTTTTATGGAAAATGTTTGAATTCCTATGATTTCAAAACCAAGATTATTAGGAATCATTGAGATTTTCATTTTGACTGATTACTGGTATTCTAGATTCTACTTTAGTTTGTTGTAACCTTGATCAAGGTATATATGTATTTATATATGTATTTTATATATTTTATCGATCTAATCATATAATTTTATAGTACAATATAATTAACATTTATTAACCTATTTTTAACGTCCATAGATAAATTATCGATTGCCAAGTGCCTTGAAACCGGTCTACTATAATTTATATCTGCATCCCGATATAAACACTGGAAACTTTTCGGGTCAGGAAATTATAAATATTCAAGTTTTGGAGGAAACGGATGAAATTGTTTTGCATTCGAACAAATTAGAAATTACCAATGTTTATGTTAACGGTTACGAAGTGGAAGAGTACTATTTGGATCCAGTTCGTGAATTCCTAGTGGTTAAAATGAAAACCTCTTTTAAGGTTGACTCCAAAATAAATTTGGGTATTATATTTGAGGGACAAATGTTGAATAAGATTGTGGGTTTGTATAGCAGTACATATACGACACCAGCAAATGAAAAGAGGTGAGTATGAGGTGAATATAATTGGCGCCTAAGCACGAGCAATACATTTTTGTATATAAATGAACATTTATTTTACCACTTTCGATATTCGTTAGAAAAATTGCCACATCTAAGTTTGAACCAACATATGCTCGTCAAGCTTTTCCTTGTTTTGATGAGCCCAATCTTAAAGCTCATTTTAATGTAACAATGGTGAGGCCAACGGGAGATGGATATCATGCCCTGTCAAACATGAATGAGGAGGTACATATAAAAAACTAATCATTTATCATATTTTATCACGTTTATAATATGAATACAAAAAAATTTTAGAATTCCTTATTTTTGGGCCAATATACCGAAGTATACTTCGCCTCAAGTGTACCTATGAGCACATATTTGGTTTGTTTTATTGTTTCGGATTTTGAATCAAAAAAAGAGAAAATTAATGCTGCCTATGGTGAAGATTTTGAGCTGCGAATTTTTGCCACAAAACACCAACTGGAAAAAACTAATTTTGCTCTTCAGTCTGCTGTAGCCTTTACTGAATACTACATAGAAAACTTTAAGGTTGAATATCCACTACCCAAATTAGGTGTGAGCAATTCTTTTATAATTAAAATCTCTAAATAAAAATGTCTATTCAAATTGATATTACTGTAGATATGGCCGCCATACCCGACTTTGTTTCAAATGCCATGGAGCATTGGGGCTTGTTGACTTATCGTGAAACTGCTCTGCTTTACGATCGCAGTTTTAGTTCCACTTGGAATAAACAACGCACAGCAGCAGTAATTGCCCATGAATTGGCACATATGTGGTTTGGTGACTTGGTAACAATGGACTGGTGGAGCGACTTGTGGTTGAACGAAGGTTTTGCTCGTTTTATGGAATATAAGGCTATAAATCATGTGTACGAAGATTGGGGATTGGTGAGTAAATCTTTAATAATGTAAATAAATCTTTAATAATAAAAAATGTTCTTCCTTTTAGCCCGATCAATTTTTGGTTAATGCTTTGCATGGTGTCATGAAGTTTGATTCTTCAGTAGCCTCTCATCCCATAGTTCAGACAGTAGAAAATCCTGATCAAATAACTGAAATTTTTGATACCATCAGTTATGAAAAAGGTGCCTCCATTATACGAATGTTGGAAGATGTGGTTGGTACCGCTAAGTTTGAGGAAGCCGTTACAAATTATTTAACTAAATTTCAATTTAAAAACGCTGCTACTGGCGATTTTATTAAAGAAGTAGTCAACACTGGTTTAGATTTCGATGTCGAGTGGGTTTAAATTTTACTAAAATTAAACATGAATTTCAAATATATTTTATTAAACTTTCAGATTTATGATGCGTACATGGACTGAGCAAATGGGTTTTCCTGTTATCAATGTGAAACGTTTATCTGACACCACTTTCGAATTGACACAAAAGCGCTTCTTCTCCAATATTGAAGATTATAACAACACTTATAATGATTCCGAATTCAAGTATGTATTACAAATATAGAATTAGACATTTTGTAATTTTCGAACTTCGATTTTAGTTATACTTGGACTGTTCCATTAACCTATTTCTACGACCATGATGCAAATATTCGACGCAAATGGTTTAACTTCGATGAAGCTTCGGTCATTGTTGCAGTTCCCATCGAAACTAAATGGTTAAAATTCAATAGTCATCAAGTGGGTTATTATCGTGTAAACTATGAGGATTCTATGTGGGAAGAAATTATAAAAGACTTGGTTGCAAAGCCTGAAAAATTGACAAGTGCTGATCGTGCTCATTTACTTAATGATGTTTTCTCTTTAGCTGATGCCAATCAAGTGTCTTACGACATTGCTCTTGACATGACTACATATTTAAGTCAAGAAAATGATTTTGTTCCTTGGTCCGTGGCCACCTCTAAATTACAGGCTTTACAAGGAAATTTAATATTTACAGATTCATATATGGATTATTTGCAATATGCTCGTGGTCTTATCAAAAAGGTTTATCAGGAGGTTTCATGGAATGTCGACGACAATAACCATTTGAAGAAGTAAGTCCATGTTTTTGTTTACTATTTATCGATTATATTCATGGTTTAATACATATGTAAATATGGTTTAATACATATATAAATATAACATGTTATTGTACAATTTTGTAGTCGCTTGCGAGTTAGCATTCTTACTACAGCCTGTTCTTTGGGTTTGCCTGATTGCTTAAGGGAAGCGGCCTCACGATTCACTGAATTTTTAGCTAACCCTCAAAATAAACCCGATCCAGATCTACGAGAAATTATTTACTACTATGGCATGCATCATGTAGGAAAACAAAAAGAATGGGAACAATTGTGGGACTTGTTTATATCTGAACAAGATGCCAACGAAAAATTAAAACTTATGTATGGTTTGTCTGGTATTAAAGTACCCTGGCTTCTTAAAAGGTATTAGTTTGTCTGTATTTATTGTTATTTAAAATATCTATTTTTTATAATAATTTTTGTTACATAGATTTATTGATTTGGCCGAAAATGAAGAAAATGTTCGTCGTCAAGACTACTTTACGTGCATTCAAAATATTGCAGCCAATCCGGTGGGAGAACCTATCGTTTGGGAATTTGTTCGTGAGCACTGGGATGATTTGGTAGCTCGCTTTACATTAAATGAACGTTATTTGGGCCGCATGATTCCTGCAATTACATCACGCTTTTCAACTGTAACCAAATTGGAAGAGATGGAATCATTTTTCGCAAAATATCCTGAAGCTGGTGCAGGGACAGCTTCTCGTCAACAAGCATTGGAAACTATTAAATATAATATAAATTGGGAAAGGACCAATTTAGAACAGGTTACTCAGTGGTTGACTAAGCATTGAATAAATTATTTAAATATAATTTGTATAAACAGGCTTAATAATGTAAAGTAAGTTTGTGTAAAATTTGAAAAAAAAAAAATAAATAAAATACAATTAATGTCAAAATAATAGCAAATTTAGTTGTATTTAATTAATATTCAGCATAAATATTGCATATGGTAATTTAAATCAGTGTAGGAATTTTCCTATATTTGACCATACAAGACACATTCTCAAGTCTTTTAAATACCCTTAAAAGCACAAAAATGCTCTTAAATCTAAAAATAATTGCATTTTCTTACTTAAACTTTGCACATATCAATATTTTGTATATGTTAACCCATGAAATAATAACAAGGAAGTTTCATTCTCTCTTTTCAAAATTATTTTGAAGTATATTGGGTTTTTGAAGTTTGATATTTGAAAACAATTAAAAGAAAAATGTTGCCACATTAAGAAAAGGGGTACGTAATACATTGGGATTAGTTATCAAAAATGTGTAATTTTGAAGTTAAGCATATAATAAAGACTTCAATATCAAAGAAATATAGTTGGAACATATTGTATGATTATTTATTGAAGCTTTTTCGTAAATATTCGTAAGTTTTTTATGGATAAATGTACATAAATTTTGTCATCATAAAATATTAGAAAAGTGGGATTGTCGGCAAAAATATGGTAGCACAAACTTTTACTATCCTAACAAACGTCAGAAAGTTATCATGGCGACAAAAAGAGAGAATGGAACAACCTTCAGAATTATTAAGTCATGATGTTAACCGATAAGCGAAATTTTGAAACAATTAATCCACAACTGACCCTAGCTCCAATATCAGGCCCTAGCCGGAAATGACATAAATCTACTTAAATTTTGAAAAAAAAAAAATAACACATAGTACATGTATGTCTCTTAAGAACTTAAGAAAACCTTGTTAAATTGTTGGTCAATATTTGACCTTAGTAGTGACCGACTATATCTTTTTTTACATGCTTTTTTTTCAACATAAAGCGAAGATTATCATCTGAACAGAAACACACAAATATTCTTCAGTTTAAAATTTTTTTTTTATTTCTAAGACTTTTGTTGTTGATTTTTTGGCGACTAAGACAAAAGTGCTATAAAGGGAGTTCCAAAAATTAAAATAAACTATTTTAAAACTCGGCACAGGTGCATCCGTATATTTATTAAAAAGGTTTATCAAAAATTTGGGACATCAAACATTTAAATAAAGTTTTCCTGTTGTGTATTGCACTAAGATCCCAATTTTTTACAATTATTTATTATTTGTTATAATAAATCATTTTTTGATAAACACTTAAAAACTTTTAAGTAAGTTTAGGTTGATCGTTAAATTACAGGAACAAACATATTATTTTTTATAAGTTGTATAAACCAATACATAATTTCATTTTAACAAATTTAGGACGTTCCCATTCTATTCTTCGTACTGGAACACCGCCTCCTAGATATTTCTTAAATTTCGTAGTCACAACAAGAAATTAAGTAAAATCTATCACTTTGTCCTAATATTATTAATGCCTTAACATATGCAATGCTTTAATTGATTAAAAATTACATATAATATCTTTAAAAATTTGCAACTGGTAATAAGGAAAACAAGCGAAAACATTCGTCAATCTTTCAAAACAAGAAAAATATAATTAGGTCGTTATAGGCAAATTTTTGCTATATCGCAAAGTCGTTAAGAGGATTGCATTTTTTGTTACAAGATACAAGTGCTACTATTATTCCTTTTGATTACAGTAACATCAAAAATGTTCTCCAAAACATAAATTTTGAATGCATCCGCCGCTTTATAAGGTACATATTAAAAAACAGTTTAACAGTTCAAAAGTACATTGGCTGAGCCGTGTATACGAGATTCTAAAAACATCAAACAAATGATATAGTATAATTATTAAGCTTCTTCTTCATAAACCAACTATAAAATTATTAAAGGCTTTTTGTAAAAATGTTGTATGGAAATTTTGAATTAAGCTATTTATGGTATTTTTTTCGGTTATGAATTAGGAGCTGTTCACAAATTACGTAACGCTCTTGGGGGGTATGACTTTTGTTACGGTGGAGCAATTTCGTATGCGTATTTTTATTTAAATGTATTACACAGGGGGCGGGGAACAGCCCCTTAGGGGTATATAGTTTGCATAGTTTAGATTACTTATTACTTGATAATTGAAAAATGAGAATTCGATATTTCTTTAATTGTTTTATAAGTAAAGTCCGAATAAATATTATTAAATTTTTAATTTTATGGTGGCTAATAATAAATTTTACTCTAAAACCGATAAAAGTTATTGCATATGAACAAGTAATGTTATTTTAAGCAAGTCGATATATGATAAAATCAGTAAAAATGATCATAAATTTTTACTTATTTATACAATATAAAGTGTGCTGACAATCAGAAAAATTAATTGCTATTTATGATAAAACTTTATGCGGCAAAGTTTAGTTGGAAAGTGACCTGGCAGTTTCTTTAACAGTTGGACATTTAGCTTTCGATCGTTTATACACAGTGTAAATGCGAAGGATTAAAATTTCTACGTTTGTGTTTTTATACAAATTTTTGCTTTTCTAAAAAATACAACAAATGTTGCGTAAGTCTTTATTTTCTTGACTTTAGATTAAATCCTGTAAGATTTTTCATATAATTTTTTTTTTCATAACTTTTAGTGTTGACAGCCAAAAGTTTGGCTATATTTTTCGGTTTAGCCACTACAGCCTTTTGTGTAGCCACTATTGTTTTGGCTGTTCAAAAGTCTAATCTCGAAGATGAATTGCAAGATGCCATAGAAAAATTGGACAAAATTTCAACTTTGGTAACACCATCAAGGCCAACATCGCCAACAACACCATTAACTCCAACAGTTTCGACACCATCTATACCTACAGGTTCTACAGAATCAAAGCCAACTACTCAATTTCCATGGCCCACAATAACTGTGCCGAATGAACCAAGTTTTCCTACTTTGCCACCAGGCCTTCCAGATCCTGAAGAGGTATGTAGTTTAAGAGTTTTTAACTAACTATAAAATTAACTATACGGGAGAATTTTTTGAAGAAATCTGTTACATTAACAATCAAAGTAAAAAATCTGGTATTTTTAAAATTTTGGCCGGGTTATGGGCACAATATCCGATTGAGCTGAAATTTTCAAGAGACTATTTTTTTAGCAATTCAAACCAATCTTTTGGTTGGCTTTAAACAAATTCCAATAATTTACATGTTGCACAATGGGGTATACAACATATTTTGGGAATATATATTCTAAAAGATGATCGGTTTAAAAAAGCTTTGAATCTGCATTACCTGCATAAGATAAGTTTTAGTATTGTGGGAAATTTTACAGATCTATCAGAAGATATAGAGCAGGGGTGGGCACTTATGAGGACAATAAGAGCCATTTTACAAAATTAAAGAGCTAAATAAGAACATAATGGTTAATACCCAATAAGGATGTTACCGATTAAAAAAAGAGTCCTTCAAAGTTTATAATAATGACATTTTATGATCGGTCTGGATCAAATGAAAGGAATAGTTAGTACAAAAAAAAGTAAATTACAAATATCTAAAGGTTTATTTTTTACAAAGCCAAGCGTATTGTTTAGAAAAAAAAATCATATCAGTAAGGAATATTTAAAGGCATTCCGATTGGAATGGTTTTAATTCCGTAATTACATTCCGATCGGATAGTTTTAGCTTCTATAGATTCCAAGTACTTTGCTCTGAGATTATCGGATTTTTGTTGATTTCCTAACCCCTCCACCCATCATTTTTGTCATTCCTTCAGTCCGTTAGGAACGCTTACAAGTTTATCTTTTCATCACTTCATAAAGCGTTGTTTTGACATCGATATCCCAAGTTGTTTTGATAAGAGATACTAGGTCTAACATTTTTTACTTCTTATTTACTTCTGAAGATGAAAAAATGGCTAATTGTGGAACATCCTGAGTGTCAGGTTCGCGAAGAGCTACACAATTTTTATCTAAATTTTGCCAATTTGACGTTAAGTTGTACGGAGTGACATAGAAATCAATGAGATCAATGTCACCACACATCCATTTAGTCCGACTAGCTTCATCTACACTGTTTTTTGCTCGACTTCAACCAGGCAAGAGTCATTTTTGACTTGAAGCTCTGAATGTAATGATCTAATGCTGTAAACACAATTACGACAGCAGGCTACACGAACACCCACTACAAAAGCCTTTGGTTGCTTTCGTCGCCTGGTAGTCTACTAAATTATTTTTAAGACGGCAGCTACAATCCGAAACAGCTGTTTATGAGTGGTGCCAATATCGCGTTTATAAAATGGACAAAATAAAAATTTATATTTTGATAGAAATAACATAAATTCATTTTAGTAATTAACCTCCGATATCAACTTTTTCTCGACAACATTCCAATTGGAACAAGGTACTTCTCTCAGACAATGAGCTGCATCCGATTCTGTTTTTAGACTCATTGAAAGGGACCTACGTTTAAACGCCGACTCCGAACGGCAAATGCATTAGTTAGAGAAGTTTTACATAGCCTAATACTAATTCATTCATAATTGATTATTAGCCCATTCACACTATAAGTTTTTAGGTGTTTTCGGAAATGAAAACACCATCGAAAACTTTACCATTCACATTATGGAAATTTGGTATTTCATAAGTTTTCGGATTTTTTACTCTCGATTATTTTAAATGCTTTTGACTTATTAGATATTATTAATACACAATAAAATAATAACCTTTTCATTACTTTTATAATGTTTTTTCCGAAATTTTTAAAATTAAAATTATTGTTTTTTTATATTTTATTTTACACTGACATTTATTTTTGATATTTTTCCATTTATCTTATCTTATCTAGAAATAGAGTCTATCTAATAAATGGTATGAACTCAGTGTTGCATCGGTATTTTAATAGTTTTCAAATAAGTTTTCATTGAAAACTCATACGGAAGGAGTTTTCGTTTTGTATGTAAAAACTTAAGTTTTCAATATTGTTTTGAGGCGAAAACTACTTTAACTAGTTTTCGAGCTCAATGTGAATGAGCTATAGGAGCTCATATATTAAAAACTTATTTTTACAACCGATTTTTTATAAAAATGCGCATATCTTAAAAATGGTAAATAAAATTAAGTGGTTTAAGTCGCTAATGTATTTCAATATTCTATGGTGTTGACAGCACTAAATCTGTTATTGTCTCACAAAAATATAAATTAGTTTAATATTGGCTACACCTACAACGGTGGTCGGTAGTCGTGTGGCTGTGTCGACGCAAAAAAAATTATTCCCATTTAAATGCGTGTATTCTAATTTTGACAGGTAGTAGCCCGTAACCGAGATTGTGTTTATAGCATAAGTTTCTCTGTTCGCAATTTTAAATTAAGTGGAAGAAACTATTATAACCATTGTTCCTGAGACTAGTTTAAGAATATAAAATTAAAGTTTAAAACTAGAATTTAGTGGAAAAAATCAAAAGAATACAATTTTTAACGAGCCGCAGTTTACGCAACAAAGAGCCGCATGCGACTCTAAGAGCCTCATTTGCCCATCGTTGAAAATAAATATAAAATATGTTGCCACCAAACATTAAAACATGAAATACATTGCATAGTTTTAGGCTGTCTGTTGAGATTTAAATCGTACCATCCTTAAGTTTCAAATTTATTTCCAAAAATTCTCGTTAAGTCCCAGATAATAGCTTCACTTTTTAAATACTTATGTACTTATAATTTAAAGGAAATTTTAAATATTTAAAGGTATGGATTTACTATCAGAATTGTTGTCCGATTTGTAAAAAAACTTGAAAATTTTTCAATATAAACATTTTTAAAATATCTAAGAAATTATTACAAATTTCAATAACAAATCATGACTTCAAAATTTTGCGATATTGAATCTCAATAATAAATGTAGATTTTATTATTTTATGACAAATATAAAGCAAAATTTTGGCATTTCATTAGTCAGTGGAAAACTAAAAATGTTTGAGTTTCAAAGACAAAGCGGTCTGGTGAACTTTATTACAAGCAGACTTATCAGGAAATATCGTATCGCAAATGCGATATTTTTTTGTTAAATTGTTTTATATCTACATATAATATTATGATTAGACTTTAGAACAATACCATTCATAAGAAGTAAAAAGTTTCGTCTAGTTTTATTTTCATTTAGTTGACTGAAAGTGGTCAGTTGGAGGCAAATGTCCAAAGTAAGCCTTTTATTATTTACAAAATTCTGTTAGCAGTAAGAAGTACAAAATTTGACAAATAAAATGTTTAAAAAATTTACTTCTTTAAAAGGTAAATATATTAATTCAAATAAAAATTATATATAAATTGTAACTTAATTTTACCTTTTAGAGAAGGTTACCCCTAAAACATTGGCTATATTCTTTGGTTTACTATCGACTTGTTTAATTGTAGCCGTTACCGTATTAGCTGTGGCCTATGCTAATATGTCAGTGGACTTAAAGGACGCTAAGACAAAATTGGACTTTCTAGAATTATATATACAATCTATAGTCGCAAATGAATCTCCAGCCACGAGCACTGTTTCAAGTTTAGGACTATACTAGGATGTTCGCCAGCTATGCCAATATTAAAACCACGTTTTTATATAATAAAGTTATCTTAATCAAAAATTTTTAAATCTCTCATTTTCATAATTTTTTTTTAATAAAAACAAATTTAAAGAATATTTTACGATTTTAAAGTTTTGTCTTATGTATATTTTAGTGATAAACTATAGCTATTTTTTAGTTGTTCACTAAGCTTCAATTTAGAAATCCTTTTTTTAACTTAAAACTTGTTCTATTTAGATAATTTATCGTTTACCCAATGACATTCGACCCATTAAATACAAGTTATACATTCATCCCGAACTAAAAGCAAAAACTTGTGAAGGTACAGTTTCGATTCAAATTGAAATCGAGAAAGAAACCAATTTGATTGTCTTGCATGCAAAAAATTTGGATATTGATTCGATTAGTATTTTGAATATGATGGCCCGTATGCGTATACGTGTAAAGAAGTCCTATGTAGATGAATCGCGTGAAATGCTCTTTATTGAGTTGGAAGAGATACTTTACACATCGACACCATACACGGTGTCAATAAATTATCGTTGCAAGTTGGAGGGTTTGGTGGGAATTTATGCCAGCTCTTATTTGGGTGCCGATAACGAAGACAGGTGAGTGAATTTATATTTTTATTTGTTTTTGTTAATATGACAAAGTATATGATAAAGCTTTTCGTGTGAATCTCATTAGAAACCTTGAAACATTAATACGTATTTCACCTACAACAAAAATCTACAAACATATAAAATGCCAAATATTTATATGGAAATATTCAAAAATATATTTTGGAGCTAAATTTAGCAACAAATTAATTAGCTGTTATTATTAAGCATAAATAAAACATATGAGGATCAAGTACGCAGTTCTCAGGCAAAGACGTACGAACAGCTCTTATCATCTATTTTTTTTTTTTTTTTGGGAAGTGGATGAACTTTTTGATCCTATATATTTAAAAATCTAGTTTTGTTTTAATGAATAGGCAAAAATAAAATATAATTATTGGGTTAATGTCAGTATGAATACTAGAAATAATCGCTTATATAAAATGCCAACATCGGAAATGAATCTAATGAAATATTAATATTAAAATTTTTAAAAACGAATGATAATCTCAATCTTGGAAGAAAAACATTTAACGTCAATCGCTATTGTTCATATTTTGACAATTAAGCGAAAACTGCCAAAACTATCATCCTGAAATTAAAATTGATTAATCAATGAAATTTTACATATTAATCAATGAAAATTTACATATTGATGGCTTATTTTAAAAAAGGCCTAACTCGATTTTTTGTTACTTTACAGGAGAAGGAAATAAACTTTATGAAAACATAAATAAATAAATAAAATGTGTTGCTTTTTTATTAAAAATTGTATTAAAATTTTTGTTGAATCTAAAATTTTACGAATTTTATTAACTTCCTTCTCCTGTGAAGTAACAAAAAATCGAGTTAAGCCTTTTTTTATATAAAGCCATTGGTATATACACAATTTAAAGGAAATATATATTTTCTTATTGTTTTAACTTTGGACAAGCTCTACTTCGCTTATTCAGGTTTAATTAGTACAAGATAAATTGACATAAAAATATGTATTCTTAATTAAAAATTATATACAAAATTTTAAATTGTTGGATCCTTTAACTGTTTAATTTTGACTTGAAAAACTTTTTTTAGAGGCTTAATAATTTTTCTCAATGAGCGATAGTTTTTTACAAAATCTTAAATTTTATTCATTATTCTTCATACAGTACGAGTATATGCGTAAAGATGCATTTAAAAAAATTTCAGTTAAAAGCTCTTCCCTGGGTCAGAAGCTTGGTTTGGAAGTTACAGAGCATTAAAGCTCGAAAATAAGAAAGAAAGCGTACATACATTAGATGAAATTGCTCCAAAATATCTTTTAAAAGAGGTACGATACTTTCCTTAACATTAACCCATTACTTTAAAAACAAAAATTTTGGTTTATCGCACAAATACGTCCCATTTTCGAAAACTGATCGATGTGAGGATTATCAACGTTATATAAGTTTAACTAGCTTTGTTTTGATATACATTAATAGCCGATTTATTGATTTATAATTCCTTCATGAAGATTAAACTCGACATTATTCAAAAAGTTTCCGTTTTAAGGGTATAAAATAATATTTAAAATATTGTAAATTTCTGCGAAATTTCTGGCAAACAATTGGTACGTCCTTTTGCGTTTCACAAATGGTATAATGAGATAAGTGCAGTAGTACCGACCAAAATAGTCCACTGTTGTTTATTTTCGGGCTTATATGTTTAGATCCACTTTTCTTCATTCTTTTAGCCTTTCTTTGACCATAACGATCTTGCAGTATTAGTGTTTTGGAACAACAAACCTTTTCGAATTTTACCAAAATGTTTTTTTCTTGATTGCACTGCTATGCAAAAAAAAATGATCTTTTGGGATAGGTAGGTTACACGGCATTTACACATGCAAGTGCAAGCTCAATACATTTATATTTTTTTACTAACACAATCACACTTCTGCAAGTTGTAGGCTCACTGGCAAGCGATTTTGATTGCCAGTGATTTTTTTACTTGCATGTCAGAAGAATACGTATACACAACTTGTAACAAGTCACCTACGTGTGTAAACGTACTGTTAGGTTGGGCAGGCAGCCGATATTAAGTCAGCGTCACTTGGGTCCTTAAAACGGCAAGGGATAGACTGGAAGAATAGAACAAAGATAGTTATTCCATGCTATCAGTGAGAGTCTTATCAAGACATCCTGAAGCCCTGATAAATAAGTCAATACTCGCTAGATCTGATAAATCACGCAGGCGCCCCCAAATAAAGAGCCCTTGAAATTGAAAGGGCGGGGCAGTGGCAGAGAAGATGAGTTACTGTCTCCTTCTCTTCTGTGTTATGACAACTGCGACAGTAGTCATAGAATTGAAGGTTAAGTCTTCTGACATGCAGCCCAAAAACGCAATGATCTGTTGGGGATGAGATTAGGATGCGGAGTCTGTGGCGAGGTTTTGAACGTTTAGTGTTGTAAGTGGGTCATGTTTGCCTGGATTTGGAACAAGTGGTTTCCAATGACCAATTGCTCTGCGCTGACGTGATAAGAAATTGCCTAATTATTGATTTGCAGGCGGATAATGGTAAGCCCGTAAATCGGTCAATGTTATTCTGACCCAGGAGAGCACCGGATTTAGTAAGTTTGTCCGCTGTGGAGAACTTTTGGTATAGTTCGTGAATTAATTTCGTCAGCTGAATCCGAAAAACATTTTTTTCGAAACACATTTTTTTGTGTAAATTCTATCAAGGCATATACCTATATTATAATCTACCTTGAATTCTATGATATCTCTAAAACGACTAAGTAGATAAAGAAAAATGTGAGGACGAGATAAATATAAAATTGGGTTTGGGTTTTTCTTAAAATCTATTTGCAAAAAAATTGTTTTTCTCGGAAAAATTGTATCTTTAAAACTAGAGCCAACTCGAAAAAACTAATGTCACTTTCGGATTTAGCAGATTTGGTCAACAAATCTCGTGTAGCAAAATCTTATTGACTTGTGTTATTTAAATTTGTTTATAATAATTGACCTAAAATCATGAATTGTAAAAATTAAATTTCTCGAAAATTCAATGTATGTTAGAGCTGCGGTTTTTAATAATCGTGTGTACCAAGTTTATCCTGTATTTACACAATATCAAAACATAGTTTAGGGCATGATTTAATAATTCTGAAGGTTGTTCCATTCTCTCTTTTTGTCGCCATGATAACTTTCTGACGTTTGTTAGGATAGTAAAAGTTTGTGCTACCATATTTTTGCCGACAATCCCGCTTTTCTAATATTTTATGATGACAAAATTTATGTTAATTTATGCATAAAAAACTTACGAATATTTACAAAAATGCTTCAATAAATAATCATACAATTTGTTCTAACTATATTTCTTTAATATTGAATGTCTCCATTATATGCTCAACTTCAAAATTACACATTTTTGATAACTAATCCCAATGTATTACGTACCACTTTTCTTAATGTGGCAACATTTTTCTTTCAATTGTATTCAAATATCAAACTTCAAAAACCCAATATACTTCAAAATAATTTTGAAGAGAGAGAATGAAACTTCCTTGTTATTATTATTTCATGGTTTAGGGCATGAAATAATAATAACAAGGAAGTTTCATTCTCTCTCTTCAAAATTATTTTGAAGTATATTGGGTTTTTGAAGTTTGATATTTGAATACAATTGAAAGAAAAATGTTGCCACATTAAGAAAAGTGGTACGTAATACATTGGGATTAGTTATCAAAAATGTGTAATTTTGAAGTTGAGCATATAATGGAGACATTCAATATTAAAGAAATATAGTTAGAACAAATTGTATGATTATTTATTGAAGCATTTTTGTAAATATTCGTAAGTTTTTTATGCATAAATTAACATAAATTTTGTCATCATAAAATATTAGAAAAGCGGGATTGTCGGCAAAAATATGGTAGCACAAACTTTTACTATCCTAACAAACGTCAGAAAGTTATCATGGCGACAAAAAGAGAGAATGGAACAACCTTCAGAATTATTAAATCATGGTTTAGGGAGTTCTGAAGTTTTTCTATAAATTTGTAATAATACTTTTAAAACAATGGAAAAAATATTGCTCAACTCGAACAATAAAACCCGATTTACAATTTTCAATTCTCAATAACTCTTAAATTTTCTCTTAAGCTCACACTGTAAGAGCTCCAAAACTTAAAAGCCGGTCTCATTCAAAAGCAATGATCTGCAAAGATCACAGACATCGAAACTTTTACCCGATATCACATTATGACAATACAACAGCTAAGACGACACAACAACAATAAGCCGCATCAAACTCTCTGTTTTAAAAAAAAGCGCATGAAAACACAACAACGTCAACAAAAAAGAAGGCAAAAACAAATGAAAGCGTGTATTGGAATTGAAAAATGTGTTTTTGAATTACTAAGTCTTCATGAAGTATCGAAATCAAAACTTAAATTTAGTCGAGAGTGAACGTTGGTCAAAAGCTGACAAAAATTACGTAGGAAGAACGAAAATCGGGAAAAAATCATAAAATAAAAACTAACGGCTTTTATTTTGCAAAAGCGATACAAAATCAAAGCGATTGTAATATAAAGAAAAAAAATTAAAGAAAAAGAAAATTACAAAGTATTTAAATTGTCATTGTTTGAAGACATTAAAGAAAAACACACAAATATACTGCATGATTTAGAAAACTTTCAAACAGTTTTAAAAAAATTTGTGGTCAAATCATGATGATGATAAAAATAATATTTTCAAATACCAAGAATAAGTAGTGAATAGAAAGTGAAATCAATAGAAATTAAAAAATATATATTTTGTTTTGAAAACAAAATAATTTTATAGTGATCATTTTGATAGATTGAATAGATTTTCTTTATTTTAAATATTGGCCTAGGTTTCATTAAAGTATAAAAAGTATAAAAGCAACAACAACGATTAACTTTATTTATTTAGCATATGAATATAACGATTATGGCCTAAATACTGTGAACAGGTTTTTCTATTTTGCTTTTTTTAATAAATCAAAAACACAAAGTTTATATTTTTTGTTTATTGCATCCATTATAACATTAAAGTGAATGAAATTAAAAAAAAAAAATGAATACAATTTTAACCTTAATTGCCAACTGACATCTTAAAGAATGGACCTGACAACAAACGACCAAATTATAAGCAATTCATGTGAATTGTACCGGGTCTTGGCAAATGATAACACTATTATTATCGTGTTTAATTGGGGACTTAGAGAAACGAAGCGGTTGTAATAGAATGAAACGTCTTTTAGTTCACCAACACCGAAATATTTAGGTGTTCTTCTTCTATTTGTTTAAATTCTTTGTTATTATTCTTCTATTGTATTCGAATTTGAGCTTTTTATAGTTTATTAGTTCATTGTTATTTAAGTTTTAGAGATGTTATTTATTCAACCATATCACATACCTTCTTGGTTGCTTAGCACCCAAACACAATTGCTCATTCGTACACTTGCAAAGCCAGGTGATCAATAGACATTTAAAAAAATGCAAAGAACGTTAAATCGTACCCTACAGCCTGCATTTATATACATTCCAATTTTAACAAGGGGTACTTCTCTCAGACAATGAGCTGCATCCGATTTTTTTTTACATAGCCTAATACTCAATAACCAGAGGCTAGCTGAGTTATTAGGTGAACCGTCGCTTTTAAAAAAATTTTTTTCAAGTGGGTCTGGCCGGGGATCGAACTTGGGACCTGACTAACATGCTATAACACGGCGGTTCACAAGCCTGAATTCACTAAGATTTTAAATGATGATAATAGTGAATTTTTATTATGGTCGTTTAGAAAAGTATGGTCGTTTATAAAAGTCTCATAAAAAAGAGAGTACACCGCTTTTATTATAATTCGGAAATAACTAACGGAGAGGATTATTCAATAAGAAAAAGATAAGGCTCACACACGTGCTCATGAAATGTATGTTTGTTTGTGAGTTTATGTGTTTTTCATTATTTTTTTCCCCACTTTTATTTCACATTTGGCAGAAACAAATGGTTATTGATTTAACCATAAGACCTGATTTTCTGATAGAACTGTTAGGAGCTTAACTTTTTTTGCTTAACCAATATTCGTTTCTCTTAAACTGACTATATAAAAATAACGAAAATAGGAGTAATATTTTGCTGTATTTTTTTTTTAAATTGGGCTAACACTTAGGGGATGATATCTACTCATGCTAAGCATTGGGTTGGAACTAGGTTATGGGAAGGATGATAGAGGAAGTAGTGTTTGTGGACATTTGACTTATATCATAAATGGAAGGGAATACTTCTGCGGGAAGGCACATACGAACTGTGCGACTAAAGAACGAATTTTCTGTAATGAGTTGTGCTATCTACTGTCCAAGCAAGATTCCTGATATCTTCAAAACACATGCCATTGTAGTAGCGATAGAAGAGTGAGATACACCCCACATTGCGACGATGCTCCAAAGAATCAATGTGTCGGATACCCTACTTTCACCGATAAGCATCCCTATTCAGTACACGGTCGAGAAGCTCCAAAATAGACTTTGAAGCACCGACCCATATTTGAGAGTTGTATTCCATTTTCGGTCGGATACAAGTTATATAAATAGTAAGGAAATCAGATAGAGTGAAATATCTTTTGCACCGTTTTAAAAAGCCGAGACACTTAAATGCATTTTTCAACACTTGAAAAATGTGTCTAGTTCAACGGACATCACACTGAATTCTCATGCCTAAAACATCAAGACCTTCTGATTCCTCAATAATTGTACCACCATTAAACGAAGCAACGTGCTCGGATGTAGGCTTGTGTGTTAATACACAACATTGGGTCTTCCGCGCATTGAAATCGACCCTTTTTGCGTGTCTCCATTTGGAGATTGTTTTAAGATCCCAGTTTAACGTTTAGTTCATATATTGTCTCATGGCCTCAATCCCCAAAAGGCTTGGTCTATAATTAAATGAGTATGAAGACGTTTCCAACGTTTCCAACAAATTACCTACAGATTTTTTTTTTAAATCACTTTTAATGGGATTTTTAATATTTTCTCAAATAACTCTGAAATGTATCATGTGGAGGTCTAAATCATATTTTAATGGGACAAATTTGACAATCCAAAAACAAATAGGTATACCACATTACCCGCACTTCCTCTAATAATTTTTTATTTTACACAAATAAAAATCATGAATCGAATTCTAAAGTCCCGCTAATGATCAAAATATTAGATTATGACTTTCGTCAATTCGCTGAAAGTGGAACAAAATTGTTTGCGAACTTTTGATGAAAAGAAAACAATTATTGTTAATATCATTATTTAGATTTTGAGAAATTTTAAAACAAAATTTTAAAAAAGTAACGGTATTTATATTTAGAAACTTTTTTCATCACAAATACTTGATCACATTTAATATGCTATTAACACTTATTATATTACAAAAAGAAAAATATCCGCAATTTAAACTAATTTATAAAAAGATTTAAATAATGTAAAAAATTTGTTTTTACATGTTTCTAAGATCTTAGTACGATATAAATTATGTAGTCAGTCATGATCGCCCAATCTATTTTTTAGTATTATATTAGGTTTCAGTTTCATTGTGGTATCGCACACAAAAAAGTCGTATGTGACACCACAATTTCTTTTTAGCCATTTATTTGTTTTAGCCATTCACCTGATTTGCATTAAGATGATTAATGGGCATTAAATGTATTTAACTCTATTCCTATATTCTTCTTCTACTGTGAAAATGGAAAACATTTTATTGTAATTTGTATTTAGGTTGCATGGAGTGGACACAAACACGACTGAGTGGAGTCAGCCAGTACTAAATAAATATCGAAGTGCTTCAATTGAATCGGACGTTTTTTGTGTTTGAATGTGGGTTCTTTACTTTTCCTCTAAGTATTCATAAACTTTACAATGTTCAAGTTTTCATTTTATTTGCTGTAACTTGTTGTGGCTTAAAATACGGGTTAGAGTACTTTCTACACGTTCACAGGCAGACGGCCGGACAGACAGACTCTGAGATGTACAAAACCATACAGTCGGTCGGTAACTTGTCCAAGTAATTGCTTGTTGTTTTTATTACCGGTTTTATCTGAGTAAATACTTCAATAATACCATTGGATACTACGAGTAATTCTTCATTGCAAGTTTTTTTCTCTTCGCTGTTGCTTAAATTTTTAGCATTGTTTTGGCATGAGCAACAACAGATCTATTGCCTTTGCTGTTAGTTCCATGTCTAGTTTCGTATTTGCAGATTTTACAAATACTCTCTTACTTTTCCATATACTTTAGAATTTTAGTCATTTTTGTGTTTATGTATTTGGCTCATTGACATTTTTTTAATTTATGTTTTTTCTTATAATAATTACAAACTTTCCGTTTTTTAAAAGACTGGAAACGATTAAAATTTTACAACTTATAGAAAATATAAAAGTGAATATACATAATACATCTCATGCATGGGAATTTAGTTTTTTTCTAAATGTTACTTAATAATATCAAATAAGGAAGTCATATACTTGATCAAGCCTGATCTTAAGATACCATAAACCAATGAGTTGAAATGTCATATCCCCCAATGAAGACCAATTGTAACGAAATTTATCATATGATGTCTAAAGAACATCGTCCGCAAAAATAATTTTCGTCATCATAAAAATTTCAAGAGATCGTCATCTTAAAGACCTAATAACGTTTAAAATTTCAAAATTGAGTTTGTTTATGGATTATTATTTCCTATATCATAATGTATATCTGTGGAAAATTTTGAACACTTCTCTCAGACAATAAGCTGCATCCGATTCTATTTTTAGACTCATTGTAAGGGACCTACGTTTTTACGCCGACTCCGAACTTTAAATTCATTAGTTAGAGAAGTTTTACGTAGCCTAATACACAATAACCAGTGGCTAGCTGAGTTATGAGCAGCGTTACCGCTGACAAATTTGAAAAAGTCGCAAAAATAGTCGCTTTTTACAAAAAAAGTCGCACAAAAAGTGACTTTCAATAAAAAAAAAAGTCGCACACTTTTGTTATAACATTTTTTTTTAACAATGAACAAAAGACTATAAAACAATTCATACTTCAAAAGATATTATATATAGGCAAAAATCAAACAGTTTTAATTCCTGTAAAACCGACTTTCAACTCGAATAATTTTTGTACTCTTAAGTGTTCGGAAAATCTAATTAAAGATTTGAACTCCTAAGTCTACAGGTATATTGAACGCAAAATCTTAGCGCAAGTTTGCACTTCTAAGCGTAATTGGCATGCAAATTTCAAAAACGTAAAAAATCGAATGAAGCATTTATGTTTTTTTCATATTTCGTCTTCTTTTTTCGTTTCATTTGGACCCAGTCGTTATTTTATGATATAGACACTATACTTGGGGGATGAATTCACTGCCCTCTAAATTTTAATTTCACGTTTTCGCCACTTTTAAATTTTTTTCGCATATTTTTCGGCCCCCTCAATGAATTCCTAAAAAATAGAATTTTAGGGAATTTTAGTTGAGATATTGAATATGGACTAAAAATAAAAATTTTAAATAATTTTCTAAAAAGGTGTCAAAAGTCGCACAAAACTCGAAAAAGTGGCAAAAAAGGGCCATGGAAAAAAAAACGCAGCTTGTGTCGCAGGCCACCTAAAAAGTCGCAAATTGCGACTTTAGTCGCATAACGGTAACGCTTTTTTATGAGGTGAACCGCCGCTTTTTTTTAATTCATTTTTTCAAGTGGGTCTGAACTTGGGACCTCTGCTAGAGGCTAGAGGACCGTTACGCACTAAAAAAAGATAAAAAATAAAATTATCAAAAATAGCGATAAAAGTTTAATTTTGTTGCAAAGTGTAATTTAAACAATCATTAAGTACTTTCATTTCCTTAAACCAGTAAAAGAAACTATAACTGTTATTATTTAATGTATATAATATTCATATGTTTAAAAAACATTTAGTACTGCAGATAGGTTGTTTGGTTTCAGATTTTTCATTCCAAATAACCTAAGTGACATAGCATAAGCTGTTTTTAGAAAAACAACAAATATATTTAATTTTAATAAAAATACGTAATTTTCATTTTAATATTGCAAATAGGTCAAATTTTATAACGTTTTCCCCTTTCCTATAAACTTTTGAAAACCAAAGATAGGTTATTTCGTCTTTAAGGTGACGATATACTTCGACTAATGAACTATTGTCTATTAACAAATTTTTTATAGAAAAATTATCCATTGAAAAATTTTCTATTGAAAAATTGTCCATTGAAAAATTTTCTATCAAAAAATTTTCTATAGAAAACTTTTCAATAGAAAATTTTTCTATTCAAAATTTTCTATAGAAAACAATTTTATTGAAATTTTCTACAAAAAATTTTTCAATAGAAAATTTTTCTATTAAAAACTTTCTATAGAAATTTTTTTTTTTTAAATTTCCTACAAAAAAATTTTTAATAGTTTTTATATTTATATAAAAATTAATATCATCAAAATTTTGAAGCAATGTTTTTCTTTTACATGTCTGACCTGTAATTTCTTTTTGGAAAAAAAAAATCAAAATGCAATTACTCACACCCTTGACAGTTTTATTATTTTTTAACTGCACCCAAAATATTGCATTTATGGTTTTGTTTAAAATCGCACTACGCATACGAAATCGATTCAAACTATAAAAATTCTTTGCACGTGAGCATGCGCAACATGAATTTTAAATTGTGTGTAAAGTAGTCGAAACAAATTGTATACATTTTTTTACTCGATTTTAGTTAATCTAAAATAGTTAATATATTTAAAAAACAAAAAATGGTATTTTCCAGTGTTTAGATTATTTATTGTTTTTTTTAGCATAGTTAAAGTGAAGAATTTTTAAAATATGTTAGTATGTCAGGGTAAGGGGCGTATTTAGACAATTACTTTTATTTTTTGTTTTAGCCATTTAACCACATATTTATTATCTAAAGGTCTTTTTGAGGTAATTTGAATATTTGTTTAATCAGAATTTGTTAAATACTTTTAAATGGCTTTTAATTTTTTTAACCGTTTGAGAAACAAACTCGGATTAACTCAAAAAGAAAAATTATTCGTACTTGATCCCAATATGTAACATTTACTTATTAATGTTATACTGCCTGGGAGCCAGTGTATTAGATACTGTGACATTCCTTTTTTGAAAAAAATTTACTCGAAAAATTTGTAAAAATTTATTTGAGTGCAGTTTTGTGGTTGGATCTCAAATGGTTAAAAGCAACAATTACGCCTTTAATTAAAATAAGTAACTGACCTGCACTTTTAAATATGAATAAATAATTTTCAGACTTTTAATTTTCATTTTTATAATTAAAAATGTTAATTGCAAAACTTGTGTAAATTATAAAATGCTAATTTTTGTTTAAATGCTTTACATTTATATTAAAAAAAGAAAATTAAAAGAAGTCAGAAAGTCATTCAAAGCCAACCATATGATACCCAAATACCACTGAGATCAAATGTGCTCAAATAGGCAACAAATTAAAAATCGAGACCCTCATATACACGTTTATATCGAAAAAAGAGAGATAGCTCACATCAAACGAAAAAAAATAAATTTTTTAATATGACTAATCATTTATTAATGTATACTTTTTTTGGCAGCTGTAATGATACATTGTACGACAAGTTTTGTTAAATCGAAAATGTTAAAATAATGCACATTCAAATGCATGTACATTTTTTAGAATCATTACACTGATACTTTGACTGACATGACGCAACCTACACGTACTGAATAAATTAATTAATGAATGAATATGATGCGAGTTCATCCACAAAATAGCAATAAAAATTGTTACAGAAAACCTAATGCGATTTGCAACGGAATCAAACAATATAAAGTCTGAATATGAGAATACATAGTAGAAAAATCATCATGACGATCATGAGACTAAATGTGTAGCAACATGAATATCGCATCGTATTGTACCAGAACGATACGATATTTTGTTGATCAATTACAGACTTAAAAGTGCAAACTTTAATAATAATGACACAAATACATTTATTTACAAGCTCGCTAATTTATTCGCTCTTCTTGTTCTCTTAAGGTACTTTTAGACTGTATGTATTTATCATATATAGTAAGATGTAGTAATTTAGCTTTATTTATGTTTTTAGAAACAATTACATACTTCATATTTTTTCATTAAATTCAATATTATTCCGTAGAATATCAGGCTTGTGACATTCCGTACGGAATAGAAACCATTCCTTAGTTAAATTCCGATCGAAATAGTTTTAGATTCTATACATTCTGAAAAATTTTAAATGCTCCAAAACATTTCAAAATACGATTTTTCAACTGAAATAAGTAACTATCAGGTATGTGATGGACATTTTTCGTTTTCAAATCGATCGATTTAAGACATATTTTTTAGCTAATTTTCAATTATTTCCCCCAAAAAAATGAAAATTTTGGCTTTAGTAATTTTTACTGATATTTTATCTTTCATTTGGTTTAAATTTTTTGGGAAAATAACCGAAAATTATCTCAAAAATATATCTGAAATCGATCGATTTGAAAACGATCGTTTTCCATCACATACCTGTATATCTTTGTTTCAGTAGATAACATTGATTATTCTTCAAATATTGTTCAAATATTAAATAAACTAAGAAAAAAATTAAAAATTCAATTTCACTTCGAAAATAGAAAGTGATTTTATTCCGAAAAATTATTCCTTTAACTTTTTCTATAGAAGTACTTCCGAATGGAATTGAGTTCTGTGGCATGTCTGTATATATTATTTGTAATGCGAAAGACCTTACAGTCGTTATGATAAAAACATATAAAGAGTGTTCTGAAAAAAATATGCATTTACTATTTTAGACAAAATTTATCCATAGTGCAAGAAATAATTTATTTTTTGATCAAGTTAGTTTCTATAGATAT
This sequence comes from Stomorhina lunata, assembly GCA_933228675.1. Classification (NCBI taxonomy): domain Eukaryota; kingdom Metazoa; phylum Arthropoda; class Insecta; order Diptera; family Rhiniidae; genus Stomorhina; species Stomorhina lunata. Next base: position 181,841,941 of record OW121740.1, read on the forward strand.
GTCAGATACTATTATTTTATAAATTATTAATTTTCAATAGTTATTTCAATCAAAATGGACTGCGAAAAAAAAGTTCGTGAAAATATAATTAAAACTTTTCAAAAAAATCCGTCATGGACTTTTAAAAAAATATCTAAAAATTTGAAAGTTGACCCTCGAACTGTTTCTAATGCCATCAGATCAGGTATAAGGAAAACCTGAGCATTGAAAGAAAACCTGGATCAGGGAGGAAAAAAGGTTCTACAGATATTGGTAAGGCAAAAGAAGTCGAGAGACTCTTTCGAAGAGCGCCTAACACTTCTTTAAGAAAAGCAGCTCGTACGGTGAAATGTTCTATGAATTTTACACATAGAGTCAAAGCTTATGCTGGACTGAAGACATACAAAGTCCAAAAGATTCCAGATCGCAATGCTATAAAGAACTTAGAAGCAAAAAAACGAGCGAAAAAATTGAAGTCTGATTTTATAAAAAAATACACCTGTTGTGTGATGGATGATGAAACATACGTACTGGCAGACTTTTCTCAACTTCCTGGTTAAGATTTTTATGTTGCTGATAAACGGGACAATGTTCGGCAAGAGTTTCGCACAAAAAAACAAACAAAATTCCCTAAGAAGTTTCTCGTGTGGCAAGCTATTTGCAGTTGTGGCAAAAAAAGTAAAGTATTTGTGGCATCTGGCACAATAAACACAGAAATTTATATAAAGGAGTGCCTGCAAAAACGGTTGTTACCCTTTTTAAGAGAGCACAGAGTGACTACATTTTTTTGGCCCGATTTGGCATCATGCCATTATGGAAAAAAGGCACTTGAGTACTCAAAGAATAATGTCATTTTTGTACCACGAGAGGCATATTCCACCTAACTGTCCAGAACTTCGGCCTGTGGAAAGGTATTGGGCTCTGGTAAAAAAGGAATTGAAGAACACAGGAAAGATTTCCAAGAACATGTCCGATTTTAAGCGCAGGTAGAACACATGCTCCAAAAAGGTATCAGAAGCAACTGTAAAATCTTTAATGGGAGGGTTTCCAAAAAAAGTCGATAATTTTGCAAAACCCGAGTACTAAGTAAACATTTTAATGCTAAATGATTTTGTATAATATGTCATTATATTTGCGTATTTTGTAGAGTTTTTATATTAAAAGGTTTGTTTTTTATTTTAGAAAATCCAACTACAAATTTTATTTAGAGCACTCTTTACAGGGGTGTCATAGAAACCAAGTCAGTTTTTAAATTTCTCGGTTTTGAAAACCAATACTGGTATTATTTGGTGTTATGAAACCAAGTCGATTTTGTTATTATTGGTTTGAAATCAAACAAAATGTTCGAATCAATTGTTTATTATTTCATTTGAATTTTTTGTGAAACATCAAAAATCAAATAAAAAATAAAAGAAAAATTATTAAAAAAAAATAATTTGGAGTTTTTTGCGATGTTTGTGGTATAATAGGTATCAAAAAAAAAAACGCTGCTATTTGGACAAATGAAGCTTGTATACCCCAACATAATGGAATGACCGAATTGCGGACTGAAAAAAATTTAATTTAATTTGCTTCGCCAGTACCTCCACACAAAGAATATTCTAGCCTTACAATTTTCCCCATTTTTGAAATTTTTTATGTTTGTCGATAAGGTTCATTGATTCCAAAGACACAAAAAATACCAAAACTTGCTTTTATATTATACATGATAAAAAATTTAATGTAAACTTTTCACCCATCTCTTTTTATTTGAAAGTTAAAGCCAAAAAGTACCAAAAATAATTGTTCTCTTTTTCTCCCCTTTTTTTCGAAAATTACTTACTACTTGTACTGTTATTTTTGTAGCTGATCCAAACTCGATTTAATTTTAGTTCTATTGTTTTCAGTTTGGGAATTATATCGTTACTGCATTTACCCTTTTTATCCCCCACAAGGCCGAATTAACAAAAATCCGTTCTTAGTGGATCTTTAAATCGAAAAAGGCACCAGCTGGCCAGTAACGCCTTTGTTTTAAATAGATATACCAATTTTAAAATGAAATCCGTTAACTGTAAGTTGCTTGGTTTATTTCCAATACTAAACCAATAATATTATTTTCTGTGACACATAAAACCAATAGAAAATGTAGTTCGAACATTAATATTGGAATTCATGACACCAATTTAATTTTTTTTGTCGTTTTCAAAACCAATACCAATGAAATTGGTTTCTATGACACCCCTGATAGTCTAAAAGTAACTTTATTTGTCATGTTTATAAAGTATTTTAATATATTTCTTGATGATGTTTTTGTTGCTGAAATATGATGGTAGATGAAAATGTTGATTTTTATTAGTTTACAATGTGGTTTGCCTAGTTGCACCTGATTGTTGCATCTACTTATTAAGATTTATATAATTTACATGTAAATATATAGTCAATATATACATAGGTATGTATGCATTTAAAAATTTGTTTGTATTATTGTTCATATATATATTTATATGTGAATTAGAAAACAAAAATCAGATTTATTTAATGTAATAAATAAATACATACATTAATTAATGAATCAAGCCCTTTGCTGCTATAGTTCAATTGCACAATAAAGATTAAATGAAATCAAAAGTAGCATTAATTTGTAGCAGTCCACACCATAACGTACTTTCGAAAAAAATATATTTGAAGGGTCTAACTTTTGTTTTAATCTTTTCTAATAAGAAATCCTTGTTTAATTATTTTATAATTTATTGTGAAACATATATTTTCTTAATTTTCTCAAAACAATTTATAAATTAGTTGTTACGTATTGGTGCGGATGTCTACAAATATATTTGGAAATACATATCGTCACCTAAAATGCAAAAGAGCGTAACTATACTTTTTACGGGAGAAGCAAAAACCGTTATAACTTTTAAACTATATGCAACATTAAATACAATTTTGGAATTGGATTAACAAGCCATCAGCAAAGAAAACTCTAAAAACTATAATGGTAAAAAGTTTAGTTTTTGAGCAATTGCGAAAAACAAAAGCGCTTAACTACAAGTTGAATATTTTCTGAAACCAAAAGGGCTTGACTACCATACAAATTTTGCATAGTTTTTTTGTCCATAATATAAAGACGGGTCTTAAAAATAGTAACAGTTTATTTTTGAAACATAATTTAATGTGAAAAGATAAGTTTTAAAATAGGATATATAGAGATTTTTTTAAGAGTTATTTCGGAAATAACTCCATAACTTTTAAGCGGTTATAAATACTTATATTAAATTTTAGTAAGAACAGAGTAAAGAGTTATTTCAGAAATAATCCCGTAACTTTTAAACGGTTAAAGATACTTAGATTAAAATTTAATATAGTTAGAACAAAGAAGCTTTAAAGATCATTAGTAGACAAAAAGTTCAATGTACGGTCGGAAAGCTAACGTTAAAAATCCTAGTCTCGGATAATAATTTTTTATATGATAAGCAAAAAATCATCATAACTTTTAAACTAAATGAAATATTATTTCCTGAAAACTTAAATGGCAAAAAACGAGTAATTTTTAAGTAATTGCGAAAAAAGGGCTTAACTATAAGCTGAATTTTTTCTGAAACCAAAAGGGCTTAACTACAATACAAATTTTGAGCAACCTTTGGTTTTTAGTGAATAAAATCGCTGTTTTTGTTCGTACGTATCAAAAAATTAATTTTAATTTTTGTGTTAGTTACGCCCTTTTGCATTTCAGGTGACGATATGTATGTATCAAAAACTCATGTTTTGTTAAATTCAATAACATTTACTATATTCTATGGGCTTTCTAAATGCAAATGAATTAAATGTAATAATTGATTAAAAACTTGACATTTTAATTGGTTTAAATAAATTAAATTTGTAAAATGATTTTCTACGGTTGAAATAATGCAAACCTATTAACAATTATTAACTTAGTAGTTTTTCTTGTTTATTTAACAATTTAAATTTGTTTCACCACTCACTAACCATTACATTTTATTAATTTTATTTCATAAGTCAGAAATTGTTTTCCTAGTTGTCTTTGATAAAATTTAATTATTTATCTTACACAAGGAATCTGGAAAATGCCTTTTGCACTATTTCCTTTTTAAACAAATCTTTCATTTTAAAAGTATATCTTGTAGAAATTGGAATTTTGAATTTTTCCAATACATAATATAAATAGTTTTTGATGCTATCAAAAGATTTTTTACAAAATATTTAGGTACCTACGTGGAGTTGTTAGTTTGAATCTTAAAGTTCATTGAGCTTTTGACAATTCTATTTTTGCAAAGTAAAATGTATTCATAATCTAATTACAATGTTAACAATATAAATAAGTGTGCAATTCTAATTATTAACTTTAAAAATTGTAAATATAATCAATGAAATATACCACTAATATTTTGTTCCTAAGACCGTTTTTAAACGTAACGTAAATACTAGTACATTCATGATTAAAACACAAAAAATGTAATACTAAACCGATTAACAATAAAAATACAAAAAATACGTTTTGAAAAGAGGGTTAACTTCGACATCGTGCCAACAACCTTGGTTGAGTTTCAAACAACTCTACCTCTAATGTATGTAATGCAAAAACCACCATAACCACCTCAAATTGATTTAATATCCAAATACTTGTTACGATTAAAAATAAATTCCATGCGGGAAATATATTCGATTTTGTGGCCTGGTAGTAGATATTATTTTATAGATTTTGTTAACATAGCAAAAAGTACTTACTTTTCAATGATTTTTTTATATACAAATATTCGGATATCAGCAAGTGTATTAACATATTGTTAAAAGGGACACAGCCGAAGGTCTGTTCAGAGGTATTTAATATAAACGCCTTAATATTTTGTATCTTTTTAAAACTATGTATGAAAACAAATGTAGATGTAGTTGAGGATATTACTTATATGGAAAGTGAATTGAAAATGACGACAACGATAGTCAGACATTAAAAACTTATTACAAATCAACTCAACTTGGCCATAATTCAAACAAGTTTTTTTCATCTATTTGCAATAAACAAAATAATGAAATAAATGATTTTTTATACCCTACACCACCATAGGTGGAAAGGGTATTATAAGTTTGTGCTGATGTATGTAACGCATAGAAATATATGTCTTAGTATACCAATAGGCTTAGAATCATCGATTTAGCGATGTCCGTCCGTCTGGCTGGCTGGACCCCCATGTAAACCTTGTAATCAAACTACAGGTCGCAATTCTAAAGATAATTTGATGAAATTTGGCACAGATCATTTTTTTGATAATGGGACCATGGCTATTGAAATTCGTCAAAATCGGTCCATTATTTATGGTACCTCCCATAGGTCCCACTTCCCGGAATTGATATATTGGCCACAAAAATCAATATTTTTTCATGAAATTTAAAACAAATACTGCTTATGTAAACTTAAATCACTGTACCAAATTTCGTTGGAATCGGTCCACATTTGACCATAGCTCCCATACAAACTTTTTTCTCAAAATGCACTAAATGAGACAAAATTCACTAAAACGCTCGTAAATCCCAAGATAATGAGAATTTTAAGTTTATTTTTCGCATACATAATTTTTGTAGCAATTGTAATCAATTTGGCAAATTTCGAGATAATCAGTCCACATTTGTCCCTACCTCTCATATAAGTCCAAGTGGCGGAAACAGCTTAAATGTACAAGTTTTGAGAATATGTTTGTATGATGGCAAAATTTAGCAAACATTTGTCTTTATACAGGAAAAATAACACCTTTGACCTTAGTAGTGAAGGGTATCGTATGGTCGGGCTTGACCGACTATTGCACTTTCTTACTTGTTTTTTTAATATAATGTAAAGAAAGCCAAATAAATATTTAATAAAAAGCTTTAAAACGTGTTAGACAATAAATGCTATCAATAAAAGATGAAACTTATCTTTATTTCGAAAAATTGTCATCACGCCTGCTACAGTTTATACTTTGTTTATTAACATCAAAATTGACATAAGTAAAAAATAATACAACAAAATATACTAAATATTTAATGATAAATTAATACAGATTTTAATCAAACATTTTTATGATAAAGAAAAACAATATTTAGATCTTATAAAAAAATATCTTCATAAATTCTGATTAAAAATTTAATAATGATTAAAACAAGGCAAACATCTGAAGAATCATGTTTAAAAATACCCGATTTCGACTTACGATAATGTTGCAGCAAATTAGAGTTATACATTTACATGTTAAAATGAGTTATAAATGCATGTATATAATCAGTTAAAAGCGTTTAAATTTTAATGGTTTAAACTTTAAACCATTAATTTAGTGTTAATGTTACACATTTGTTTATCAAATACATTTTTTTTTAATTTTTGCAAATACAAAATTTTATAATAATTTATTTGACGCCGGAAGCAAATTATTATTCGGTACTTTTTTGCTTTATATACCTATAAAACATTTAGAATAAAAAACATTTCTTTTTATTTTAAATTTTACTATTATTTTAGGTTTAATAGTGATAAAGCAAATTACATATATTAATTTTTTTTTTTTCAAATAAACTTGAACTTTTTAATATAACAAAAAATATAAATAACCCAGTAAAAAATAGGATCATCCAAAGAGTAATATTGGAGCGCTCCTTTGCGAGTAATGGATTACTCCATAAAACTCCGAAACTCATAGGATTTTTAACACAGCATGTCCGCAGACACGAGTACTCCTTTTAAGCTCCTTATGGAGTACTCCCTTTAGTCTTGAAAATGACGACAGAGGGAGTAATCGTTTTTGTCTCCTAAAGGAGCATAAAGGGAGTAAACATTCATATAAAATAAAAATTTGGTTTTTACAAAAATCAGAAAATATTCATTTTTATTTATATTGGAAACGTGTCTTTAAGTGCTTCTGCAAGAAAATTAAAGAAAAGACAACGCGTAATATATTATTTAAAACATGCAATTAAAAATTCACCAATTACCGAAATAAAAAAAGTAAAAACATTGTATTTTTTGATCCATACCAATTTAATTTGAACAAAATATTTTTTGTTATGTCAAAGAAAAAAAAAACTAACTGATGCATCCCTTGTTGATCCATTTGGAGTATTAAGCGAGGCATAAACAACAAAACAAAATAAAAAGTTTCGATAGCTCGCTTATTACTCCAAATGGATGAACAAGTTATTACTCTTTTGTTGCTCGATTATGGATTAATCCATATATTTTTTACTGGGAACATTTGTTTACAACTATTGTTGGATAAATGAATAATTGTTATTAAATTCTGTAAAATTTCAATTCATTTCATTTCAATTCAACAATTGTTATGAAAAAATTTAAATATCTAAAAAGTTTACAAACAAAAAAAACAAGCTATTCAGGGGTGTCATAGAAACCAAGCCAGTTTTTAAATTTCTCGGTTTTGAAAACCAATACTAGTTATATTTGGTGTCATGAAACCAAGTCGGTTTTGTTATTATTGGTTTTAAATCAAACAAAATGTTCGAATCAATTGTTTATTATTTCATTTGAATTTTTTTTGAAACATCAAAAATCAAATAAAATAAAAATTATTAAAGAAAATTATTTGAAGAAAAACTTTCAGTTTTTTTGCGATGTTTGTGGTATAGGTATAAAGAAAACGCTGCTATTTGGACAAATGAAGCTTGTATACCCCAACATCATGAAATGACCGAATTGCGGACTGGAAAAAATTTAATCTACCTACACCAAGAAACAAACCACAGCCAATCAAAGGACGATTGTCACTTACATGCGATATTCATTAAATTGCAAACAAATATGTTGATATGCATTTGCTTCGCCAGTACCTCCACACAAAGAATATTCTACCCTTACAATTTTCCCCATTTTTGATATTTTTTATGTTTGATTCCAAAGACAAAAGTACCAAAACTTGTTTTTATCTATTACATGATAAAAAATGCTATGTAAACTTTTCACCCATTTCTTTTTATTTGAAAGTTAAAGCTAAAAAGTACCAAAAATATTTTTTCTCCTTTTCTCCCCTTTTTTCGAAAAGTACTTACCACTTTTACTGTTATTTTTTATTATTTTTGTAACTGATCCAAACTCGATTTCAATTTTGGTTCTATTGTTTTTAGTTTGGGAATTATAGCGTTATTGAATTTTCCCTTTTTTATCCCCCACAGGGCCAAATTTTCAAAAATCTGTTTTTAGTGGATCTTTAAATCGAAAAAGGCACCAGTTGGCCAGTAACGCCTTTGTTTTAAATTGATAGACCAATTTTGAAATGAAATCTGTTAACTGTAAGTTGCTTGGTTTTTTTCCAATACTAAACCAATAATAATATTTTCTGTGACACATAAAACCAATAGAAAATGTAGCTCGAACATTAATATTGGAATTCATGACACCAATTTATTTTTTTGTCGTTTTTAAAACCAATACCAATAAAATTGGTTTCTATGACACCCCTGATAAAGTGCTATAGTCGGTCAAGACCGACCATACGATCTCCTTCACCACTAAGCGAAAGGTGTTCTTTTCCCTGTATAAAGACAAATATTTGCTAACTTTTGCCATCATGCAAATATTTTCTCAAAACTTATATTTTAGGGTTAAATGTGGACCGATTATCTCGAAATTTGGCAAATTGATTACAGTTTTTACAAAAATTATGTATGCAAAAAATCAACTCAAAATTCTCATTATCTTCAGATTTACAAGCGTTTAAGTGATTTTTGTCTCATTTAGTGCGTTTTGACACAAGAGTTTGTATGCGAGCTTTGGTCAAATGTGGACCGATTTAAACAAAATTTCATACTGTGATTTAGCATAAGCAGCATTTGTTGTAAATTTCATGAAAAAATATTGATATTTGTGGCCAAAATATCAATTCCTGCAAGTGGGACCTATGGGAGGTACCGTAAATAATGGACCGATTTTGACTTACGGACTGACATCGTTAAATCGACTCAGGAAGTGATTTTAAGTATATTGGTATACTAAAAGTCGGGTCTAAGGCCAATATTTCTTTGGTTACATACATCAGCACAAACGTATAATACACTTATTCATATGGTGGTGAAGGGTATAAAAAGAATGTCTCATAGTCAGTCAAGCCCGAAAATATTATATTCTACTTCTGAGGTCAAATAAAAAATTTATTTGAAATTTTCGAATAAAACAACGCAAAGCGACACATATTTTATCAATTTCAAGAAGATCAACAAGACTCATCATTTATACCTTTATGTTTTTAGTTTATTTAATAATTTTTGGATATGTTTGTGGATAATAACGGCTTAACCTGGCATCGAAATGTATCTACTTCACTTACTTACTTAAATATTTACAACTTGTTAAGGTCAAAGACCGAGTATATTTTAGAATTTCATGAGCTTCGATCTTGTGCGCATATTCCAAAATTTTGTAGGCAAAGCTTTAAAAGATTTTCCTTCACTTGGTCTTTCCATTGAAGTTTCGGATGTAATCTTCTAACATTAGGGTTTTTTCCAGGGGTGGGTTATTAGCCCTCGTTCTTATGAAGGACTCGCGGCACATGTTAGCTCACTACATTAACAGGTGCTAACGTAGTTTCCCCGGTGATGCTATGAGGAGGTCAATGTCCACAATCGAGATGGAGGATAACCAAGATAAACTTGGGCTTACCAAGTTAAGTCCAATGCTTGGTATCGAACATATCCTACATCACCCTACTGAAGGGGATGTTGGCTTAGCTGGCATCGAAATGTATCTACTTCATCCATATTTTTAAAATAATGACAAAGAAAACAGTAATTGATACCTACTTAAAATCTTTTCGGCTTCAGTCGTTATTTTATTTTAAGGGGTTAATTATAAAATAGAATGCACTTACCTCTTAGGTTAGTTTTGAGCCCTGGAACTGGTGAGTTCAAATCACTGCATGGGAAATTGTTATTAAGGATAGGAGTATTTAAGTTTAAGTTTTAAGGTCCATGTCGGAGTAGTAATTAGGAATAATTTCACAAACTTTGCACTACTTATTCCAAATTTTTGTTAAATTTTATTTGCAGATTGCAATATTTATTTCTATATTAAATAGGTATTTTAAAATCTACAACTAAATTTGCAAAACTTTGTAATATTTTTACACTTTTCATTAGAAAACAATTTATACAAAAAAAAAAATAAACACTTTATAAACTTTAAGTCAAAACATAAATTTGGCACAAATGTTTGCAAAAGAAGTCGAAAATTTAAATTGCGTAAAATAAACAAATTATTTCAGTGTTGCCAGAGTTTGTGAAAGTAAACAACCAAAAATAAGAATACCAAAATGTACCCGCCTAACCAACATCAACCAAAAATGCCCATACCGATAAGGCCTAGGTCATCGCTTTCGACAGACGAACATCATAATCGTATGAAGGAGATACATCACTTGTCGAAAAAGCCCAGCAATGCGGTATTGACTTTGGCCGGATTTTGTATATTTCTTTTAGTATTGTGTGTTTTTCTATTAGGAGCTTTAGTTTATGTTGGTAGAAATATTGTTAATGAACAAAATTACAAAGGTGGGTAATAATATGCATTTAAGTTATACAAAGATTTATTAAACAAATTTATAGAAAGTCTCTAATAAGTTACAAACTTTTAATTTTCTATATTCAATATAACACACTTAGCAAATAATAACGACATTTTTTATTTAAATGTTAACGGACACTTAATATTTTATGTGGCAACACATTGCCACTCTTAACCTATCTTTTTCGTAGTATGGCATTACTTTAATTATTTTCTTTAGAGTCATCATTTTACTGTGAATGAATCCAATTTTAATTCCTTTTTGTTATTTCTTTGTTTTGCCGGTTTTCGTTTTTCGCTTTTATTTGCTGTTCGTTCTTTGTAAATTCTTTTGTTCTTTTCAATTTTAAGAATCTTTGTATAATTTTTATTGTATCCCATAATAGGAAGTAAAGTGCATTTTTAATAATTTATTTTCTTTTTGATAACAAAAATAGTAGATTTCAGTTACAACGATACATTTCTTCAAGAAGAGGAACAATTAAGTGACGTTTTGCGGTTATCGACTAAACCAATTTTAAGATTTCGTCCCGTAAATCCAACAACACAAGCCCCTCAAAAAGTCTTCAGATTTAACAAGACAACAATAGCGCCGTCCATAATGGCCACGTCAAAGGTTCTGCAGTATTTGTCGTTCCGTTTACCCAAAGAGTTAAAGCCTTTGCGTTACAATTTGATATTGCAACCAGATTTGAAAAATAAAACATTTAGCGGAATTGTAACAATAAGACTGGAAGTAATTAAACCAATTTCCTACATTCCGGTTCATTCAAAGTTTTTGTCAGTGGTGACAAAGGAAGTTGTGCAATTGGACAGTGAAGAGAAACCTTCACGGACAATAGTACCTTCTTTGACTTTTGAACATCCGGATTTGGAATATTGGGTAACCGAATTTGCTGAACCTTTGGAAACAGGCAATTATTCATTGCTGTTGGCTTTCAATGGTTCATTGGTAGATCGTATCGTAGGTTTTTATCAGAGTTCATATCTGGATAAGGAGCGAAATGAAAAAAGGTACACAACACAAAATGCTTTATCATATACAAAGTTTATTTAATATATTTTTTGTCTAGTAAAAGCGAGTTATAAAAAAATATGTAATTATTCACTAAATATTATTCTAGATGGATAGCAACATCTAAATTTGAACCTACTTATGCTCGTCAGGCTTTTCCATGTTTCGATGAGCCATCCATGAAAGCTCAATTCACTATAACTGTTGTAAGACCTACTGGAGATGGTTATCATGCGCTATCAAATATGAATGTTGAGGTAAGTTAAACTTAAACTTAACGTATTTTATTGATATACATATTTTAATACTTTCAAAAATTTTCAGGAAGAGAAAGACATCGGAGAAGGTCTTACTGAAGTAACTTTTGCTGAAAGTGTTCCCATGAGCACGTATTTGGCATGCTTCATTGTTTCGGATTTTGCTCATAAATCGAAAATAGTAAATGGTACTTTAGAAGGCGAAAACGATTTTGAAATGCGTGTATTTGCAACAAAAGCTCAAGTCGATAAAGTAGATTATGCTTTAAATGTTGGCGCAAGTATTACAGAATTTTACATTGATTACTTTAATGTTTCATATCCACTGCCTAAACTTGACATGGCTGCTATTCCTGATTTTGTATCGGGTGCCATGGAACACTGGGGTTTGGTTACATTCCGAGAAACTGCACTATTATACGACAAATCAGTTAGCTCAAGTGCCAACCAACAGCGTGTTGCCACAGTGGTAGCTCATGAATTGGCACACATGTGGTTTGGTAATTTAGGTAAGCCATCAGTTAATTTTTGAACGAATCAAGTTTACATATATCATAATTTGTATAGTTACAATGAAGTGGTGGAATGACTTGTGGTTGAATGAAGGTTTTGCAAGCTATATTGAATACAAAGGTGTTAATCATGTTCATCCTGATTGGCAAATGGTAAGTTAAACCTAATTGTTTTCAGAATTTCCCTAATATAAATCATAAATTTCTCTCTTTACAGCTTGATCAATTCATAATTTCCGATTTACATGGTGTAATGAAACTTGATGCCACTTTAGCCTCCCATCCAATTGTACAAACTGTTGAGAGTCCCAATCAAATTACTGAACTTTTTGATTCTATTACCTATTCCAAAGGTGCTTCCGTTATTCGTATGCTAGAAGATTTGGTTGGTGCTGATAAATTCCGCCAAGGAACCACCAATTACTTAAATAGTTTCTACTATCAAAATGCCGAAACAAATGATTTTCTCAGTGAGTTGGAAGCCTTGAATTTTGATTTTGATGTAAAGTAAGTATAAATAAGACGTAAATTTCAAACGTGTTAATTTCATTAACCAAAAAAATTTATTTATTTAGAGTGATTATGCAAACATGGACAGAACAAATGGGTTACCCAGTTGTAGAAATGACCCGTACTGGTAATAGTTACAAATTAACTCAAAAGAGATTCTTTGCTAACCCAGAAGATTATAATGGTACCTATGAAGATTCGGAATTCAAGTAAGTACATAATTACTTTTAAAATTTTATGAAAAATTTAAGGTATATTTTTAATTCTTTTCAGTTATCACTGGTCTATACCGATTACTTATTTCACCAACACCAATAGTGAAGTTCAGCGTGCTATTTTCAATTATAATGATAATGAATGTAAATAACTTAGGTGTGATTTATTTATAGTTTCGATTTTAATTAGGCTTGTTTTTTAGTGACTGTTACCACTCCCGCTGCTGTTGAATGGATAAAATTCAACAAAAACCAAGTGGGCTACTACCGTGTCAATTATCCCATCGAAATGTGGCAGTCCCTAACAAAGGCTCTGTTTGAGAGTCGTGGTGCCTTTAGTTCTGCTGATCGTGCTCATTTGATAAACGATGTCTTTGTTTTAGCAGATGCCGGTCAAGTCGAATTCAACATTGCCCTAGATTTGAGTAAATACCTAGAAACAGAATTGGATTATGTACCATGGAGTGTCGCTGCTTCTCGCCTTAATTCCATTAAAAACTTATTATATTTTACGGATTTGTATAGAGATTTTGTAGATTATGCTCGTCAATTATTGAAAGCAGCTTATCAATCGGTTACATGGAATGTTGGCGAAGATCATTTGCGGAAGTAATTTATTTCTTATAAAGTGTTGAAAATTATTTGTAACATTTAATTTTATTTTAAGTCTTTTGCGTGTCACAATATTGAATGCAGCATGTGGCTATGGAAATCCTGAAGCTTTGGAAGAAGCAGGAAAACGTTTTGGCGAATGGTTGGCAAAACCATCTGAGAGACCAAGTCCTGATATTCGTTCTATCGTTTACAATTACGGCATGCAAGTTGCTGGCAATGAAGAATCTTGGAATCAAGTATTTGATTTGTTTGTGGCTGAACAAGATGCACAAGAAAAAATTAAACTCATGGAATCTTTAGCAGCTATAAAAGAACCCTGGATACTGCAACGGTATTTTTTAGTTCAAATTTTTAAAACTTATCTACTCATTTGTTTTTATTCATTTCAGTTACATTAACTTGGCCTGGGACGAAAATAATGTTAGAGGTCAAGATTACTTTACATGTTTGCAATATATTGCTCAAAATCGTGTAGGCCAACATCTGGTTTGGGATTATGTACGTGAAAATTGGCCACGTTTAGTACAACGCTTTGGTATTAACGAACGTTATTTGGGTCGCATGATTCCCTCAATTACTTCACGATTTGCAACACAAACTAAACTGGAGGAGATGGAAGCATTCTTTGCAAAATATCCCGAAGCTGGTGCCGGCACTGCTGCTCGCAAAGAAGCCTTGGCTAATGTTAAAAATAACATAAAATGGTTGGAACAAAATTTGAAGCCTGTAGACGAATGGCTTCAATCACAAAAAACTGCCGGCAACATCGAGTCTACAACCGCCAATAGTATCAACTAAAGAATAGAATTCTTGTCATTCTAATTTTTAAAGTTGCTTTTTGTATATTGAATTTATTATTTCGATCTGTATTATAAACTCTTGTCTTCATTTTAATCTATTTCGTAGCATTACTATTGTATTTTTGTCATTTCTATTTTTTCCAATCCATTATTCAGGTTTAACATGTTAAATAGTATTTTTAAATGTAATATTCTTATCTATTAAACCTTTATTTTTTTTTATAATTTAAGTTAAAATTATTTTTAGTTATGAATTGGATTTATAATATCGTATTTTGTAAGAATAAATAAAAATTGTTGTGTATTATGAATATTAAAACTTTTGTCTGCAGTATTTTATAAAAAAAAGTTTAGATTTTAAAAATGTATGTAAAAAGCGATTAACGATTTTCGATACTTTTTAAATTTAATTACAGGCATGTGATAAAAATCGATCGATTTCAGATATATTTTCTTTAGATAATTCATGGTTATTTTCCCAAAAAATTCAAACCAAATGAAAAATTAGATATCAGTCAAAAGGACTAAAGCCCAAATTTTATTTTTTTTTGGGGAAAACCGAAAATTATCTCAAAAATATATCTGAAATCGATCGATTTACATCACATGCCAGCTAAAATATTGTTTTAACTCTTAATTTTTAAATCACTTAACAGTTGTTGAGTAAAAAAAGTTTTGAATTAAATATTTCTTTCGGATTGATGTAAAAAAAGTTAAATCTAATCACGTTTTGGTAACAAATGATGTCAGGAGTTGTGCTTCCCTATTTTGGAATGATTTATATTTTATGTTATTGGATACTGTCAAGTAACAGCTGCATAATTTACATCAGGTGGACGCGTTTGTAAAGGACAAAAATCTTCTTTCGCTAGTGTGCGTGTATTCGTGAATACTGATGCGTGTTATAAATGTTTTCAAAGATATTTTTTTATTTTGATTGAGTTGGTCTGAGATCCTTTTGATAAATTAACAAATGATTTTGTGTGTGATTTTGTTTAAGTGTCTGCCAGTTTGAATAAATGAATTTTGTATGTCTGTTGGAATTTTTATTTTCTTTCTTGAATAACAATAATGTGTTAAAGATTTTTTTCTTAAAAATAAATATTTTCTTGATTATTTATTTTTTTATTCTGCTATTAAATACGAAATTCTTTATGATGTATTTTTTTCAGTCTTTGTATTACATAGATACCATAATTGCAATGATTTAACAATTCAATTCTTATTTGAAAATTATTTTCAAAACTTTCTAATTGTACTTCAGAAATTTTAAATGTTCTGGATAAAGAACAATGAAAAATACATAAACTCACAAACATACATTTCATGTTTCCGATTTAGAGTAAAAGGCAAACTCTCTTTTTTATTGGACTTTTCAAAACGACCATATGGCAAATCAATGTTTGGAAGTGCAACATCTTTATATGTTTGTTCCCGTACTCTAACTACCCAAAACAGTCCGAAGTTGTCAGAAACTACTCAAAAAACAACAATTTGTATTGAAAATTTTGTACGGGAATACGTTTGAGTAAGTTTGGGTTGTTTCGTTAGAGTACGGGAACAACATATTATAGACTTTGATATCATAACTTAAATACAAAACAACACAAGTGACATAAAATTGTTGTTATTTAATTAAGTCGGGCTTGACCTGCTTTAGCTTTTTTTACTTGTTTTTAATTTATAATTCCTTAAAACAGTTTACCCAATCCCTCTTTTATTTAAGGTGGCGATATGTGTGGAATACATGCATACAAATGTATATGGAGGTTGCGTGAGTGTAACACATCCTTAAGATTCATTCTATTGTCATTATTTTGTTTAGCCTTGACAACATTTGATTGTTTTGAACTTAATTATTCCAAGAAAAGAAAAATATAGGAAGAAATCATTGTTTTTTTTGTAGACATTTTCATTAAATTTGACGTCTTTTTGGATATATTTTTGTTTTCCTTGGATATTTCTGGTGGAGTGCAAAAGTAAATAAGAAATCCCAGACGATCAAAGATTCGAAATGTTAAAGACTTAAAGTTTCTGAAAAAAATGTTGGACCATCCAAAATATTGTGTTGATCAATAACGCTATGGTACGTCGCAACTTGGGGACATACTTTGAGTATTATTAATATAATATTTAAATTTGAATACGATTTAGATACAATTTACTTACTTCAGTCAAATTATACTTACATTAAGCTTATCGGTGTTAAGTTATTTATATAAAAATGTAAGCTTATAAGTTTGTATGTAGATAATATTTAAAATGTAAACTTATGAAAACTTTTTGGCCGACATTTAATTATACCTGCAACATCTGTGCTTGTAAACTGTCGCACTTATTTACATTTTAATTAGGACATACGTTTACATGTGTATATTATGTCTCATGCACACACACTATGTAGTAGTATAAAATCTAGGGTTATAACCAATTTGTGGCTTAGCACCACGTGATGGCCAAGAGTAAATCATAACCTTATAACTATTTCAAAAATTTAAAAAAAATATATTCTTAAATGAATCACAAATGGTTGATCCCTAACATGGACACAAAACACTAAAATCGTTAGCTAGTTTTCTGCCAATTCTAAATTAAAAAAAAAACTGTCTGTATTCGGGTCATTTCGGCTTAAACTAAAAATTTCAAATCCGCAAATATTAAAGTAATTTTCTTAAGTTATGTTACTATTCTCGAAAATATGCGATAGAGAAATATCTTATAAGAGAAGTTTAATGACACAAATTTAAAAATATAATTACCTGTTAACATATCGGACATGCAAAAGCTTAAATAAGAATTTTAATAAGTCCATTCATAACAATTTTTAAAATTATTTCTCTAAAAGTAATTTTGTTTTTTTTTGAAGATCTACATATTTCATCAAAAAATTTTCTCTATAAAAAAATTTCATCGGAAAATTTTGTTATCAAATATTTTTTTTATAAAACAATTTACTATAGAAAAATTTTTTAGTGGAAACATTTTTCTATCGAAAAAATTTTAATCATAAATAATCATAAAAACTTGTTAAAAAAATAATAATAACTGAACCTAAGCCTAACTCAAATCCTAATAGAGAACATTTTTGAAATTATAGAATTTTTTTTTTCAATTTTCTATAGAAAAATTTTTTATTGAAAATTTTCTATAAAAAAATTTTATATCGAAAAATTTCTATAGAAAAAATTTTTATCGAAAAATTTCAATAGAATTTTTGTTTAATCAAAAAATAACAAAATTGTCGGGATGTAAATATTATTTAAAAAGAACGAGCATTAATTACAAATTTTTTATGAAAAGTTTGTTATCTAAAATTGTTTTCATTGAACAATTCTTCATCGAAAATTTTCTATAGACAATTTTTTTTATTAAATAATTTCCTCTAGAAAATTTTTTATTGAAAAATTTTCTATAGAAAAATTTTCTATCGAAAAATTTTCTGTAAAAAATTGTATAGAAAAATTTTTTATCGAAAAATTGTCTATAAAAAAATTTTTATCGAAAAATTGTCTATAAAAAAATTTTTATCGAAAAATTTTCTATAAAAAAAATTTTTATCGAAAAATTTTCTATAAAAAAAATTTTTATTGAAAAATTTTCTATAGAAAAAATTTTTATCGAAAAATTTTCTATAGAAAAAATTTTTATCGAAAAATTTTTTATAGAAAAAATTTTTATCGAAAAATTTTCTATAGAAAATTTTTTTATCGAAAAATTTTGTATAGACAATTTTTCTATTAAAATTTTTCTATAGAACATTTTTCGATAAAAAATGTTTCTATAGAAAATGCATCGATAAAAAATTTTACGATTACAATTTTTTCCATAGACAATTTTTCTATTAAAATTTTTTCTATAAAAAATTTTTCGAAAAATTAGGATTTATCAGGCTTGAGTTCATTTTTAATTTTCAAATTATTAATTTGAAAATTTGAAAGTAATAATGTGGATTGCAATTTCTGTCCCGCCACAGGACGTCATCAGCACTTAGCGCCCTCGACCACAGTCGAGTTATCAAATTGCAGAGATAATCATCAATTTAACTCATTGAGTTTGATCGAACATCACTACGTTTAATTGATTGTGTATTCTCCTATTACTTGTTTTGCTCGATCTTTTCACTTGCCGTTGGCATGTAGAGAAGACCAAGACTTTTTGGTTTAATGCTATTTATAGAATAGTAACAGTGTTCACATATGTAAGTAAATTACATGAATGTATGTGTGTGTAAATGCAACGTGCCCTTTGCTTTTTAATTATTTGGAAATTAATTAATTTTTCGATAAAAAATTTTTCTATAAAAAATTGTTCGATAAAAAATTTTTCGATAAAAAATTTTTCTATAGAAAATTTTATGATAAAAATTTTTTATCGAAAAATTTTAATAGAAAAATTGTCTATGGAAAAAATTGTAATCGTAAAATTTTTTATCGATGCATTTTCTATAGAAACATTTTTTATCGAAAAATGTTCTATAGAAAAATTTTTTGCGAAAAATTTTTTTTAGAAAAATTTTTCATTGAAAAATTTTTTATAAAAACATTTTTTATTGAAAAATTTTCTATAAAAAATTTACTTTAAAAATATATATAAAAAAATTTTCTATTGGAAAATTTTTTATCGAAAAATTTTCTATAGGAAAATTTTTTTTCGAAAAATTTTCTATAGAATTTTCTGTCGAAAATTTTTTATCGAAAAATTTTCTATATAAAAATTTTTAATCGAAAAATTTTAAATTTTCTGTAGAAAAATTTTTTATCGGAAAAGCTTCTATAGAAAAAATATTTGTATCCAAAAATTTTCTATAGGAAAAATCCTTATCAAAAATTTTCTATAGACAAAATTTTTATCAGAAATTTTCTACAGGAAAAATTTTTATCAAAAATTTTCTACAGGAAAATTTTTTATGGAAACATTTTCAATAGAAAAATTTGTTATTGAAAAATTTTTCTAGAAAAATTTTCTATACAAAAATTTTTAATCGAAAATTTTTCTGTAGAAAAACTATTTTAGAAAAATTTTTTATAAAAAAATTTTCCATAGAAAAATTTTTTATCGAAAAAAATTTTTTATCGAAAAAAATTGTTATCGAAAAATTTGTTTTAGAAAAAAAAAATTTTTATTGAAAAATTTTCTTTAAAAATTTTTTATTGTACAATTTTTTTCGAGAAATTTTCTATAGAAAACTATTGATATTGTCAAATATTTGCTGCCTTTTTAAATATGGTGGGCAATATGTAACATTTTTGAACAAGCTCAAAACCATTTGAAAGCCAATAAAAATACAATCTGATAGGATTTTAATGGAATCGGATTTTGGATAACAATTATCCATAAGAGAAAGCTGAGGCACATACGCTTTCTCATAATTGGAAGCCAAACACTCTATAATAAAAAAATAATATCTTCACTCCATACATTTTTTCCTGTAAAATGTGAAATTTAAGTGGATAAAGAACAATGATAAACACATAAAGGGTAAATGCGGTAACTCCCTTCACAATGGGATTCCTACTCTGTTTTTAATTTCTGCAATATTCAACTTCCCCATGAGGTAGTTTTTTTTACCTTGGCCTAATGATCCGGCAAAGATCAATATTCCAACACTCTTTAATTTGTTATATTTTTGTAGAATTTAACTGAAACGAGTAGTTTGTACATTTTTTATAAAAAAAAATTTAATTTAATACTTCAACTCGTATGGCTAAATTAAATTAAAGTAAAGAAAAAATTATATTAAAATTTATTACGTTAAACATGTGTTAACTTCTGGTAAAATATAGTTATACATATATGTATGTATATATATATATGTATATGTAAACATACATTTAATATTACTAATTACTTAAACTATACAATGAAATAACATCGCACATTTGCTGCTAAATTGTTATAATCCGAAAAATTAAGTTTACTGGGAACTATGTTTTTTTGTTGCTATTTATGATCAAATTTTTTTTATTTTACCGATTGACTTTTTATTATCCCAAAGCTAAAACTAGATTTAAATAACTGTAATATTAAGATTTCTTTTATTTAAAAGATATCAGCCATAAACCAGAACTAGACTGTGGACGAAACTGTCAAGTACATTTAAGAGACGTCAAAAGTACATTTAAAAGACGTCATCTTCATATAAGAAATGTCATTATACATTTTTTTGCTATTTTTTCTATTTTTTTTGTGCTTAGTAAAACATATGATCGCACTCTATGCGGTACTCTATGATATCAGCCATGATAAAAGAAATTAGTAAGGTATAACCGTTCTCTCTTTTGTCAGCCATATTAACTTTCTGACGTTTGATCGAATTATTATTTTCTTTTCTCAAATTATGCTACCATACTACTTTTGAAAATCCCAGTTTCTGTTTGCTATTATACTATAAACACAATCACGACTGCAGGCTACGGGCTACAACCTGTTAAAATTAGAATACATTCATTCAAATAGAAATAATTTTTTTAAGCGTCGACATAGCCACACGACTACCGACTTCCGTTGTAGATGTAGACAAAAAAAATATATACATTTTATATATAATATAAAAATGTATATTTATATAACTCTAACTCAATAAAAGTAAAATTTTACGCTGTCATAACTAACACGCTACATATGCTAGAGCTAAGTAGTTTATATTATATAAAAGCCCAGTATATCCTGTATAAAATTCATTATATAGAAGACCATACTTATATCTATATTATTTTAAGATATGCTCATTTTTATAAACAAAGTCGGTTGTAAAAATAAGTTTTGAGTATATGAGCTCTTAATCTTTATAAATTGGAAGAATGTATAATATATCATTTGAATGATACTTTCAGTAGCTTTTGTTTGATATACCAGTTTATATCGCATATAAACTTCTAAAGTTATGCCGTATAAATTTTTTTTGAGATCACACCAAAATCTATCTATAAGAACATATTTCAAGATACGTTTTTTAAATAAAATGTTGGTGAAAATAAAATTTTCAATCCCAAAAAGAAGCTGAAGAAACTGTAACATAAATTATAAAAAAATATGTTACACAAAATGTTTGTTCCCGTACTTTAACGAAACGACCCAAACTTACTCAAACGTATTCCCGTAAAAATTTTTCAATACAAATTGTTGTTTTTTGAGTAATTTCTGACAACTTTGGACTGTTTTGGGTAGTTTCGTTAGGGTACGGGAACAAACATAAAAATACTTTAAATATATTATGACAAAATTGAATTGTCTCGATTCTTTTTTTTCCTTGTGCAGGATACGCTAAACTTTATAAAATAAGTTTTAACGAAATGTTTACAACATATTACACATTATACGTTCAAAATTTCCTGATAATAATATTCCCATTTCTCACATGTGGCAACGACTTTTATAATTGTTTACAAAAAACATATTTCAAATATTTCGCATTTACTTCAAAATTTTTTTTTGTAAGAGAGAACGGTTATACCTTACAATTTTTTTGCCATGATATCAGCTATCAAAATAATATTAGAATATGTAGACAACATTTTTACATACATATCTAGATACAAATATTTCTAAGGACTGAAAGAAGAAAAATATTTTTATTATATTTATCGATTTCAAATTTACCGATTTATCGAATGTGACGATGTTGCAGTAAATAAGCTAATGTTTAATTTTTTATAAGCACATGTGTTCTTAAAGCCTATATTTTATAACATAACTTGAATATTTAAACAAGAGAAAAGTTTATTTATTTTCTAGAACAACCAAAGAAATTACAAACAAGAACTTTTGAAAATTATGAATTTCAGTTAAAAAACAAAATATTTATTAATTGTAAAAATTATAAAAAAAACTGAATTCTCATAAACTAAAAATTTCCTTTTAAAAACAAAACAAATATTTGAACCATATTTTTATTTTAAAAATTTTTACCTTAAATCAGATGTGGTTAAATTTCTACATAAAAATTTAATTTAAACAATTTTCTAACAGAAAAAGTGAACAGAAGTAACTAAACGAACCGAAAGAAATACAAACATCAACAATTTCAATGCGATAAAAGAACATCAAACCAGCCAGAAAAATTTACATTTATTTAAAATTTGTTTAACATACGAGAGTTTCATTTTTTTACATAAGGAAAGAACTTTTAAAACTTAAACAGAAAATAACTGTAGAAATATTCAAAACTCTTCAAAAAGTTTTACTTTTGTTGTACATTTAGCATTTTTTTTAAATTTTGCTTCATTTTTCTGTTTATTCATGTATAATATGTAATAAATAATTTTCTTAAATTTTTTGCTTAAAATAAAAGAAAAGGTTAAAGAACCGGAAACAGTTGTTAACGACTTAGAAAGGGATATTGGGCAGAAATTCAAATGGAAATTTAAATGTTATAATATTATAATAAAAAAGTTCTTAAAGATGTTGCACTTCCATTAATTTGCCGTGGGTCGTTTTTAAAAAAACCTCTTTTACTCTAATTCGGAAACAACTGATGGAGGCGATTATTGAATGAGAGAAAGCTAAGACACATACAACTGCTTATGAAATATATGTTTGTTTGTGCGTTTATATGTCTTTCATTGTTCCTTAATTTCACATTTAACAGAAAAAAATGTATGAAGTGCAATATCTTTACATTATATTGTCTTTGGTAAAGGCTCTTAGAGCAATGTTTAAGGACGTGGCACAGTAGGCTCTACAGTGGACCAAAGTTGCCCACCTTCGGTATGTAAAACTTTTGGGTCCGTATTACTTTTGGTAATTTGGTCCGTATCGAAAAATTAAATTTAAAAAAAGGACTTTATTATACCCTTTACCACCATAGGTAAAAAGGGTATTATAAGTTTGTGCTGATGTATGTAACACATAGAAATATTGGTCTTAGACCAACCTCTAAGTATATCAATAGACTTAGAATAACTTCCTTAGTCGATCTAACTATGTCAGTCCGTCCGTCTGGCTGGACGGCTGGCTGGACCCCCATGTAAACCTTGTAATTAAAGTACAGGTCGCAATTCTAAAAATAATTTGATTAAATTTGGCACAGATTTTTTTGATAGTGGGACCATGGCTATTAAAATTTATTAAAATCGTTCCATTATGGTACTCCCACTTCCCGGAATTGATATTTTGGCCACAAATATCAATATACTTTCAGAAAATTTAAAATAAGTACTGCTTTTGTTAGCCAAAATCACTGTACCATAGCTCCCATACAAACTCTTCTTTTAAAACGCAAATGACAAAAATCACTAAAATGCTCGTAAATCTAAAGATAAAGACAATTTTAAGTTTATTATACCCTTCACCACCATAAGTGAAAAGGGTATTTATTATAAGTTTGTTCTGATGTATGTAACGCATAGAAATATCAATTCGTCAATTCTTCCGTCCATGTAAACCATGTAATCAAAGTACAGGTCGCAATTCTAACGATAAAATGATGAAATTTGGCACTGATCATTTTTTTTTAATAGTGGGACAATGGCTATTGAAATTCGTCAAAATCGGTCCATTATTTATGGTACCTTCCATAGGTCCCACTTCCCGGAATTGATATAATTTCCATTTCATTCAATGCGAAACAAATACTACTTATGTAAACTTAAATCGCCTTATCAAATTTGAAATCGGCCCACATTTGACCATAGCTCCCATACAGTCTTCTGTCAAAACGCAATAAATGAGGCAAAAATCACTGCAATCAATTTGCCAAATTTCGAAATAATCGGTCCACATTTGACACTAGCTCTCATATAAGTACAAATGACGAAAGCAGCTTAAATATTATTTGGAGAAAATGTTTGTATAAAAATTTAGCAAATATTTGTCTTTATACAGAAAAAAGAACAACTTTGACCTTAGTGGTGAAGGGTATGTATGGTCGGACTATAGAACTTTCTTACTTGTTTTTTTGCATACATAAGTTTTGTAAAAACAGTAATATATTTGCTTAATTTCGAGATAGTCGGTCCAAATTTGACCCTAGCTCTCATATAAGTCGCAGTGGCGAAAGCTTAAATATATAAGTCTTGAGAAAATGTTTGTATGATGACGAAATCTAGCAAATATTTGTCTTTTTATAGAAAAAAACTGTTATGTGACCTCAGTGGTGAAGGGTATCATATGGTCGAGCTTGACTGACTACAGCTTTTTCTTACTTGTTTTTTCTATATTTTCAATAATTTTTTTCAAGAGACTTAATTTTTTTACATTTTCTAAAAGATTAGGCTTCAATGATGCATGCAAACTATATTTTAAAAAATTTTGGACATACACCCTATAATCTGCAATGGTAGAAAATTATAAACTTTTAGAAAAAATTTGAGTTTTTTGTGTCTTTTTGATTATGGATTTCAAAACTTTTCTTAATTAAATTGTATTAAGTAAAATATTCTGAAGGTGTGAGCAAAAATCTGATATAAATGGGATCACGTTTTTCAAAAAAAGCTAAAATTTTCGATAAGTTTTCTGTATTCAAAAATGTTAATTAAAATTTCAGAACTTGTTCTGATATTTATATTTGTGAATTTTAAATATATTGGTCTATACTATATACAAAAATGGTCTTAATACCTTGTTTAGTTTAAAAGATTTTTGTGAAAAATTACATAAATTTATTGTTTTTGCACTTTTTTGACAAAAGTCTTAAATTAATTTTTAAATTGTGAAAAATTGTTGACCTCACTTTAAAGTAAGTCCCTTACCATTGATGTATATCATGTCTACTTGGCAGAATAATATTGTTTAAGATTTTTAAAATTTATTTACATTGAGGTTGATGACCTAAACAAATAAACTTATATTGTGCAAATTATAAAGACGGACAATTAGTTGAAATAATTTTTATTTACATAAGTAATTTTGCCTTTTATTTTGCAGACATTTTTGAAAACATACATACATTTAAAATTCTTAAATAAACAAATGTAAACATGTTAACAATTTGTTAAAATTTGTTATAAGCGTTTTCCTCTACTTTCTTTTGAACTTTAAATAAAAGTTATGGTTCGTCGAGCTTTAATGAGAAAATAAATATTTTCTGTTTGCTTTAAGATTTTTTTTTTTTAATTCATGTCTAGTCCAATAATTGGCATTGTTCAGATAACAAATAACCACAATAATACAAACAAAGATGAAAATAACAAAATCATCTCAATATTAGATAAACAAAACTATCGTCTGACTGGGTTGACTGTTGAGCTGAATGCTCTGAATAAGTGGTTGGTTAAGTAGAAGGTCGAAAGGTTTATTTAGTTGACTGGATGGTTACTGGTTTGGTTGACTAGTTGACCAACTGTTTGGCAGATAACATTATTAGTCAGTTGAAATGGCTACTCGTATTTCAATAATTTATGTACAAAGGCCATAGATTAAAATAAAATTAATAATTGCAGAAATTGAAATTAATATTTGCAGAAATTGATGTTGCCGTTACCGGTCCTCGATCCCATGCTAAATACGTGACATAGCATGTCAACTAAGCCATATCAAACTCATATATTTACATATTTATGTAGTTTCATACAAAAATCTTATAACACAAAAAAAAAACAAGTAAGAAAGCTATGGCCAGTCAAGCCCGACTATATCATACCCTACTACTAAGGTCAAATATATACATATGTGCAAAAATCAAAAAGTTTTTATTCCTTTGAAACCGACTTTCAACTCGAATAATTTTTGTACCTTTAGGAGTTCGGAAAATATAATTACAGATCTTGAACTTGCAAAAACTTCTGTATACTGAACACAATATCTTATTTGCGCAAATTTGCGTTTCTAAGCGAAATTGGCATGCAAATTCAAAATAACGTAAAAAAATCGATTGAAGCATTCAAGTTTTTCTTCATATTTCGTCTTCTTCTGCATTCGTTTTAATATTTGGACCCAAGTCGTTGTTCTACGAAATAGACACCACACTTAGGGGATAAATCCACTTCCCTCTAAATTTTAATTTTGTCACTTCTAATACTACTTAATGGCTGTCAAAATTTGAAGATCGTTTTCGCCACTTTTTAATTTTTTTTCACATATTTTTTGGTAGCCTCAAAGAATAGATAACGATTTGTAGATCTTTCAATTTCGCATCATTTGATATATATCTCGTTAATGTGCTCTATATAGGTATAACATACGACAGGTGTAAATGAGGAGTTTTGAGCGTAAATTTTTCAAAATACCGGTTTTTCGTTTCCAAACTACCGCGTAAACCGAGTT
Source organism: Stomorhina lunata (assembly GCA_933228675.1). NCBI lineage: Eukaryota > Metazoa > Arthropoda > Insecta > Diptera > Rhiniidae > Stomorhina > Stomorhina lunata. The sequence continues at coordinate 181,868,576 of OW121740.1, forward strand.
TTTTTGCCATTTAGCACCTAAAAGCAAAAGCGCACCAAAAAATCATTGTTTGCTAAAATTTTATGAAGATTTTGAAAATCGTGAGGAGTTTTGAGCGAAAATTTTTCAAAATACCGGTTTTTCGTTTCCAAACTACCGCGTAAACCGAGTTTTTTTGCCATTTAGCACCTAGAAGCAAAAGCGCACCAAAAAATCAGTGTTTGCTAAAATTTTATGAAGATTTTGAAAATCGTGCAAAAAAAGTGCATATTAGTTTAAATGGTTTAAGAATGCAAACTGAGACAAAATCACATAAGGCATGAAAGCGATGTCATTTATAACCGATTTGCATCAAAAGTTTGTCAAAAATCTCTTTATTAACTGAGAACACGAAGGTTTTATTTAAGAACATTTCAATGAAGCACATCGCGAATTTAGCTGAAAATTGATCAGGAATTTTCTTAAAACTATTCTAAAAGAAAGCTTTACCTTAGATCTGAATCGCACCAAAATATTATAAGGATTAACGATTTTATGGACCAAATAAGAATTTTATATCTTAAAAAGATATGCACCTATTAAAACTTATATTTAATAAAAATGCTTTTAAATTAAATTTGTCCATAAGTCAAGGCAGCAGAATTTCACTAAGACTCACATTTTGTCAAATTTCGCGAAAATCGCGGCTAAAAATATAAAAAAATATTGTTAAAAAATATTTTTTTTACTTGCATAATTGCATTATTTCTTCGTGTTAAGGCATATATAAGCTACCATAATACCATGAAGCGACAGAACACCTAAAAATATATAAGTTGTGTCAAAATAAACTAAAACTTATAAAAATAAAATAGTTCTTATTTTTTTTAGAAATTATTGTTTTAACAGTCATAACTTCTGCGCGCATCGCGTAAAATCATTGACGCGAACGCTAAGGGCCTTATGGGAGCTAGGGTCAATTGTCGATCGATTGTTACAAAATTTTGGTTATTGGTTTATATTTACAAAATATTTACCTGTGCAAAGTTTTAGTAATAAAATGCATTTATCTTTAGATTTATAAGCGTTTTTTTTGCTTTAATTGGTATTTAAACTACTTTTAAAAATGTTTCTTATATGAGAGGTATGGTCAAATATGGGCCGATTCCTACACTAATTGGTAAACTAATTAAGGTTATCATAAGCAATATTTGTGCTAAATATTATTAAAATACAACTAAATTTGTGGCTGTAAAGCACCAAAAACTCGATTCCGGGAAGGCATCCCTATGGGATCGTCCTATATCAAAATATAAGCCTGTGCTAAATTTCATCTAATTATCTTAAAGTTACGACCTGTACATTTATAACAAGGTTAAATGGATAACCGTCCAACCAGACAGCCAGCCGGACGGACATCGTTAAAACAACTCAGGGAGTGATTCTAAGCCAATTGGTATACTAAATGGTGGGTCTCAGACCAATTTTTTTATGCGTTACAAACATCAACACAAACCCAATATACCCTTTCCACCTATAGTGGTGAAGGGTATAAAAAGCCTTCCGAATAAAGTGGCGTTAAAACAGACGTAAAAAAGCTTTTCCTTTTAACATGTTAAACTGTGTTGTCGAATACAAACTCGTAATTTATTGTCAAATTTTCAAAGACATAAATTTCAATTCGCATCGCTCTTGAAAACTACAAGTAGCAACAAATCAAAAGAAAGTTTAATTACTAAAATAAACAAAAACCCTTTCGTTTCGAAATATTAATTGATTCAATTAACGAAATGTATTTTTAAATGTCGAAGAGCCAGACAATAAAATTGGGCAGTTAAATAAGAGCCTTGAGCCAATAATTTAGCGCAAATGAAAGCAAAACTTAATTAATTAGCATAAAACTTATATAATGAAAAACAATTATTTAGTACAAAGCATCTTTAAGGTATTCCCGAAAGCCTTTAAGTTTTTAAAGTAAAGAAAAAAAAAAAATATATATTTATAAAGGAACAAAAAAACGTTTAAAGATGCCAAAAAATATTTGTAATATTTTATAAAAAAAATCCAAATTGTTTCAACGCCTGGGAAAACAAGGGAATATAAGAAATTTTTAAAGACTTTGGTAGTCTTAATTTTCAAGGACATTGCCTTAAACAATAACAGTAAATTGTTATTTTTTACTGTTTTTAACCCAAGATCCCAAAAGGTAAATATAGAGATTAGGATTTAAGAAAAAATCTCAGACAAAATCTTTTAAGGAAACGTTTAAGCATGAGTAAAGTTTGTGTAGATGTATATAAAAAAATAGATTTTAAACAGTTTGTCATTGAATTAAAAATAGATTTAAATGTTAATTTCCAATAGATTTAATTTTACAGAGTAGGTATTTGTTGCTACAACAAACATATCTAAAAAGAAAGAAGACGAAAACCAAATTTGAAAACTAACTAAAGCCAATTGCTATCTTATTGTCTCGTATCTGTTTCTCCAAATTGATGGCTTAATATAAAAAGGACTAACTAGATTTTTTGTTACTTTACAGGAGAAGGAAACAAATTAATGAAAACCTTAAAATTTTTAATATAACAAGAAATCTTTTAAATGATAAATAAAATTAGTTGTTATTTAGAATTGTATTAAAATTTTTGTTGTATCTAAAATGTTACGAGATTTATTAACTTTTTGCCTTCTCCTGTAAAGTAACCAAAAATCTAGTTAGGCCTTTTTATACTAGTCTTAGACGCACCTTAAAGTATACCGATCGGATTGGAATCACTTCCTGAGTTGATTTGTTGATTTGACAAAGTCCGTCCGGCTGGCTTGATATCCACGTAAGCTTGTTATCAAAGTGCAGGTCGATACCTCAAAGATAATTTTTTTTTTGTAGTTATTTTATTCAAATTCAATTACAAAAGTATACAAAATTGTAGAATGCCTCAGCGCCAATAGGCATTGTAGACTCATATTTTGGTCCAGGAACGATTGCTAAATCCCTTCTTAGGTAAAATTAGAGTACTATTTCGGGTACCTCCCACAGGAATGCCTTCCAGGAAAAGAGTTTTTAACACTTTTTAGTCAAAAATTTAACTTTATTTTAATAATATTCTGCATAAATATTGCTTATGGTATCTAAAATCAGTATACCTAATTTTCAGCCCGTATTTCTTATACCTGCCATATAAGACACATTTTCAAAAGACTTAAATATCCAGAAAAGCACAAAAACGTTTAAAAATTTAAAGATAATTGCATTTTACTACCTAAACTTTGCACATATAAATATTTTGTAAATATAAACCGATAACCGAAGTTTGGTAACAATCGGTCCATAATTGAATATTAGGTCCACAGCCGGAAATGACATAAATCTTCTTAAAAGTCGAAATTTTAAAAAAATTCCACATATGTATATGTATGTCTCTAAGACTTAAGGAAAACTTGTGAAAATTTTGGTCCATATTTGACCTTAGTACTAAAGGATATTTTTCAGAATTTTCAAAAAAATGTTATTTTAAAACCAGCTGCACCCTGTGCGCGTTGATACTCCACCAACTAAAATAAATTTGAAGGAAAGACTTTCCAAAATATCCAATTTAATTTTATTAATTTCCAGTGGCGCCATCTGGCGAACATTAGTCACACCAACTTTAAAAACTTTGTCGGCACATGGACAACAACTTTGCTTAAGATAATTCCATTATTAAATGCATATGGCCAAGGCCGCGGAAAAGGGGAATTCAATGAAAATTTTTTTCTTATTATCTAGTACTTTTGTAATTGTCATTTGTTTGTTTACAGTCCAAAGCCTCACAAAACAAAGAGAGTACATTTGTGAAGTATTAATATATCAAAATTTTTGAGCATCGGTTTCTATTTTATTTTATTTTTTCTTTACAACTTTATGAGAAAATAATTTCACTTATAATTGTTTTTGAAAGAAATTACGTACCTACTGAATAGTATAATCAAACATGAAGTGATGTTGTTTTTTTTATCCAATAAAAAATAAACAAATAAAATTTTTTAAGTAAATTTTAGTGTTTTATTTATTCACATTGGTCGTTTTTGCATGGCTCCTAAGTAAGAGAACTTTATGTGTTGTTCCAGTCTTTTTTTTGGTGACGTTCCAGGCTCGCATTTTTGCATCCAAAACAACTATAAATGCAATTTTTTATAATTTTTTTGTGCGTAGAGTATTCTTTGATCTTTCACCTACGATATGTTAGAGGGAAACGTGTCCAGGTTTTTGAAAACATTACGAAATTTTGAAAATGTTGTACAAGCTCTTAGACCACTTCTCTTTTAGTGTGACGTTCCAGTTAACTTCAAATGGCTGTAACTTTAAATTTGCAAGAAATAGAAGCACATTTTTTTGCGCCAAAGTTACAGCCTGAGAATATATTTTGAGTGAACAAAAGTTATCGCTACTTTTTTACTTTGTTCATCAAATATACGTCGAAAATTGCGCAAACTGGTGACGTTCCAGCCCACGGCCTTGGCCATATGCATAGTTGATGTTTCAATTAATTTTTTTCGGCAATCGGAACATGGTTATACCAGGTTAGAAACCTCCATCGACTCATGTCAATAACTTAAGATTATAGCATGATCAAATGCACAGTTTTTCGATTTAATTCGGCTTATGCGAAACAACTTTTCTAAAGATCATAGCATGATCAAATGCATAGTTTACGATTTAATTATGAGTAATTTGCAGTGGCGCCACCTGTCGAAAATTGGTTATACCAACTTAGAAACCTTCGTCGGCTCAAGCGCAATAACTTTGCTGAAGATCATAGCATAATCAAATGCACAGTTTACTAACTTTCAGTGGTGCCACCTGGTCATACCAACTTAGTAGTGTTAGTCGACTCATGCGCAGCAACTTTTCTTAAGATCATAACATGATCAAATGCACAGTTTACTATTCTATAAAGGAAATACAGACAAACATTCGTTTTTATATACATATATAGAAGATAAAAGTGTAAAAAGTATTAAAATTGTAAATTTAAATTATAGAAGTTTGAAATTTTGATGGCGTATGAGTAATATACAGAAAGAGTTCAGGCTGGGATACTTATTACGTATACGACACCGATACTAATTCTAATTTATTTTAAACAATTTAAACAATCCTTTCGCTATTATTAGATATATTTAAGTTTAAAATACGAATTAATATAATTAATATAACTATAATATGAAATTAATTAATATAACTATAATATGACATAAATAAAAATTTGTATTTTTAAATTTTCATTTTAAAAATTTCATTTTTCCCAAATGAATCTTAGTATTAAACCAAATAAATTACATTAACATAAACTGTTTTCAAGAACAAAGAATTTTAATTAAAAAATCCTCAAAAGATAAAATTTTACTTTCATAAATGGCCATACAATAAACAACTGAAATGATTTTAAAATGCATTTAAATTTTGAAAAATGTTTTTAATTAAAAAGTTAAAAATGTCGCCTTATTAAATATCATGCTCAATTTACTTTTATGATCGTAAATGGAAGTTTATTTAGCTTAAAATTTTAAAAACTGGTTAATTAAACAACAAAATATGGTAGTGTTTATGTTTATAGAAAAATAAAAATAGCAATCTAATAAATAATATAAAATGGAAATATAGACGTCAACACCAAAACATAATAATTCACCCCAATATATTTACTAAGTGAATTTTATAGTTGCGTTAATGTCATTTCTTAATGATATTAAGAGACATTTTTTGCAATTTATCTTATAAAAATATTTTCTAAATTTACTTTATACATTTTTAAAAGTTACGTTTTATTACCTTTTAGTTCGAACGTCTACAAAAATAAAGAATATGTTTTAAAAACTTTTTACCAGAATTACAATTTTTATATAAAATTTGTTGTTTTTGCAAATATCATTGTAATTGCAATTAGTTTTCTGTGTCACATCTATCATATTATTTTAAAACTTTTATATGTATGTACATACATATATACTAGCAGACATTCTCAGAACACATTAAGAATAAATACATACTTAAGTACAAGTTCATACATAATCTTATATTCTTAAACGAGCAATAATTGTATGTATATATATATATATATATATATATATATATATAGAATGGCTATCTCGAAAACGGCTCTAACGATTTTGATAAAATTTGGACAGTGGGTATCTTTTTTGATGTATAGGTCGAAGAAGAAGGAACTTTTGGAACTTTTGCCTCTAAGAGGGTAAAAAGGGAAAAAAATCAAAAACACTATATCTCCTAAAGTAATAGGTATAGAAACAAAATTAAAATTACGTTTTAAACAACTATGAAAATAAGTGGACAGGTGTTTGGTACTTTTTTGAATCTATGTTCGATAGGGGGTAAAAAAGGGTGAAAATAGTTTTTTTGGTACCTTTTTAACCCCTCTTATATTTTAAACTAAAGAATATAGAAAGAAACTTTGTACTGCAATTAATAGATGTAAAAGAAACATGAAATACGTATTTGGTACTTTTTTGATTTTGGAGCCGAAATGGGTAAAAAAAAGGGATAAAATGATAACTTAACATCTCAAAAGTAATATGAATAGGAACATTATACATTATGTTAACTGCGTTTTAATAAAATGTAACGAATTCAATTGGCACCAAAAAGTACCAAATATGCTTATGGAACTTTTAGAAATTAGGGAATAAAAAGGGGGAAAAATTAGTATTATTTTAAACAAATGAATGTTTGTCTGTATGTATGTTCTTTATAGAATAGTAAACTGTGAATTTGATCATGTTATGCTCTTTAGCGAAGATGTTGCGGATAAGCCGGCGAAGGTTTTTAAGTTGATAAGACTAATTTCCGACAGATTGCGCCACTGAAAATTACTAAAAATTAATTAAATCGTAAACTGTACATTTGATCATGCTATGATCTTATCAAAGTTGTGGCGCATGAGCCGGCGAAGGCTTTTTAGTTGGTATGAATAATTTCCGACAGGTGGCGCTACAGAAACTTACTCAAAGTCAATTTAATCGTAATCTGTACATTTAATCATGCTACAATCTTTAGCAAAGTTGTTGCACATGAGCCGACGAAGGTTTCTTAGTTGGTATAAAGAAATTTCGACAGGTGGCGCCACTGAAATTTACTCAAAGTCAATTTAATCGTAAGCTGTACATTTAATCATGCTATAATCTTCAGCAAAGTTGTTACGGATAAGCCGAAGAAGGTTTATGAATTGGAATGAGCAAAGTCCGACAGGTGGCGCCACAGAAAATTACTCAAAGTGAATTAAATCGTAAACTGTGCATTTGATCATGTTATAATCATAGACAAAGTTGCTACGAATAAGCAGACAAGGGTTTCTTATATGGTACGAACAACTTCAGGTGGCGCCACTTAAAACTACTCAAAATGAATTAAATCGTAAACTGTGCATTTGATCAGACTATAATCTTTAGCAAAGTTGTTGCGCATGAGTCGACGGAGGTTTCTGTTGGTATGAATTATTTCCAAGATTATTAAAATGAGTTAAACTGTAAACTATGCAAACTACGTGTTGGTCGGACAAAATAAATAAAATAATTCAAAATTAACTGAATATTTGTACAATGTCTTTCCTCTAAATTTATTTTAGCACTTTATAAAATAAGATATAAAAAAACTTTAAAATTTGCCTCAAAATGCTAATCATAAAGCTCCGAGCAAGGCTCGGTCAACCAAGTACTTATTTAATAACTTCTGCAAATAAAAAGTTATCTAACAGGATTTCTATATTATTACTGCAACATTGAATTTTATGATGTTCAAAAGAGTTTTGTGGAAATGTTTAGAAATCACTTTTCTTTGTAAAAGTTTCAAAAATAAAAGTTGCATAATTTATCATGTAAATGATTCTAAAAGTACCTACATTCTTTCTTTTTCAATTAATTTCATTTAGTTCTCATTCTATAAACACATTTTACTTAAAACTGAGAATGTACAAACAAATTTATATTGATCGATTAATTTGTTTTATTTTGCGAAATTTATATAAATTTTTAATACAAAATTAAGTAGGTATAAATTTCATAAGAATAGTTATATTTATAAATAATCAAAAATTAAGTGGGCATAAAATTATGCCAAAATAAATTTTTCCATATTTACACAAAAAATATTTTCTCATAAATTTTGTTGAATAATTTTCATGTCTACACCATTTTCAATTGAAATTGAGAAATATTTAACTGAAATTGAGAATATTCAATTGAAATTGAGAAATTTTCAATTGAAATTGAGAATTTTCAATTGAAAATGAGAAATTTTCAATTGAAATTGAGAATTTTCATTTGAAATTGAGAAATTTTCAATTGAAATTGAGAATTTTCAATTAAAAATGAGAAATTTTCAATTGAAATTGAGAAAACCTTAATTGGAAATGAGAAACATTCAATTGAAATTGAGAAATTTTCAAATGAAATTGAGAATTTTTGAATTGAAATTGAGAAAAGCCCAATTGTAATTGAGAAAATTTCAATTAAAGTTGAGAATTTTTAAATTTAAATTGAGAATTTTTCAATTGAAATTGAGAAAAGCACAATTGAAAATGAGGTTTATTTTTTTAATAAATTTCTCAATTTCAATTGAAAATTCTCAATTCCAATTAAATATTTCTCAATTTCAATTGAAAATTCTCAATTTCAATTGAAAATTTCTCAATTCAATTTGAAAATTTCTCAATTACAATTGAAAATGGTGTAGAGTAAGTAAAGGTTAAATATTAAAAAATTATCCAAAAGTAAGTGGGTAAGTGGTGGTAATGAGGTATAGATTGGTATTGTGGTACAATTTTTTTTCTGAAACTGATTTTATATAAATAGCGGTGATTTATTTTTGAAAGTCATGCTGGGAGTTTTAAAAAAAATTAGATTTTTGATTTTACAATTTCATTCGGATTTTAAATACTTTCTTAAATTTCTACGAAATTATGGCTATAGTGGATGCACATCAGATGTAACATGTGGATTTTAATTGGAAAAATATAAAGATTTGACAATAAAAAACAAGTAAGAAAAACTATAATCGGCCAAGCCCGACTATATGATACCTTTTACAACTAAACTCAAATATGGGACAACAAGGGCCTGATATAGGAGCTACACCATTTTCAATTGTAATTGAGAAATTTTCAAATTGAATTGAGAAATATTCAATTGGAATTGAGAATTTTCAATTGAAATTGAGAAATTTTCAATTGAAATTGAGACTTTTCAATTGAAATTGAGAAATATTTAATTGAAATTGAGAATTTTCAGTTGAAAACGAGAAATTTTCAATTTAAATTGAGAAATTTTCAATTGAAATTGAGAATTTTTCAATTGAAAATGAGAATTTGTAAATTGAAATTGAGAAAATCCCAATTGGAAATGATAAATTTTCAATTGAAATTGAGAATTTGTAAATTTAAATTGAGAATTTTTCAATTGAAATTGAGAAAAGCCCAATTGAAAATGAGGTTGGTTTTTTTAATTGAAATTGAGAAATTATCAATTGGAATTGAGAAAATTTCAAATGAAAATGAGAAATTTTCAATTGAAAATGAGAAATTTTCAATTTAAAATGAGAAATTTTCAATTGAAATTGAGAATTTTAGAATTGAAATTGAGAAAACCTAAATTGAAAATGAGGTTGAAATTCCACTTGAGGTGTTCTCAATTTCAATTGAAAAATTCTCAATTTAAATTTAAAATTTCTCAATTTCAATAGAAAATTTCTCAATTTCAATTGAAAATTTCTCATTTTCAAATGAAAAACTCTCATTTTCAATTGAAAAATTCTCAATTTCAATTAAAAAATTCAACCTCATTTTCAATTGTGCTTTTCTCAATTTCAATTGAAAAATTCTCAATTTCAATTTAAAAATTCTCAATTTCAATTGAAAATTTCTCATTTTCAATTGGGCTTTTCTCAATTTCAATTCAAAAATTCCCAATTTCAATTGAAAATTTCTCAATTTGAACTGAATGTTTCTCATTTCCAATTAGGGTTTTCTCAATTTTAACTGAATATTTCTCATTTTGAATTGAAAATTCTCAATTTCAATTGAAAATTTCTCAATTTCAAATGAAAATTCTCAATTTCAATTGAAAATTTCTCATTTTCAATTGAAAATTTCTCAACTTCAATTGAATATTCTCAATTTCAATTAAATATTTCTCAATTTCAATTGAAAATGGTGTAGATTCAATTATGGATTGATTGTTACCAAATTTCGGTTAACGTCTTAGATTTACAAAACGTTTATCTGCGCAAAGCAATAAAATGTAATTAACTTTAGATTTTTAGGCGTTTTTATGCCTTTGTGGGTATTTTCCATCAAATTATCTGTATAGTTACGAGCTGTACTTTAATTACAAGCTTACATACATAGAGATCCGGCCAGCTAGACAGCCGGACGGGCATATTTAAATCAACTCAGGGAGTGATTCTGATTCGGTATACCAAAAGGTGGGTCTCAGACCAACATTTCTATGCGCTACAAACATCAGCACAAAGCCAATATACCCTTTCAACCCATGGTATACTACATTACCACACACCACTTCAATTAAGCTTTATTTATACCAAGGTTCCAAAAAACACTACAAAGTACTTTATTTTAAGGTACCGTACTGTACTTAGGCAAGTTCGGTATATAGTCACATACATAACAAAGTGGTCAATTTAAGTATAGGTACCTTAAAATTTTAGAGTGCCTGTTAAAATACACAACATTTATAATAAACGAAGTGCTTTAAAAATAACGTACTTCATTGAGTACTATATCGTACTTTGTTAAGTACTTTAACGAACTCTTATGAACTGACAACAACAACTGACAAAAAAGTATTGCCAAAAGTAAAATTAAATAAAATACTGTTGTCATAAATTTCGAAAAAACACATTTTTGTAACATTATTAAAAATACTAAAACCTATTGCCGCTGCGTCTCTAAACTAATTTAAGTGTAGGATATCAATCTGATATTAACTGATTCTATTATATTTGTACTTTTTGCATGAAATTGACATAACCTTAGTAGCATTTAAAAAACTTTTTAAACATCATTTTGTTAAACTAATTTCATGGTTACTTTTATATTGTAGACAAATTCCAAGAATTTAATGAAAACAATAAACACCTGGTTAGTGATAAAAATTAGTTTCCACTTATTATAACACACAATCTGTCTGGTTGAAAGCACTTTCGATTTTAATTTTTAAAATTGTCTTTGAGTATTAAATTAAATCTTAAGTACTCGTTGAGTCTCGTTGTTCACTAGAAAATATCTTTGCATCTGAATTGGACATTTTTCTTGCATAATGTTTTCAAATGAATGATTTGTATAAAATTTTGCTTGTCATGTTTCTTTAATGTTTTTGTAAGTTATAGAAGTCAAATCATAATAAATGTTTCTCTAATGATAATAATTGAATTAACAAATATTTAAAAGGTATTTTAAATCTTAAAAAAAATTTAACTATTCTAACTTTAAATCAATTAATTAAAATCTATATTTGTTTACATAAAGTCTTAAGGTCTTTTTAATATTTAGTGTTAGTTTTCTTTAAATTTTACTAATTCCGGATCATTTGTATAATAATACTTAAACTTTGGTAAAATATATCTTAAATTTTCATCTTATTCAATATTGTTGTTGCTTGTACTTAAGTAACACTGGCTTAAAGTTGCCTTTAATAAAAAACACTTACCACCTCCATTTAATCCAAATATAGAGATATCGTGCTTTAAGTATTTTAACATCATACTTACTTTATTTTAAATAATTTCCTGAAATTCGACTATAATTACAATATTTTAAAGAAAAATTTCAAGTCAAAATATCCCGAAAACTGTAGCTTATCGTGTTCAGCGTCCATTAATTAGTTAAAAAAAAAAAAATTGGCATGTAAATACTTTGATTTTGTGGAATGGTATAAGCAGCCAAATGAAGTTTTACTTTTAGTAGTTCCCCGCACACTTATAATTATAATAACATACACAGAGATATATAGTTGATATGGGTATAACATTTTAAAAGCTCTATTTTATTTTTTTATGATCTTTTTCCATAAAAGCTCTTTTTTATGTGGAAAACTTTCCCTTATTACTTTTTACTACTTTGTACACTTCTGTTAAATTAAACTTTTGCTGTGGTTAACGTTAACAATAGTTGTTGGGTTTTCCCTTTTATTTATGCTTAATTAGTGGTTTTTAACTGTTTTTGATTAAGGTCAGTTGAATGAGATAATAAGTCCTTATATGTATATTAATGCGGTTCGAGTACTTTTTAAACTATTTAAAACTTGTTTTTAATCGGAGTTGTATAAATATGTATTTAATTTTATGGTGCTTCCATGGTCAAGTATTTTAAAGCGTGGAGGAATCTTAATCACCTTAATTAATGACTAATTAAGAAATCGGTTTGAGAAAACCATGTGAAGTTTCATTCGAATTTATATCAATTCAAGACCAAAGATGGCAAAATGTCAAAAAATGAATATTTAAAACTAATTTAATTCTACTTAATGTCCATGTTTCATTTGGATATTTATTTAATTTATTAAATTTAAAAGTATACATATCAAATCACATATTTTTTAAGGCTTAATATAAAAAAGGCCTAACTCGTTTTTTTGTTACTTTACATGAGAAGGGTAAAAATTAATACAATTCGTAAAATGTTAGATACAACAAACATTTTAATAAATTTTTTAATAAAACCCATTAAGAAAAGCTATAGTCGGTCAAGTCCGACTATATGATACTCTTCACTACTAAGGTTAAATATGGACCAACAATTAAACGAGTTTTTCTTAAGTCTTAGAGATATACTATATGTGCTTTTTGCGAGATTTTAGTAGATTTATGTGATTTCCGGCTGAGGGTTTGATAAGGTCAATTGCAGATCGATTGTTAACAAATTTCGGTTATCAGTTCTTATTTACAAAATATTTATCTGTTTTGGTAATAAAATGCAATTATCTTGCAATTATCTCGGTTTTGTTAATTTCTGGGTGTTTAAAAGACTTTTGGAAATGTATTTTGCATGGGAGGTATGATCAAATATGGGTCGTTTCCTAGGTTATGTTTGGTTAATTAGGTCCACTGATTCCGGGAACCATAAGCAATATTTATGCTAAAAATCATTAAAATACAATAACTTTTTTCCTGTAATGGATCAAAAACTCTATTCCGGGGAGACATCCCTATGGGAGGTACCCGAAATAGTAGTCCGATTTCGGCTAAAAAGTATAGGGATCATCCTTGGACCAAAATATAAGTCTGAGCCAAATTTCATCAATTTATCTAAGTTACGACCTGTACTTTGATAACAAGCTCACATGGATATCCGACCAGCCAGCCAACCGGACAGACATCGTTAAATCAACTCTGGGAGTGATTTCAAAATGTCTATGCGTTACAAACATCAGCGCAAACTCAATATACCCTTTCCACCTAAAAATGTATCTAAAATTTTATGGTTTTCACTAAGCGTTTTCCTTCTTCTGTAAAGTAACAAAAAATCGAGTTAGGTCTTTTAATATTATTATTTTAAGTAGGGTTTGCAAAAAACCGTGAAAATAAGAAACTGCGGTTTCGGTTTTAAAACACCTAAAACCGGCCGGTTTCGGTTCGGTTTTCGGTTTTTTAAATAAAACTATTTCAGTTTAAATTTGTAGGAAAATTTAGATAACTTCATTAAAACATATTATAATTTAATACTAAATTCAGGAAAATAATTCAGGTTTTTTAAATATGAGGCATTTCATAAATAAGTCTTGTTTCTTTTGGAGAAACTGCAGAGCACCTTTAGCGTGAATAATATTTGCATCCGAGCGACAAATTGCTTCAATAGTAATTTTTACAAATAGCAACGGTTTTAAAGAATTTACAATTTAAAAGTCGATAGAATGAAGCAAATCTAAGGTCGACAGCATTTTTTAACTCTCATAAATACTTTGTTTTAGAAGCAGAAATCTAAGAGTAAACTTAATTCACGATTATGATGCTTTTTAACGCTTGTTTGTAAAAGATTATAACGAACTGTCGAATTTTTGAATTCATCGTCGCCGTCTTCAAAATTGATTTTCAGATACAAATTTGATATTGGCTGCTGCTCCATCTATAGTACATGCTACGATGTTTGTATCAAGTGAAATATTAAACTCCATTAGCCTTTGTCTAATGGTTTCTTGCGTTTGCTTGCCAGGTTATAAAATTTACCATGAGAATCGTGAATATTTACGTTCATATACCGTTTTTCCCTTACACCTGTCCATTCGTCCATTGTAAATACCTTTTGCTTGTTTCATTCTTTTGCTTCATTTAATAGACAAATTACGTGCAAATTTATGATAAGCTAATGTTATTTCTGAATAACACCAACAAAAAATTATAAAAAATAAATAGCTAAAACCGCGGTTTTTTCTACGGTTTTCGGTTTCGGTTTTGAGGCATAAAAAACCGAGGTTTCGGTTTCGGTTAAAACCGAACTGCAAACACTAATTTTAAGTCATCGATATATATATATTTTTAACTTTCATAAAAATTTACGATTATTGGCCCAGTGTGCACTATCCTTTTAAATATACATATACATCAAATTTCATCATGTTGTGCAACATTTGCAGCTGGTTTTCTAGTGTTTCATAAACACGAGTTAATTAACAGAAGAATATATAAATTATGGAACAAAAGCATAGCATACTTTCAGGCTGAATTAAATATAACTCATACGACCTAACAATTTTAGACTTAAGAAAAATTTCGTAAGTAAAAACAAATTTACTTACGAATTTTCCATAATTTTTTTTACTTTTCACTATTTCATAAAAAAATATTCACGATTTTATATTCCTGGATACAATTAATTTCACTTACGGTTCAATAAGATTTCTCAAGCAATTTCTCAAATAAATAAAATACAGGAGTATTTAAAATATTTTCATTCATTTAATCTTCTTTAATTTCTTTATTGCACTTTTAATTTAATTGAATAATTTATTTTAAAAATAAATATCTTTAAAACTGTTTTTGTATCTTTTGATTTATTACTAATAATAACAAGTTAAAAAATGGCAACCTAAGAATAAAATTTACAAACGTTTTCTCACATAATGTTTCAAATACAGTAAAATACATACATATAAATACATAATTACATTCCTATAAGAAGAGCTTTTTTTTGTTGAATAAACACTTTTTCTGTTGTAAACTATGACAATTTATTGTAGTTATCTTTTGCTATTTTGTCGGTTAGTTTTTCTTGTTCTTGTCCTTGTTAAGTCAAAGTCAAGGTTTTTAAAATTTGTATAAATAATAAAAAATAAAAAAAATAAAAAGTTACAAGTACTATTCAGCAGCCAACAATTTAGTTAAAATATATTATATGTAAATACTCCTACATATCGACACTTAAAATATAAAAGGAAAAAACTAACAATAAAGCCAATAATGATTTTTCGATTGACCATAGAAAATCATAGAAGCCTTCCCTTCTAATAAATAAAAACTGAATTAGTTGTCAAAAAAAAAAAAAAAACCTGAATCTATCATTGTGTTTAAATTTTTTTTTTAGAAGTGTTAGAGAAAAATTAAATCCACAAAATTTTTCAGACTTAAGAAAAATTTTGTAAGTAAAAACAAATTTACTTACGAATTTTCCATAAATTTTTTTACTTTTCACTATTTCGTAAAAAAATATTCACGATTTTATATTCCTGGATACAATTAATTTCACTTACGGTTCAATAAGATTTCTCAAGCAATTTCTCAAATAAATAAAATACAGGAGTATTTAAAATATTTTCATTCACTTAATCTTCTTTAATTTCTTTATTGCACTTTTAATTTAATTGAATAATTTATTTTAAAAATAAATATCTTTAAAACTGTTTTTGTATCTTTTGATTTATTACTAATAATAATAAGTTAAAAAATG
Source organism: Stomorhina lunata (assembly GCA_933228675.1). Classification (NCBI taxonomy): domain Eukaryota; kingdom Metazoa; phylum Arthropoda; class Insecta; order Diptera; family Rhiniidae; genus Stomorhina; species Stomorhina lunata. Next base: position 181,884,484 of record OW121740.1, read on the forward strand.
GCAACCTAAGAATAAAATTTACAAACGTTTTCTTACATAATGTTTCAAATACAGTAAAATACATACATATAAATACATAATTACATTCCTATACATACAAACGTTATAAATACTTAAAGTATTTTAAATAATTATTGTTTTACGCTGCACAATATTATTGCACTTGGAATAAAATTTAAATAGTCCCCATAACTGAAGATGAGAATAAGAGGGGATTATAATGAAATTATATAAAAACTAATATATACCTTTAAAACTTAAACATTGAGTATTTTTAATTTCATTATAACTTTTAATAAATGGCTCTAGGAGAATATAAAGCGTTTAAGAGGCTAAATCTCTCTATGAAGAAGAAATTTTTATATTTTGGTTTTAATAAATAAATTATATTATTTGCAAGTAGTCAAGGTACAATATAACTAATAAATATAATTTAAATTTAAGTACATTTTAAAAACTAATTTAAAACCCTAAGAAATTATGTATGTATCTTAAACTTATACATACAAAAGTTTAGAATATTTACAACATTTTTTTAAGTACTATATCTCTTAGGTTAACCTATTTACAATTTTATTAAAAATTTAAGAATTACTTTTTGTATTTTGCAAAATAAGAGAGTTAACTTTTGAAAAGGACTTTTTCTTATTTTTGATATCACGTTAAACATTTCTAAATTACTAGCATAACATTTTTATAATAAATTTGTTTTTATATAAAAATTGATTTTTAACTCAGAGCTAGTAACAATTTTTAATGGTTATTTCTATGGATTTTTTAACAACTTTTGTAACAAAAGTAATTAAAAGGTTATAAGTTTAAGTTCTTCTTTGAAGATTTTTTAACTAAAATTAAAAATTTTGTTAACCAAGAACGAGATCTAATAGTATTCTTTTATTTTGACAGATCGGATGGTTTACTATAAATTTTATTATAGTGGTGAAAATAAAGTTAGAATGGATTGACCATAATACAAAGTTCCTGAGGTATTACAAAGTATTAGACCATTGTATTTCATTTTAAGAACTTTGACAATGGTTAAAGATTTTTATGTTTCAAAACACGTGCAAAATTTCGAGATATTCGAAAAAAAAAAACAGTTTTTGGGTAGGTCGTAGTACTTTAGTACCTCCAACTCCCACATTTGCTGAGGGATTTTAAAATTTTAAACAGTTTATTTATTTGATAGAAAAAATTTAACTTTTGTGGTTTCTTCTATTTTTTAAGATTTTTTTTCAAAAAGAAAAAAAATAAAAAAAACTTTTTTTCGGTGTAAATTATATGATATCTCTAAAACGACTAAGTGGATTAAAACAGTTGTAAAGACCACTTAAAGATAAAATTGTTCTTGAATTTCGGTTTTTCTTATTAACTTAATATAAACAGCTATTTTGGAGTTATAGTAACATTTTATGCAAAAAACTTGTTTTTCGGAAAAAAATTATATCTCGGAAACTAGAGCCAACTCATACTTTTTATCCTTGCCATCGACAATATAATGCGCACGGCACTGAATGGTAGACGTGGTATGCAATGGACACCCTTTAAACAACTTGAGGACTTGGAATAGGCCGATGACATATGACTTCTAAGCTAAAGCCTAGGTCACCTTCAAGAAAACACTAGCGCTATTACAGTTGAATCTCGGGCAGCTGGGCTGGAAATCAATATCTCCAAGACAAAGATTATGCCTGGAGGCTATGGCACAAACCCGACGCCACACATCAATGGAATGATGTATGCCTAACATCTCGCAATAGAGTTCGATATAAAAGGATGGTTGAGGCCCTATGCTCCACTGGGAGTCAAGGATAACAGAAGAAGAAGAAGAGCCAACTCGGAAAAACTTATATCATTTTCGGATACAGCAGAATCATCTAGATTTGGTCAACAAATCTCATGTCGCAAAATCTTGTTGATCAGTGTTATTCATTTCTGCACAAAATAGCTTTATAATTCTTTACACATTTTTTTTTGTATAATCTTCGTTTATACCAAAGCCTATATAAAAATTATTTATATCTATCCATATTTGAAAAGTTACAAGAAAAAATTTAAGCACTATTTATAAAACCTCACCTTATTCCTTATTCACATCCCAGTTTAGTATCACATAATGTAATTAAATTTAATCAACTTTAAATTTTATACCAATCGCCATTCTTGTATAATTTATTCACTTTTATGTCCTTCTATAGTAAAATTGATAAGAGTTTTTGATAATTAAATTTTCAATTTGTATGTCTTCGTTGTGGCAGAACCTCTGGTCAGAAAATTTGGTTTTAGTTTAAAATAATTAAAATACCTCATGGTTGAAATCATATCAAAAAGTTATTCATTATTATTTTTACGTTTGTTTTCTAAAAACACATTGCTTTTGTTTATGGCCGGAAAACAACAAAGTTCACCGAAAAATAATTGAAATTCTTGGTTTTCACAAATGCTGGAAAAAAAAAAATGTTTTTTAACACCAGAATGTGTAGGCGTAAAAGTTAAAGAAGCATAAATTTTCCGACGGTATCAATTAATAACATAATTTCACTTTTGTGTGAAAAAAGGTTTGAGTTAATGTGATCTACTCGGTTTATGATAAAGTTAAAAAAACAGTTGTAATAATTTGGCATTTGTTTTAAAAAAACTGCGAGAATAAAAAATAAATATATGTTAATAATTACAAAATTTGAATTTTATAAAAAAATGTTTTGTCAACACTTTGCAAATACGAGTAAATTAATTAAACTTTATTTTCACCACTACATTGTAGATATTGTTAATATATGTATAGAATTATTTTGAGATGATGTTTAGAGCTTTTTTTTGTTGAATAAACACTTTTTCTGTTGTAAACTATGACAATTTATTGTAGTTATCTTTTGCTATTTTGTCGGTTAGTTTTTCTTGTTCTTGTCCTTGTTAAGTCAAAGTCAAGGTTCTTAAAATTTGTATAAATAATAAAAAATAAAAAAAATAAAAAGTTACAAGTACTATTCAGCAGCCAACAATTTAGTTAAAATATATTATATGTAAATACTCCTACATATCGACACTTAAAATATAAAAGGAAAAAACTAACAAAAAAGCCAATAATGATTTTTCGATTGACCATAGAAAATCATAGAAACCTTCCCTTCTAATAAATAAAAACTGAATTAGTTGTCAAAAAAAAAACCTGAAAATATCATTGTGTTTAAAATTTTTTTTAGATGTGTTGGAGAAAAATTAAATCCACACAGTTGGTTTTAAAGCAAAATTCTGAAAAAATAAAAAAATTTTTAACATTTCAATAGTTTTAAACAAAATATAAAAACTGGCTTAAAAACCACAGTTTTTGAAAAATTTCCTATAAAAATAGTAACTATTTTTGGAAGATATTTTTCTAAATCTTATAATTTTTATAGGAAATTCTTATTTTTATAGAAAATTTTTTAAACCTAGGATTTTTTAAATATTTCTTATTTTTATCGAAAGTTTTTTACAAGTTTCTTATTTTTATAGGAAATTTTTAAATAAATGTACTAACTGATAAGAATTTTTCAAAAATTTACATTTTTTTTTATGTAATTTTTCAAAAATTTACTATTTGAAAATTTACTATTTTTATAGGAAATTTTTCAAAAATTTACTATATTTACAGGAAATTTTTCAAAAATTTACTATTTTTATAGGAAGTTCTTCAAAAATTTACTATTTTTATAGGAAATTTTTCAAAAATTTACTATTTTTATAAAATTTACTAGTTTTATAGGAAATTTTTCAAAAATTTACTATATTTATAGCAAATTTTTCAAAAATTTACTATTTTTACAGGAAATTTTTCAAAAATTTACTATTTTAATAGGAAATTTTTCAAAAATTTACTAGTTTTATAGGAAATTTTTCAAAAATTTACTATATTTATAGCAAATTTTTCAAAAATTTACTATTTTTACAGGAAATTTTTCAAAAATTTACTATTTTTATAAGAATTTTTTAAAAATTTACTATTTTTATAGGAAATTTTTCAAAAATTTACTATTTTTATAGGAATTTTTTCAAAAATTTACTATTTTTATAAGAAAATTTTACTTAAAAATTTTACTTCCAAGTATTTACTGTTTTTATAAGAAATTTTTCAAAAATTTACTATTTTTATAGGAAATTGTTTAATAGTTTACTATTTTTATACGAAAACTTTCAAAAATTTTCTATTTTTAAAAGAAATTTTTCAAAAATTTACTATTTTTATAGGAAATTTTTCAAAAATTTACTATTTTTTCAAAAATTTACTATTTTTATAGGAAATTTTTCAAAAATTTACTATTTTTATAGGAAATTTTTCAAAAATTTACTATTTTTATAGGAAATTTTTCAAAAATTTACTATTTTTATAGAAAATTGTTTAAAAGTTTACTATTTTTATACGAAAACTATCAAAAATTTTCTATTTTTAAAAGAATTTTTTCAAAAATTTACTATTTTTATACGAAAATTTTCAAAAATTTACTATTTTTATACGAAATTTTTCAAAAATGTACTATTTTTATAGGAAATTTTTCAAAAATTTACTATTTTTATAGGAAAATTTTCAAAAATTTACTATTTTTATAGGAAATTTTTCAAAAATTTACTATTTTTATAGGAAATTTTTTAAAAATTTACTATTTTTATAGGAAATTTTTCAAAAATTTACTATTTTTATAGGAAATTTTTCAAAAATTTACTATTTTTATAGGAAATTTTTCAAAAATTTACTATTTTTATAGGAAATTTTTCAAAAATTTACTATTTTTATAGGAAATTGTTTAAAAGTTTACTATTTTTATACGAAAACTATCAAAAATTTTCTATTTTTAAAAGAATTTTTTCAAAAATTTACTATTTTTATACGAAATTTTTCAAAAATTTACTATTTTTATACGAAATTTTTCAAAAATGTACTATTTTTATAGGAAATTTTTCAAAAATTTACTGTTTTTATAGGAAAATTTTCAAAAATTTACTATTTTTATAGGAAATTTTTCAAAAATTTACTATTTATAGGAAATTTTTCAAAAATTTACTATTTTTATAGGAAATTTTTCAAAAATTTACTATTTTTATAGGAAATTTTTCAAAAATTTACTATTTTTATAGGAAAATTTTCAAAAATTTACTATTTTTATAGGAAATTTTTCAAAAATTTACTATTTTTATAGGAAATTTTTCAAAAATTTACTATTTTTATAAGAAATTTTTCAAAAAAATTACTATTTTTATAGGAAATTTTTCAAAAATTTCATATTTTAATAGGAAATTTTTCAAAAATTTACTATTTTTATAGGAAATTTTTCAAAAAATTTACTATTTTTATAGGAAATTTTTCAAAAAATTACTATTTTTTTTAGGAAATTTTTCAAAAATTTACTATTTTTATAGGAAATTTTTCAAAAATTTATTATTTTTATAGGAAATTTTTCAAAAATTTACTATTTTTATAAGAATTTTTTTTTAAATTTACTATTTTTTAGGAAATTTTTAAAAAATTTACTATGTTTAAAAGAAATTTTTCAAACATTTATTATTTTTATAGGAAATTTTTTCAAAAACTTACTATTTTTAGTGGAAATTTTACAAATATTTACTATTTTTAAAAGAAGTTTTTCAAAAATTTACTATTTTTATAGAAAATTTTTAAAAAATTTACTATTTTTATGGAAAATTTTCAAAAATTTACTATTTTTATAGGATTTTTTTTTTCAAAAATTTATTATTTTTATTGGAATTTTTTTCGAAAATTTGCTACATTTATAGGATATTTTTAAAAATTTACTAAAAATTTTTGTAACAAAATTTTCAATAGAAAAATTTTTGATATATAGAAAACTATTGATAAAAAATTGTCTATAGAAAAAAATCTAGAAACATTTTGTATAGAAAAATTTTTGATAAAAAAATTCGCTATAGAAAAATTTTTGATAAAAACATTCTCTATAAAAAAGTTTTGATAAAGATATTCAAAAAATGGAGTAGAAAACTTTTTCTTTTTAAAACGTTAGAACTACACATGAAAAAAAAATACCTAATTTAGTTAAAAGTATAAAAAAACGGCAACGCTGCCGACTATTTTTTGGTTCTGTTCTCTTAACACTGACTATTAAAATCAGTTGCAAAATCATTAATACTTTTTTTGAGCTAACCATAACCTTTTGCATTTAAAGTGACGATATGTAAACGGAATAAACCAAGAATTTCATTTTGAATTTGAACATATAACAAAAATCACATTATTATCGTATATTTTTTTTAACATTAAATATTCAGTTTTATTTTGTGTGTATGTTTGTGTGTGTTTATATGTATATGTAAGGGAGAGAGGGAGAGTTTTTTGCAGTCTTATCTAAATTGATTCAATTCGTATTCTTCTTTGTCCATCTCATGGCTCAAGTTTTCATTCATCCTCATCGGAGACAATTCATTGATGTGTCATCATAATGCATGAGGAGTGCGATAACCCAATGAACCATCTGTATTGAGTGTGAGTTCTGGTTCAAGCTCTGCCCCCGTCGCCGTAGTATAAACTACTTTCATAAGTGCCGTTGTGGGTAGAGGAGGGCCATCATACTCCTCCACGCCATTCTTTAATGAGGATGTTCGTTTTTTGGATACTTTTCGTTTTGTTCGCCACTTGAATTTATCGGCTAAAGAATTAATTGTTTTCACTGAAGCTTTATCCATTTTATATTGGGGTCTCATCAGTTCTACTCGGGGACTAGATTGTATGGCAAATGCATCTTGCTGTCTCCGAGTAATAATGCGTGATAACTTTAATCTTGACCTTGTCGGTCTTTCAAGACTGAGTTCCGCTATCGAGTGCATTGGTTGTATGGGCTGAGTTGCGACTAGAGTGGCTGCCATTATATTGGGAGCCATTGGCTTTGTATAAAGTTCTGTTTCATGCATAGACACACAGCGTTTAGGATCATCTCTCCAATGATGAGAGGGTACCGATGAGTCTATAGAGTGGCAGTCATCATTGCCCCTGGAACGTTGTCTGCGTATTTCTTTCAGTCTGTAAGCTGTCGAGGGATGATGACACTGTGATGCTGTGCTTCCTCCATTTATATCACATTCCAACAGAGAGTTGGCATCACCCACCGATGACAATTGAGATATTTGAGTCTGTAGCAAACGGTGTTGGGCTGGATTGTTTCCAATTTGGGAATTAAGAAGTGTAGATTGTGAGCCCATCGAAGCACAGCGATTTCGATTTTGTGAAGATCTACAACTGCTGCTGCAACCCTGGTGATGATGTCCATGATGATGACCTCCCATTATTGTTGAATTTCCGTTGGTAGCAGCATTACCTCCTACGCCTCCGGCACCACCAGCAATTCCCACTCCGATTCCACCTCCATTGGCACTGTTAACGGTTGTCGTCGTTGTTGTTGTTCTGATGCTATCCTGTAGAGAAAGATGATGGCTTGGGTCACGACATTGTAATTGCACAACACGATATGAGCTGTAGTGCTCAAGAGCATTATTATTCACCGTTGTATGATGCATTCGCAGCGATCCATTCTGCCTCAAAAGAGCACTGTAATTGTGGTTTTGACTCTGGTATTTTCCCGATAAGAAATGCCGTGCCAGGGTTACCTACACAAAACGATTAACAACAAGAGAAGAACAACAGAGACAAAACAAAGAACAAAAGAAAGAAAACAAAAAAGAAAAAATCCCATTCCCACATGCACCCAATTCATTATTATATGAGATATTAAAAGTAAAGTAATAGAAAATGTTTATTAGTTACCAATTTATGATGTTCAAATTTTGTGCCCCAATTGTAATATGTGATAGAGAAAATTTTATTAAATCCATTCCCATAGTGCATTTATTTAGTTTTAGTTAATGAATGTGAAGTAGGATAAGGTTATAGCGTGAGAAAATAGATGAAAGTAGAAAAGATAATGGAAAAGCAGAGAATAGTGTTAGGGATAGTGTTTGATATTATACAATTTGCAGGCGGCATCTTACCTTGAAAGCTTCGCGGAATTTATGACTCATTATGTTGTAGAGCAAGGGATTTATGCAGGTCGATAAAAAGTATAATACTCCCGATGTGTAGTCCAAAATGTAGTAGATGGTATTGAAAACTTCAGAATCAATGCCCGATGTAGAACCATAAACAGCCATTAAACGTTGCGCATGAAATGGAGCCCAACAAAGAAAAAATGCTACTGCAACGGCAACTAAAATAAGAATAATATTGGAGATATTATTTTTTTCATTTAACTACATATTTCATAGTAAAATAATAATAAAAAAAATTAAAATTTAAAATAGGGAATAGGAGCTAAGAGCTCATGTTTTGTTGAATTAAAAAAAACTATTTTACAGTAACTTATTTAGTGAAAAAGATGACTCAGTTGATGAGTCTTTTATAATCCTTAACACATTTTAATGTGAGCCGCCGTGGTATAGCAGGTTAGTCATGCGCCTAGCATACCAGAGGTCTAAAGTTCGATCCCCGGCTAGCTAGCGATTTGTTATTGAGTATAAGGCTATGTAAAACTTCTCTAACTAATGCGTTGCTCCCTTTCAATAAGTCTAAAAATAGAATCGGATGCAGCTCATTGTCTGACAGAAGTTCCCCTTGTTTCAATTGAAATGTCGTAGGAATTATGTGTGTACATTTCAGTTATAACATTTAAATCATTCTCAACTGGGAACCACTGTTCTACACAAGTGCATTTAGAGCACATTACAATTTTCTTTTAATACTTTACTCTATTTTGCTTCATTACTAAAATTTTCTTTCAACCTCCGTTAACAAAAGCCAACAAACACATAAAAACCAAAATACAACAAATTTATTGCTCCTGGCTGAACAAATTTGTATCTTGAAATCAGGATAAGTTGAAAAGCACTAATACAGAAAAAAAACTTAAGATTTTCACAATGAATATCTGCAGAGTAGAATACTAAGATATTATTATCCAAAGTTACATTCAGTGTTAGTTTTATTCAAGTGGTTGAAAGTGTATGCATTTCTTTTAATGAATGTATAAGCATTTGAACACATACATATACATAACCATCTAAATATACATATTCCTAAAAATAATCTTAAGAAGAGCAGTGACTTGTCATTAAATTTCTTTTCTTCATTTCATACATTTTTTTGTTTCTTATTGTTGCTCTATTTAAAGAAAATTGTATTACTTACAAATTAACTATAAAACAAAGAATATTTGCAAACTTGTAATCAAATTAAATCCAATACCGCACACATCTCGCTATGGCTTACTTGAAAAATTTATGAACATACACATTTCAAAAACAAGTAAGAAAGTGCTATAGTCAGTCAAGCCCGACCATACGATACCCTTCACCACTAAGGTCAAAGGTCTTCTTTATCCTGTATAAAGACAAATATTTGCTAAATTTTGTTATCATACAAACATTTTCTCATTTGGACTTATATGAGAGCTAGGGTCAAATGTGGACCGGAAATTTGGAAATTTGACAAATTGATTACAGTTACTACAAAAATTATGTATGCACAAAATAAACTTAAAATTGTCATTATCTTCGGATTTACCAGCGTTTTTGTGAATTTTGTCTCATTTAGTGCGTTTTGATAGAAGAGTTTGTATGGGAGCTATGGTCAAATGTAGACCGAAATTTGGTACAGTGATTTAGGTTAACATAAGCAGTATTTGTTTCAAATTTCATGAACAAATATTGATTTTTGTGGCCAATATATCAATTCCGGGAAGTGGGACCTATGGGAGGTACCATAAATAATGGAGCGATTTTGAATTTCAATAGCCATGATCCTCATTTAGTGCGTTTTTAAAGAAGAGTTTGTATGGGAGCTATGGTCAAATGTGGACCGATTTCAACGAAATTTGGTACAGTGATTTTAGTTTACATATGCAGTATTTGTTTTAAATTTTATGAAAAACAAGTAGGAAAGTGCTATAGTCGGTCAAGCCCGACCATACGATACCCTTCACCACTAAGGACAAAAGTGTTATTTTTTCTGTATAAAGACAAATATTTGCTAAATTTTGCCATCATAAAAACATTTTCTCAAAACTTTTTTATTTAAGCTGCTTCCGACATTTGGACTTATATGAGAGCTAAGATCAAATGTGGACCGATTATCTCGAAATTTGGCAAATTGATTGTTGTTACAAAAATTACGTATGTAAAAAATAAACTTAAAATTCCCATTATCTTCAGATTTACAAGCTTTTTAGTGATTTTTGTCTCATTTAGTGCGTTTTTAAAGAAAAGTTTGTATGGGAGCTATGGTCAAATGTACAGAGATTTTAGTTGACATAAGCAGTATTTGATTTAAATTTCATGAAAAAATATTGATATTTGTGGCCAATATTTCAATTCCGGGAAGTGGGACCTATTATCAAAAAAAAATGATCAAAAAAATGATCTGTGCCAAATTTCATCAAATTATCTTTAGAATTGCGACCTGTAGTTTGATTACAAGGTTTACATGGGGGTCCAGCCAGACGGACGGACGGACGGACGGACATCGCTAAATCGACTCAGAAAGTGATTCTAAGCCTATTGGTATACTAAAAGGTGGGTCTAAGACAAATATTTCTATGCGTTACATACATCAGCACAAACTTATAATACCCTTTCCACCTAAGGTGGTGAAAGGTATAAAAAAGGTACCCATCAGTTTAATATTAACCAACCATGATCCAAGCTTGAGATATGACTTAAGATTTTTAAATATAATTGTCATAACAAGTAATAAATTACACACGGACAGCTTCGAAATGACTCTAATCGAGCTGGAACGGCACCACAGAGGCTATCAGATTTTTCAATTTCTTATATTTTCCATCATCAACAATAAAAATCTATGATGAAATTTTTCGTTTTCTGACAGTTTTGCTATTTTGAGTAAGATGTTGTTGTTCTTCTGATTTAATCTCAAGACAAAATTTTTAGATCTTATTAAGAGGTAAAAATTTGCTGAAGAAAGATTATCAATATTTCGAATAGTTTACTAGATGTAGACTTATAACTATATGTTTTTTTTTTGAAAATTGTACTAAAATCCACCCCCATAGTCGCAAACTTTATAAATTTATAAAAAAACCTTAGCAAATAATTAATAACCCAGCTAAAGTTTTTCTTCTATCAGAAGCTTACAGATTTTAAGGGTCTCAATTTGCGACTATGGGGGTGGATTTTAGTACAATTTTCAAGTGCAGCGCTGTCTTTTTTTTTGATAAATCAAGTTGTTAAAGTAAGCTCTTTTTATAAAAACAATTGGTGAAATTCATTTATTTTTTTCGCTAATTGTTGATTAATTAGTTAAAACAGCAGATTAAAAGTTCGAAGACTTTTAGAAAGTAGTTAATCAAACCAAAAGTACTTATTGTAAACAAACTTATTAAACAAATGTTGTAAATTGGACTTTTTTTAAGTTTGATAATAATTTTGTATGACAAAAAAACCAAAGAAAACATTCAAGTTCAATTTTGTTTTGAGAAAAAAAACCTAAAAATTTCTGAGAATTTTAATTATCTATGAATTTTTTGTCTATATTCTTTCTAATAATACATATATCAATCTTCCTTGCAAAAAACGCAAGTATTAGATAATGATGTTGTTAAACTGTCAAATTATTTTCTTTATTTCGCAATTAATCATTTTTATTTTTTCTAACTAAATAAGTCTCAAATATTAAAAACAAAGTGGAAACCAGACACATTTTCATGAAGTGTATGTAGGTGTTTAAATAACAAACATTTTTTTTTTAACAAAACATCTATGTATCTCTTACATAAGTACATACATATATCAGTGTAAGAAATTTCATGTTTTCTTAACCCATTTTGAAATATTTTTTGCATGAAATTTAAGTTAACATAAAGATTCTTAAATTTCCGAAAATGTAGGAATAATCATTTTTATATTTCTTTTATATAATATAACAATAGCTGTTTTTCTTAAGCAGATTTTCCAGGAAAATAAAACAAAAATGAAAATGGGTTAAATGAAATTTTATATGAGAATACAATAATAAGCAAACGATTTGAAGTGGAATTTAATGCCCATTAATAGGCCTACGCCTTCAAAGTTAAAATGATTAAATTTGTTGTCACAAGCAATAACTGCTTAAGTCGACTTAATACAAATTTAAGTCGGCATCTTTTCAATAAAAAATTTTTCTATAGAAAAACTTTTGATAAAAAATGTTTTCTTTAGAAAAATTTTCGTTAAAAATGTTTCTATGGAAAATTATCGATAAAAAATTTGTTCTATAGAAAAACTTTCGATAAACAATTCATTTCTATAGAACAATTTTTGATAAAAAAATGTTTCTATAAAAGAATTTTTGATAAAAATTTTTTCTATAGAAAAATTTTCAATAAAAATTTTTTTCTATAGAAACATTTTTGATAAAAAAATTTTTCTATAGAAAAATTTTCGTTAAAAAATTTTTTCTATTGAAATATTTTCGATAAAAAATTTTGTCTATAGAAAAATTTTCAATAAAAAAATTTTTTCTATAGAAAAATTTTCGATAAAAAGATTTTTCTATAGAAAAATTTTCGATAAAAAGATTTTTCTATAGAAAAAGAAAGATTTTTCTATAGAAAAATTTTCGAAAAAAAACTTTTTCTATAGAAAAATTTTCGATTAAAAATTTGCTATAAAAAATTTTTCGAAAAGAAATTTTCTAAAGAAAATTTTTCGATAAAAAAATTTTTCTATAGAAAAATTTTCGACACAAAATTTTTTGTATAGAAAATTTTTCGATAAACAATTTTTTTTATAGAAAAATTTTCGATAACAAATTTTTTCTATAGAAAAATTTTCGAAAACAAGTTTTTTCTGTAGAAAAATTTTCGATAAAATATTTTTTCTATAGAAAAATTTTAGATAGAATATTTTTTCTATAGAAAAATTTTAGATAAAAATCTTCAATAAAAAAATATTTTTCTATGGAAAAATTTTCAAAAAAAAAATATTTTTCTATAGAAAAATTTTCGATAACAAATTTTTTCTGTAGAAAAATTTTCGATAAAATATTTTCTCTATAGAAAAATTTTAGATACAAATTTTCAATAAAAATATTTTTCTATGGAAAATTCTTCAAAAAAAATATTTTTCTACAGAAAAATTTTCGATAAAAAAATTTTCTATAGAAAAATTTTCGGTAAAAAAATTTTCTATAGAAAAATTTTCGATAAAAAAATTTTTCTATAGAAAAATTTTCGATAACAAAATTTTTCTATAGAAAAATTTTCTATAAAAAAATTTTTCTATAGAAAAATTTTTCTATAGAAAAATTTTCGATAAAAAAATTTTTCGATAACAAAATTTTTCTATAGAAAAATTTTCGATAAAAAAATTTTTCTATAGAAAAATTTTCGATAAAAAAATTTTTCTATAGAAAAATTTATTCGATAAAAAAATTTTTGTATAGAAAAATTTTGGATAAAAAAATTTTTCTATAGAAAAATTTTCGATAAAAAAATTTTTCTATAGAAGAATTTTCTTTAGAAAAATTTTCGATAAAAAAATTTTTCTATAGAAAAATTTTCGATAAAAAAATTTTTCTATACAAAAATTTTCGATAAAAAATTTTTCTATACAAAAATTTTTGATAAAAAAATTTTTCTATAGAAAAATTTTCGATAAAAAAATTTTTCTAGAGAAAAATTTTCGATAAAAAAAATTTTCAATAGAAAAATTTTCGATAACAAATTTTTTCTGTAGAAAAATTTTCGATAAAATATTTTTTCTATAGAAAAATTTTAGATATGTAATCGCGAAATTAAACAAGAGCTTTTATGATACTTGTGTTCTCCACGTTTATTTGTTCTAGAATCTTTGTAGGTTATATTCGGATCCCACTTCTGAGGATGTAACAGCTGGATTCAATTCGATACGTCCGTTCAACACGTTTATTTTTTCTATAATGTCTTTTAGTTTTACAAAATGTCCTCAATTCAGTAGCGCTTAAAAGGTATGTCTCTAAACAGAGTTGATCAGAAAGTATTATAATTTATGTTTTGACAATTTGATGGCGTTCTAGTATTTAAAATTATATTTAATAGATGGGGCTAACTTATCGAAACTAAATATGATATTAATATAAATAATAGATGGCCTTAAGACATTAAATTATCACTACAATACGAATTACATATACAAAATACATTACAGATAGAATATTTTTTCTATAGAAAAATTGTAGATAAAAATTTTCAATAAAAAAATATTTTGCTATGGAAAAATTTTCAAAAAAAATATTTTTTTATAGAAAAATTTTCGATAACAAATTTTTTCTGTAGAAAAATTTTCGATAAAATATTTTTTCTATAGAAAAATTTTAGATAAAAATTTTCAGTAAAAATATTTTTCTATGGAAAATTTTTCAAAAAAAATATTTTCAATAAAAATATTTTTCTATAGAAAAATTTTCAATAAAAATATTTTTCTATAGAAAAATTTTCAATAAAAATATTTTTCTATAGAAAAATTTTCAATAAAAATATTTTTCTATAGAAAAATTTTCAATAAAAATATTTTTCTATAGAAAAATTTTCAATAAAAATATTTTTCTATAGAAAAATTTTCAATAAAAATATTTTTCTATAGAATTATCTTGGGTAAAAATACTTTTTTTCATTGAAAAATCTTTGATAAAAATAGTTTCCTATAGACAAAAAAGTATAAAAGTATAAGAAACGTAATTGTCTGTTTAAAAAGTTTTTTTTTTTATTTTGGAAGTTCAAACACTAACTGCGTTTATAGATTTTGGTTGTTTTTGCTTGTTAGCACAAAAAACAAAGTTCATAAAATGTTTAAATACAAAGAAAAGTATTTAAATCTGAAAACATATATAAGATACTCAAACACTTGTGATACATGAAACCGCAAACAAATAATATTCTTATGTTATTTAACAAAGCGTAATAATTATAAGAGTATTAAAAATTTTCAAAATCCCCAAATTGTGCTCAACCGTATTCGAGTAAGAGGAAATGTTGTACATATTATTATGGTATTGTAATTGACATCGTGTAATTGATGTTATTCAATTTATTCCTTTTTATTTGTTAATACATTTAATAAATCATGTCTTTATAAGTTATATACGAGTACATATTTTGAATTTATCTGTAGTATTTGTCTTAGCATAATATTTTTCATACATAAATTTCTTTCATTTAAATGTGTTTTGCAAAAATTTCTGTAGTTGTGATGTTGTTCTTCGTATTCGTTAAATGAGTATTAAAGCATTTATTTGCTAAAATTTACAAGATGATTATGAGAAAGATTATTTGCGTTTCATCTTAAACAAATAAAATTTACATTATTTACATTTTGTTATATGTTATTTATGGATTTTGAATGTATGAACTTATGTATGTATGTACGTAAAAAATTTTATGTATATCAAGTGAAATGTTTAAGAGCGTAAAACAAACTTATTGAAAATTATTTTATGCTTTTATACGAAATATCGTCTTTATGAAAGTTTTGACTTTTTACATTTCTGTTTGCTATATGGTGTGTAAAATTCATTGTGACAAAATGTTTAAATTTTCTTTTAGATATCACAAAATACCTAAAGAAATTCGATGTACTCAGATAATGGAAAATATGAAAAAAATTCTATGAGTTGCATTCCTCAAATGCTAAAGGAGCATGTGACATTTATTGCGTAAATATGTAAAAGTTTAAAGTCCTTATCAACATTCAACATAAATATTTATTTCAGTTTTATTTTCAAAACTTAAATAAGTTTTCTCAAGATTTACATAAAGTATACTCGTATAGATATTATGCAGTTATCAACGTATAATAAAATTTCTTTACAAAATTATACAATGTTGCTGATTTATGAATGTTAATACATTTTAATGAAGCTTTTAAATGCTGCGGATTTTCAAGTAAAGTAAAAGTAAAAATGCAAAAAGGCGTAACTAACATAAAATTCAAAATATTTTTTTTCGTTATTTTTGATGCTCCTTGTCGAAGTAAGTAATCAAAAAATCAATAACTAATTGTAAACATTTATTAGATATTATTAGCTCTACTTACTCAGCATTCTTATGACTCTAGTCTGGGCACTGATACCTCGATTAACATCATAACATCTCCTAGGTACTGCTTGCAGCAAGCGACTTCGTTTTAACTTAACTCCTATTAGCACATAAAGAACACAAATCGCAGTCATGGGTCCACCGAAAAATATAAAACCCGATACCGCGAAAACATGTGCAAAAAAGTCGTTGTTAATCTGGTAAGAAATATAGTTTTAATATCAGTTAAAAATTTTTAGAAATAGACAAATCTTATCAGTTGCAAAAAACTTGCTACTATAATATTGTTTAATTTTCATCATAAAACTGACGATTTAATAGTAAGGAATTTTAACATCTATGCAGTGTATTTTTAAATTCTGTAACATGCTGGTTTTAATTTCTTTGAAACATTAAAAAAATTCTACTTACCGTACATGATGTACCACCATGCTGTGGTACCACGGAAAATTGCATTGCTTGCGGCAAAGCCAACACAAAAGCCGTTAACCAAATAGCCAAAATAAATTTAACAGCACGTGATAATTTCGACATGGTGTGTTGGCTGTAAAATAACAAACGAAATAAAATAATAAACACCAGAAAATAAATAGATATTGTAATTCAATGTTGAATTCAAAAAGGATTTAGAGAAACTATATGTTACGAGTATGCACGTTAGGGTGACAATCTGTTGTATAGAAACTAGGTCTCAGAAATTTGAAAAAAATCTATTTTAAAAAATTTACTATTTTTGTAGGAAAATTTTCAAAAATTTACTTTTTTACAGGAAATTTTTCAAAAATTTACTATTTTTATAGGAATTTTTTCAAAAATTTACTATTTTTATAGGAAATTTTTCAAAAATTTACTATTTTTATAGGAAATTTTTCAAAAATTTACTATTTTTATAGGAAATTTTTCAAAAATGTACTATTTTTATAGGAAATTTTTCAAAAATTTACTATTTTGATAGGAAATTTTTCAAAAATTTACTATTTTTATAGGAAATTTTTCAAAAATTTACTACTTTTATAGGAAATTTTTCAAAAATTGACTACTTTTATAGGAAATTTTTCAAAAATTTACTATTTTTATAAGAAACTTTTAAAAAATTTCATATTTTTATTAGAAATTTTTAAAAAAAATCATATTTTTATAGGAAATTTTTCAAAAATTTCATATTTTTATAGGAAATTTTTCAAAAATTTTATATTTTTATAGGAACTTTTTAAAAAATTTTATATTTTTATAGGAAATTTTTCAAAAATTTCATATTTTTAAAGGAAATTTTTCAAAAATTTCATATTTTTATAGGAAATTTTTCAAAAATTTCATATTTTTATAGGAAATTTTTCAATTTTTCATATTTTTATAGGAAATTTTTCAAAAAATTTATATTTTTATAGGAAATTTTTCAAAAATTTACTAGTTTAATAGGAAATTTTTTAAAAATTCACTATTTTTATAGGAAATTCTTTAAAAATTTACTATTTTTATAGGAAATTTTTCAAAAATTTACTATTTTCATAGGAAATTTCTCAAAAATTTATTATTTTCATAGGAAATTTTTCAAAAATTTACTATGTTTAAAAGAAAATTTTTCAAAAATTTACTATTTTTATAGGAAATTTTTCAAAAATTTACTATTTTTATAGGAAATTTTTCAAAAATTTACTATTTTTATAGGAAATTTACTATTTTTATAGAAAATTTTTGAAAAATTTACTATTTTTATAGGAAATTTTTAAAAAAATTACTATTTTTATAGGAAATTTTTCAAAAATTTACTATTTTTATAGGAAATTTTTCAAAAATTTACTATTTTTATAGGAAATTTTTTAAAAATTTGCTATTTTTATAGGAAATTTTTCAAAAATTTACTATTTTTATAGGAAATTTTTCAAAAATTTACTATTTTTATAGGAAATTTTTCAAAAATTTACTATTTTTATAGGAAATTTTTCAAAAATTTACTATTTTTATAGGAAATTTTTCAAAAATTTACTATTTTTATAGGAAATTTTTCAAAAATTTGCTATTTTTATAGGAAATTTTTTAAAAATTTACTATTTTTATAGGAAATTTTTTAAAAATTTACTATTTTTATAGGAAATTTTTCAAAAATTTACTATTTTTATAGGAAATTTTTCAAAAATTTACTATTTTTATAGGAAATTTTTCAAAAATTTACTATTTTTATAGGAAATTTTTCAAAAATTTACTATTTTTATAGGAAATTTTTCAAAAATTTACTATTTTTTTAGGAAATTTTTCAAAAATTTACTATTTTTATAGGAAATTTTTCAAAAATTTACTATTTTTATAGGAAATTTTTCAAAAATTTACTATTTTTATAGGAAATTTTTCAAAAATTTACTATTTTTATAGGAAATTTTTCAAAAATTTCATATTTTTATAGGAAATTTTTCAAAAATTTCATATTTTTATAGGAAATTTTTAAAAAAATTTCATATTTTTATAGGAAATTTTTAAAAAATTTCATATTTTTATAGGAAATTTTTCAAAAATTTACTATCTTTATAGGAAATTTTTCAAAAATTTGATATCTTTATAGGAAATTTTTCAAAAATTTCATATTTTTATAGGAAATTTTTCAAAAATTTCATATTTTTATAGGAAATTTTTCAAAAATTTTATATTTTTATAGGAAATTTTTCAAAAATTTACTATTTTTATAGGAAATTTTTCAAAAATTTACTATTTTTATAGGAAATTTTTCAAAAAATTCATATTTTTATAGGAAATTTTTCAAAAATTTCATATTTTTATAGATTTTTTTTGTAATTTCATATTTTTTAGGAAATTTTTAAAAAATATCATATTTTTATAAGAAATTTTTCAAAAATATCATATTTTTATAAGAAATTTTTCAAAAATTTCATATTTTTATAGGAAATTTTTCAAAAATTTACTATTTTTATAGGAAATTTTTAAAAAATTTCATATTTTTATAGGAAATTTTTCTAAAATTTCATATTTTTATAGGAAATTTTTCCAAAATTTACTATTTTTATAGGAAATTTTTCAAAAATTTCATATTTTTATAGGAAATTTTTCAAAAATTTCATATTTTTATAAGAAATTTTTATATGAAATTTTTATATTAAATTTTTAAAAAATTTACTACTTTAATGGTTGTCATCCTAATGCTTATGTTATGTATGTATATAAAAAGCGACAATTTTTCAACCCACACAATTACATGCTTAACTAGACAATAGTCATTTCAAAAATTTACTATTTTTATAGGAAATTTTTCAAAAATTTACTATTTTTATAGGAAATTTTTCAAAAATTTACTATTTTTATAGGAAATTTTTCAAAAATTTACTATTTTTATAGGAAATTTTTCAAAAATTTACTATTTTTATAGGAAATTTTTCAAAAATTTACTATTTTTATAGGAAATTTTTCAAAAATTTACTATTTTTATAGGAAATTTTTCAAAAATTTACTATTTTTATAGGAAATTTTTCAAAAATTTACTATTTTTATAGGAAATTTTTCAAAAATTTACTATTTTTATAGGAAATTTTTCAAAAATTTACTATTTTTATAGGAAATTTTTCAAAAATTTCATATTTTTATAGGAAATTTTCCAAAAATTTCATTTTTTTATAGGAAATTTTCCAAAAATTTACTATTTTTATAGGAAATTTTTCAAAAATTTACTATTTTTATAGGAAATTTTTCAAAAATTTACTATTTTTATAGGAAATTTTTCAAAAATTTCATATTTTTATAGGAAATTTTTCAAAAATTTCATATTTTTACAGGAAATTTTTAAAAAAATTTCATATTTTTATAGGAAATTTTTAAAAAATTTACTATTTTTATAGGAAATTTTTCAAAAATTTACTATCTTTATAGGAAATTTTTCAAAAATTTGATATCTTTATAGGAAATTTTTCAAAAATTTCATATTTTTATAGGAAATTTTTCAAAAATTTCATATTTTTATAGGAAATTTTTCAAAAATTTTATATTTTTATAGGAAATTTTTCAAAAATTTACTATTTTTATAGGAAATTTTTCAAAAATTTACTATTTTTATAGGAAATTTTTCAAAAAATTCATATTTTTATAGGAAATTTTTCAAAAATTTCATATTTTTATAGATTTTTTTTGTAATTTCATATTTTTTAGGAAATTTTTAAAAAATATCATATTTTTATAAGAAATTTTTCAAAAATATCATATTTTTATAAGAAATTTTTCAAAAATTTCATATTTTTATAGGAAATTTTTCAAAAATTTACTATTTTTATAGGAAATTTTTAAAAAATTTCATATTTTTATAGGAAATTTTTCTAAAATTTCATATTTTTATAGGAAATTTTTCCAAAATTTACTATTTTTATAGGAAATTTTTCAAAAATTTCATATTTTTATAGGAAATTTTTCAAAAATTTCATATTTTTATAAGAAATTTTTATATGAAATTTTTATATTAAATTTTTAAAAAATTTACTACTTTAATGGTTGTCATCCTAATGCTTATGTTATGTATGTATATAAAAAGCGACAATTTTTCAACCCACACAATTACATGCTTAACTAGACAATAGTCATTTCAAAAATTTACTATTTTTATAGGAAATTTTTCAAAAATTTACTATTTTTATAGGAAATTTTTCAAAAATTTACTATTTTTATAGGAAATTTTTCAAAAATTTACTATTTTTATAGGAAATTTTTCAAAAATTTACTATTTTTATAGGAAATTTTTCAAAAATTTACTATTTTTATAGGAAATTTTTCAAAAATTTACTATTTTTATAGGAAATTTTTCAAAAATTTCATATTTTTATAGGAAATTTTTCAAAAATTTCATATTTTTATAGGAAATTTTTCAAAAATTTCATATTTTTATAGGAAATTTTTCTAAAATTTCATATTTTTATAGGAAATTTTTCCAAAATTTACTATTTTTATAGGAAATTTTTCAAAAATTTCATATTTTTATAGGAAATTTTTCAAAAATTTCATATTTTTGTAAGAAATTTTTATATGAAATTTTTATATTAAATTTTTATATTAAATTTTTAAAAAATTTACTATTTTAATGGCTGTCATCCTAATGCTTATGTTATGTATGTATAAAAAAAGCGACAATTTTTCAACCCACACGATTACATGCTTAACTAGACAATAGTCATTTCTTCAATATGGTAGTAATTCAAAATCTGCAGATTGTAGTAAGTTTTTGGTTATTTATTTGTATCTCGTTCAAATCCGGAATATTTTATTGATTAGAAAATTTTATTTACGAATTTTGTCTTATACTACTATTTAAGTTAATGGCCTTAAAAATAAATATACCACTATACAGCCAAATTTAGACTAATCTAAAACTATTTGTTCTTGTAAATGTAACTTTCATAAAATATGTTATAAAAAATGCAAACAAAAATATGTGGCAGAGATTTTGTAAAATTTTAATTGGAAAATGTTTAAGCAAATACAACAGCTTAATTTCATGGTTTCATAGTTTATTACATTTAAATAAATCTTTTTAATAAAATAGAATTTGTTTTTAAAAGAGTAGAATTTATACATAAGAATCATTGAAACTATAAAACTATCTGGTATAGACTTATAACGCTGTGCTAGTTGAAAAAGCGACAAAAGGGAGACCAGTAGCTTGAGATAAATCGAAGAATCGACGCTAAATTGAATGGTGCATGCACATTTTTTAGGTTAGCTCTAGTTTTCGAGATAAAGCGTTATTTATAAAATTGAGGAGGTTGCACAATAAATATTCGCTTAACTCGAAAACTGTTTATTTTCTGTTTCTTAAGTAAAAAACCGAAATTCGGCAACAAAATTATATTTCAGAAACACGAGTTATCAAAATACAAATAAGCATATGTAAAATTAATTTTTTGGCAATAGTATATGTATATTTTGTTTAAAACTCGTACTAAATTTTTTTCATAAGCTTAAAACATTTGTGGTCTTGTCGTTAAATACGTTTTTTGATTTCATAAATTCAGTTTTACAAATCAATTTACTAAACATTTTTACTTTGTGGCTTTAAAAGCTTTTATAATAAGCCCTTTTAATATACATTTCAATATATTTTAGAATTTAAGCCAATTAAAAGGGTAATATGTTGTAAATACATGTCTATATTTTCATCCTTTATTAAAATATTTCTACTTTTTAATGAGATTTTATAGATAATGTGCATGTGTTGTTGGTCATACGTATTTTACTGCACATTAACAATGCATTTTACTTTAAAAGTTATAAACCCACATGTATAGGTATGTATCCATGTAGTTGTATAAATTGCAAGTAAATGTCAATTTAATATAAAAGGAAAAATTGTATATCCGTATTTCTTTACTTACCGAAATGGATGGCATATGGCTATATAACGTTCTACAGTAAATGCTGTTATAGTCAATACTGTAGCATTGGCAGCTGTCTCCGACAAGACTCCTTCCATAACGCACAGGACATCGGTGAAAGGATATGAGTCAGGATACCAAAGATTGTACAAATCCTGAGGCATACCTGAAAATGCATGAACGAAAAAAATATACGCATGAATAAATATTTTTGTACATTGAAGCATTAAACCAAATACATACATGCACTAGAGTTAAGCTTTTAAAATATATAATAAAAGAGATTTCGAAAAATATGAAAAAGTTGGAACATTTTTATTATACCTATACAATACGAGTGTTGACTAAAGTTAATTTGATCATAAATTCAAACAAATTGGCCCCCTCTTAATAAATTGTAGAGAAAATGGTTTAATGCCTGATATTAGAAATAGTTTAGTTTTAGTGTAATGTTAAGATTGTTAGTCAATAAAATAAATTTTAAAACTAAAATATTATAAAGTCGTATTTATGTTTTTTTTTCATCTGAAACTATTCAGATTACATTATTTAAAAATTTATTATGAAGATTAACAAGGAAACTTTGGAGCTGGCTGGTAAACATATGTATTTATACCAGGCATATACACAAATACATCAACATTTTGAGACTGCGTGTGTGAGAATTTTGCAAACAAACGAGCATTATCCCCACCTCGTGAATAACTTTTAACAAGCAAACAAACAACAGTTGTTTCACAGCTGACCCTAGTTCCCATATTAGACCCCCTGACGGAAATGATATAAATGTACTTCAATATTAATATTAAAATTAAGAAAAAATCATATACATTTAGGTCTCTAAGACTTAAGAAAAACTTGTATCTTAGTAGTGAAGTGTATCAAATTGTCGGGCTTGACCGATTTTAGAATTTTCTTACTAGAATTCATGTTACCAAGTGGAATATCTTTATTATACCTCCTTTTATTTTTAATCGCATTAATTGAATAACAATTATTTAAACAACAAAGGTTAATTTGCCAAGAATTTATTAATAACTTTATCTATACCCTCATAAACATTAGGGTGGGTCGCTTTATCACTTTCCTCTCTACTTAACTTCTGGAAAAATTTGATTTGATATTTGGAAAATTGTAGTGTTTTTTTTAAGATGAAAAATCTACTAACCCTAATGAACATATTTACTTAATTATGTCGACTTTATATTATAAAGCTCACCGTTCATTCAATTTTGATAAGGAATTGTGTCCGTAATATCCTTGTATTGTGATAAGTTTATAAATAAATTAATTATTTCCATTCAATTTTACCAACTAATAACTTGGAAGCTTTTCTCTTGTCTGGCTTATCTGGCTTATTTTAAATATGTTACTTGTTTATTTTTCTATAGCCTCCATCTGGCCCTCCCTTTGTTCCAACATACAAAAGTTCTTAATAAATTCCATTTCACTTTTATTTGATTAAATGGGTTGCTAACCAAATTAGTTTTTTTTTTATTTTTAATAAACATTATGAAAAGTAACCGCACTTTTCTTATTTTATTATCTTTATCTTAGGGTGTGTTCTTCTTTTTGATAATATTAAGCTATTCTTTATAATATTAAGCTATTCTTTTATATAAATTGAAAAAAGTTCGATTTTATAAAATCAGCAGTTAGATTAAATTGTCTATATGATGGCTTAAAAAGCTACACAGCGAAATATAATATGGAAATATATTTTTCAAAAATTTACTATTTATAGGAAATTTTTCGAAAATTGACTATATATAGGAAAATTTTTCGAAAATTGACTATTTATAGGAAATTTTTCGAAAATTGACTATTTATAGGAAAATTTTCGAAAATTGAGTATTTATAGGAAATTTTTCGAAAATTGACTATTTATAGGAAATGTTTCAAAAATTGACTATTTATAACAAATTTTTCGAAAATTGACTATTTATAGGAAATTTTTCGAAAATTGACTATTTATAGGAAATTTTTCGGAAATTGACTACTTATAGGAAATTTTTCGAAAATTTACTATTTATAGGAAATTTTTCGAAAATTGACTATTTATAAGAAATTTTTCGAAAATTGACTATTTATAGGAAATTTTTCGAAAATTGACTATTTATAGAAAATTTTTCGAAAATTGACTATTTATAGGAAATTTTTTGAAAATTGACTATTTATAGGAATTTTTTTCAAAAATTGACTATTTATAGGAAATTTATCGAAAATTTACTATTTATAGGAAATTTTTCGAAAATTGACTATTTATAGGAAATTTTTCGAAAATTTACTATTTATAAGAAATTTTTAGAAAATTGACTATTTATAGGAAATTTTTCGAAAATTGACCATTTATAGGAAATTTTTCGAAAATTTACTATTTATAAGAAATTTTTCGAAAATTGACTATTTATAGGAAATTTTTCGAAAATTGACTATTTATAGGAAATTTTTCGAAAATTTACTTTTTATAGGAAATTTTTTGAAAATTGACTATTTATAGGAAATTTTTTCGAAAATTGACTATTTATAGGAAATTTTTCGAAAATTTATTATTTATAGGAAATTTTTCGAAAATTGACTATTTATAGTCAATTTTTTGAAAATTTACTATTTATAGGAATTTTTTTTTCGAAAATTGACTATTTATAGGAAATTTTTCGAAAATTGACTATTTATAGGATATTTTTCGAAAATTTACTATTTATAGGAAATTTTTCTAAAATTGACTATTTATAGGAAATTTTTCGAAAATTGACTATTTATAGGAAATTTTTCGAAAATTTACTATTTATAAGAAATTTTTCGAAAATTGACTATTTATAGGAAATTTTTCGAAAATTTACTATTGTAGGAAATTTTTCGAAAATTGACTATTTATAGGATATTTTTCGAAAATTTACTATTTATAGGAAATTTTTCTAAAATTGACTATTTATAGGAAATTTTTCGAAAATTGACTATTTATAGGAAATTTTTCGAAAATTTACTATTTATAAGAAATTTTTCGAAAATTGACTATTTATAGGAAATTTTTCGAAAATTTATTATTTATAGGAAATTTTTCGAAAATTGACTATTTATAGTCAATTTTTTGAAAATTGACTATTTATAGGAATTTTTTTTTCGAAAATTGACTATTTATAGGAAATTTTTCGAAAATTTACTATTGTAGGAAATTTTTCGAAAATTGACTATTTATAGGATATTTTTCGAAAATTTACTATTTATAGGAAATTTTTCTAAACTTGACTATTTATAGGAAATTTTTCGAAAATTGACTATTTATAGGAAATTTTTCGAAAATTTACTATTTATAAGAAATTTTTCGAAAATTGACTATTTATAGGAAATTTTTCGAAAATTGACTATTTATAGGAAATTTTTCGAAAATTGACTATTTATAGAAAATTTTTCGAAAATTGACTATTTATAGGAAATTTTTCGGAAATTGACTACTTATAGGAAATTTTTAGAAAATTGACTATTTATAGGAAATTTTTCGAAAATTGAGTATTTATAGGAAATTTTTCGAAAATTGACTATTTATAAGAAATTTTTCGAAAATTGACTATTTATAGGAAATTTTTCGAAAATTGACTATTTATAGGAAATTTTTCGAAAATTGACTATTTAAAGCATATTTTTCGAAAATTGACTATTTATAGGAAATTTTTCGAAAATTGACCATTTATAGGAAATTTTTCGAAAATTGACTATTTATAGGAAATTTTTTGAAAATTTTCTATTTATAGGAAGTTTTTTTGAAAATTTACTATTTATAGGAAATTTTTGGAAAATTGGCTATTTTAGGAAATTTTTCGAAAATTGACTATTTATAGAAAATTTTTTGAAAATTTACTATTTATAGGAAATTTTTTGAAAATTTTCTATTTATAGGAAGTTTTTTTGAAAATTGACTATTTATAGGAAATTTTTCGAAAATTGGCTATTTATAGGAAATTTTTCGAAAATTGGCTATTTATAGGAAATTTTTTGAAAATTGACTATATATAGGAAATTTTTCGAAAATTGACTATATATAGGAAATTTTTCAAAAAATTGACTATTTATAGGAAATTTTTCGAAAATTGACTATTTATAGGAAATTTTTCGAAAATTGACTATTTATAGAAAATTTTTCGAAAATTGACTATTTATAGGAAATTTTTCCGAAATTAACTACTTATAGGAAATTTTTAGAAAATTGACTATTTATAGGAAATTTTTCAAAAATTGACTATTTATAGGAAATTTTTCGAAAATTGACTATTTATAGGAAATTTTTCGAAAATTGACTATTTATAGAAAATTTTTCGAAAATTGACTATTTATAGGAAATTTTTCCGAAATTGACTACTTATAGGAAATTTTTAGAAAATTGACTATTTATAGGAAATTTTTCGAAAATTGACTATTTATAGATATTTTTCGAAAATTGACTATTTATAGGAAATTTTTCCGAAATTGACTTCTTATAGGAAATTTTTCGAAAATGGACTATTTATAGGAAATTTTTCGAAAATTGACTATTTAAGGAAATTTTTTTGAAAATTGACTATTTATAGGAAATTTTTCGAAAATTGGCTATTTATAGGAAATTTTTCGAAAATTGACTATTTATAGGAAATTTTTCGAAAATTGGCTATTTATAGGAAATTTTTCGAAAATTGACTATTTATAGGAAATTTTTCGAAAATTGGCTATTTATAGGAAATTTTTAGAAAATTGACTATTTATAGGAAATTTTTCGAAAATTGGCTATTTATAGGAAATTTTTCGAAAATTTACTATTTATATTAAATTTTTCGAAAATTGACTATTTAAGGAAATTTTTCGAAAATTGACTATTTATAGGAAATTTTGTCGAAAAATGACTATTTATAGGGAATTTTTCGAAAATTGACTATTTATAAGAAATGAAGGTTGCCAAATTTCGGTTTTCTTTACTTAGTTCAAGAAAAAAAACAGTTTTTGAGTTGCGCGAATATTTATTGCGCAACCTATTTAATTTTTCAAGTAACGCTATGGTATTTCGAAAACTAGAGCTAATCTTATATCGGTTTTTCCAACTAGCACCGTGTAATTATTTACTAGACCAAACAATACTTAAACACAAAATTTAAAAGAAATAGCTGCACATATAGTGAAGATAATTAAAAAAGTTAAGCTTTTTGTACTTAAGCTTTTTATGCGGTTATGTATCGACGTAAATGTTATCAGAAAAGTAATAGATTTGTTAGAGAAAATTTAATTATTTGTGTGACCTAAATGTAAAATGTATTTTTCTGTTTTCATGTTATTTTATATTAAAGGCAATAAATTTGTCCCTTTGATGGAATTATTTAATATAAGCTTTCTTGTTACTTTGTTAATTTTTTCGTAAAATTTATGATGAAAATTCAACAAGTTAAATATGCAAATAAGGGTAAAGCTCACTCTTACTGAACAAATACAAACATTATATTTAGTAGGTATATAAATGTGTACATTAGACTGGTCCAAAAAATAAGAGGTATATAAATTTTACTTGGTCTTAGTCTAAATTTTACTAGTTTTAGAATATTTTTATATTAGCATTTGAAAAGCAGATATAACACCCTTTTAGTCAAAATAATAACATTTCAAGCTAAAACAAATATATATATGTGGTAATATATAATAATAGCTTAAGTCGAAATTTCGTGTTTTGAGATATTAAGGATTTTGTCTAAAAAGGTAAAGAGTTTTGTATAGTTTTATTAATAGCGACATTTTATACTTGAAATTTGACTGAGTGATAGATCTTGAAGAAGAGAATAATAATATGTAATTAAATAGA
Organism: Stomorhina lunata; assembly: GCA_933228675.1. Lineage (NCBI taxonomy): Eukaryota > Metazoa > Arthropoda > Insecta > Diptera > Rhiniidae > Stomorhina > Stomorhina lunata. The sequence goes on from OW121740.1 coordinate 181,912,725, forward strand.
AAAAACAACACATGTCAACTTAAGCCATTATCATTTATTACCACAAATATGTAATCCTAGCTAATGAGATTAGGCTATTATGACTGAAATTTTCGGAATTATGAGAACATTTCGTGTATTTCACCATTATTCAGGTTTAGTTCACAATATAATTGTATGGTAATATTATTATTGTATGGATATCGAGCAGCTCTAATACACATAATAATATCATACATATGCATTAATGTACATACATTATGTATATCTGCAATAAGTAAATATGTATGTATGTACTTAAGTATAATAATATCAGTGATGTTAACAAAGGAAAATAATAATGGCCCAAAATTATATCATTGACTAATGACAGACATTAGCCGCAAATGACATGTTTGTTCCTTAGACAATTTATTGCTCATCTACTCTAGGTCAGGGAAATGAATGGAAACACACAAAAAAAAGTTGAGAAATTATGCAAATAAGAAACCAAAATGAAGCGGAAAATTTAAATATTTACTTTCAACTCACCTGACAACAGTAGTATCAAGTCGGATACGGCCAAGTTGAATAAATAAAAATTCGTAGCCGTGTGCATAATCTTATTACGAGATATCACAATACATGTTATGAGATTTCCAAGAACGCCCGCAATAAATATTAAAGTATAGCAGACAGTTAATGTGGCCAGCAGAGGCATGGGTGATCTTTGGGATTGTGGTATCGGTTGCTGTTGGATGCTGGTGAATAAATTTGTTAAATTATCACTGGACATATTTAGCATTTGGCTCATGTTCTGCTGCAGCCATTCACTGTTCAGCAAAGCCTTGGCCGAGGGCAATTTATCAAAATTCCAAATAGCCGAAAAGGCTGGGTCGGAGGATGACGATGGCGGCGGCAACCAGAGCGATGGCGAAGAGGCGGATGATGCTGAGGCAGGTGCAGATGCTGATAATGACTCCATACTTTCAAATTCATTGGATGATAATAAAATGGAATATGTTTGATTGGGATCATTGTTGTAAAGTAACATTTTCATAGATTCAAGCGAAAGATGATTTAATTGTGTTAAAAAGGGCTCTTTATTATTATAAGTTTTTTTCCTCTTAATTATTTACAGACTGACGGCATATGTTGCTGATAAAAATTATTTTGTTGCAGCTGCTGTTTATGTTTTTGTTGTAGTTGTCGTTGTTCACTGGATACGTTGCTCATGGTTAAGTCTTTTATTTTTTGGATTTATTTGTTATAAATATTCAATGGAGAGTTGTCGTCTGTTATTTCCTGGAAATGAAAGATTAACAATGAAGAGTTTATTTCAAAGATTAGTAAATAAGAAATGTTAAAATTTTGTGTTTTCTGACTATATATTTCTTTTTTAAGGGACTTTTCAAAACGGCAAATCAATGTATGGAAGTGCAACATCTTTATATTGTAGTCTTTGCTTTAGGTCTTAAATTTTCTATAGTGTAAAAACTTTTCTAGAAAATTTTTTTCACAATTTTTGTTTATCAATATTTTTTTTTATTAAAACTTTTTCTATAGGAAATAATTTAACTTTAATTTTTTCAATAGAAAATTTTACCATCAAAAATGTTTCTATAGAAGTTTTTTTTTATCAAAATATATATAAATATATATTTAAATATTTTTTATCAAAAATTTTCTATAGAAATTTTTTTATCAAAAATGTTTTACCATCAAAAATTTTTCTACAGAAAATTTTTTTCCAAAAATTTTTCTATGTAAAATTTTTTTATTAAAAATTTTTCTGTAGAAAATTTTTTATAGAAAATTTTTTTATCAAAAATTTTTCTATAGAAAATTTTTTTATCAAAAATTTTTCTATATAAATTTTTTTTTATCAACAATTTTTATATAAATATATTTTTTATCGAAAATTTTTGTGTAAAAATATGTTTTTTATCAAAAATGTTCCTGTATAAATATTTTTTTATCAACAATTTTCTATTGAAAATTTTTCTACCGACAAATATTTCTATGAAAAATTTTCCAAAGAGAAATATTTTTATCAAAATCTTTTATATGTTTCTATAGAATTTTTTTTATCAAAAATTCTTATCAAAAATATTTCTATAAAAAATTTTTTTTTGAAAAGTTTTCTATAGGATTTTTTTGCGTATAAACTTTTTTTTATCAAAAATGTTTCTGTATAAATATTTTCTTTTTTTAAATTTTCTATAGAAAATTTTTTTATCAAAAATGTTTCTATAGAAAGTTTTACCATCAAAAATTGTTCTATAGAAATTTTTTTTTCAAAAATTTTTCTATTAAAATTTTTTTTAAAGAAAATTTTTTTATCAAAAATTTTTCTATAAAAAATTTTTTTATCAAAAATTTTTCTATAGGAAATTTTTCTTTAAAAAATTTTTCTATAGAAATTTTTTTTATCAAAAATGTTTCTATAGAAAATTTGTTTATTAAAAATTTTTCTATAAAAAATTTTTAATCAAAAATTTTTCTATGGAAAATTTTTTTATTGAAAATTTTTTTATTGAAAATTTTTCTACAGAAAAATATTTTTATCAAAATCTTTTCTATAATATAATTTTTTATTGCAAATTTTTCCACCGAAAAATATTTTGATCGAAATTTTTTCTATAGAAAAATATTTTAAACAAAGATTTTCTATAGAAAAATACAGAAACATTTTCTATAAAAAAATGTTTTGATCGAAAATATTTCTATAGGTAAACTTTTTTTACCCAAAAGATATTTATACAGACAAATCTAAAATTGCTTCATATAAGTATTTATTATGGTTTCGAAAAATATTCCCAATTCAGTTAAACATATTTCAAACAATGTTTACAAAAAAAAAACAATGTTTGAGATTACATTTCTTTGTTCTCTCGAACCGTATATTTTGTTGCTATAAATTCGATTTTGATTTTGTTTTTTTGGATATTTTGTTTTTGTATTTTCTTTAACAAAGCGGTACCAACCGTCTTTGTTAATATCCAAATCTCAACTGAATGTTTTTAGTACTCATTTCCAGGAGATTTGTTCAAGATCGTCATATTTACGGAAATTACAAAAAATCTTCGGCTTCTGGTGGTATGGGCTGCCTACGCCGACAGTTGGAAATAGTATGTTCTCCTATATTCAACATTCGCAAGTTTCAAGTCTACTTTTCTTTTGGTATTTATACACCAATACACCTTTTAAATTTTCTTGACAGTTTAAGCATCTGTTGTAAGAAAATTTTATATAATTTTTTAATATTTGTTAGTTGAACTTGGTTACATTTGCTTCATTATATCTATTTAAGGAATCTTCCTATCCAAGGAAATAATTTTTTAGCAAAAAGTTATATAATTCTAGAGAGTTTTTCAAAGTCCCATTTGGGCCTTAAATTTATTTTGTAAGTTTACCAACTTTTGTATTAAATTTTAATAAAACACTAATGACTAACTAAAATTCATGGTCAAAATAAAAATCTATTTTTGTATGAATTAAAGACCTTAAGAACTTTTTCTTTCAAATAACTTTTTCAAAAAATTCTTATAAGTTTTTTTTTAATAATGAAAATGTTTCGTCTTTATTAAATAAGATGAAATCACAAATTATTATTTTTAACTTTTGTTTTCAAAAAACTCTTTGGTTTCTAAAGTCATTAGAAAAATTCTTAGAGGCAAATATAAAATATCAAAACATTACGGCTTAATACTTAAAACAACTCTTAAGGACTAATGTTAAATCTGTTTACTTAAATAAAAACGAATACATATAAGAAAAAAATATCTTTGCTTTTAAACTTTTACCATTAAAAATAATGGACAACAAGTTCTCAATTTAAGTCGAGTTATAGAACAACTATAAAAGGTCTAGTTTAAGAAGTTGGCTATATAAATATTTAAGTTAAAACTTACAAGAAACCAAAACATTGAGGCATTAAAATAAAAATAAAACATTTTATTTATTTACAACTAAAACTAACCACATTTTGCACCCCAAGTAGTTTCATAAGGCGCCACCAAAATTATTTATAAAAGGAAGAAAACTTGATAAAGTCCTCTTGCGCTTTGTAAACAGTTCCCTCCCAAGAATAGTTGGTAAGAATATAAACATACATACACGCAGAAACTTATATTTATCTTATCATACAAAAAGTTAAAGCTAAAAATTAATCAAGAAATTGGAAAGTGAATGGATCATTGTCTAGTGCTGTGGTATGAATCTTATCAATATGAAGTCTTTCTGGTTATAAAACAAGCAATTAACTTCCATGCCTTTGTTGGTTCAACAATTTGTAAGTAATCAATGCACAATAGGTTAAACAAACCGTTTTACTGGTCAGAAAGAACTTTTTGTAAAAAAATATTAATCTAAAAAGAATGATAAATATATAAATATGAACATTAAAAAGTTTTTCAAGGTACGTTAAATACACAAATTCATTTTCTGTAGACCTGCAAAGATTAATTTAAGGATAAATAATTTATTTAATTATGCCATTAAAAACTTTTTCAAGGTTAAGTTTTGCTAAACAAACAAAATTATTGAAAGGTCAATTTGATAAGATGGCACAGTATATTTAATTATAAAATTATAAGACAATGTTCCTTGAAAAAGGTAAAATTAGAAAAAAAAACAAGTAAGAAAGTGCTATAGTCGGTCAAGCCCGACCATACGATACCACTAAGGTCAAAAGTGTTATTTTTCCTGTATATAAAGAGTGTTCTAAAAAAATATGCATTTACTATTTAAGACAATATTTATCCGTAGTGCAAGAAATAATTTATTTTTTGACCAAGTTAGTTTCTATAGATATGTCAGATACTACTATTTTAGAAATTATTAATTTTCAATAGTTATTTCAATCAAAATGGACTGCGAAAAAAAAGTTCGTGAAAATATAATTAAAACATTTCAAAAAAATCCGTCGTGGACTTTTAAAAATTTGAAAGTTGACCCTCGAACGGTTTCTAATGCCATCAGACGGTATAAGGAAAACCTGAGCATTGAAAGAAAACCTGGATCAGGGAGGAAAAAAGGTCCTACAGATATTGGTAAGGCAAAAGAAGTCGAGCGACTCTTTCGAAGAGCGCCTAACACTTCTTTAAGAAAAGCAGCTCGTACGGTGAAATGTTCTACGAATTTTGCACATAGAGTCAAAGCTTATGCTGGACTGAAGACATACAAAGTCCAAAAGGTTCCAGATCGCAATGCTATAAAGAACTTAGAAGCAAAAAAACGAGCGAAAAAATTGAAGTCTGATTTTATAAAAAAATACACCTGTTGTGTGATGGATGATGAAACATACGTACTGGCAGACTTTTCTCAACTTCCTGGTCAAGATTTTTATGTTGCTGATAAACGGGGCAATGTTCGGCAAGAGTTTCGCACAAGAAAACAAACAAAATTCCCTAAGAAGTTTCTCGTGTGGCAAGCTATTTGCAGTTGTGGCAAAAGAAGTAAAGTATTTGTGGCATCTGGCACAATAAACACAGAAATTTATATAAAGGAGTGCCTACAAAAACGGTTGTTACCCTTTTTAAGAGAGCACAGAGTTACTACTTTTTTTGGCCCGATTTGGCATCATGCCATTATGGAAAAAAGGCACTTGAGTGGTACTCAAAGAATAATGTCATTTTTGTACCACGAGAGGCAAATCCACCTAACTGTCCAGAACTTCGGCCTGTGGAAAGGTATTGGGCTCTGGTAAAAAAGGAATTGAAGAACACAGGAAAGATTTCCAAGAACATGTCCGATTTTAAGCGCAGGTGGAACACATGCTCCAAAAAGGTATCAGAAGCAACTGTAAAATCTTTAATGGGAGGGTTTCCGAAAAAAGTCGATAATTTTGCAAAACCCGAGTACTAAGTAAACATTTTAATGCTAAATGATTTTGTATAATATGTCATTATATTTGCGTATTTTGTAGAGTTTTTATATTAAAAGGTTTAATTTTTATTTAAGAAAATCCAACTACAAATTTTATTTAGAGCACTCTTTAGACAAATATTTGCTAAATTTTGCCATCATACACAAATTTTCTCAAAACTTATATATTTAATGTCGGAAGCATTTGGACTTATATGAGAGCTAGGGTCATATGTGGACCGATTATCTCGAAATTTTTTAAATTTAATACAGTTGTTAAAAAAATTATGTATGCAAAAAATAAACTTAAAATTCCCATTATCTTCAGATTTACGAGCGTTTTAGTGATTTTGGTCTCATTTAGTGCGTTTTTAAAGAAAAGTTTGTATGGGAGCTATGGTCAAATGTGGACTGATTTTAACGAAACTTGGTACAGCGATTTAGGTTTACATAAGCAGTATTTAATTTTAATTTCGTGAAAAAATATTGATATTTGTGGCCAATATATCAGTTCCGGGAAGTGGGACCTATGGGAGGTACCATAAATAATGGACCGATTTTGACGAATTTCAATAGCCATGGTCCTATTATCAAAAAAATGATCTGTGCCAAATTTCATCAAATTATCTTTAGAAGAAGTTTCTCGTGTGGCAAGCTATTTGCAGTTGTGGCAAAAGAAGTAAAGTATTTGTGGCATCTGGCACAATAAACACAGAAATTTATATAAAGGAGTGCCTACAAAAACGGTTGTTACCCTTTTTAAGAGAGCACAGAGTGACTACTTTTTTTGGCCCGATTTGGCATCATGCCATTATGGAAAAAAGGCACTTGAGTGGTACTCAAAGAATAATGTCATTTTTGTACCACGAGAGGCAAATCCACCTAACTGTCCAGAACTTCGGCCTGTGGAAAGGTATTGGGCTCTGGTAAAAAAGGAATTGAAGAACACAGGAAAGATTTCCAAGAACATGTCCGATTTTAAGCGCAGGTGGAACACATGCTCCAAAAAGGTATCAGAAGCAACTGTAAAATCTTTAATGGGAGGGTTTCCGAAAAAAGTCGATAATTTTGCAAAACCCGAGTACTAAGTAAACATTTTAATGCTAAATGATTTTGTATAATATGTCATTATATTTGCGTATTTTGTAGAGTTTTTATATTAAAAGGTTTAATTTTTATTTAAGAAAATCCAACTACAAATTTTATTTAGAGCACTCTTTAGACAAATATTTGCTAAATTTTGCCATCATACACAAATTTTCTCAAAACTTATATATTTAATGTCGGAAGCATTTGGACTTATATGAGAGCTAGGGTCATATGTGGACCGATTATCTCGAAATTTTTTAAATTTAATACAGTTGTTAAAAAAATTATGTATGCAAAAAATAAACTTAAAATTCCCATTATCTTCAGATTTACGAGCGTTTTAGTGATTTTGGTCTCATTTAGTGCGTTTTTAAAGAAAAGTTTGTATGGGAGCTATGGTCAAATGTGGACTGATTTTAACGAAACTTGGTACAGCGATTTAGGTTTACATAAGCAGTATTTAATTTTAATTTCGTGAAAAAATATTGATATTTGTGGCCAATATATCAGTTCCGGGAAGTGGGACATATGGGAGGTACCATAAATAATGGACCGATTTTGACGAATTTCAATAGCCATGGTCCTATTATCAAAAAAATGATCTGTGCCAAATTTCATCAAATTATCTTTAGAAGAAGTTTCTCGTGTGGCAAGCTATTTGCAGTTGTGGCAAAAGAAGTAAAGTATTTGTGGCATCTGGCACAATAAACACAGAAATTTATATAAAGGAGTGCCTACAAAAACGGTTGTTACCCTTTTTAAGAGAGCACAGAGTGACTACTTTTTTTGGCCCGATTTGGCATCATGCCATTATGGAAAAAAGGCACTTGAGTGGTACTCAAAGAATAATGTCATTTTTGTACCACGAGAGGCAAATCCACCTAACTGTCCAGAACTTCGGCCTGTGGAAAGGTATTGGGCTCTGGTAAAAAAGGAATTGAAGAACACAGGAAAGATTTCCAAGAACATGTCCGATTTTAAGCGCAGGTGGAACACATGCTCCAAAAAGGTATCAGAAGCAACTGTAAAATCTTTAATGGGAGGGTTTCCGAAAAAAGTCGATAATTTTGCAAAACCCGAGTACTAAGTAAACATTTTAATGCTAAATGATTTTGTATAATATGTCATTATATTTGCGTATTTTGTAGAGTTTTTATATTAAAAGGTTTAATTTTTATTTAAGAAAATCCAACTACAAATTTTATTTAGAGCACTCTTTAGACAAATATTTGCTAAATTTTGCCATCATACACAAATTTTCTCAAAACTTATATATTTAATGTCGGAAGCATTTGGACTTATATGAGAGCTAGGGTCATATGTGGACCGATTATCTCGAAATTTTTTAAATTTAATACAGTTGTTAAAAAAATTATGTATGCAAAAAATAAACTTAAAATTCCCATTATCTTCAGATTTACGAGCGTTTTAGTGATTTTGGTCTCATTTAGTGCGTTTTTAAAGAAAAGTTTGTATGGGAGCTATGGTCAAATGTGGACTGATTTTAACGAAACTTGGTACAGCGATTTAGGTTTACATAAGCAGTATTTAATTTTAATTTCGTGAAAAAATATTGATATTTGTGGCCAATATATCAGTTCCGGGAAGTGGGACCTATGGGAGGTACCATAAATAATGGACCGATTTTGACGAATTTCAATAGCCATGGTCCTATTATCAAAAAAATGATCTGTGCCAAATTTCATCAAATTATCTTTAGAAGAAGTTTCTCGTGTGGCAAGCTATTTGCAGTTGTGGCAAAAGAAGTAAAGTATTTGTGGCATCTGGCACAATAAACACAGAAATTTATATAAAGGAGTGCCTACAAAAACGGTTGTTACCCTTTTTAAGAGAGCACAGAGTGACTACTTTTTTTGGCCCGATTTGGCATCATGCCATTATGGAAAAAAGGCACTTGAGTGGTACTCAAAGAATAATGTCATTTTTGTACCACGAGAGGCAAATCCACCTAACTGTCCAGAACTTCGGCCTGTGGAAAGGTATTGGGCTCTGGTAAAAAAGGAATTGAAGAACACAGGAAAGATTTCCAAGAACATGTCCGATTTTAAGCGCAGGTGGAACACATGCTCCAAAAAGGTATCAGAAGCAACTGTAAAATCTTTAATGGGAGGGTTTCCGAAAAAAGTCGATAATTTTGCAAAACCCGAGTACTAAGTAAACATTTTAATGCTAAATGATTTTGTATAATATGTCATTATATTTGCGTATTTTGTAGAGTTTTTATATTAAAAGGTTTAATTTTTATTTAAGAAAATCCAACTACAAATTTTATTTAGAGCACTCTTTAGACAAATATTTGCTAAATTTTGCCATCATACACAAATTTTCTCAAAACTTATATATTTAATGTCGGAATCATTTGGACTTATATGAGAGCTAGGGTCATATGTGGACCGATTATCTCGAAATTTTTTAAATTTAATACAGTTGTTAAAAAAATTATGTATGCAAAAAATAAACTTAAAATTCCCATTATCTTCAGATTTACGAGCGTTTTAGTGATTTTGGTCTCATTTAGTGCGTTTTTAAAGAAAAGTTTGTATGGGAGCTATGGTCAAATGTGGACTGATTTTAACGAAACTTGGTACAGCGATTTAGGTTTACATAAGCAGTATTTAATTTTAATTTCGTGAAAAAATATTGATATTTGTGGCCAATATATCAGTTCCGGGAAGTGGGACCTATGGGAGGTACCATAAATAATGGACCGATTTTGACGAATTTCAATAGCCATGGTCCTATTATCAAAAAAATGATCTGTGCCAAATTTCATCAAATTATCTTTAGAAGAAGTTTCTCGTGTGGCAAGCTATTTGCAGTTGTGGCAAAAGAAGTAAAGTATTTGTGGCATCTGGCACAATAAACACAGAAATTTATATAAAGGAGTGCCTACAAAAACGGTTGTTACCCTTTTTAAGAGAGCACAGAGTGACTACTTTTTTTGGCCCGATTTGGCATCATGCCATTATGGAAAAAAGGCACTTGAGTGGTACTCAAAGAATAATGTCATTTTTGTACCACGAGAGGCAAATCCACCTAACTGTCCAGAACTTCGGCCTGTGGAAAGGTATTGGGCTCTGGTAAAAAAGGAATTGAAGAACACAGGAAAGATTTCCAAGAACATGTCCGATTTTAAGCGCAGGTGGAACACATGCTCCAAAAAGGTATCAGAAGCAACTGTAAAATCTTTAATGGGAGGGTTTCCGAAAAAAGTCGATAATTTTGCAAAACCCGAGTACTAAGTAAACATTTTAATGCTAAATGATTTTGTATAATATGTCATTATATTTGCGTATTTTGTAGAGTTTTTATATTAAAAGGTTTAATTTTTATTTAAGAAAATCCAACTACAAATTTTATTTAGAGCACTCTTTAGACAAATATTTGCTAAATTTTGCCATCATACACAAATTTTCTCAAAACTTATATATTTAATGTCGGAAGCATTTGGACTTATATGAGAGCTAGGGTCATATGTGGACCGATTATCTCGAAATTTTTTAAATTTAATACAGTTGTTAAAAAAATTATGTATGCAAAAAATAAACTTAAAATTCCCATTATCTTCAGATTTACGAGCGTTTTAGTGATTTTGGTCTCATTTAGTGCGTTTTTAAAGAAAAGTTTGTATGGGAGCTATGGTCAAATGTGGACTGATTTTAACGAAACTTGGTACAGCGATTTAGGTTTACATAAGCAGTATTTAATTTTAATTTCGTGAAAAAATATTGATATTTGTGGCCAATATATCAGTTCCGGGAAGTGGGACCTATGGGAGGTACCATAAATAATGGACCGATTTTGACGAATTTCAATAGCCATGGTCCTATTATCAAAAAAATGATCTGTGCCAAATTTCATCAAATTATCTTTAGAATTGCGACCTGTAGTTTGATTACAAGGTTTACATGGGGGTCCAGCCAGCCAGACGGACGGTCGGACGGACATCGCTAAATCGACTCAGAAAGTGATTCTAAGCCTATTGGTATACTAAAAGGTGGGTTTGAGACAAATATTTCCATGCGTTACATACATCAGCTCAAACTTATAATATCCTTTCCACTTATGGTGGTGAAGGGTATAAAAACAAATGGTAAGAAGATGGAACATTATTCATAGTTTCATATCAAAATTTCCTCCTTTTACCTATAGTGCAAAAGCAGTTTGGTAAAAAATTTATATTAATATACTATAGAAAGTAGAAATCATATAAAAAGTCAGTTAATAAGTTTTCCTTTACAAATACATGTAAATATGTAGAAATACCTATCCCGTTCGTATAAACCTATCCCCATTTGATATACATTCATATATACGAAAGGCCAATATAACAGGAAATTCATGTGGTTTTTCATCATAAAATCTTATCAAAGTTTCTTAAATATTACAAAACCTTATATTCTTGTCAGAAAGTTGGAAGTTTTATAGTCTTGAATATTTATGTACGAATATTTTATGTTCATCATTTTTCACAATGTTTCATCGACATGTGTTTGAGGCTTCCTTCCGTTTTGTTTAAGAGGTGAACTGAAAAGTTTCTTGTATTTTGTGTAACAGAAGTTATGGTTTTTTTAACAAATCGAAAGTAAAAAAGAAACATTTGAAGTCTAATGTCTTTAACGCACATAATTTTCTGATCCACAATAGAAAGATAAAAAAACATGGTTAAGTCTCCTAATATAACAAATATTCTAAAGTATTATTTTCAATTCTTAAAAAATTTACAGTTTTACAGATGGAAAATACCAAGGTTTTAAAACAGAATAAATACGAATTATAATGTTTTAAAAACAATTAAAAGTAAAGTAAAAGGTGGCGACAATCGCTTGACATGATTTACAGTTCTATGACCTGTAAGTACTAAATAGTTAAGTTTTGTTAAAATATAAACGAATTTACTTAGTTTTTTTCAGGCCGGTTTCAAAAATCAATTTTTAATTTGTTGAACATTTCGTTCAACAAATATTACAAATAATAAATTTGCTTTCTATTATTATACACAAATATTTTGGAGAATAAAATGCAAAAAGAAATCTTAAACCGTTTCGCCGTACTTGCGATTTGAAATTGTAAAATTTCGCGAATATGTGAATTTCTTGTATAAATTTGAACATTCTTCTGTTATCCTTGACACCCAGTGGAGCATAGGGCCTCATTTGAGTATAGGCTTGCTTAATTGTACCAATGTTCAACATTAATACATCAAAGTAGTAGTGAATAGTTTTCCTCAGAATACATAAGAATGTATACGACATTGTTTTTTTTTATCACGAAATAAATTTTAAAGATCATAAGAAAAAAAAATGTTGTCTGTGTAGGGTTAATAAATCGAGCCCTTAGATTAAAATGATCGCAAGCGACAGAAAAAATATTGATCGTAAGCGACAAAAAATCTTTATTAAACAAAAACAGGGAATGTTTTGGTGCATGACATTTTTGTTATTTGTTAGTTTGATACTTTCGACAAACTAATTAAAATTTTTCTAAATAGTTTAGAAGTTATGGTGCAAAGTACTGAAAATTAAGCTTTAAGATTTACTTCAATAACTTTTAAACTACTGGCCGGATTGTGGAGTAATATGCAGAAATCTGCCAAAGGTAATCAGAGTTTTAGACCAATTTTAAAAAACATATCTATTTTTAGCACAGTGGGCCAAAGTTGTGCACTTTGTATGTAAAACATATTCGTATAACTTTCGCAAATATAAACATATCGAAAAGATTTTTACAAGTTCGAAAACTCCTTAAGAAAGAAAGAAAAATATGCTTACTGTACTATGCTTACTATGATCTACGCTTTTAATAATGGTTTATGAACATAATTCTGAAAAGTTGTGTTTGTAAATATAGTAATAATGCGAGGTTTTCGATCTGTCTAAATTGGGGATAATCCTCCTGAAGAGATGGCTTAACCAACCATCGAAACGCGTCGAGGAATTTGGTTTCTCCGCAAACATTTTTTGGCTTTTTATCAATAAATTGATCTGTTACATTAATAAATAAATGTAACAGGTTTGGGATCAAATGCAAATACTCTTCTTTTTGAATAATATTTACATCCCGACAATTTTGTTATTTTTTGGTACTACGCTATCTCTAATAGTTTAAGAGATATTCAACGGAATGTCGTAAATCTAAGTGCACGATATATTTTTTAATAAAAAAACTTAATGTTAATAAAAATTTATATATTTTTGCATTTTGAACAAAATTTAGTAATAAATTTTTAACATTCCGACAAACTCCAAATTTTGACCTTTGACCTCGGGAGGAAATTGCTTAAATTTTCCAATATTAAAAAAACAATGTCATGTACATATATAGTCTGACTAAAAATATTTACTATTACTTTTATTAGTGTTAAACATTGGTAGAATTAAACAAGCATATACTCAAATTATTACAAGAAATTCACATTTTCGCGAAAGTCTACGATTTCAAATCGCAAGTACGGCGATGATATTAAAGATATCGACCTCGTTTTTTTGTATTTTTTCTCCTAATTGTTTGTTTTATAACACCGAAAAGCAAATTTATTATTTATAATATTTGTTGAACAAAATTTTCAAAAAATTATAAAATGATTTTTGAAACTGTTCTGAGAAAAAAGTATAATTTTCTAATACGAAAAAAACTAAGTAAATTCGGTTATATTTTAACAAAACTCAACTCTTTAGTACTTACAGGTCATAGAATTTTAAATAATGTCATGTCGTTTTTTGGCTGCATAAACGAATTTTCGGGGAAAAATTGCAATAACTCCAAAACCATGGATTTTTAATTTTGATGACTTGAAATGAAGCTTTTTTAGTTCTCTTTTATACTTCGTTAAACTATTTTAAATAATTAAATTTAAATAATTAAATAAATAAAGAAGAGTCGTCGAGGAAACGAATTTTCGGGGGAAAATTGCAATAACTCCAAAACCACTTCATGGATTTTTAATTTTGATGACTTGAAATTAAGCTTTTTTAGTTCTCTTTTATACTTCGTTAAACTATTTTAAATAATTAAATAAATAAAGAAGAGTCGTCGAGGAAACGAATTTTCGGGGAAAAATTGCAATAACTCCAAAACCACTTCATGGATTTTGATGATTTGAAATGAAGCTTTTTTAGTTCTCTTTTATACTTCGTTAAACTATTTTAAATAATTAAATTCTTAGTGGTTAAAATTTAGGCAAAACCGAAAATACTCCCAATTTTTCCCATACAAAAAAGTTTAACACTTTGTAGGTGGATGAGGCACGTGTTCCCCTTAAGTAATTTTGATAAATAATTCCACAGCTTGTTTTTATGTTACGTAGAACATTTCAATTTCGCACTTTCTCAAAATAAAGTGTAGCCTAATTATTTTGTTGAAAATATTATGGAAATTTAAAATTTGTTTGATTTATTTTAAGCATTTTCAAATATGCCCTCGTATATTGTTTAGACGATAAATAACACACAACCTCACAAACATTCATATACATAGACAAATGAGGATTTAAAATCAAATAACACTTTTTTCCACACCTGTAAATAATGATGAAAAATCCATTGTTGGTTTGGTATTGGTTATACAAAACGGTCATTTGCTGCAATATGGTCGTTACTAAAAAAACTATATAAAATTTAAAATTTAAGGATTTTTTGTATTAAATTAGCAAGTATCTAAAATTATTAAACGACCCAAATTTTTTTAAAAGATAAAAAAACTGCAAACTATATTTTGAATTCATTTTTTTGACTTAGACTTTTGTTGCTGTGGGCACTTATCTGAATTTTAAAACCAGTGTCACTTTCATAACAAATCGAAATACTTGCCAACTTGTTGAAAGAAAAGTTTTTATAAATATTTTTTTTGTCTTTTGTTTTTTTTTTGAAGCAATAACCAGGGGCTTAAACAGATGCTACCATAGACTTATTACAATGCAAGTCAGGATATTAGAAGGAGATAGTTTAAACTTTTGGGTAACATTTCTCTACATATTTTTTAGGCTTAAAACTGAATTACAAACCCTAACACTGGCTAACATATAACTATAGTATGGTTCTTTAATAAAAGCTCCATGAATGTAATATTTTTGTAACTACGTAAATTTTTGTTTTTGACAACGAAATAATAACTTAAAATATTACAGAATAAATCTTTACTTTTGCTTCCGTGAATGTTGAAAAACCTAAAGTTTTTTTTTATAAAGTCATTGTTCATGTGTGAGTTAAAGTGAGTGTGAGCATGGACATTAGTTATGGCTGTTAGTCGTTGTCAGGACTTTAGTAAAAACCAAGTGAGCACCGGATGTTTGTTTATGATACACCGGTAAATAGGTTATATGTGTATGTGTACATAAGTAGACAAGAAAAAGTGTAAACATGACTTGGGAAATACAAGTTTAAATACATATGCACATATGTATGTATTTATGTAAACATATATACGTATTGTATCAAAATGTTAGTGCCAAAAAGGAAAAATCGAAATTTTGTTGCCTAAAAAAGTAGATAAATTTTAAAAGTTTATAGTTTATTTCCTTTTTTAAAACGTGTTAATATTCTCTAACCAACATAATTTTTATGGAACTAAATAACTTTATAATTAAATCCATGTACATTATTAATATCTTTTAATCAGCAGCAACGAAAATTTTTGATAACGTATGAGGAATGAAATATGGACTAATTTTCAACCATCATTTAAAACTTCATATAACAAATTTTAATTTCGAAACTAAAGATCAAAAATTTTATGGTTTTATCTATGTGATAATTTTACTAGAGATCAAGAGCAATAAACTAATATTAGTATTAAAAATCACATTAAGCAAATTTTATTGTTAAAAATGAATTTGTAAATTTTTTTTTAAATAATGCATATACATTAGAGTGCACCTTATTTACAAAAGTGCAAAATTAAACCGTAACTCCAACAGAAATATTCTTTGTAACATAAAAACAAGCTGTAATTTTTTTTTGCGTAAGGAGAATACTTGCCGCATCGGCCCACAAAGTGTTAAGCTTTTTTGTATGGAAAGAAATATGAGTATTTTCGGCTTTGTCCAAATTTAAACCACTAAGAATTTAATTATGTAAAAAAATTTAATGGAATATAAAAGAAAACTATATATTTTATAATAAAAAGACTTAATGTTAATAAAAATTAATTTATTTTTGCATTTTAAACAAAATTCTTAATTTCCTATAGAAAATTAAAAAAAAAACTCCAAGTTCTGACATTTGACCCCGTGGAAGAAAGGGTTAAACCTTTCCAATATAAACAAAAAATGTCGTGTACATTCTATAAAATCTGAGGAAAAATATTCGCTATTACTTTTATTAATGTTGAACATATTTACAATAAAACAAGTATATACTCAAATTATTACACAAAATTTACATTTTCGAGAAATTCTACGATTTAAAATCACAGGTACGGCGAAGCCGTTAAAGATATCTACCTCTTTTTAACTCCAGAATATAAAAAAAGTAAAGCTTAGGGTCAATATATATTTTTTAATAATAAAACTAAAAATTAATTTATTATTGCTTTTGAACAAAATTTGGCAATAAATTCTTAATATTTAGTAATTTTTCTAGGAAATGAAAAAAAACTCCAAGTTCTAACCTTTGACCCCGGGGAAGAAAGGGTTAAGCTTTTCCAATATTAAAAAAATTCTAAGTCTGAGGAAAAATATTCATTACTTTTATTAATGTTGAACGTTGGTACAATTTAACAAGAATATACTCAAAATATTGCAAAAAATTCACATTTTCGCGAAATTTTATGATTTGAAATCGTTGGCACGACGAAACAGTTAAAGATATCGACCTCTTTTCTTATTTCATTTTGTCATTTATGATACCGGAAAGCAAAATAACATATAATAGTAATATTTGTTGAACAAAATTTTAAGAAAAAATTAAAAATGATTTTTGAAACAGGCCTAAAAATTAGGTACAATTTTCTAATATGAAAAAACGAAGTAAATTCGGTTATATTTTTACAAAACTCAACCATTTGGTACTTACAGGTCATAGAATTGTAAATCATGTCTTACTTTGATATTTAGTTATCCTTAAGTAAATTTTTTGACTGCATATTTTTAGGCGTGACCTCATGGACACGAGTTTTAGGGGGAAAATTGCAATAACTCCGAAACTACTTCATGGATTTTAAATTTTGATGACTTGAAAAAAAGCTACTACAGGTTTTTTTAAATAATTTAATTCTTTGTGGGCTAAAATTTAGGCAAAACCTAAAATACTTCCATTTTTTCCATGCAAAAAAGTTTAACACTTTTTGGGTGGTGCGGTATGTTTTTCAAATAATGCATTCAATTGATATAAATGAATCTTCATTTATTAAAAAAAAAATTTACATATGTATGTTCTTTCATATTGTCAATCCGACATTTCATCGATGAACATAAATAGCTCATAATAGCTAAAAACAACATGAACACCAACATGTGCTGTCGCTATTTGTTAAATTAATTTCCAATCACCTTTAAAAAAATGGGCTTTCATATAAATTCATTCACATTAATATACTATGTGGTCAGTAATTAAATATTTATGCAGAAAAAAAGCCATCTCTGCATATGAACAATATTATTTGCAAAGATAGCGTATAATTAATATTAAATATTTATTGAAAAGTTTCTACATATATTGTATTTTTTTTATATATTATATTTTTTTTGCTGGAATTATTTACATGAATCACTATTTATATACCATTAACCGTAAATGACAGGGATATTGTATTTATATTTTTTTTAATCTGTTTGTTATTACTCGTATTTCCTATATTCTTATATTGTCAACTTAAGAGGATGGTTTCTATAATTTCAAGTTTACACATTTTCATATCCCCTTACTTATTTTTCGAATACGTGAAGACTTAAAACTTGACTGGAATCAATTTTATTTGTAATAGTATTAAGTTATTAAACAAAATTTATAAAAAAAAATTATGAAAATTGAATATTAGAAAACTATAATCACCTGTAAATATCAAAAAGACAAAGTGGAAAATAATACCTTAAATGTTTCCTTTAAACTGCAAATTAAATAAATTTCATTTTTTTCTTGTCCTTAATTTTTTTTTTTGTTCTTAAAGTCGAAATATGTTTTTATAAGATAATTCAATAATGACTGAATTGATTCGAGTTCTTGACTGCGACTGATTTGTCGTTGTCATTTTCTTTATTTAAATAATTCTTTTGTTTTCTTTGTTTTCATGATTTGGCCAACATTAAGCCAGACTGCAAGATTGCATTAAATTATAGTAACAAAATTCTTAATAATTTTGCAATCTGCCTTATGTTGGTTCAGGTAAGTACAATGAATTAATAGGAAATATTGCAGACATAGTGTCAGCACAAATTATATAGGTTAATTTACAAAAAAATTCTTAAAATATTTAATATCTTAACTCTTCCCCTCTTAATTTCCAGCGTCCTCGTTGGATGGGTAATGAATGTAAGTATTTGATGCTTCTACGGGTTGTACTGGCTTTTCATCATTATTAATTTTAAGACAGGCTTTTCTTTTTAGCAACTTGAAAGTTAGGGCACCTATCAATGCCATTATTAGGGCAATCCATGCAGCCACACTAAATCTGTAATTGGTAGCTAATTTTTTTATCTCACCAGCGTTGTTGATGTTAAGCTCCTTGAGCATTTCCAAAGACAACATTTCCTCGTACCTTTCAACAGTATTAGGTGCGTTTATCACTGCTGGTAAAGGTTTCATCATTGAGATTTCTTTGCTGGAATATTTTTTTCCGCCTATGGTGATTGTAGAGTTGTGATACTTGATGATAAATGTGCCAGTTATATTAATTTCTCTATCTTCAGTCGTAATTGACCCATCGTAACCATTCAACAACATAATTCCCGGTGCTATTTCGTTCACTACGGGTAAGTGTTGATTGTTAGAAGTTGGACATTCCGACGGTAATCCGTTAAGCAATCTTGGCAAACAATTAGATTCAGTAATATTTTCTAAATTGCGATCGTTACAAATATCCACGTCATTAACCCTTCTGCAGGCTGCTTTTACTTCAAGGACAGAGTTTTTACATAATACAAAATTTTCTTTATCAATTTTAACCGATACATTTAGTCTCTTAACGGGTTTTATAAATAAGCTATTACATGTTTCCTTTTCTGTTATTGGCAAATTAATCATGTAAAGGATAGTAGTTTTATTCATCCCTATTTTCACTTCCCCGAACTCTAAAGCCTCAATTAGATTGATATAGGGCATATTAAATTCGTTGAAGTGTTTTCTAGTCATATTCAGTTCGTATTCGGATAAAATAAAAGAGTTTATAATTCCTGCTTTTGCCCACTGAATTGAGTACCCAAGATTGGTAAGTTCATTTTTAATTATCTCCAATTTTCTTTCCACGTCCTTTACAATTTCTCGTTCAAATGCATCGTTCGATCCTATGTTATTTATTATGCTGTTGGTTATATTGGATATCTCTTGTATTCTTGTGTTTATTGATCTATTTATTACGATTTGTTTGTTATTGTTTTCTAGGAGTTTGTTCATGCTGTCAGCTACTATTTTGAAGTCCTCGTGATCTGGCGAACCTGCCACCCACTTCCATAATGTACCCAAAGCGTTTATTGCTCTCAATTCGCGTCTGGGTTTCAAATTAGCAATTAAATCATACAAAACCTGTATTTGACTCAGTAAAAATTCATAACTGTTATTTTTCTTCCCTATATCTTGTCTTATAATAGTTTCAAGCTCATCAATTGTCCTTTCATATTGTCCAAGATCTATTACATGGATTAGTTTAAAGTCTCCGGCAACCAGTTTTGTCATTCCGGTCTCTATTGTCACGATATGCGCGTTCGTGTAATCCAAAATCTGTATTTCCGTTTTAATTAGTGTTATCATTAGCCTGGAAAACAAAATATCATTTTTTTATTAAATTTTTGTGAACTATACGGTTAGTTGTTGTCAAAATAGTTCCTCCTCTGTCTTCTTTTACTATTTCAATTTTGTATCTGGGTGTCAGTTTGTTTCCTATTCTTTTGTTGTTCTTTACAAAAATTACGTCATTGTTCTTATAAGTCTTTCTTTCAGTTTTCTTCTTGTTATGATGGTCTAAGTCTTTTCTTTGTTTTTCCGTCAAGCTCTGTATAATTTTTAGTCTGTCTTGTTTTAAAGATGTTGGGTCTTTGTTCCTACCGAAAAATACTTCAATTGGTTTTCTATTTATTGTAGAATGAACAGAGTTGTTATATTTATTCAAAGAGTTGTTCAAAAGGTCTTCAAAAGAATTATAAACCTTTTCCGCGTTCATACACCTCATAATTTCCGTTAGTGTCGAATGGAAACGTTCCACCTGACCATTTACAGAACTAGTGTAAGGTGGTGTTTTGTAAATTTTGATTCCCAGTTGATTCTCTAACATAAAAGTTACTGAAGCCGAATTAAGGGATTTTTCGTTGTCAATAACAACATTTTCGGGGGTACCGAAAGAAGTCAGTAACTCCTGTAAAGGAAGTTTTATATCTTCCGTTGCTCTCGACTTGACTATCCTTGCCTGGGCGTACTTGGAAAATTTATCTATTGCGGTTAAAATAACTCTATTGTTTGTATGGTAAATATCTATGTGCACGTATTGTCCTGGATATTGAGGAATAGGTGTTTTCCCCAAAACTATGTTATTTGGATGACGATCGTACTTGTTCTCACAACATATTTTACACTGTTTCACTATTTTCTTTATCTTTGCATGCATTTGGGGAAAATAACATTTAGTAAGTAATTGAAGTTTGTTTTCCTTTGGATTTCTGTGTGCTCGTCTATGTTCATTTATAATTTCAGTCTCTTGTTCAATGTCCGATGTCAAATCTTTAACCATTGTCCTGGTGTATTTTGTGCGAAATTTAGAAAAGTAGGTTGACCACAACTCTTGTATTGTTCCTAGGATCTGATCTTCGGTCATGATAGCATTAGTTACGGAAGGGTTCAAGTATGATTTCAGAATTTTTACAAGCCTGTCACTATCAAACTTTGTGTCTACTATTGTATGTCTATGATATGTGGGGAATATTATCTCAAAGTTATAAGAGGGCAGCTCGCCTTTTGAGATAATAATTTGGTTTTTAAACACATTAAGGGGAGACTCTGTGAACTGGATTAGATTTTGCGACGAGCTTTCGTGACTGTGCTGTGTGGCTGTCAGTGAATTCACTTCAACAACTTGTGGAGGTCTTGACAATGCGTCGGCCACGATATTGCTGCTACCGGGCTTATATTTTAATTCATAATTATATTCTTCCAAGATGGCTTTCCATCTTTTTAATTTACTATTGGTGTTCTGAATTGTTGGTTTTCCAACTTTAGGCACAAGTGTAAGGCTTCGTGTAGGTCCTTGGGTTCTCTAATTCCCAGTAATCTTGGTAAATCACCTCTTAATCCTCTGACAAACGTGTCAAGAGCCTTATTCCTATAGTTTTTGGTCAGCAAATAAATGGCATCTTCACTTTCATCTAAACAGGCTATCTTGTTTAAGATTAGTGATAGATGACCGTAAATCCTCTTATAAAATTCCTGCACTGTATTATTACCTTGAATCATAGAGATCAATTGGTATTCGAGGGTGCCGAGGTCTCGCTGGTCTGCGTAATGAACTGTCAAGCATTGGATTATACTTTTCCAGTTCAGTGGAGTATTATAACTTTCTAGCGCAATGTCCGCGTCGCCCACAATTTTATTTCTGATAACGTTTAGTATGCCGAAATATTTTGCTGAACCTCTAAGAGGTTCGTAAATTTTAAGTACTCTCTCTGTACTTTTTTTCCAGGAGCTAAATTCTGTTCTGTTCCCTGAAAATTCTCTAAGAGACCTTACTACGTCTGGTATTTTATCTAAGTCTGTTAGGTCATTGCCACGGTCTATTCCCTGATCTACTCTAGGTTCTGGTTCATTATGAGAAGCTCGTTCTTCTAACAGTATTCTACGTACTATATTTGCAATATTGGCTTCCTGATCTTGTACTAAGGCATTTTGAGCCTGGGGTGGGTGAGGGGGGGGATGATTAAGCATTGGGGGCCGAATTAGGTTATTTTGATTTGCCATTACAGATTACAAATTTTTTATATTATTTAATTCTTAAAACTTTTATTGAAAGTATTTAATAGTTGTGCTTAGATCTAAATTATTTACTTAATTCTATGATTAATTCTTACGTGAATATAATTGTTTTCAGCATCATAATTGTTTCTTGTTGGTTTGTTGTTTTTCTGGTGTTTTTCTTCTGGTGTTATTGCTGGTGGTGGTGATAGCTGTTGGTGCTAGGATTTGTGTTGTTCCTTAATGTTCCACTGGAAGATGTTAGGCGTTGTTTCACACAAATGTTGCTTTTGGTTGTTAGTTCTTTAAAAAATTTTTTCAGCTTTTTGCTTATTTAATTATTTTTATTGTTTTTTTTTTTCAGCTTTTTCTCAAACTTTTATGTTCTTCAATGCTTTTATTTTGCACTATTGTTTTGTTTTAATCATTGGACGTTTCTTTATTTTAATTCTTGGTTTTATTAGTTTTTCTTTAATTTTAAAAATTTATTTTTGATTTTAACTATTATTTTAATTTTTTACACTAATGTTTTAGTTGGGCGCCAGATAATTCAATAATGACTGAATTGATTCGAGTTCTTGACTGCGACTGATTTGTCGTTGTCATTTTCTTTATTTAAATAATTCTTTTGTTTTCTTTGTTTTCATGATTTGGCCAACATTAAGCCAGACTGCAAGATTGCATTAAATTATAGTAACAAAATTCTTAATAATTTTGCAATCTGCCTTATGTTGGTTCAGGTAAGTACAATGAATTAATAGGAAATATTGCAGACATAGTGTCAGCACAAATTATATAGGTTAATTTACAAAAAAATTCTTAAAATATTTAATATCTTAACTTATATCATAATACAATTTCTCAGCAATATGTTTTGTTAAAAACGTTGAGAATTTTATTTCAATAAATAAACAATGAAACGAATACAAGTGTTTTAAATGTGCCACACGCCATTCATAAAATTAACGTTAAGATTCAAATCTCAAAACGATTCAACTATTGACACATTATAAAAACAAAAAAAAAAAAATTATTGAATAACAAAATTTTCAAGTCTCCGTATTGTGGTTTGTACCCTGCAGTCAAATTGGTTTAGATGCTAGAAAAGTTGGAATAACCTTTATATATTTATCGACTATACACAATTAATCTGATAAAAAGTGAAATTTAGTCACTTTACTACTTTTTGTAAGAAATAACAAGTAAGAGTATTATATTTATTCGGCTGTGCCGAATCTTATATACCCACCATCAAGTTGTGTTAAATTTAGAAACATATCTCATATATCTACAAGCGTGCAGCTAATTCAAAATCTGGACCAAAACTGAAAAAATCGCTAAGCTAATTGGCATTTTTGGTAAAACCTTGGAACTAAATTCGGTTGCCGTAGCTTTATTGTTCAACATTTAAAAATATTTTAGTGGTTTCCCCAGTATTTACTTTGATCAAAATTCGGTCTCATAACCGGGTATAGTTTTACATTAATAAGTTGTTAAATACTTTTCGTTAATATGTAGTTAGGCTAAACACGTTAATAGTAATACGGCAGGTCCATATATTTCGTTAGGGGATCCTAATGCATTCATCATATATAAAGTCTGGGCTGAACATTGATTGATGTCTATCTAATTTCATAGGTGCAATCTTAATATAATGAATGTACCTCCAAATCTTTTTGATTGCAGATATTAAAAGGGGATGTTATATATATAAGAATTATAGCCAAATGTTGACCGATTGTTACAACATTTTACACACTGGCTGGTATATATATAGAGCTTATTCTTGCAAAAATTAGTGCCCATAGCTATCATAGTTTCTAATTTAATAGCTTTTAACTGGCCTTTGCTAAAATTTTTGGTTTCCGTGAGTGTTGATAAAAAATTGAATAAAACTTCCCTATTTTAAATATAATCGTCATAGCTATTACAATTGTATTCAATTTATCAGCATTAATGTGTTTCCCTAACTAACTTGAAACCGATTTTGTCGATTTTCAACACACACCTTTTTCAAATTTTGTTCCTCTAGCTCTTTTCGTTAAGGCGCTATCGTGCTTTTATCTGACGGACAGACGGACATAAACAACCTTTTCTTTATTTATTTTTGTGTTTCCATAAGTTTTTTATATGGGAGCTATGGTCAAATGGTGACCGATTGTGATTGTGGCATTGACATAAGACTTTCTTGTGCTTATTTAAGTCTTACTAGCTCTTGTAATTAAGGAGCTATCACGATTTTATCTGGCGGACAGACGGACATAAATCCCCTTTTTTTGTGTTTTCGTAAGTTTTTTACATGGGAGCTAGGTCAAATGGTGACCGATTGCGACAATGCACACTGGCTGGCATTGATATAAGACTTTCTTGTGCCAAATTTAGTGGTTATATCTGTTATACTTTTAGATTTATTTGCATTTAAGTGTATTTTAGGTGAAATTTAGGCTGTTTTCGTAAGTTTTCTGTATGGGAGCTATGGCTAAATGTGAACCGATTTTGATGAAATTTTATACGCTGCCTAGCGCTAATGTAAAACTTCTATATACCAAACTTTATCAGCATAGCTGCAATAATTTGTCATTTATTAAGAAATAGACGATTAGCCTAGACGAGGTTATACAGGAGCTATGGTCAAATGTGAACAGATTTTGCCCAATTTCAATACCAACATTTTCTCAGAGATGAAGAATATTTTTACTAAGTTTCAGTGAGCTAGCTCCTTTCATTTAGGCGTTATCGTGATTTCAACAGACAGACGGACATCGCTCAATCGTCTTAGAATTTCATAAGGATTCAGAATAAATATCGTTTTTGTTTTTTTAGCCAATATTAAGGAAATTACAAACGGAATGACAATCTCAATATACCCCCCATTCTTTTTAATGGTGGGTATAAAAATTTGACAAATACTGGGTGAAAATATACCAACAAACATATATAAATATATATTATATTACCGAAAAAATATCAAAACTTTGATAAAAATGCCTTATACAAGCTAAAGTAGAGAAATTAATACATAATCCCTGATGAACATCTCCTAGTAATTGGCAACAAAAAGTTGAAATATATTTTATTGAAATATTATTCTTAAACTGACATAAGTGTGCCATAACATAGGCTTTCTAAGAGTATGTCTATCTAAATACATGTCGATGGATAGTTGTGTTTACATCAGAGAACTTCAAAATCACGGGATTTCTTGATTTCATTCAGCACAAAAATTTTTGTTCATTTTAAAGAATAAAGAAAAATTCAACGTGATTAAAAATCATATTCATTCTACTGTACACATCAAATTCTGATTTTGTGAATAATTAACAAAAGCATTTTATGAACAAGTTCGCACAGGCAAGAGAAGGGCTTGCAGTAAATTCATCGTGTCCAAACGATCTTATTCTCATTAACACACACAACATGTTTGCACCGAACGTCTATATGAATTGAGCAATATAATATGCCAACAATACAAACAACATTTACAATTCAACATTGATAAGTGAGCTTATTTGAATTTTTCATCATTTTGAATTTGTTTATCAAAGGCTAAATTAGAAGGAATACGCATTGGAAAATGCACAGTGGTTTATAAGATTTTTTTTTTATTAGTTTGGTAACTTTTTAATTGACGTAGTAAATAGAGAAAAATGTGAATGTATAATTATTATATATATTATATAACAATTATATAACATTCTAATTGTATAATTGAATAGAGCAATAAGCGTTATTCAGAAATATATATATATATATATATATACACAGTGAGATGGAATATATAGAAAAATTATTTTTATGCTAAACATTCAATCGTTTTTATAGAAAATATTTTATTTTTTAAGTAAAAAATACGTTTATATTTTCTTTATAGAAAAAGTAAGTTTTTCTATAGAAAAAGTAAGTTTTTCAATAGAAAAAGTAAGTTTTTCTATAGAAAAAGTAAGTTTTTCTATAGAAAAAGTAAGTTTTTCTATAGAAAAAAAGTAAGTTTTTCTATAGAAAAAGTAAGTTTTTCTATAGAAAAAGTAAGTTTTTCTATAGAAAAAGTAAGTTTTTCTATAGAAAAAGTAAGTTTTTCTATAGAAAAAGTAAGTTTTTCTATAGAAAAAGTAAGTTTTTCTATAGAAAAAGTAAGTTTTTCTATAGAAAAAGTAAGTTTTTCTATAGAAAAAGTAAGTTTTTCTATAGAAAAAGTAAGTTTTTCTATAGAAAAAGTAAGTTTTTCTATAGAAAAAGTAAGTTTTTCTATAGAAAAAGTAAGTTTTTCTATAGAAAAAGTAAGTTTTTCTATAGAAAAAAACAGCTTAAATATATAAGTTTTGAGAAAATGTTTGTATGATGGCAAAATTTAGCAAATATTTGTCTTTATACCGGAAAAAGAACACCTCTCCCTTAGTGGTGAAGGGTATCGTCGGGCCTGACCGTCTATAGCACTTTCTTACTTGTTTTCTCCTAAATAATATGAACCCCTTATTTTGAAAGTGGATTAAGTCCATTTTTTTTTTTTAATTAAGATATAAAGGATTTAGCGTTTAAGTATTTTTAAAAATATATGTAGGTGATCAATTTTAGTAAATTAAATCTTAAGTCTTTTTTTTCAAAAATTTTAGTGTTATAGAAATTTTTTCAAAAATTTGCGTTTAATAGGAATTTTTTTCAAAAATTTACTTTTATAGAAATTTTTACGAAAAATTTACTTTTTATAGGAAATTTTTAAAAAGTTGACTATTTATAAGAAATTATGTACATATTCGAAAATTTACTTTTTATAGGAAATATTTCGAAATTACTGAGTCTTGTTAATATTGCTAAGAAAAATATTTGGGAAAATTTTTTGAAACAAAATTTTTCATTTTATTTGTTTTGAAAGTGAATTAAGCCCCATACATTTTTTTTATTTTTTATGATTTTTTAAAAAACGAAAGTTTTTTCAAAGAATCAGTTTTTGATGTAAATTTTACAATATCTCTAAAATGTCACAAATTGTGAAGACGACACTTTCTTTTAAATCGAATTTGTTTTTTTAAATGTTGGTCTAAAACAAATTTTTAATTTGTGAGATGGTCTACGTGTCATATAAGATTGATTGTGGCTTTCGATATTGATATGGTTTTAGGTTGGTAAAAAATTTTTGGCTTAGACCGACCATGTGATAGCTTTTGGAAGAATTTTTATATAGGAATATTAGAATTACAAAATTGTTATATAGCATGATTTATGAGCATCAACTAATGTTCGTTGAATTATTTCTCTTTTTTAGCCTTTGTTATCATTTAATTAAAATTTGATTGAGATGTGCTGGTGTTTCAAAGATTAACGAAACAATAAAGGTATTCATGATATAGAGTTCTTATTCTAGCACAAAAGTAAAGGAGTATTATAGCTAAAGAGCAATGACGACATTGTGAACACACATTTTCAAATTACTCTTACCTTTGTCGTAAAGAGTTTGTTAAAGCGATTGATTTTATTTATTGGTTATCCATTTCTTTATCTTTATCTTATCGGTTTTGATCCTCAATAGGGTTGTTTATTCATGTTTTGTATGAAAATAAAATAATTTATATGACTTTTAAATTTTTTTAAACCAAAAACAAAGTTTAGAAAAGTAAAAGTGTTAAAAAGCTATTTCAATGTATTTTGTTCTTGTAGAGTGCTACATTACTACTTTACTCTTTTACTAGGTAAAAAACTCTGGATTATGAATACCCTTAATGTTTACATAGATAAAAATACTCGTAATTTAATGCAATTTTGTGACTTTGAATAAAAAGATTCATAACCATTCAGATGGTTATAGTTATTAAATTGACTTCTGACAATCGGTATAATTTAATTGGAACATTAGAATAAATGATTTAATAGTATATTTAAATTAAAAAGATTTTATATAGATCATAAACTCATTTGAAACATCTGAGAAACTAAAACAGAATAATTTTTGCAAAGTTTTAATAGATTCACAAAATCGTCATAAGTTAAGTATTCAAATGAATATGATAAAAAAAGAAGGAAGAGTGTTATATTCGGCTGTGCCGAATCTTATATACCCACCATTAAGTTGTGTTAAATTTAGAAATATCTTTCATATATCTACGAGGGTGCAGCTAATTCAAAATCTGGACCAAATTCGTAAAAAGTTGTTATGCTAGTTGGTATTGTTAGTAAAATATTTGGACTAAATTCGGTTGCAGGAGCGTTATAGTTCAACATTTAAAAGTATGTAAGTGGTTTCCCTAGTATTTATCTCATAACCTGGTATAGTTTAGCATTAATAGTCTGTTAAATAGTTTTCGTTTAGCTTAATATTTAGTTAGGATAAACATGTTGATAGTAATACGACAGGTCCATATATTTTGTTAGGAGTTCCTAATATCGTATATAAAGTCTGGACATTGGTGCAATTTTAATATGCTGTTTGTACCTCTGAATCTTTTTGATTGTAGATATAAAAAGGGGATGTTATTTATAAGAATTATAGCCAAATGTTGAGCAATTGCAACAAAATTTTACACACTGGCTGGTATTTATATAAAGCTTGTTTAGTGGCCATAGCTGTCATAGTTTCAAATATAATAGCTTTTAATTGGCCTTTGCTACATTTTTTTTTTTGGTTTCTGGGAGTGTTTTTTATATGAAAGCTATAGTCAAATATGGACCGATTCCTATAAAATTTGATATACTGACCAATAGTTGCATAAAGCTTCTCTATTCTAAATTTAGTCGTCATAGCTATTACAATTGTATTCAGTTTATCAGAATTCACGTGTTTCCCGGGGCGGGGTTATATGGGAGCTCTAACTAAATGTGAAATTCGCCCATTTTCAGTACACAACTTCTGTTACATATCAAAAATACTTTTGTACAATTTTGTCTCTCTAGCTCTTGTAGTTAAGGAGCTAGCGCGCTTTTTTCTGACGGACAAACGGACATAAACCGTCTTTTCTTTTTGTAAGTTTTTTATATGGGAGCTATGGTCAAATAGTAACCGATTGTAACAAAATATTGCACACTAACTGGCATTCACATAAGACTTCCTTTTGACAGATTGTGACCGATTGTGACAAAATTTTGCACACTGGCTGGTATTCACATAAGCTATTACAGTTTATCATTTATTGGCATTTAAGTGTATTTCAGGTGGAATTTTGGCTGTTTCCGTAAGTTTTTTATATGGGAGCTATGGTTAAATGTGAACCGATTTTGATGAAATTTTATATGCTGCCTAGTGCTTATGTAAAACTTCTAGATACCAAATCATAGCTGTTATAGTTTGTCATTTATTAACAAATGAGCGATTAGCCTGGACGAGGTTATACGAGAGCTACGGTCAAATGTGAACCGATTTTGCCCGATTTCAATACCAAAATTTTACAAGAAATGAAGAATATTTGCGCCAAATTTCAGTGACCTATATCCTTTCAATAAGGTTTTATCGTGCCGACAACAGACAAACACACAGACGGACATCACATCATCGTCTTAGAATTTCATAAGGATTCAGAATATACTTCAATTTTGGTTTTTGAGCCAATATTAAGGAAATTACAAACGGAATGACAATCTCAATATACCCCCCATTCTTTTTGAAGGTGGGTATAACAATGGGCGTGGATATAAAACATTACTAAAGCCACTATAAATTTCTCTTGGATTATTTTGCATGCAAACAACAAATTCTGATTCTAAATATATCGATAAATAATGCCAAACGCTCACACATTTCTCTGGGGGTATAAAATAATAATAAAGAATCTTCTTCTTGTTTAAATTAGATTGCAAATAATGTTTTCTAGGATTATTGCCTCCGATTATCAAGGATTTCAAAACGATTGTTTTTTGTTTGTACTTTATTTAATGTTTTCGCATATTTTGTTTTTTATTTCCATCTTATTTTTTTTGTTGGATATAAAAAATTATTGGAAAATAAAACATTGTTTATTTTGCTGACCAGTATCAACTGTAACATATGTATTTTTTTATATTAGAGTGGCTCCATTTTCATGCAAATTGAATTTGACTTTTGGCTTACGATTTTAATTTTTTTTCCAAAGAACTTATCTTGATTGCTTAGGACTTAGGGAACAAAGGCCGTTTTTGAATTTTTTCTCCAAATTTGCTTTTTGAGCCGTTCTAATATGTAATTGTTTGTAAATGGATATAAACATTGTCCTTAGCTCCGGTCAAACAGTATTTGTATATTCCTATTCCATTTTTGCTCTTTTTTATTTGATAAATGTTTATCATTGCTGTTCATTAAGGAAGTCTATTGTTTGATAAATGTTCATGGTTGTTACATTACTGCTTTTTCTTATTGCGAAATGTTGTACATATGTAAATACATGAATATGTTTAACTGTTTGTGTGTAATAAATAAGTTTTTTATAATGAAAATACTTTAATAAGCTGGGGAATATGCTCTTTTGTGCCAGCTGTTTCAAATTGCAGGTTCGTCTCTAAATCTAGTAAAGTGGCTGGTAATTTCAATGTTTTTTTCTTTCATTGGAAGTATTTTGTACATAATCAAGAGTCAGCATTACGAAATTTAAATATTTTCTTCAACTATCGCACAGTAGCTTGAAACCAAAAAAAAAGTGGTAATAAATCTATATCTTCTAAACTGTAAGTCTGATTGCATTATTATGTATGATAGAATTAAAGGAGGAACGAAGATTTATAAATTTGTTGCAAAATTTGACTTTAAATTCCTGAAAAACTGTTCAAGGTACATAAATTATTTTGTGCACTTATACAGTTTATTTTATTGTTTATGTAAAACAATTTCAAAAATTTCAAAAAGGAAACTCAGTTGACCTTTTCTTGCAACTAAAATTTTGCTATATAGAAATTTGTCATTTTTTATAAAATTCGATTTTTTGGATTCGTTTATAAATTCGCGCTACTTTTTATTTTAGAAATCTCAAGAGAATATATGGGACTATATAACTGCATTTCAGAAAGTTG
The DNA here is from genome assembly GCA_933228675.1 of Stomorhina lunata. Lineage (NCBI taxonomy): Eukaryota > Metazoa > Arthropoda > Insecta > Diptera > Rhiniidae > Stomorhina > Stomorhina lunata. Next base: position 181,943,711 of record OW121740.1, read on the forward strand.
CAAAGTCGGTTGACTTTTTTGTTATATGTTCGAAAACACAAAAATTTTCTTAAAAATTGGACAAATTTCGTTCAATGCTGTACATAAAGGAAATGTTTCACTGACTTGATTTTTGGTTTAAAATCATCTTAGAACTGACTTTCGATAAAAAACTTCTTCGTAAAAGTAAAAAATTGAGACTATCATTTTGAGAAAAAATTCACTTTTTTCGATCAGCAAAAAATATTTGACTTTGAAAATTTCTCAGCATTAAACGGTTTAAGATATTTGAGAACGGGTTTCACTGTTATGTTTCCCAAGCTGTTAGCACAATAGGTCAAAAACTAAAAAAAAATATATATTTTTTTTTATTTTTGAAATGAAACAACTCAAAACCCATAACAGTTTTTATAGAAAAATACACATATTTTTTCGTCGTTTCTTTAAGCTCATTCCAAAATGTAAAAAATTAGCCATTTTGGAAAATAATTGAAAGATATAAAAGGCTCAAAGGCTTTTTAACTTCTGAGGTGGTCTACTTTGACGCCCAATGATTCACACGGTGTAAGCGCAGGATAACCTTAAATTCAAAACCTAGAAAGCATGGGTTAATTCTCTCATACATACATTCTCTCGCAATCAGCCTTACAGTTTAGAAGATACAGAATTATTAACAGTTTTTTTTTTGATTTCAAACCACTGCGCATCGTTTGATTGAAACTTGTGAAATGCCAAGCAATGTTATTTTTCATTGGCGATATTTTGAACATAATCAATATCAAGTTATGCCAACTTTGGCTGTTTTCTTCTCCTATATTTATTACTTTTTTTATTTGAATATTGTTACGTTTTTGCTTTTAAAATGTGGAAGAAGTTATTTTTGCAAACAACCGAAAACAAAATTAAAACACTTTATGTCGTTTTATAAAGTTATATCTTTATTAACTTTAGAGTTAGTCACATAAACACACTTCACAAAACTGCTTTACAAATATTCTTAGTCTCACTGTTCTCTTATACGCGTCTCAATTAAAACCCTTCCACAATATTCGTTCATCGGCCTTATATAGTAGAGAAGAGAGTTTCTAACATTTTGTACAGACGTAAACAAAGAGCTGCTGTCGTTGATACAATGTGGCTTACGAAAGTTCATGCTTGTTCCAATACACCCTCACATGATCAAGAACACACTCACACATACGTTGTACAAATAGATTATCTGAAGTTAACAGCAACAGAAAGAGTGTAGATAAGGAGAAAAATGCTGTTCTACTTTTACAGCAAAATATTAAGAGAAAAATGTTGTTCTGCTTATAGACACAAACAGAACAACAACTAAGCCAACATAAACATTATTATAGAAAACTAGGGAAGAATTATAAGTAGTGAACTTTGCACAATGGGGCGGATAAATTAAAAATTCGTGACAATATGATTAAAGTTCTAGTGTTTATTTTTAGAAGACTTTAGAACTTGTGATTTATTAACCTCAAATTCTTTTCATCAAACAATTTTCCAGAAGTTACTTCAAACTGGCGTACAATACAAAAGCATCATAATTCTGTTTTTATGTCTAGAAAAGCCATATAATGGGTCATAAATTAATATTGATCTGTTTAATTGCAAAACAAAATAGAAAAAGCCTATTCTTCTATTATCCTTGACTCCCAGTGGAGCATAGGGCATAGGGGGTATACCTAACAGTTTTTTAGGTCCGATAGAGATTAAAGACTAATATTTTTCCATCTAAATATAATAAATAGAGAAACTTGTTATATTTTTTAAACAACAACCATAAAATTCACAAAAAAAAAACTTATTAATGGAATATAATAGATTTAAGGCGAATATAAAGATTATACAATATTTCTCTAAGACATTTTACAAATAAGGTTTAACAAGTTTTTGAGGGACTTAAAATAAATGCCCACGCATTTTGGGTAGTCATATAATTAAAATTCCTATATATTTTTTATCTAATCATTATTGAGCTACTGTTCGAGAAATTTAATAAAAATGGCACGTAACTTCCTTTACTTAAGGGATATACAATATTTTTTGTGGAACTAGAAAACCGAAGTAAGTAAGAAAACCAAATACATAATTTTAAATAACACGTGTCGTATGATTGATATTAATAGAATTTAAAATGTTTTAAATGAATCAACAGAATTTTAAAGATTTATAACAAACACTGTGTTATCAAATTAGTCAAATATACTCAGTTTAATATCTACTCAGCTGGAGATTGAGCTGTAAATGTCATTTTACTTAATATTTTTAGTATTTTATTTAAATTGATGATTATAGCCAAGATTTTCTATGTTAACTATTAAATGACATAATATTTAAGAGCCAATCTGCTAGTGCTGCTGGTCATGCTGATATTTTGTCAATTACTCTTTGTAGGTTTGTACGTATAAAAAAGTTAAACGGCATTTACGTAACTAAGTAACCACATACTTGTAAAATTTACAAATTATTTTGGAGATACTGTCAAGGGATTTATAGTGACCTTTAGAATCTCACTCAAAAAAATATATTTCTTAAATAAAAGTAAATTTTATCTGTAATATGAAAAGCAATCTTGATCTTTAAATTGTTAATAAAATTACTTAAATGTTCATTTATATTCCTTGAGGCTTAAAATAATCGTTATATGAATCGATCTTACATAAGGGCAAATCCTGCGTGGCGGACTATACATTTGTACGGATTTTATTTTACTTAAATGAATCCCATGGTCGTTTTATACAAGATATTTTTTCACAGATTTCGTAGAATTATAGCCCATTGATTGCGCTCTCGCATTTTTTAATTTACATATTTGTTTTGGGAGAAAAAGATATAAGCTGTGACGGACGCTACGAAAAATGGAAGTGACATTTTTTTCAACACGTGTTTCTGTAATTTTCATCAAATCGGTCAAAGTATTACAAACATTTTAAATACATTGAAGATAGAGGAAAATCAGGGGGGTTATTATGTTTTTCTATTCGAATCGGAAAATTTACGAATTCGTAAAAATGGGATTACATAGTACGATTTTCGGAAATTTATTTCCGAACGTTCGTAAATTAAGGGAATTTTTTAATCCCGTTCGGAAACCAAAAAAATCCCCTTCGAAATTGCAACCATGTAGTACGAAAGCAAATGTCACATGTGTTGTTAACGTATGTAGATTTTTCGAATGCCATTTTGATTGCGGAAATTTCATAGTTACTTTTTTTATATACATAAAGAAATTAAGAATACAGATTTGAAAATGTAAGTATATAAAGTTAATATTTAGTAATTAAAAGCGTTTATTAAAGGCTTTGATTTAAAAATTATTTAAAGGGAAACGCCTAAAAAGAGTTTGTATACGAAGCCAAGACAATATGAAATAATGGTGGAATTTATGACATTACATGCGGATTTGGCAAAAGGACACCTAAATGTTCCTAATGCCAAAAGCAAATGCAGAGAGTTATGGCAAAGGCTATCGGAAGATTTGAATGCTGCAGGTCCACCTTCACATGAGGTAGAAAAGTGGAAAAAGGTATGTATAATATGCATTCATATACATAAATATGAATATTTTAGCTTATAACTTTTTTACACATGCATTCCAAGGTATGGGCGGATTATAAGCAACATATAAAGGTAAAGTCTCGCCGCAACAAAAATAGTATTTCTGGAACTGGAGGTGGACCGAGTAATTATTGTTCCCTTTCACCACTGGAGCAAAAAGTTGCTGAACTGCTTGCAATTAATGAATGTATTGAAGGAATGAGTGGTACGAATAGATATGGAGCACAAATAAATATTCTTACTCCAACAAGCATTATAGACGCTGACCCAACTGAAGAAAACACAATACCTTGCAATAATTTAGAAGTAAACAATAGTGAGAAAACCTTAAATACACCATATACTCCACATCGATATACCCGTGGTAGTTTGTCCAATAAGCAACCATTATTAGAAAAACAAGTAGAAAATCAAATAAAATATCAAGAAAATTCGATACAACTTTTAAAAAGCTGTGATGAAAACCAAAAAAAAATATTAACCGAATTAGACAAAATAAATATAAGTATTTCAACGGGCAATAAATACTTAAAACGGAACAGTGATGCAATGGAGCGCATGTACACGTTACAAAAAGAAAAGTTTGAATTTTTCAAGAAAAATGAAATGGAAAAAAATACACGGGCGGAACGTTTGTTTGATCTTAAGAAGGAGAAATTAGAATTTTTAAAGAAAAATCAATTGGAAGTAACGAAATGTAAAATTGCAAAATTAGAATTGAAGAAAAAAATTTTTGAATTAGAGAACAAGAAAATTTAATTAATGTAAATATTGGGATTTTCTAATTTTCCTTTTGATTTTTTTTACAATACTATTATGAATTTTTTTATTTTTTTTTTTTTGTTACGGTTGTTTGTTTATTTTTTAAATATACTCTTGTTATGAATTATATTTCTTTTTATGTTTTTAATATGTATATGTATGTAATTACAAATATTAATTAGCTCCAATGAATTAAAATGTTTATTCACGTTTCAAATAAATATTTTTATTTACATTAATATTTGATTTAAATAAGTTGTGATTTAATTATTTTATTCAGTTTCTTATCATATTATTTTTTATTTCATTTCGAATACTTTTTGCTATATTGAGTAAATTTGTATCCAAATTACTTTCTGCATTGCTATAAAGTAGAGATAAAGATACAACTTCCTCAGTTTCCAAACTGTCACTTTGTATATTATACATCAAACAAATATTGTGTAGTGCACAACATACGTTTAGAATTTGGGCTGCTTTTTGTGGGGTGTAATGCAGTTCTCTCGCCGCCAAAAGGCAACGAAATCTTGCCTTTAGTACTCCAAAAGTTCTTTCTATAATTGATCTTCCTTTGGAATGTTGATCATTAAAAAATGCTTCATGGGAACTCTCAACAGCATTTCTGAATGGTGTCAAAATCCATGGTTCCAAGGGATAACCAGAATCACCTGCAAAATTATATGACTTATTTTGTAAGGTAATATTTCGAGTTTATATAAATATTTTACCAAGAATTCTAGTACCAGTATCTCCAGCTTGAAACATTCTTTTCAAATATTGCTTTTCTTCCGATAAATTCCAAATGTGAGAATCGTGACAAGCGCCTCCAAAACGTCCATTGATGGCCCTAATATACATTTCATGATCGCAAATCTAATAAAAAATGTTACGTTTTATAATAATTTGGCATATACATTTATGTTCTTTATTAAACCCTACCGCCATAGCATTTATACTGTGTTTAAGTTTTCTGTTAAAATATAAATGCTCATTGTTGTTTGGCCTTATTATTTGTATGTGGGTTCCATCCACTGCTCCAATAACTCCAGGTATTGCACATTTGCTGTAAAAAAACCTTTTTGCTTCCATTTTTTTCTCTTCGCTCATTCCGAAAACAATGTGTTTAGGACAAAGATTTTTTTCTATTGATTCACATACCTCCGACAAACAATTAGAAACATATGATTGTGACATTCCCAACAGGCGGTCTTGCCCAATCTGATGTTGATAACCACCTTGCCCTAAAAATTTCAATGTGGATGCCAATTTCAACATAGGAGGAACGGCGCTTGATCTTTGTGGTGCTTTTAAGTCATTATTAATGGAGTTTAAGACGTACATAAATGCATCTTTATTGAGGCGAAAATTTTTTATAAATCTAAGAAATATTTTTGCGTTAAATTCAATCATGTACGAATCATTTTGAAAATATATTACTCACGAATTTTCACTAAGATTCATAATGTCAGATGTATCTCTTATAAACTTTCTTTGCACTCTCTCTGGAACAAAATCATCTTCATCACTGTCCCACAATAAAACACAATCCATTTTAATTACTTGTAAATTTTTTAATTTGCAGTTAAACTATTTTTTAAAAAAAAATTTGACGTTTGTATAAAACAATGCAAAGTGCTGCCAAGTTTTAACATATAAAAAAATGTCATTACTTAAAATTTCCCTTAAAATTGTAAACGCAACTCTGTAGGCCTTTCGAACGTACTACGTAATACGATTTTCGTTTCGATTCGGAAATTCCTTTCGAAAGCCTTTTCGATTCGAATAGAAAAACATAATAACCCCCCAGAGGAATACAAAACAGTTTTTATAAAATATTTTTAGGTTTTTAGGTTTCCATAAATGAACTGTTGCGGACGCTACGTGGTGGACTTTACAGTTTTTACTTGAATGTTTTTTTATTAGGAAAAATTCATATTTCATATTTTTTCTTTTAAGGTACGTAAATAAGTGAACCTAATGGTGTTATTTGTTCCCGAACTTTATTTTCTTCCCATTCATGTTCGCGGTTAAAATTGTGATTTTAGGGCACAATTAAATATTTCACAAAAAGTTTTACACTTCTTTACAAAAATAAGATGTAAAAAATCTTATTTCTTGTCCCAAGAATGTTGCAAAAATCCAATGTTCCAAAACTCCAAAAATTTTTTATTCAAAAGCATAAAATTTGCCCCACTGTACGTTTTTTTTAGCATCTAATAGCTTTATTTTAATCTGTGGATATAGATAGTGTTATTGCGTTATGAATAAGACAGACATGTGTTCGTAAACTTTGTATTTAATAATCATAATTTTGAAAAATATATATACCGTGACGGACGCTACACACTTTCTTTTATATATTATTCTCAAAAATGCTATATTAACAATTATATGTTTTTAGCCTTATGTTAAGCATACTATAAGTTCTCATTACGAACCAAGTTCAAATAAAGAAAAAATAAAAATTGCACTAGTCAAATTCAGAAAACCTTTATTTCTGTGACGGACGCTACACACTGTGAGCCCCTTTTTACTTGTCGTTATTTATATCACTCCAATTACTTTTAATGGGGTCTTTTATATCTAATTGTATAAAATTAAGCAGACTTTGAGCCCTACTGAAACTAGATACATAAATGGAATTTTTATGAACTTTTAAAACCCTATTATTTGAGAAAATTTTTAAAAATTCGCGATGGGTGCAAATAAAGATCTGCCATTCGCGAAGAGACCAATCAAAAATTGTGTTCATTATACATTCTAAAGGATCATTACAAACCAAGTTCAAATAAAGAAAAAATAAAAATTGCACTAGACAAATTCAGAAAACCTTTATTTCTGTGACGGACGCTACACACTGTGAGCCCCTTTTTACTTGTCGTTATTTATATCACTCCAATTACTTTTAATGGGGTCTTTTATATCTAATTGTATAAAATTAAGCAGACTTTGAGCCCTACTGAAACTAGATACATAAATGGAATTTTTATGAACTTTTAAAACCCTATTATTTGAGAAAATTTTTAAAAATTCGCGATGGGTGCAAATAAAGATCTGCCATTCGCGAAGTGACCAATCAAAAATTGTGTTCATTATACATTCTAAAGGATCATTACAAACCAAGTTCAAATAAAGAAAAAATAAAAATTGCACTAGACAAATTCAGAAAACCTTTATTTCTGTGACGGACGCTACACACTGTGAGCCCCTTTTTACTTGACGTTATTTATATCACTCCAATTACTTTTAATGGGGTCTTTTATATCTAATTGTATAAAATTAAGCAGACTTTGAGCCCTACTGAAACTAGATACATAAATGGAATTTTTATGAACTTTTAAAACCCTATTATTTGAGAAAATTTTTAAAAATTCGCGATGGGTGCAAATAAAGATCTGCCATTCGCGAAGAGACCAATCAAAAATTGTATTCATTATACATTCTAAAGGATCAATATGCGGCAAATTTTTCCATAAACACAATTATGTGATTTTGACAGTTTTAAAATTTTGTACTTAATTTAATGTTTTTCGGATTTGCCCATATATTTGTTGATATAACATATGCTATAGTCGGTCAAGCCCGACCATACGATACCCTTCACCACTAGGGTCAAAGGTGTTATTTTTCCTGTATAAAGACAAATTTTTGCTAAATTTTGCCATCATGCAAACATTTTCTCAAAACTTATATATCTAAGCTGTTTCCATCATTTGGACTTATAATGTGGTCTGATTACCCGAAATTTGGTAAATTGATTACAGTTATTACAAAAGTTACGTGTGCAAAAAATAAACTTGAAATTTTCATTATCATTAGATTTACGAGCGTTTTAGTGAATTTTGTCTCATTTAGTGCGTTTTTAAAGAAGAGTTTGTATGGGAGCTATGGTATAATGTGAACCGATTTCAGCGAAATTAAGTACAGTAATTTAAGTTTACATAATCAGTATCTGTTTTGAATTTCATGAAAAAATAATGATATTTGTCGCCAAAATATATCGATTCCGGGAAGTGGGACCTATGGGAGCTACCATAAATAATGGACCGATTTTGACGAATAGCCATGGTCCCATTATGAAAAAAATGATATGTGCCAAATTTCATCAAATTATCTTTAGAATTGCGACCTGTATTACAAGGTTTACATGGGGGTCCAGCCAGCCAGACGGACATCGCTAAATCGACTCAGAAGGTGATTCTAAGCCTTTTGGTATACTAAAAGGTGGGTCTAAGGCAAATATTTCTATGCGTTACATACATCAGCACAAACTTATAATACCCTTTCCACCTATGGTGGTGAAGGGTATAAAAATGGAACTTAAAGAAAGAAAATTTAGCACAGTGTTTTATATATCAGACTTTGACCCGCTTTACATTTTTATTCGTGTTTACTTTGTAAACACCGTAAACGTGTATAAATAAAAAAAATCCATGCAGCCATTAAATAAATGAGTATCTCATCAATTCCGCAACTAATTTGGCCTTAAGTAAATATTGTAGATGTACAAAAATGTTTCTTTTGCTATTCGTAATTTTTACGAAAAAACGGATATTTACTTAGAATGTTGTTACTCTGAATGAAAATAAATAAGTTATTTTACTCTCATCCTTCGATGCCAGTAAAGGTAAGTAAATGTTTTACTATTAAATTAAATATTTACTTATACATTTTTACAGAAAGTCTACAGCATCCGAGTTAAACTGATGGATAGTCGTTTTTTGGGTCGTGTTGTTTTATCAGAAATTCGCTTTTAATGACACTATGACCTGGTAGTCGTAAACATAGAAATATATTTTCCTCTTCATCTTGCTCTTTTTTTGGATTTTAAAGATTAAGTTTAAATATAAAAGTAATTTTCTTGAGAACGCTGTCACGGAAAATACGCCGGCAATAAAACATGATTTTAATTAATTTATGGAGGCAAAACTTAATTTGCCAGATTTAAGGGAAAAACAAATAAATACAAATGACTTAATCTGGTAATTATTTGGGATTTTACAAAAAAAGGGATTAAAACACGGACAATCAAAAGACACATTAAGCTTGATAGTATTAAAGGTTTTCGGTTTTAATTTAAGTCAAAGAAGATTTAATATATACTTCAATGATCAATTTGAGGTTTTGATGGCTTGTGGCTTTCAAAAAAGAAAATATTTGTAACAAAATTTTTTTTACATAAAACTTTCCTTTCCAATAAACGAAATCATTCAAAATAAAAAACATTTAAAGTTTTTTTTATTTAAATATTTTTGCTATTACTTTTATTGAATAAATTATTGCAAACATTTTTATCAAAATCTGATTTTTATATTCAAGATAAATATTTGAGATTTATTGAATATATTATGGAAATAATTGTATATTGATTTATAGACAAAAGCTAAATAAAAACAAAAGAAAATGAATGAATGAGTGAATGTATCTTAGACTAAAAAGGAAATAAATTTTGTTTGCTTTCGGTTTTTTATTTTGTTTTAGAAAAAAATTTATGTTTACAATAAAAATCCATAAATTTGATGCGCTTTGTTAAATTTATTATTATTTAAATTATATTCATTGAAGTCTTTTGCATAAAGAGATACAATATAACAAATACTTCCTTTTTTGAAAACAAATATGTATAAGGATTTTGCAGGAAACATAATAATAACATAAAAATTTTATACAAATATGTATATTTTTTAATTTCTAATTAATTCTGAGTTTTATTTTACAAAAAGAAAATTTTAGAAATACCGAGAATTTTTTTAGAAATGGTAGGATGGGTTTAGGTAAAAATACTAAAAATTTATTTAAATATTGTATACATTTATCAATTCACTTAAAAATCCTAATACTTCACTTAATATTCAAGCGTAATTAAAATTTAGATACATTTTTTACTTAATTATATTTTAACAAAAAATATTTCAAAAATTTTATATCTTAAATTTCAAACATTTTATATCTTAAATGCTTTCACTAATATTTAAACAAATTTAGAGTAAAAACCCCGAATTTCTTATCCTTTATTGTAATAAATTCCTCCTATAATACTTTTTCCTTTAAAAACGTGGAAGGAATTTTTTTGCAAACAACCGAAAACAAAATTAAAACACTCTATGTAGTTTTACAAAGTTATACTTTTTGTTAACTTTAGAGTTAATCACTTAAACCACACATTCACAAAAACTGTAAACAAACTTCACAAATTTTCTCACACTATTCTCTTATACGCGTCTCAATTAAAACTGTTCCCACAATATTCGATTACGACCAATTTCAATACCAAAATTTTCAAAGAAATAAATATTTTTGGTAAGTTTTAGTGACCTAGGTCAACAGATAGACGGACAGACAGACAGACAGACAGACAGACAGACAGACAGGCGGACAGACAGACAGACAGACAGAGAGCCAGACAGACAGACAGACAGAGAGACAGACAGAGAGACAGACAGGGAGACAGACAGACAGACAGACAGACAGACAGACAGACAGACAGACAGACAGACAGACAGACAGACAGACAGACAGACAGACAGACAGACAGACAGACAGACAGACAGACAGAGAGACAGACAGAGAGACAGACAGAGAGACAGACAGACAGACGGACAGACAGACAGACAGACAGACAGACAGACAGACAGACAGACAGACAGACAGACAGACAGACAGACAGACAGACAGACAGACGGACAGACAGACAGACAGACAGACAGACAGACAGACAGACAGACAGACAGACAGACAGACAGACAGACAGACAGACAGACAGACAGACTGTAAATGGGCTTCAGGTGAAGCCTTCAATAGACAAATTTTTGAATTTAATTCAAATGACGGCGGTTATTGGTAAGTCGTTTTCAAAGAAAATTTAACAAAAAGCAACTATCAGCTGTTCAAAGGGTGGTAAAATGAAGCAGTGATTCCAACTCAAACTTGTGACACTCTAAAAAAAATCAAGCGAATCTATACATATACACATAAGTCATGTATTACACATAGTTTCTTAAATAACTTTAGTGATTTCAGCAATCGGTATCAAAAAAATTCAGAACAGTTCTTAAGTGGATATTATTTAATTGAATTTTATTGAAAAATATAAGATTATATAATTGTTTTTACTATAGAATTGTATATAAATGCAAATAACTTGTAAATTCCTTACGTAAAAATACCACTAGTAATTATCATAATTATGACTATAAGCCTTTCCATTTTTTATTGCATTTTTCATAAGTCCTTGACTGAATCTCATCAAAGGCAATCATCTTCAGTAACCTCTTACAAATATCCTTATTCATTTTATTTTCAACTGCTTAAGTTACTTCAAGTTATTACGAATATGTTTGCCTAAGCCGAAACTTATACTCTCTATAAAATATCCTACATCACTGAAGTAATGGATCTGATATGTGAGATAGGTCAAGATTATTTTACGATTAACAGAGAAGTAGAAAATTTGAAATGATACTTTAAAATTTTTGACATTTCTAAATGACAGATATTTAGCATATCAATATTTGAAATGTTACAAACAGATCAATAAGCTTAACTTTTACTTTATAAAAAGTTTTCAAAAGGTAATGAAGGAAATTAAAGGAGCTTAAGCATCTGTGGTGTACTGTAGGCTACAAAGTAAACGGAAAATAATTAATTCTTAACAAAAAAGAAGTAAATCGTTGTTCATATTTAATTCGGCTGGTGGTAAGTATAAGTTCGTATTTTTACTTTTCTTATGAAACCCAGAAGAACAAGTACTTATTTACGTAAATAATGACATAACTCATAACAAAAAGTCAGAGAAAATTTCTGGCTTGTTTATATTCGTATGTCCGTACAATTATAATCTCAAAAGTAATAATTTTGACAAAAATTGAGAAATTTTTTTCAAAACAATAATATAAATTGCCCTATAATTTATAAATTATTGATATTAATTATATAACATTTCTTTGCTGCAATAAAAATTTTATGCAAAAATACTTTAACTTTCAAGTCCATAGATTCAACGTGCGTGAAATTTAAAGCCTTAAGCTTTTCAGAATTTTTTATTTATGAGCCAAATAACTTAATCTGTTAACTGTGGCGAATATAATTGAATAAGTATTTCAGCTTAAATGTTTAAATAAAATTACAGTGTATGACAAAGCTACTTCAAATTTTTGATGAATAATTTTAATATAGATTCTCAAAATTAAACACGTGTTTTACATTTTAAAGATGTTTATTTTATTTATTAATATGAAATCTTTTTCTTTATATGAAAAATAGGAAAAAAATTTTAATGTAATCAAATTTTTTTGAAAATTATTTAGAGTTGCCTCACAGTGTATAAGTATATTTTTGTTTATTTATGGACAAACATATTTTCATATATTAAATCTGTCGACACCTAGACTAATTTATATTATCATAAATATTTGAAATAAATAAGTATTTAAGCATATGATATTTTTAAGAGTTTATTTAACTAAATAAAGAGCATGTTTCGATAATAAAAAACTATTAATACCCTTCACCACCACATGTGGAAGGGCATATTGGGTTTATGCTGTTGTTTGTAATGCATAGAAATATTAGTCTAACATCCATCTTTTAGCAAGGACTCTATAATGTAAAGATATTAAACTCTGTTTGTATGTATATTAAACGATGTCCCTTCTCGATTGGGGTATGTCCGTCCGTCCTGTGTGCCTGCCTGTTTGCCTGTCTGTCTGTCTGTCTGTCTGTCTGTCTGTCTATCTGTCTGTCTGTCTGTCTGTCTGTCTGTCTGTCTGTCTGTCTGTCTGTCTGTCTATCTGTCTGTCTGTCTGCTTGATTGTCTGTCTGTTTGTCTGTCTGTCTGCCTGTCTGCCTGTCTGTCTGACTGCCTGACTGTCTGACTGTCTGACTCTCTGTCTGACTGTCTATCTGTTTGTCCGCCTGTCTGTTGTCGGCATGATAGGGCCTGCACAAAAGGAGCTATCAACCAAATTTGGCAAAAATATGTCTGTCTGTCTGTCTGTCTGTCTGTCTGTCTGTCTGTCTATCTGTCTGTCTGTCTGCTTGATTGTCTGTCTGTCTGTCTGTTTGTCTGTTTGTCTGTTTGTCTGTCTGTCTGTCTGTCTGTCTGTCTGTCTGTCTGTCTGACTGTCTATCTGACTGTCTATCTGTTTGTCCGTCCGTCTGTTGTCGGCATGATAGGGCCTGCACAAAAGGAGCTAGGTCAACCAAATTTGGCAAAAATATGTCTGTCTGTCTGCTTGATTGTCTGTCTGTCTGTCTGACTGTCTATCTGTTTGTCCGTCCGTCTGTTGTCGGCATGATAGGGCCTGCACAAAAGGAGCTAGGTCAACCAAATTTGGTAAAAATATTCTTCACTTCTTGGAAAATGTTGGTATTGAAATTGGGCGAAATCGGTTTACATCTGATTATAGCTCCCGTATAACCTAGCCTAGGCTAATTTGATGATAACATTTTTTATAAAAATGGTTTCTGTAAACAAAAATCAAAAAGCGAAATCTCGTGAAAATTTTTTAATCAAACCGTGTTTCCAGAAATAATATAAAAATTTTTAAATATCGAGAAATTGTGGTGGTAATAAAAAAATAAAGCAAAATTTAGTCTTTTAGCATTAAGAAAAACCAAACTAAAGTTGTTTTTCAATATTAAATCTTAGTGGTGAAGCACATCAAATAGTCGGCCCAGAACTATAGAATTTTCTTGCTTGTTTTTTATTATCAAATGTAAATCCCAGTACAACTATTTGATTTTTAATCTAAATAAATTCAAGCAACAAATTGTTTATTTTGTATTTTGTATTTTGTTTTGCTTTGATTTTATTTTTCTATTAAATTAAATAAATAAATATTTGCCCAACATGACTCTCTTAACTTATATGAAAAAAAGATTTGAACATTGCATATACAAATGTCAAGGCAATAGAATAAAGTTGTTACAATGCTAAAATATCAGCAAATTAATAATACAAAGTTAGAATAGAATATATTTTTTGAGTACTTAACTATTATTTTCTGAGTTCTTTTAAAGTTTTTGGAATTTTAATATTTCCTTAAAAATGTAATACCCAATTATCACATTTTAAACTTTTTATAGTTACAATCGCAAAGGAGTATTACATAAAAGTTTCCTTATTGTCGATTTAAGTTGGCTGTAGTGGTAAATTATTACCATAATAAAATTCCACGAAATTTTCTAAACATGATCTTCTTTTCATTGTCTTTTTTCGCGTTTGTTTAACAAATCTCTATTTAATGATATTACGTGTTGTCCTACTTATTTCTTTTTATTCATTTTAAAACATTTGTTTTTATAAAGATTTATTTGCAGCATGAAAAGTTTAGTAGTACCAGAAAACAACAAAATAAAAAGCTATAATATAAAAAAAGTGGTATTATTATTCCCAGTGGTTGCGAAATTGCAGGTCATTTTAACATGTGTGCACATTGTCGTGACTAATGAATACACATATTTTCACTAACACTTAAATATTTTTGTCCAGAACTCAATGTAACCGTAGGCGTATTAGTAATGTTTCTCATAGTAAATTAATTTCAAATTACGTATACGCACGGTAGGATGATAAAATGGGTTGGCAAATATGTAATGAAAGGTGTGTTGTACAAGTAAAATTTGTTACAACGTTTACCACAAAATTTCAACATGTGAAACCTGAAAGGGCTAATTAAAAACAGTTGTTTTACGAAAAAAATGTTTAATTTGATAATAAGAGATTTAAGGAATAAAGAAAAAAAATATTTTAAACCAAGTAGTAAATATACTAATATTAGTCAACTTTCCATAAATAAGCCAATAATCCGTAATGTTTTTGTCGTTAGTAAAACTAAAACTTTTATCATAAAAAGAAAAGTATAGTAATTAAGAAGTTTTTTGTGCAGAATTCCTATTCAAAACCACAAAAAACAAGTTCTTAGTTTTTGGACTAAATTTGTCATTAGGGGCTGCTCACAAATTATGTTACGCTAAAAAACTAAAAAACTATATAACGAAAATTTTTCTATAGAAAAAATTTTATACCGAAAATTTTTCTATAGAAAAAATTTTATACCGAAAATTTTTCTATAGGAAAAATTTTATACCCAAAATTTTTCTATACAAAAAATTGTATACCGAAAATTTTTCTTTAGAAAAAATTTTATATTAAAAAATTTTCTATAGAAAAAATTTTTACCCAAAATTTTTCTATAGAAAAAATTTTATACCGAAAATTTTTCTATAGAAGAAATTTTATACGGCAAATTTTTTTATAGAAAAAATTTTATACCGAAAATTTTTCTAAAGAAAAAATTTTATACCGAAAATTTTTCTATAGAAAAAATTTTATACCGATAATTTTTCTATAGAAAAAATTTTATACCGAAAATTTTTCTATAGAAAAAATTTTATACCGAAAATTTTCTATAGAAAATATTTTATACCGAAAATTTTTCTATAGAAAAAACTTTTTACCAGAAATTTTTATATAGAAAAAATTTTATACCGAAAATATTTCTATCGAAAAAATTTTATAGCGAAAATTTTTCTATAGAAAAAATTTTGTAGCGAAAATTTTTGTATAGAAAAAATTTTATATCGAAAATTATTGTATAGAAAAAATTTTATACCAAAAATTTTTCTATAAAAAAATTTTGTACCAAAAATTTTTCTATGGAAAAAATTTTATACCGATACTTTTTCTATAGAAAAAATTTTATACCAAAAATTTTTCTATAGAAAAAATTTTATACCAAAAATTTTTTATATAGAAAAATTTTATACCGAAAATTTTTCTATAGAAACAATTTTATACCGAAAATTTTTCTATAGAAAAAATTTAATACCGAAAATTCTTCTATAGAAAAAATTTAATACCGAAAATTCTTCTATAGAAAAAATTTTATACCGAAAATTTTTCTATAGAAAAAATTTTATACCGAAAATTTTTCTATAGAAAAAATTTTATACCGAAAATTTTTCTATAGAAAAAATTTTATACCGAAAATTTTTCTATAGAAAAAATTTTATACCGAAAATTTTTCTATAGAAAAAATTTTATACCGAAAATTTTTCTATAGAAAAAATTTTATACCGAAAATTTTTCTATAGAAAAAATTTTATACCGAAAATTTTTCTATAGAAAAAATTTTATACCGAAAATTTTTCTATAGAAACAATTTTATACCGAAAATTTTTCTATAGAAAAAATTTTATACCGAAAATTTTTCTATAGAAAAAATTTTATACCGAAAATTTTTCTATAGAAAAAATTTTATACCGAAAATTTTTCTATAGAAAAAATTTTATACCGAAAATTTTTCTATAGAAAAAATTTTATACCGAAAATTTTTCTATAGAAAAAATTTTATACCGAAAATTTTTCTATATAAAAAATTTTATACCGAAAATTTTTCTATAGATAAAATTTTATACCCAAAATTTTTCTATACAAAAAATTTTATACCGAAAATTTTTCTTTAGAAAAAATTTTATATTAAAAAATTTTTTATAGAAAAAATTTTATACCGAAAATTTTTCTATATAAAAAATTGTATACCGAAAATTTTTGTATGGAAAAAATTTTATACCCAAAATTTTTCTATAGAAAAAATTTAATACCGAAAATTCTTCTATAGAAAAAATTTTATACCGAAAATTTGTCTATAGAAAAAATTTTATACCGAAAATTTTTCTATAGAAAAAATTTTATACCGAAAATTTTTCTATAGAAAAAATTTTATACCGAAAATTTTTCTATAGAAAAAATTTTATACCGAAAATTTTTCTATAGAAAAAATTTTATACCGAAAATTTTTCTATAGAAAAAATTTTATACCGAAAATTTTTCTATAGAAAAAATTTTATACCGAAAATTTTTCTATAGAAAAAATTTTATACCGAAAATTTTTCTATAGAAAAAATTTTATACCGAAAATTTTTCTATAGAAACAATTTTATACCGAAAATTTTTCTATAGAAAAAATTTTATACCGAAAATTTTTCTATAGAAAAAATTTTATACCGAAAATTTTTCTATAGAAAGAATTTTATACCGAAAATTTTTCTATAGAAAAAACTTTATACCGAAAATTTTTTTTAGAAAAAATTTTATACCGAAATTTTTCTATAGAAACAATTTTATACCGAAAATTTTTCTATAGAAAAAATTTAATACCGAAAATTCTTCTATAGAAAAAATTTTATACCGAAAATTTGTCTATAGAAAAAATTTTATACCGAAAATTTTTCTATAGAAAAAATTTTATACCGAAAATTTTTCTATAGAAAAAATTTTATACCGAAAATTTTTCTATAGAAAAAATTTTATACCGAAAATTTTTCTATAGAAAAAATTTTATACCGAAAATTTTTCTATAGAAAAAATTTTATACCGAAAATTTTTCTATAGAAAAAATTTTATACCGAAAATTTTTCTATAGAAACAATTTTATACCGAAAATTTTTCTATAGAAAAAATTTTATACCGAAAATTTTTCTATAGAAAAAATTTTATACCGAAAATTTTTCTATAGAAAAAATTTTATACCGAAAATTTTTCTATAGAAAAAATTTTATACCGAAAATTTTTCTATATAAAAAATTTTATACCGAAAATTTTTCTATAGATAAAATTTTATACCCAAAATTTTTCTATACAAAAAATTTTATACCGAAAATTTTTCTTTAGAAAAAATTTTATATTAAAAAATTTTTTATAGAAAAAATTTTATACCGAAAATTTTTGTATAGAAAAAATTTTATACCCAAAATTTTTCTATAGAAAAAATTTTATACCCAAAGTTTTTCTATAGAAAAAATTTTATACCCAAAATTTTTCTAGAGAAAAAATTTTATACCGAAAATTTTTCTATAGAAAAAATTTTATACCGAAAATTTTTCTATATAAAAAATTTTTTACCGAAAATTTTTCTAAAGAAAAATTTTATACCGAAAATTTTTCTATAGAAAAAATTTCATACCGATAATTTTTCTATAGAAAAAATTTTATATCGAAAATTATTCTATAGAAAAAATTTTATTTCGAACATTTTTCTATAGAATAAATTTTATACCGAAAATTTTTCTATGGAAAAAATTTTATACCGAAAATTTTTCTATAGAAAAAATTTTCTATAGAAAAAATTTTATACCGAAAATTTTTCTATAGAAAAAATTTTATACCGAAAATTTTTCTATAGAAAAAATTTTATACCGAAAATTTTTCTATAGAAAAAATTTTATACCGAAAATTTTTCTATAGAAAAAATTTTAGACCGAAAATTTTTCTATAGAAAAAATTTTATACCGAAAATTTTTCTATAGAAAAAATTTTATACCGAAAATTTTTCTATAAAAATATTTTATACCAAAAATTTTTACATAGAAGAAATTTTATACCAAAAATTTGTCTATAGAAAAAATTTTGTACCGAAAATTTTTCTATAGAAAAAATTTTATACCGAAAATTTTTCTACAGAAAAAATTTTATATCGAAAATTATTCTATAGAAAAAATTTTATTTCGAACATTTTTCTATAGAAAAAATTTTATACCGAAAATTTTTCTATAGAAAAAATTTTATACCGAAAATTATTCTATAGAAAAAATTTTCTATAGAAAAAATTTTATACCGAAAAGTTTTCTATATAAAAAATTGTATACCGAAAATTTTTGTATAGAAAAAATTTTATACCCAGAATTTTTCTATAGAAAAAATTTTATACCCAAAATTTTTCTATAGAAAAAATTGTATACCCAAAATTTTTCTATAGAAAAAATTTTATACCAAAAATTGTTCTTTAGAAAAAATTTTATACCAAAAATTTTTCTATAGAAAAAATTTTATACCAAAAATTTTTCTATAGAAAAAATTTTATACCGATAATTTTTCTATAGACGAAATTTTATACCGAAAATTTTTCTATAGAAAAAATTGTATACAATTTTATACCGAAAATTTTTCTGTAGAATAAATTTTATACTGAAATTTTTTCTATAGAAAAAATTTTACACCGAAAATGTTTCTATAGAAAAGATTTTTTATCGAAAATTTTTCTAAAGAAAACATTTTATACCGATAATTTTTCTATAGAAAAAAATTTATACCGAAAAGTTTTCTTTAGAAAAAATTTTATACCGAAAATTTTTCTATAGAAAAACTCTTATACCGAAAAGTTTTCTATAGAAAATGTTTTTTTCATTATTTTCTACTTTCTTTCTACTTAATTTTTCGGAATTTGTAGATGCTTAAATCATTTTGAATGATAGAGGATTAAAACTATTTTTATCGTATTGTACAATTGTTTAAAATATTTTAGATTTAAGTTTAAAGACTAAACATTTTTTAACCTTTTTTGTTTTGCACAAACTTTATCAACTTTTATAAAGCAACATATCAAAAGTTGTCTACATCCTATAACCATAAAAAATAGCTAGTTTAGAACAAAATCCAACAACAAAAACCAATAAAACATTTTTTTCTTTCTTCATTTATCTCGTAAAAAATATTTGAAAGTGATGTGACAATATATCATATTATGTAGAGTGATGCTGGTAAAATTTCAAAACTTTTCTATCTTTTGTTTCTTTACACTTGTGCACTTCGATGTTTCGAAAATCAACTAAAACTTATTTAAAAGCTGTTAAGTTCACAAATAAATGTAATAAATATATCGTAAAAATGGCAACTTTTCAAAGAATGTTGTTTTCACTATCAGAAATGTTCGCAGTAAATAGCAAGTGACCCCATCCCTAGTTCATGTTAACATGCAGATAAAATAAAGTGTCATGAAGAAACTTGGCTGAAAAAAGAAATAAAACTGACAACAACGATGACAACAGAAAATATAAATAGAAATCTTGTTAAACATAGAAATGAAACTTAATTTACTGAATTCCCACATTTTTTCGAAATGTGCATTTATAAACCCCCAGCTGCTTACAAGAACTTTATACATAAAATAAATTCTGGAATTGCTTGCAATTTTACCTTGCTTTAACACTAGGGCTATTTCTATTAAAATGGATTATTATTTATATAAAACAAGTAAGAAAGCACTATAGTCGGTCAAGCCGACCATACGATACCCTTCACCACTAAGGTCAAAGGTGTTATTTTTCCTGTATAAAGACAAATATTTGCTAAATTTTGCCATCATACAAACATTTTCTCAAAACTTATATATTCAACCTGTTTCCGTCATTTGCACTTATATGAGAGCTAGAGTCAAATGTGGACCGATTATCTCGAAATTTGGCAATTTATTTTATTATCTTTAGATTTACAAGCGTTTTAGTGAATTTTTGTCTCATTTCGTGCGTTTTTAAAGAAGAGTTTGTATGGGAGCTATGGTCAAATGTGGACCGATTTCAACGAAATTTGATACAGTGATTTAAGTTTACATAAGCAGTATCTGTTTTAAATTTCATGAAAAAATATTGATATTTGTGGCCAATATATCAATTCCGGGAAGTGGGACCTATGGGAGGTACCATAAATAATGGACCGATTTTGACCAATTTCAATAGCCATGGTCCCATTGTCAAAAAAATTATCTATGCCAAATTTCATCAAATTATCTTTAGAATTGCGACCTGTAGTTTGATTACAAGGTTTACATGGGGGTCCAGCCAGCCAGCCAGACGGACGGACGGACATCGCTAAATCGACTCAGAAAGTGATTCTAAGCCTATTGGTATACTAAAAGGTGGGTCTAAGACAAATATTTCTATGCGTTACAAACATCAGCACAAACTTATAATACCCTTTCCACCTATGGTGGTGAAGGGTATAAAAATGGATCTATAATGGTATGATACTTCAAAACAGAGATTTAAAATTTAACTATATTTATGCTTGTGAACCGCCGTGCGGTTAGTCATCCGCCTAGCATACCAGAGGTCCCAAGTTCAATCCCTGCCGGACCCTGTTGAAAAAAATTAATTTTCAAAAAAGCGGCGGTTCACCTCATAACTCAGCTAGCCACTGGTTACTGAGTATTAGGCTATGTAAAACTTCTCTAACTAATGCATTTGCCGTTCGGAGTCGGCGTTAAAACGTAGGTCCCTTTCAATGAGTCTAAAAATAGAATCGGATGCAGCTCATTGTCTGAGAAAAGTACCCCTTGTTCCAATTGGAATGTTGTCGGGGAATTATATATATATATATATATATATATATAGATATATATATATATATATATATATATATATATATATATATATATATATATATATATGCTTGTGTAAACTTATATCACTAAATTAAATTTTAATTGAGCCATATATGATTATTGCTCAAATTGTTTTTACATGAATAATCTTTTAAATTTCGATATTATCAGTTATCCAAATTTGATTGACCCTAGCTTCCATATAAGATCTACTATAAGAAATGAATTATAATAATGAATTACAAATGAAGCACATGAAACGGAAATCCTTTAAAATATTTAAAATGTTAAATTTTCCAGGCTTTAAAGTTGAATACATATAAAATTCTTCTTACTTAAGGCTTAATAACTTGTCAGTGCATTTTGAAATAATCCTCTCAACCGTACAGCATTTGTCTGCCATATTAGTACAGACGCATTGCACAAATACCCACGCAAAAATATTTGCTCATTTTCATTCGCCGATTTTACTTATGTAAATGATGGAAAGAAAATGAAATTTTTGTGTCAGAAAAACATTTATGTAAACGGGCGTTGCTGCCAACATCTAATAAATTGAGGACGAAATCAATTTGAAATGGCTAAAGTGCTTAAATTTGAAATGGTAAAGTACTAACACACTCTATAGAAGAGTATTATTTTACATCACCCATTTACATGAATAATGTCATAAATAAAAAAATGTTTTTTTTTATTTTCCTTTATAGAATCTTTCTTTTTTAGAAATTTAGGATTTTTTTAATATTAAGTAAAATTTTAATCGAAAGGACCACCCGCAAAAATCAGAAAAATATATTTTTGGGAATACATTTTTTTTAACTTCAATTTTTTAGTTATGACAATACTTCCGTAAATCAACGATATGTGAAGACAAAAGTCCGTGTAAATAAATTCTAAAGCCCAAAAACCCTATTCAAATTTTGAAAATTAATAGTAATTTTTTCGCATATTGTTTCCTAAAAAAAAAATTGCTTTTGTAAAGAGCCACTAAGGATTGAGCGTTTTAATTGACATGTGGTTACAAGTTTTACTTGCAGCAAAAAAAAAAGAAAAAAAGCCATAAGCGGCTCTAACATTTTTGTTACCCATTGATGGCTAAAAACTGAATGAAAACCATTTCTAATTATCTTTGCATGTTTCAAATAAAAGAGTAAGTATGTGCTACAGGAAGTAAATTTACTTAAGTAAATTTTATTTGTACCAAATTATCACAAAAAAAAAGAAAAGAAATCAGAAATATATTAAAGTTGTTTAAAGTTTATAACTTTAAACACAAGAACGGTGTCCTTTCTTATTCTTTTAACGGGGGCCCAATATCTCTCCTTTGGCGCTAAAACTAAATTTGGTTTTGATACCACTCCATTTCCGATTTTAGAAAAATTTATGATTTTGAATAAAAGAAAAAATAGAAGATAAATTTATGGAAAATTTTTCTATAGAAAAATTTTTATACCGAAAATTTTTCTATAGAAAAATTGTATACAAAAATTTTTCTATAGAAAAAATTTTATACCAAAGTTTTTTTTTTTTTTTAGAAAAAGTTTAAACCGAAAATTTTTCTTTAGATGTATACCGGAAAATTTTCTATTGAAAAAATTATTTACCGAAAATTTTTTTATAGAAAAAATTTTATACCGAAAATTTTTATATAGAAATAATTTTACACCGAAAATTTTTCTATAGAAAAAATATTATACCAAAAACTTTTCTAGAGAAAAAATTTTATACCGAAAATTTTTCAATAGAGAAAATTTTATACCAAAAATTTTTCTATAGAAAAAATTGTATACCGAAAATTTTTCTATAGAAAAAATTTTATACCAATAATTTTTCTGTAGAAAAAAATTTATACCGAAATTTTTCTATAGAAAAAATTTTATACCGAAAATTTTTCTATAGAAAAAATTTTATACCAAAAAATTTTTCTGTAAAAAAATTTTGGTATCGAAAATTTTGCTATAGAAAAATTTTTGTTTTGGTTTTTGTACCAAAAAATTTTTTATGTAAAAAATTGTACACCGAAAATTTTTTATAGGAAAATTTTCGGTATAAAATTTTTTCTATTGAAAATTTTTGGTATAAAATTTTTTGTATAGAAATATTTTCGGTATAAAATTTTTTCTATCAAAAAATTTGCCGTATAAAATTTCTTCTATAGAAAAATTTTCGGTATAAAATTTTTGCTATAGAAAAATTTTCGGTATAAAATTTTTTCTATAGGAAAATTTTCGATATAAAATTTTTTCTATTGAAAATTTTTCGGTATAAAATTTTTTCTATAGAAAAATTTTCGGTATACATTTTTTTCTATAGAAATATTTTCGGTATAAAATTTTTTCTGTAGAAAAATTTTCGGTATAAAATTTTTTCTATAGAAAAATTTTCGGTATAAATTTTTTTCTATAGAAAAATTTTCGGTATAAAATTTTTTCTATAGAAAAATTTTCGGTATAAAATTTTTTCTATAGAAAAATTTTCGGTATAAAATTTTTTCTATAGAAAAATTTTCGGTATAAAATTTTTTCTATAGAAAAATTTTCGGTATAAAATTTTTTCTATAGAAAAATTTTCGGTATAAAATTTTTTCTATAGAAAAATTTTCGGTATAAAATTTTTTCTATAGAAAAATTTTCGGTATAAAATTTTTTCTATAGAAAAATTTTGGGTATAAAATTTTTTCTATAGAAAAATTTTCGGTATAAAATTTTTTCTATAGAAAAATTTTCGGGATAAAATTTTTTCTATAGAAAAATTTTCGGTATAAAATTTTTTCTATAGAAACATTTTCGGTATAAAATTTTTTCTATAGAAAAATTTTCGGTATAAAATTTTTTCTATAGAAAAATTTTCGGTATAAAATTTTTTCTATAGAAAAATTTTCGGTATAAAATTTTTTCTATAGAAAAATTTTCGGTATAAAATTTTTTCTATAGAAAAATTTTCGGTATAAAATTTTTTAAAATAAAAAAATTTTTGGTATAAAATTTTTTCTTTAAAAAAATTTTCGGTATAAAATTTTTTCTATAGAAAAATTTTCGGTATACAAGTTTTTCTATAGAAAAATTTTTGGTATACAAGTTTTTCTATAGAAAAATTTTTGGTATAAAATTTTTTCTTTAAAAAAATTTTCGGTATAACATTTTTTCTATAGAAAAATTTTCGGTATACAATTTTTTCTATAGAAAAATTTTCGGTATAAAATTTTTTCTATAGAAAAATTTTCGGTATAAAATTTTTTCTATAGACAAATTTTGGTATAAAATTTTTTCTATAGAAAAATTTTCGGTATAACATTTTTTCTATAGAAAAATTTTCGGTAAAAAATTTTTTCTATAGAAAAATTTTCGGTAAAAAATTTTTTCTATAGAAAAATTTTCGGCAAAAAATTTTTTGTATAGAAAAATTTTCGGTATAAAATTTTTTCTATAGAAAAATTTTCGGTATAAAATTTTTTCTATAGAAAAATTTTCGGTATAAAATTTTTTCTATAGAAAAATTTTCGGTATAAAATTTTTTCTATAGAAAAATTTTCGGTATAAAATTTTTTCTATAGAAAAATTTTCGGTATAAAATTTTTTCTATAGAAAAATTTTCGGTATTAAATTTTTTCTATAGAAAAGTTTTAGGTATTAAATTGTTTCTATAGAAAAATTTTCGGTATAAAATTTTTTTATTTAAAATTTTTATATAGAAAAAAAATTATACCGAAAATTTTTCTATAGAAAAACTTTTATAACGAACATTTTTCTTAAGAAAAAATTTTATAATGAAAATATTATAGAGAAAATTCAAAACTAGGGGTTTTCTTCTACAATCGTAAGCTTCAGATTTTGTGGGTTTCGATTGGTTCAAGATTTTAGTGCTGTACTGAGTTTTATAAGTAGAGTCAGTCTCTTTATGAACAGCGAAATGTTTGTAATATAAACGAAAGGCAAAGAAACCAGAAGAAGAAACAATAAATGTTGCACGGACCTTATACAATTAAGAATTACAGTGTAATAAAACTTATAAAAATAAAAAAGAAAATAAAAAATGTAACACCCACTAGGTCCTTGCATCTTTAACTCGTGTAAACTTTCTACAAAAAACGACTATAAAACTGTAAAAAAGACATAAAATACTTTTCTTTAGTTTTGTAATTTGATTTAAATTTGCAAACATTAAAATAGAGTTACGAGTGTTTGGGATTTTATTTAACTTTTCCCCATAAAATCATTTAAATTTTAGATGTTAATAATGATGTCTAATGAGAATCAAATTTATGTCTTTTACATAAAGTATTTAATGTTTTGGGAAACTACAATATATAAACTTATGGATGTATATGTATGTAAAGATATAAAAGTTTTTATAGTTTACTTTTGTCTTTATAACAAACTCTAAGTTTATGGTTCATTCAACTGAATGTTGTTCTTTATGATTTTTTGATAATATACAAATTTTGTTTTAATTCCAGAGAAATATTAAACTGAATTTTGCTTTTATTCTATTTTTTTAAGAAATTTATAATAAATATATTGTCACCTGGAATGCAAAAGGGCGTTAGTAACGTAAAAATAAAAATAAATGTTTTCGTTATTTTTGATGTTCCTAGTCGAAGTAAGTCCATAATCAATAAAAAATCTATGACTATTTTTGTGTCAGTTACGCCCTTTTGCATTTCAGGTGACGATATATTATTTAGTATAAATTGCCTTTTTGTTTTTTTATATGCCGGATGATAGAGTCATACCAGTAAAAAATGTTGTAAGACAAACAATTCATGTATTTTATGTACATACAAATGTCAGCAAAATCTTCCCTGAGGTTAATAAACATATTCTTTCTTTTTAGATTTAAATTAATTTAAAAATAACAAAATAGAAAAATGTAAAATATTCTTAAACTTTAATGTAAATCAGCAACAGTTTTCCATTTGAGATTTTAGAATATTTTTTTTTAACTTAAAGCTTATTTGATATTTGTAAATGATATTCTCTAAGTTTAAAAAATAAGTCTAGAAAATTATATGACTTTTATAAATTTAATCCATTTTACCTTAGTTATCCTTTTAAAAAAATGCTTAAATAAGTGCTTCTATTTTACTTTGATATTTTATATCTACTTCGGTATTCTGAAGTGCAAATATGTTCTTATGTTTATAAGAGGTACATGAAGACTTACTTTAAATGCCAAAGAATTGAAATTTAAAGCACTTAATACAACAAAAACTGATCAGTTGCCAAATTTTTGCAGAAAACAAAAATGTTTAATTTTATTTAAAAATGTTGACACAAATTTAAAGTTGACATTTTAACATATTCTTCTTTTTTGATAATAATTAATAGACAAAAATTAATTAAATGTTTAGAATTTTTATTAAAACATGTTGTCAAAAGCAATTAATTCTAAAGAATTTGACCGTCTGGTTGCCCGAAGAGCTATTTTTTTATTTGGATACTACAACTTTTATAGTTTTCTAATCTAAGTGTATCAACATCAACGTTAATGTTTAACAACATTAACGTCACTTTTAAAACTCTACTCAAAAGTGGGATTCTAACATGAAACTAAATTTCAGTTTATAAGTTAACCTTTTTGTAATAAAAAATTTGTATAACTAGTAAATGACCTAAATTTAAATAACCTACAATTTGTTATTTAAATTATTAGTACCTGGTTGACCGAGCCTTGCTCGGGGCTTTATGATAAGCATTTTGAGGCAAATTTTAAAGTTTTTATATATTTTATTTTATAGAGTTACAGTTTAACTCATTTTAAATAATTTTGAAAATTGGTCATACCAACAGAAACCTCCGTCGACTCATGCGCAAAAACTTTGCTAAAGATTATAGTGTGATCAAATGCACAGTTTACGATTTAATTCATTTTGAGTAGTTTTCAGTGGCGCCGCCTGAAGTCGTTCATACCACTAAGACCTTCATCTGCTTATGCGTAACAACTTTGCTTATGATCATAGTAATTTTCAGTGGCGCCACCTGTCGGACTTTGGCCATTCCAATTAATAAACCTTCGTCGGATTATCCGCAATAACTTTGCTAAAAACTATGGCATGATTAAATGTGCAGTTTACGATTAAATTGACTTTAAGTAAATTTCAGTGGCGCCACCTGTCGAAATTTCTTCATACCAACTAAGAAACCTTCGTCGGCTCATGTGCAACAATATTGCTAAGGATTATAGCATGATTATATGTACAGCTTACGATTAAATTGACTTTGAGTAATTTT
This sequence comes from Stomorhina lunata, assembly GCA_933228675.1. Lineage (NCBI taxonomy): Eukaryota > Metazoa > Arthropoda > Insecta > Diptera > Rhiniidae > Stomorhina > Stomorhina lunata. The sequence continues at coordinate 181,971,414 of OW121740.1, forward strand.
TAGAAGCGCCACCTGTCGGAAATTATTCACACCAATTAAAAAGCGTATGATCAAATGTACAGTTTACGATTTAATAATTTTTAGTAATTTTCAGTGGCGCCACCTGTCGGAAATTCGATTTACCAACTTAAAAACCTCCGCCGGCTTATCCGCAACATCTTTGCTAAAGAGCATAACATGATCAAATTCACAGTTTACTATTCTATAAAGAACATACATACAGACAAACATTCATTTGTTTTAAAGTTATAACATTACTAATTTTTTCCCCTTTTTATCCCCTAATTTCAAAAAGTTCCATATGCATAATTGGTACTTTTTTGGTACCAATTGAATTCGGTACATTTTATTAGAAAGCAGTTAACATAATTTTCCTATTCATATTACTTTTGTAGATGTTAAGTTATCAGTTTATCCCCTTTTTACACATTTTGGCCACAAAATCAAAAAAGTACCAAATACGTGTTCAATATTTCTTTCACATCTATTGATTGCAGTACAAAGTTTCTTTCTATATTCCTTAGTTTAAAATATAAGAGTGGGTTAAAAAGGTACCAAAAAAACTATTTTCACCCTTTTTTACCCCTTATCGGACATAGTTTCAAAAAAGTACCAAACACCTGTCCGTTTATTTTCATAGCTGTTTAAAACGTAATTAAAATTTTGTTTCTATACCTATTACTTAAGGAGATATAGCGTTTTAGATTTTTTCCCCTTTTTACCCTCTTAGAGGCAAAGGTTGGAAAAGTCCCTTCTTTTTTTACCTATAAATCAAAAAAGATACCCACTGTCCAAATTTTATCAAAATCGTTAGAGCCGTTTTCGAGATAGTCATTCTATATATATATATATATATATATATATATATATATATATATATATATATATATATATATATATATATATATATATATATATATATATATATATATATATATATATATATATATATATATATATATATATATATATATATATATATATATATAAATACATACAATTATTGCTCGTTTAAGAATATAAGATATTTTTGGTTTTCAGAAATGGTATAAAATATTAAAACAGACCATGAAATAGTCACATTTCCATAAAAAGTTGAACATTACAAAAGCAAGTAAAACGTATATATCAATTCAAGATGAAATTGAATTCAAGAAATTCTTAAAACGTTAAGGATTTGTTGGGTTACACAAATTAAATAATAGTCATCATTTTAAATAATATAAATTTTAATATAAATTAAATAATAGACATCATTTTAAATATGGTTAGCCATAATTAATTATTAATGCCTGAAAATATGCAGCAAAAAAATTAACTTTAGAATAAAAAATTCAAAAGTAAGATATGATTTACAAGTCTATGGCCTGAAAGTACTTTTCAGTTTTGGCAAGATATAAGATATAAAATTTACTTAGTTTTTTCTATTCCTTATTCTATTGGAAGTACCCAAAAGAATGACACGATTTGGTTCAAAAAGTTAGACAAAACAAGTAAGAAAGTCGGTCAAGCCCGACCGTATGATGCCCTTCACCACTGAGGTCACATATCAGATTTGTCTTTAAAAAGACAAATATTTCCTAAATTTTGTCATTATACAAACGTTTTCTCAAGACATAAATATTTAAGCTTTTTTCGTCACTGCGGCTTATATGAGAGCAACGGTCAAATATTGACCTATTGTCTCGAAATTTAGCAAATTGATTACAGGTTTAACAATAAACAATTATGCATGCAAAAAATTATCTTTAAGTTGTCATTATCTTCAGATTTAAGAGCGTTTTAGTGATTTTTGTCTCATTTAGTGCATTTTGATAGAAGAGTTTATATGGGAGCTATGTTCACATATGGACCGATTTCAACGAAATTTGGCATAATGATTTTGGCTAACATAAGCAGTATTCGTTTTATATATAATGAAAAAATATTGTTATTTGTGGCCAAAATACCTAAATAATAGACCGATTTGGACGAATTTCACTAGCTATGGTCCCACTACCAAATGAATTATATGTGAATTATATGTACTAAAAGGTGGGTCTAAGACCAATTATTCTATTTTCACAAGATTTAATACTACGACATGTACTTTGATAACAGCCAGGGCGTGATTCCGAGTAGATCGATGTAAAAAAGGCATATTTTAGTAGTCTTAGACCAAAATTTCTATGCATTACAAACATTAGTACATATGAGGGTGAAGTGTAAAACAACTTATTCAATTTTAAACATAAAAACCAAAAATCAATATTGAACCTTAAAAACAATATTTTTCTTATTTTGTTTTTCTTACAACAAAACCACGTAAGTTCCTTTAAATATTTACAATTATTGTTATACAGAAATGACACCTGAAAAGTCATCAATAAGTATATCGATACATACAAACATACATACATACATACAGACAAAGATACATACCTATGTACGTATGTGTACCTACACAAAAATTTTCTTCAAAAAGTTTCCGTCATTTGTCATTCACAAAAGTTCGCATATCCTGATCAAATAGTAAACACAAATTGATTAAATATTTTATTACACTCAAAACTCAAAGTTAACAAGAAATACTAACAATGTTTCGCTTCAAAACTTATTTACAGAAAAAGTTAGTTTTTTCATATTTATTGAACATTTCCAATTCTAATTACACAGTGAGCACTAAAATCTTAAACCAATTTAGATCTCGAAAATCTGAAAGCTTGTGCTAGTATACGTTTTTATACCCTTCACCACCATATTGGGTTTGTGCTGATTTTTGCAACGCATAGAAATATTGGTCTTAGACCCACCTTTTAGTATTCTAATCGACTTAAATGTCCGTCCGGCTGGCTTTCTAGCCGGTTATCCATGTACAGGTCGTAACATTAAAGATAATTTGATGAAATTTGGCACAGGCTCTTATTTTGGTTCAATTTTATCCTATAATTTTTGGGCGAAATCGGATTATTATTTCGAATACCTCCCATAGGGATGTCTTCCCGGAATAGAGTTTTTGGTCCTTTACAGCCACAAATTTAGTTGCATTTTAATAATATTTAGCACAAACATTGCTTATCAGTGTACCCAATTTTGTAGGAATCGGCCCATATTCGACCATACCTCCCATACAAAACACATTTTCAAACAAGTAAGAAAGCGCCATAGTTGGTCAAGCCGACCATACGATACCCTTCACCACTAAGGTCAAAGGTGTTATTTTTCCTGTATAAAGACAAATATTTGCCAAATTTTGCCATCATACAAACATTTTCACAAAACGTATATATTCAACCTGTTTCCGTCATTTCGACTTATATGAGAGCTAGGGTCAAATGTGAACCGATTATCTCGAAATTTGGCAAATTGATTACAGTTGTTACGAGCGTTTTAGTGATTTTTTGTCTCATTTAGTGCGTTTTTGAAGAAGAGTTTGTATGGGAGCTATGGTCAAATGTGGACCGATTTCAACGGAATTTAATACAGTGATTTAAGTTTACATAAGCAGTATCTGTTTTAAATTTCATGAAAAAATATTGATATTTGTGGCCAATATAGCAATTCCGGGAAGTGGGACCTATGGGAGGTACCATAAATAATGGACCTATTTTGACCAATTTCAATAGCCATGGTCCCATTATAAAAAAAATTATCTGTGCCAAATTTCATCAAATTATCTTTAGAATTGCGACCTGTAGTTTGATTACAAGGTTTACATTTGGGTCCAGCCAGCCAGCCAGACAAACGGACGGACGGACATCGCTAAATCGATTTAGAAAGTGATTCTAAGTCTATTGGTATACTAAAAGGTGGGTCTAAGACAAATATTTCTATGCGTTACAAACATCAGCACAAACTTATAATACCCTTTCCACCTATGGTGGTGAAGGGTATAAAGACGTTTATGTACACATAAAAGCACCAAAACGTATATAACTCTGAAGATACATGCATATGACTACCAAAACTTTGCACAGATAACCAAAATTTGGTAACAATCGGTCCATAATTGACCCTAGCTCCCATATAAGCCCTTAGCCGGAAATGACATAAATCTCGAAATTTTGAAAAAATAACACATAGTATATGTATATATATCTCTAAGACATAAGGAAAACTTGTATACCGTCCATACAAGACACATTCTCAAAATATGTTTGTATACACATAAAAACTCAAAAACGTTTATAACTCTAAAATAAACGCATGTCATTTCCGGCTCTTAGCCGGAAATGACATAAATCTCGAAATTTAAAAAAAAATCACATAGTATATGTACGTATGTCTCTAAGACTTAGGGGAGGCTTGTTAGATTGTTGGTCCATATTTGACCTTAGTAGTGAAGGCTATGATATAGTCAGGCTTGACCGACTATAGCTTTTCTTACTTGTTTTGTAATTCATTTTTGAAGTTTTCGACTAAATTTCAGTACAATTCTGAAATATATATCTCATGAACTAGTTGAAATATTGCTTTTTTCAGTTCAGCAAATCTAAATGTTTTGCCTAGAGATAAAACAAGAAAAGCAACATCATTTAACTCAAAACAGCAAAACTCTCTTACAACGTACATGTCCGTTCATCTGGCTATTTATTCATGCATGTTGTGATCAAAGTACAAGACTCAACTTTTAAGCTAAATTTGAGTTACTTTAAAGTTAAGTAGATGTATTTTTAATTCGACGTGTTTCAAATATATTTTTGTTCGGTTAAAGTTGAAAGACAGACATACTTGAAAAAAGTAGAAATGTAGGATACCAGGATACTCTAGTTCTAAGTGTACCAAAACGACATATGTGCTATCTATCATTTTGTAAAATTTATGCTGGTTCCTATATGCAAGAAAACTACGCACTCCAAAATAAACGCACGTACATAAGACAAATTTACGAAAAATCCCTTAAAGATAAATGTTTGTTTCATTGATTTGAGAAAAAAAAGAAAACAATTTGTAAATAATAGTATTTCAAGATGGTATTGTGTAGAAAAATTCCAGAATTTTCAATTTAAAGCAAACTTTTCCAAAACAAATAAAGAGTTGAAGTTAAAAAAAATGTATATTCTTTGTTAAATGTTTTTGTACTTGCTTTATTTGTGTTTTTTTTCCCAGTAAATTGTCGCTATAAATTTGCATAAATTGTATGTAAATAATATTCAAGAATAACTTAGGGTACACGCGTACTGAAACATTGAAATTCGTTTTTGACATCAGAGTATGTATAGTAACAAAAAGAAACGAAATATAAATATTATCATAAATTCATAAACATTTACCATTAAAAAATGTCGGGTTCTTAGAAGAGAAGGAGTTAAAAAATTATTATGCCATTGTATGTATATATTAAACCCAAGTATCCGGCATATGATGATTTCGCATAAAACATAACTCAATTTTTATCACTCCTTAACACATTTAAGCTTTCTCGACAGGATGTTAAAAGCAAAATGTACTTAAAAGTTTTAACATTCAGCGTCTTATTTATTTCTTAAGACTCATATTTTGTGACTCAACATAATATATTATTCTTTGAATTTTGTCATCGAAATTCGTTTAGAAATTCTAAAAATTCTCAAGAAATTTATGTCTGTTGAAAGAAACTTTTAGTTTATAAAATAACAAAGTAAATGAACTTTTGAATACATATGTAAGTATGACTAGATTTCTGTAAAAAACTTGGAGAACGTATGAGTAATATTGATTTAATTGCAAAAATAAAATGGACAAAAATATTGCTCATACGTACAAAAACTCATATGCACAAAAACTTTTCTATATTTTTTTTACTAAGAAAGATTTAAGTGTTGGTGTGTATAGTTACCATTGATATTCGATTAAAACCAATGATGTAGGGTAACATTAAGCCGGGTTCTTCTATATTTTTACATTTGCTCATATAGTTATAAAGAACTTGCTAATAAAAATAGTTTTTTTTATTACTTTTATTGTTGCTGAAGCAGATTTTCTTGGAAATTGTTCTGATTTTCTTTTTTGCTTTAACTTGTTGCTTCAACTGTTTACAATGCTGTCATCGTTGTTGCAGTTATTCCCAGCAAAAATTTTACAAATTTTTTCTAAAAATAACATTTTATGTTGAGAATTCACAATTTTATGCTTTGAAACCTCTTTATTTTCTGGGTTGTTGCTATGATTTCAAAAAATATAGCATGACATAAAAAAATTCAATTATATTATTTGTACATTTGTTGTGTTCTTTTTAATTATTTTCTTCCTTTGTGGTAAAAATGTACTTATTTCTGCAGTATTTAAAACTGGCTTTTCAATTATTGCTACTGAAGTTGAATGTCTGATATGACACATGTATGTATGTGTAAAATGTACATTGATTTGCATTAGGGTAGACTCAGTTGTGGAGAGGAATAATTTTAACTTTCTTATTTCATTCAAGTTTTCTTTTATTAAAATGTTTCTAATTAAACATTTTTCATTAGATCATTCGGAGCCATCTTAATGTTTTAATTTGTATATATCATATACAAATGTAAAATAGCCAGACATTGTTATTCGCTTTTAATTTGAATCCAATTAAAAAAAACTCATATTGAAAATTAAATATTTAATGTTGGCATTTTAATGTATTTATAAATTTTACTGTGCGTAAGGAACTCTTTCCCGAACGAGATGAAATGAAAGTGAAATAGACCAAAAATCCAAAAGAATGCTTAAAAGTTAGCTTGAAGTGCTGGTAATGCGGTACAGGTTGATAATGTGGTATAGCATTATAATTTTATTTATTTAACTTCCAAAATCCCGCTAAATATGGAAGATGTTGTGCTAATTAACGATTTAATAACAATTAATAATTAAGGAGATTGATGTTGCCGAGACCGGGAATTAAACCTAAGCTGAATATAACATGTTATACTTAGTAGTCAACGTGGAAGCCAACTAAGTCTTAGCATATAAAGAGTGTTCTAAAAAAATATGCATTTACTATTTTAGACAAAATTTATCCATAGATATGTCAGATACTATTATTTTAGAAATTATTAATTTTCAATAGTTATTTCAATCAAAATGGACTGCGAAAAAAAAGTTCGTGAAAATATAATTAAAACTTTTCAAAAAAATCCGTCATGGACTTTTAAAAAAATAGCTAAAAATTTTAAAGTTGACCCTCGAACGGTTTCTAATGCCATCAGACGGTATAAGGAAAACCTGAGCATTGAAAGAAAACCTGGATCAGGGAGGAAAAAAGGTCCTACAGATATTGGTAAGGCAAAAGAAGTCGAGCGACTCTTTCGAAGAGCGCCTAACACTTCTTTAAGAAAAGCAGCTCGTACGGTGAAATGTTCTACGAATTTTGCACATAGAGTCAAAGCTTATGCTGGACTGAAGACATATAAAGTCCAAAAGGTTCCAGATCGCAATGCTATAAAGAACTTAGAAGCAAAAAAACGAGCGAAAAAATTTAAGTCTGATTTTATAAAAAAAATACACCTGTTGTGTGATGGATGATGAAACATACGTACTGGCAGACTTTTCTCAACTTTCTGGTCAAGATTTTTATGTTGCCGATAAACGGGGCAATGTTCGGCAAGAGTTTCGCACAAAAAAACAAACAAAATTCCCTAAGAAGTTTCTCGTGTTTGCAGTTATGACAAAAGAAGTAAAGTATTTGTGGCATCTGGCACAATAAACACAGAAATTTATATAAAGGAGTGCCTACAAAAACGGTTGTTACCCTTTTTAAGAGAGCACAGATCGACTACATTTTTTTTGCCCGATTTGGCATCATGCCATTATGGAAAAAAGGCACTTGAGTGGTACTCAAAGAATAATGTCATTTTTGTACCACGAGAGGCAAATCCACCTAACTGTCCAGAACTTCGGCCTGTGGAAAGGTATTGGGCTCTGGTAAAAAAGGAATTGAAGAACACAGGAAAGATTTCCTAGAACATGTCCGATTTTAAGCGCAGATGGAACACATGCACCAAAAAGGTATCAGAAGCAACTGTAAAATCTTTAATGGGAGGGTTTCCGAAAAAAGTCGATAATTTTGCAAAACCCGAGTACTAAGTAAACATTTTAATGCTAAATGATTTTGTATAATATGTCATTATATTTGCGTATTTTGTAGAGTTTTTATATTAAAAGGTTTGATTTTTATTTAAGAAAATCCAACTACAAATTTTATTTAGAGCACTCTTTATAACAAAAAAGTCAAGCCGATTTTGCAACTTTCTTAGATGCAGTTATATAGTCCCATATATTCTGTTCAAATTTTATAAAAAAAATGGCAAATTTCTTTACACCATCATTTCTTAATTGGGTTTGAAATCTTTTAAACTGTAGAAAAAATTATTTATGTACCTTGAACAGTTTTTCAGAAATTTAAAGTCAAACTTGTACTGTGTTAACACAGGGTAACCATAAATCCAAATTTTATAAATCTTGGGTCCTCCATTATAATTCTCCCATACATACTAATACAATCAGACTCAGTCAGTTTAGAAGCTGGGAATGAAAATGTTTATCCCAGTGAAAAACATTTCGATTAAACCAAAGGTAAAAACTTGGTTTAATCAGACGTGCAAACAAGCAGTCAGATCCCGAGAGGAAGCTTTCAGAAACTGGCGCAATAACCAAAATCCAGTTACTGATTTGCAACGCAAACGTGCAAGGCGTACATGTGCCAAAGTATTAAGACGTGAAAAAGCTCTGTACGAGCAGCGTCTTCGTACTAAAATTCTTGCTGCTCCTCGGGGCAGCAAGAGTTTCTGGTCATTCGTTAAAAGAGTTAAGAATAATGCTAGTTCTTCAATTTCTTCTCTTTTAAAGAATGGTCAAACATTCACTGACCCGGTTGACAAAGCTAACCTTTTAGCTGAATTATTTGCAAGCAATTCCCGCTTGCCGGAAAGCACTCAACCTCCGCCCGAGCTCGAAAGAGTATCTGTAAATATGCCAAAGATATTCTTTCGCGCCCGTGCTGTAAAAAGGGTTTTAGCAGATCTCAACATAAACAAGTCTTCAGGGCCGGATGGCATTCCAGCACTGGTCTTGAAGCAGTGCTGTTCGACGCTTTCGCGTCCATTAGCCAACCTTTTCAGCACCTTGTACCAAGCTGGTACATTTCCTCGGTGTTGGAAGGTTGCTAATGTAACGCCAATCCCTAAAAAGGGTGAGGCTACCAACCCTGAAAATTACCGCCCAATAGCAATTTGTTCTGCACTCTCCAAAGTTTTGGAGAGTATGGTAAACCACCATCTTGTGAAATATCTGGAATCTAACAACCTACTAAGCGACCGCCAGTATGGATTTCGTAGGGGACGCTCTACGGGAGACCTGCTAGCCTTCCTTTCGGAAAAATGGTGTCATTCAATACACCGTTTTGGCGAAAGTAAAGTTGTGGCTCTGGATATTTCCAAGGCGTTTGATAGAGTGTGGCACGGAGCACTTCTATCAAAACTTATTGCTTTTGGTGTCGGTAATATCTTCTCTCGATTTATATCGAGCTTCCTCAGAGATCGCACTATAAGAGTTGTTGTAGATGGGATCTCATCAAACGAGTTCAAGCTAAATTCAGGGGTACCGCAAGGCTCCGTTCTCTCTCCTACTCTATTTCTTATCTTTATAAACGACCTTCTACGTCAAACTTCCAATCCTATCTACTCTTTTGCAGATGATAGTAACATTTGCCATTCGTATTCATTCAATCATAGACCAAACCCTTTAGAGATTGGTACTATGAGGCAAAACATGAATGAATCATTAAACCGCGATTTAGAAGCAATCTCAGAATGGGGTCGTGCGAATAGAGTCGATTTTAATGCGCGGAAAACTCAATGTTGTATGCTCACGCATAAACGCACGGCGGATCATGTTACTTCATCTGTATTAATGGGTGGTGAAAATATCGAGGAATCAGATACTCTTGATGTTCTGGGCATGAGAATTCAATGTGATGTCCGGTGGACTGAACACATTTTTCAAGTGTCGAAAGAAGCATTCAAGTGTCTCGGTTTTCTAAAACGGTGCAAGACATACTTCACTTCATCTGATCTCCTTACTATTTATACCACCTATATCCGACCGAAAATGGAATACAACTCTCATGTATGGGCCGGTGCTTCAAAGTCTATTTTGGAGCTTCTTGACCGAGTACAGGAGAGGGCGAAGGTGCTTATTGGTGACAGTAGGGTATCCAACTCTATTGATTCACTGGAGCACCGTCGCAATGTGGGTTGTGTCACACTGTTCTATCGTTACTACTTTGGAATGTGCTCTAATGAAATCAGGGAACTCGTTCCCGAAACTAGAATTTTTTTACGCAATACACGTCTATCTGTTAGAGCTCATCCCTTCGTAGTCGATTGGCCAGTAGACAGAACAACACACTACAGAGAAAATTCATTCTTTAGCCGTACAGTTCGTATGTGGAATTTACTTCCCGCAGAAATTTTTCCTGCCAGTTGCAATATAGGAAAGTTCAAATCAAATGTCCATAAACACTACTCCATCTATCCACCCTCCCATAACCTATTTTCCTAGTTCCAACACAATGCATTGCATAAGTAGGGGTCATCCCCTGAGTGCTGGTCCTAAAAAAAAAAAAAAAAAAAAAAAAAAAGAAGATACAGATTTATTAACACTTGTGTGTGCTTTAGAATTCTCTCATTGGATAATCGCCTTCATTAGTTGTTTCTAAATAAGAGTAAAAGTAGTATAGTCTCTTTTTTTGTGGGACTTTTCAAAGCGACCATACGGTAAATTAGTGTATGGAATTGCAATATCATTATATTCTAGAGTCGTTGCTTTAAGAGTTATTGTCGTTTTGCCTACAACGATAAAACATCGAGTTTTAACTTATACTACTACTTATGTAAATGTATGATAATATGCAATCAATTATCGTATTACTAGGATAATAAAACTAATTAAAATAGTGTTGCTTTTTTCAAAATTAAATCAATTTTAATCAATATTTCAGTAAAATAAATAATTTAATTTGTTGCTTTAATTTATAAGTATATATAATTAAAAACACTAAAAAATAAAATAATTTACATTTAAATGCTTATGTATACTAAATGTACACAGCGTTTCATTTGAATAGCTCACGAAACACATTGGCAGAACCCCCTCTAACTTTGTAGAAAATCAAAATAGCGGTTTTAACTCAGTTTGTATTTGTAGCATACATGGGCATACTGCCCATGTATTCAGTATTCAGTAAATTTTACTGGTTACTGATAAAATAAATCAGTATTCAGTAAATTTTACTGAATACTGAAAACTTTTTTCAGTATTCAGTAAATTTTACTGATTACTGAAGAAAAATTTCAGTAATCAGTAAAATTTACTGATTACTGAAAAAAATGTTCAGTATTCAGTAAATTTTACTGATAACTGAAAAAAAATCAGTAATCAGTAAATTTTACTGTATCAGTATTTCCAAAAAGTTATAATAAAAAAATTTTTTCTTAAAAATTTTTAAAAAAAGACATCATAAAATTTTATTAAGAAATATTTTACATGCTCTTTGGCTACATTTTTCCCAACATAGCGATATTTTTAAGTGCTGATTAGCTATTTGGGAAAAACTGATTTTTTTTTTGGCATCATGTTATTATTGGGAAACTTTGGTGCCCCATAAAAAAAAAAACGGTCACTAAACTAGCCAAACTGAGTATAGGGTTTTACTGCTATTCGATAGTAGAATAGGACCCATATAGTCACGGCCTTGCACTTTTCAAAATATGTTCATTTTTTGTGTAGTTTAGTTCTTGTTTTTTTAATTATATAATCAAAACCACCGGATACTGCATTCAATAATCAGTATTACTGATTTTTTTCAGTATACAGTAAAATTTACTGATTACTGAAATTATTTTCAGTAATCAGTAAAATTTACTGAATACTAGATTTTTTTCCGTAATCTGTAAAATTTACTGAATACTGAAATTTTTTTTCAGTAATCAGTAAAATTTACTGATTACTGAACATTTTTTTCAGTTATCAGTAAAATTTACTGAATACTGAAATTGTTTTTCAGTAATCAGTAAAATTTACTGAATACTGAAATTTTTTTTAATAATCAGTAAAAATTACTGAATACTGATTTTTTCTTTCAGTAATCAGTAAAAGAAAAAAAATACTGAAAAAGTACTGGTACTGCAAAGTGTCCATCTATGATTTGTAGAGTATTTAAAATACAACTTACAAATTTTAGTATTTTAAAATTTCTTATATTTTTTTACTTTATACAGTATTAGTTTTATATAACTTAATATATATACTTCTAAGTTCTTTTGAAAAATGTTTCAGCTCGTCCTAGCTAGTCAGGAACTTAACGTTCAGATGGTAATTGCCGCAAATGTTTTTGTCTATCGCCTCTAATGTACGCAACAAGTTTGTCATACTTTTTCATTTTAAATTAAAAATTTCTTTGTGGTTTCTCTTTTTGCTATTGCAAAAAACTTACTTTTTATACCCTTCACCACCATAGGTGGAAAGGGTATTATAAGTTTGTGCTGATGTTTGTAACGCATAGAAATATTTGTCTTAGACCCACCTTTTAGTATACCAATAGACTTAGAAACACTTTCTGAGTCGATTTAGCGATGTCTGTCCGTCCGTCCGTCTGGCTGGCTGGACCCCCATGTAAACCTTGTAATCAAACTACAGGTCGCAATTCTAAAGATAATTTGATGAAATTTGGCACAGATAATTTTTTTGATAATGGGACTATGGCTATTGAAATTGGTCAAAATCGGTCCATTATTTATGGTACCTCCCATAGGTCCCACTTCCCGGAATTGCTATATTGGCCACAAATATCAATATTTTTTCATGAAATTTGAAACAGAAACTGCTTATGTAAATCTTAAATCACTCTACCAAATTTCATTGAAATCGGTCCACATTTGACCATAGCTCCCATACAAACTCTTCCTCAAAAACGCACTAAATGAGAAAAAAATCACTAAAACGCTCGTAAATCTAAAGATAATGAAAATTTTGAGTTTATTTTTTGCATACATAATTTTTGTAACAACTGTAATCAATTTGCCAAATTTCGAGATAATCGGTCCACATTTGACCCTAGCTCTCATATAAGTCCAAATGACGGAAACAGGTTGAATATATACGTTTTGAGAAAATGTTTGTATGATGGCAAAATTTAGCAAATATTTGTCTTTATACAGGAAAAATAACACCTTTGACCTTAGTGGTGAAGGGTATCGTATGGTCGGCTTGACCGACTACAGCGCTTTCTTACTTGTTTTTGGTAAATACGTATCAAAAATTCTAATGCACAAAAACTCATTGCTTTAAAACTTTGTAAAAATTAAACAACTTCACTTGACTAAATGTAATATTAAACTCTATAATATACGTATTTAAATTATAATATACAATTATCAATATCAAAATTCAACAAAATATTAAATAATTATGTTGTACAATATTTATACTCGTAAGTAGATGTTTAAATATTTGAGATGGTATTAAATGAAAAATAATGCAAATTAATATATTATACATCAATAAAGTCAACATATTGTTTAAATTTTATAAATAACAATTACAAATTCTCGTTAGAAAATAAATTACTTTCCGCCCTCTATGTTAATGGCCCTAAATATTTAAGTGTCAGTTAAATATTTGTAAAATGCTTAAATGGTCTTAATAGAACATTTAAGTTTATTTAAAGGGAAAATTTTGATACAAGTGACTGTGTTAAGGTTTAGGTGTATTCATAGAAACAAGTACTACATGTTTCTATATCTTCTATAAGTTCAAGTATTTGCATGTTCTTATGTGTATCCCAAATGCAAGAGGTAATACATGATATTTAACCAATTTTATTTTTGTTTAGAGGATTCTAAAGTTAAGGTGAATATAATATATCCAGATGAAATGATCTATTAAAAAGAGATCAATTGAAACTTAATTTTGTTATTTTTGGTTAAATTTAGCAGTTTGTCTTTCAGGAAACGATATGTAACTACATACATTCTTATGTCTTTCCAACTCTCATAGTGTTGATTTTCCTGGCAACCAGCCTAAATGAAATGTTGTAAAATTGTGTGTGTATTTGTTTTACATTTATAATTTTCTCAATGTACAAAAGTATGTACTTATACACGTAGATTTTTGCATATAAATACTGTACTTTACATTATGTACGACTATTTGAAAATTTGTGTTTAAAAGCGTTTTGTTGTTATGTGTACTCTTGAGTTAGTTGCTGTATGTAATTAAAGTTTAGCATAATGTTTATCAAAAACTAATTTTAGAAAATGTAAATGAAAGTTTTAATTAATTATAGGCGAAATTATCTGGTTGTTCTGGCCCAAAACTGAAAACATTCAAATCTAAAGATATAATAAAGTTTTAGCTCTTATAATAACCAACGATTTTATATTTTGAAATATCTGTTAAAAAAAAACTTAAGTTGAAAACATGAGGTTTTCATAAAGTTAAATTAAAACTTTGTTGATTAAAATAACTTGATGCAGAAACCAAATATTGTACATTATTTTAGGATATTATCACTTATTATTATGAATTTTCTACCACTGCATGTTTTGTTAGGATTTACAAAAAAATAATTTCACAACTTTTATTTTAATTATAATTTGAGCATGTAATGTACTAATGTAATATAGGGTATGAGTGTTATTTATGAACATTAGGAACTTTGGTATACAATTTCTATATATGTATACAAATTGTTTAAGCAAAAGCGTACACGTTGCACCATTTTTATCAAAATATAAAAAGGGAGGTTTCTGCAGAAAAAAACAAATGAGGTTCTGGAGAAGAATAGGGCTCACCATTTAGGTGAGTACATCAACACATTTCAGCTAAGCTCTCGCAGTTCCTGTCGTTTCTTAAATGCTGCACAAAGGCTTAAAACAAAAAAAAAAAAAAAAGTGGTAATAAATCTGTATCTTTTAAACTGTAAGTCTGATTGCATCATTTTGTATGAGAGAATTATTAAGGAAGACCCAAGCTATCTAACTTTTGGATTTATTGTTATCCTATGTTTACATAAAGTGAATCATTGGGCATCAAAGTAGACCACTACCGAAATAAAAAAGGTTTTAGACCATGTAGCTCTTTCAATTATTGTCCAATATAATTGATTTCTATACCCTTCACCACCATAGGTGGAAAGGGTATTATAAGTTTGTGATGATGTATGTAACGCATAGAAATATTTGTCTTAGACCCATCTTTTAGTATACCAATAGGCTTAGAATCACTTTCTGAGTCGATTTAGCGATGTCCGTCCGTCCGTCTAACTGGCTGGACCCCCATGTAAACCTTGTAATCAAAGTACAGGTCGCAATTCTGAAGATTATTTGATGAAATTTGGCACAGAGTATTTTTTTGATATTGGGCCCATGGCTATTCGTCAAAATCGGTCCATTATTTATAGTTCGTCCCATAGGTCGCACATCCCGGAATTGACATATTGGCCACAAATATAAATATTTGTTCATGAAATTAAAAACAAATACTGCTTATGTAAACTAAAATCACTGTACCAAGTTTCATTGAAATCGGCCCACATTTGACCATAGCTTCCATATAAACTTATGTGTCGAAAGGCACTCAATGAAGCAAAAACTACTAAAACGCTCGTAAATCTGAAGATAATGCGAATTTTAAGTTTATTTTTTGCAAACATAATTATACCCTTCACCACCATAGGTGGAAAGGGTATTATAAGTTTGTGCTGATGTATGTAACGCATAGAAATATTTGTCTTAGACCCATCCTTTAGTATACCAATAGGCTTAGCATTACTTTCTGAGTCGATCTCAGTCCGTCCGTCTGACTGGCTGGACCCCCATGTAAACCTTGTAATCAAAGTACAGGTCGCAATTCTGAAGATTATTTGATGAAATTTGGCACAGATCATTTTTTTGATAGTGGGACCATGGCTATTGAAATTCGTCAATATCGGTCTATTATTTATGGTACATCCTATTGGTCCCACTTCCCGGAATTGATATATTGGCCACAAATATCAGTATTTTTTTTATGAAATTTTAAATAAATACTGCTTAAACTAAAATGACTGTACCAAATTTCGTTGAAATCGGTCCACATTTGACCATAACTTCCATACAAACTTATGTGTCAAAAGGCACTCAATGAAGCAAAAATTACTAAAACGCTCGTAAATCTGAAGATAATGCGAATAAGTTTATTTTTTGCAAATATAATTTTTGTAACAACTTTAATAAAAAAAAAAATTGCCAAAGTTCAACATAATCGGTCCACATTTAAGCCTAGTTCTCATATAAGTCTAAATGACGGAAACAGCTTAAATATATAAGTTTTGAGAAAATGTTTGCATGATGGCAAAATTTAGCAAATATAGGCAATAAAGCAGATATAACGAAAGATATAATGTCAGGTTCATTCGTAATACAGAAAGATACGTAATATCGCGAAGTTTTTATACTTTACACCACTATAGATATATTGGTCTGAGACCACCTTTAAGTATACTGATCTACATATAATCAAAATCTGAGTCGATTTAACGATATTTCTCCCCTCGTCTGCCTGAACAGACCTCAAATTTTATTATATGTACGAAATTTTAGTTGAAATCGGTCAGAAGCTACTTGAATACTTGTAAATCGCAAAACAGCTCGAAAATCTAACTGTAATGCTTATTTTTCTGCCGTTTTTCTTGATTTTCGAAAACTCATTTAAATAACCTTTAAATTTATGTAAATTTTCTTTAACGTTTTTTTAGAATTCGTTATATCGCGTATAAAATTTGATTAATATTCGCTATATAAGGATTCGTTATACCCGGCTTTGCCTGTATTTGTCTTTATAGAGGAAAAAGAACGCCTTTGACCTTAGTGTTGAAGGTATCGTATGTTCAGCCTTCACCGACTATAGCACTTTCTTACTTGCTGTTTTCTCAAAAAGAAAGTTGAAATTCATCATTCCCTTTACATACAGCATTGAAGAAAATTTGTCTAATTTTTATGAAAATTTTTGTGTTTTCGAACATATAACAAAAGAGTCAAGCCGATTTTGCAATTTTCTGATTTTGCAATTTTCTGAAAAAGTTATATAGTCCCATATATTCGATTTATATTTTAAAAATAAAAAGTAGCGCAAAATTCATAAACGAATCTAGAAAATCGAATTTCTTAAAAAATGGCAAATTTCTATACAGCATAATTTTAATTGCAAAAAGATCAATTGGGTTTCCTTTTTTGAAATTATTTAAATCGTTTTACATAATGAAATAAACTTTATAACTGCAAAAAATTATTTATGTACATTGTATAGTTTTGCAGAAATTTAAAGTCATTTGCATTTTTTTTTTTTTATAAATTTTAACAATTTTTTCTCTCATTTTTTTGTTGATTACACTGTCAAATACGATTTTGGGATAAGGATTATATACCCATTAACATAAACAATACTTTTGAGGGCTTTTTAATGAAAAATAATTTCTTAACCCTACACAGAAAATTGCAACTTTCAAAAGTCGATAACTCCAAAGTTCCACCTACCAGCACCAAGCACTTTTGGGGTTTAAAGGATTCAAATTTGGCCACTTACAAAAAGAAAATCATGTGTCAAGTTTCAACAAATTTTGATCAAAACTACAACGTGTACTTACAAGTTTACATGGAAGACAGGCAGTTAAAGAGTGTTCTAAAAAAAAATATGCATTTACTATTTTAGACAAAATTTATCCATAGTGCAGAAATAATTTATTTTTTGATCAAGTTAGTTTCTATAGATATGCCAGATACTATTATTTTAGAAATTATTAATTTTCAATAGTTATTTCAATCAAAATGGACTGCGAAAAAAAGTTCGTGAAAATATAATTAAAACTTTTCAAAAAAATCCGTCATGGACTTTTAAAAAAATAGCTAAAAATTTGAAAGTTGACCCTCGAACGGTTTCTAATACCATCAGACGGTATAAGGAAAACCTGAGCATTGAAAGAAAACCTGGATCAGGGAGGAAAAAAGGTCCTACAGATATTGGTAAGGCAAAAGACGTCGAGCGACTCTTTCGAAGAGCGCCTAACACTTCTTTAAGAAAAGCAGCTCGTACGGTGAAATGTTCTACGAATTTTGCACATAGAGTCAAAGCTTATGCTGGACTGAAGACATACAAAGTCCAAAAGGTTCCAGATCGCAATGCTATAAAGAACTTAGAAGCAAAAAAACGAGCGAAAAAATTGAAGTCTAATTTTGTAAAAAAATACACCTGTTGTGTGATGGATGATGAAACATACGTACTGACAGACTTTTCTCAACTTCCTGGTCAAGATTTTTTTGCTGATAAACGGGGCAATGTTCGGCAAGAGTTTCGCACAAAAAAACAAATAAAATTCCCTAAGAAGTTTCTCGTGTGGCAAGCTATTTGCAGTTGTGGCAAAAGAAGTAAAGTATTTGTGGCATCTGGCACAATAAGCACAGAAATTTATATAAAGGAGTGCCTACAAAAGCGGTTGTTACCCTTTTTAAGAGAGCACAGAGCGACTACATTTTTTTGGCCCGATTTGGCATCATGCCATTATGGAAAAAAGGCACTTGAGTGGTACTCAAAGAATAATGTCATTTTTGTACCACGAGAGGAAAGATTTCCAAGAACATGTCCGATTTTAAGCGCAGGTGGAACACATGCTCCAAAAAGGTATCAGAAGCAACTGTAAAATCTTTAATGGGAGGGTTTCCGAAAAAAGTCGATAATTTTGCAAAACCCGAGTACTAAGTAAACATTTTAATGCTAAATGATTTTGTATAATATGTCATTATATTTGCGTATTTTGTAGAGTTTTTATATTAAAAGGTTTGATTTTTATTTAAGAAAATCTAACTACAAATTTTATTTAGAGCACTCTTTATACAGACGGACAGACATCGTTAAATCTATCCTGGTAATTAATATATGTATGTACGTGCTGTAGGGCAAAACAAGTTAATAACACCTTTACCAAAACACCAAAACTTTGTTTTAAAAATACAGTTTTTATGTGAAAAATTTTAATTAATTAAAAGTCGCCCCAAACACATTTAAGTCAAGAAGTGTGAATGTATTAATATTCATAATTGTAAAACGTTAAATATTTTGACCATTAAATTGTGGTTTACATTTAAAATAAATGTAAACTGTAGCTATGCACATTTTATAACAGTAGAATACTATTTTTGGTTTTGTTCAAACACTTAAATAGCTAGAAGTGTAATTTAATTTTGGTAAAATAATAATGAAAATGTTATGCAAATATTATTTACTTTTGTATTTTTAAATTAATAACATTTGTTATTATAATTAAAATAATTTTTCGACAAATAGTTAAAATTTATTTTTATACAAAAAGTTGTGATAAAAGTTAATAGAGGAAAAGGAAAGGAAATCGATTTGGAAAGGTAAACATATGCAAACATGAATACGTTTGAATGTGTTAGTTTGTGCTGACCTTTACATATTATCTGTATGTGTTATTTTGTTGTCATCTAACCAAACAACAAGTTCTTGGTTTTCTAATTTATTAATTATACTCAATCATACACATGATTGCCATAATTAATTGTGGCATTAATGAGAATTACAATATTATAATGTCTATATTATAATTCAATTGTTTTAACTTAATTTATAGATGTTCTAAACAATAACAATATGCTTTCATAGGATATGACTAATTGGATATAAATTTATTACATATTTTGAATTTTATTGCATAATTAAATTAATCGTTCTTGGTATAATCGAAATGAAATAATTATTATTTATTAGCATTTATCACCTCCTGCTATCATATCCTCTACTCTTTATTTGAATTGTTTGGTAAAATCGATATTAATTGAATAAAGACGAAAGTTTTTAGGCAATAAATGATAACAATGTGATTAGACAAATTAATAATACTCGTATTAAACACAGTAAAAGCAACAGGTAAAAAAAATTTGTTTTAAATATGTACAAATCCGAAAAATATTAAGCCAAGGACAAAATTTTAAAACTGTCAAAATCACAAATTTGTGTCTATCGAAAAATTTACCATATATTGAACCTTCGGAATAAATAATGAATATAATTTTTGATTGGTCTGTTCTTGAATAGCATTTATTTATTTGCACCTATCTCGAATTTTTATAAGTTTTTTCAAATAATCCCAGCAAAACTTTTAATTACCAAGTAATGAGTTAAACAGTTAAACTATTGAACACGAACTACTTACTCATTCGCTGTTTAAGTCATTACATTAACATGGGGATGTCATTGGAGGCAAGTACTTACCAATTGCAGAAAAGTAATGACTTGGGTAAGCAAAACTTTTTTGTTGTTGTTTTTAAAAATATATATTTTGAAACGAAATACGACTCCATGGGGGCTCGAACCCAGACCCTCCGACTGCTAGGCAGAGACTCTTCCACTGAGCTACTTCATATGTTGAAAGCTTAGCAGCTTATAATTAATATTATATAAACAATTTTTATTTTTAGATCCAAAATCATGTGACAATAACTTTGTTTTTGCTTTTTTTGCTTTGTTGTAATTTTTGGAAAAATATTTTTATAAGATCTTTTGTAAATGTTTAATGCAATAAACAATAAAGAAGTTTTTTTTCAATTATTTTAAAACTTAAACAATTTAAATCTTCTTTTTTGTATAAGTTTTTACATAAGATTGACTCTTAATTACTTAAATGACCTATAGTTACAGGTTAAAGTCCGAGCATATTTTAGAATTCCATGGATTTCGATCTTGTGCGAATATTCTCCAATTTTGTTGGCCAAGCTGTGAAAAATGTTCCTCTACTTGGTCTTTCTATCGAAGTTTCGGACATCCTTCTCTAACATTAGATGGTGGGACATTCTAATTCTAATTTTATCCTCTTCATAGCATTTTTTTTCAAGAGAGGGTTACTAGCCCGTAATCCTAACCCATTTTTATCGATCTTATGGGACAACTCTCGGTACATGTTAGCTCACTATATTAATGGGTGTTAAGCTAGCTCCCCGGGTGATACCACGAGGAGGTATGTGTCCACAGTTGAGATGAAGGATGACCCAAATAAGTTGGGCTTACCAAGTTAAGACCAATTTGAATCGTGTTTGATATCCAACATCCCTTACATAATCAAAATTGACTCATGATAGTATTTTTTCATTACCGTGAGTTAGTTTTCCAATTTTTTTTTACAGAAGGTAATATTTAAGTTCTTATATTCAAAAATCATTTAAAAAGACTCTTTTAATAAAAAAAAACTAAAAAAAATTGTTGCCCTTGGTGGGATTTGAACCTGGGCCATTCAGTTTAAATTACCATCTTAATTACAAATAAGTACTTCTGTAATAACTTATTATTTATTCGGAGGGTATGTTGTAGTCATTATAAGGTAACCAGTACTTGCCATTACCAAAGTTCATAAAAATCGCAAAAACATCCATTTAGGTATCAAGTTTCAGTAGGAGCTCAAAGTCAGCTTAATTTTATACAATGTAATGTTATCAAAAGTACTTGGAGTTATATAAATAACGTCAAGTAAAAAAGGGCTCACAGTGTGTAGCGTCCGTCACAGAAATATTTAACTAGTGCAATTTTTCTTTCTTCTCCAATTGAACTTGTTTCGTAAAGAGAACTTATAGTATACTTTACATTAGGCTAAAAATATATAGATGTTAATATAGCATTTTATAGAATAATATGTAAAGGAAAGTGTGTAGCGTCCGTCACAGTATATATTTTTTTCTAAAATGATATTTATTAAGTAAAAAATTTACGAACACATGTCTGTGTTATTCATAAAGCAATAGCACTGTCTATATCCACAGATTAAATTTATGGTATTAGGTGTTCAAAAAAATATACTGTGGGACAAATTTGATGCTTTTTAAAAAAAAAATTGGATTTTTGGGACACTCTAACAGCTAGCCACAGCATTCTTGGGACGAACATTAAGACGTTAAAAAAAGTAAAACTTTGAAAAAATATATGTATGTCGTATTTTTGTAAAATATCAAATTGTGCCCAAAAATTGCATTTTTGAACGCGAAATTGAAGAAAAAGGAGATGAAATTCGACAAAACACAATTATTTTCACTGATAATACAACACTATTATTTTCACTGATTTACAAACCCTTAAACGAATATATGAAATATGAATTTTTTCTAATAAAAAACATTCAAGTAAAAACTGTATCGTTTGTCACGTAGCGTCCGCAATAATTTATTTATGGATTTTTGGTGAAACTGGAAACCTTAAAATATTTTATGAATGCAGTTTCGTATTCCTTTGATTTTCCTCTATCTTTAATATATTTACAATTTTTTTATTACTATGATCGATTTGATGAAAATTACGGAAACATATGTTGAAAAAAAGACACTTCCATTATTTGTAGCGTCCGTCACAGCACTTTAAAAGCGAATATCTTTTTCCTCCAAAAGAAGTATGTAAATTAACAAATGCCATTCGATAGCACAATCGATGGGCTAATATTATCGGAAATATGTGTAAAGATATCTAGTGTAGAACGGCAATGGGATACATTTAAGTACAACAAAATCCGTACAAATGTATCGTCAGTCACGCAGGATTTGCCCATATGCCAGAGACCATTACCTCTTAAAAGGTCGAAGTTCTGGGCAAAAATTACATTATTGTTTGAATGTGTCTTTGGAATTTATGTTTCCTAACATCTATTTTATAAAAATTATAAATGTCTATTAATTATTATATCTTATCTTATCTTATATTCTTAAACGAGCAATAATTGTATGTATTTATATATATATATATATATATATATATATATATATATATATATATATATATATATATATATATATATATATATAGAATGACTATCTCGAAAACGGCTCTAACGATTTTGATAAAATTTGGACAGTGGGTATCTTTTTTCATGTATAGGTCGAAGAAGAAGGGACTTTTGGAACCTTTGCCTCTAAGAGGGTAAAAACGGGTAAAAAGATAAAAAATCGAAAACGCTATATCTCCTTAAGTAATAGGTATAGAAACAAAATTTAAATTACGTTTTAAACAGCTTTGAAAATAAACGGACAGGTGTTTGGTACTTTTTTGAAACTATGTCCGATAAGGGGTAAAAAAGGGTGAAAATAGTTTTTTTGGTACCTTTTTAACCCACTCTTATATTTTAAACTAAGGAATATAGAAAGAAATTTTGTACTGCAATCAATAGATGTGAAAGAAATATTGAATACGTATTTGGTACTTTTTTGATTTTGTGGCCAAAATGTGTAAAAAAGGGATAAACTGATAACTTAACATCTACAAAAGTAATATGAATAGGAAAATTATGTTAACTGCTTTCTAATAAAATGTACCGAATTCAATTGGTACCAAAGAAGTACCAATTATGCATATGGAACTTTTTGAAATTATGGGATAAAAAGGGGAAAAAATTAGTAATGTTATAACTTTAAAACAAATGAATGTTTGTCTGTATGTATGTTCTTTATAGAATAGTAAACTGTGAATTTGATCATGTTATGCTCTTTAGCAAAGATGTTGCGGATAAGCCGGCGGAGGTTTTTAAGTTGGTAAACCGAATTTCCGACAAATGGCGCCACTGAAAATTACTAAAAATTAATTAAATCGTAAACTGTACATTTGTTCATACTATGATCTTTTGCAAAGTTGTAGCGCATGAGCCGGCGAATGCTTTTTAATTGGTGTGAATAATTTCCGACAGGTGGCGTTACTGAAAATTACTCAAAGTCAACTTAATCGTAAGCTGTACATATAATCATGCTATAATCTTTAGCAATGTTGTTGCACATGAGCCGACGAAGGTTTCTTAGTTGGTATGAAGAAATTTCGACAGATGGCGCCACTGAAATTTACTTAAAGTTAATTTAATCGTAAACTGTACATTTAATCATGCTATAATTTTTAGCAAAGTTATTGCGGATAATCCGACGAAGGTTTATTAATTGGAATGACCAAAGTCCGACAGGTGGCGCCACTGAAAATTACTCAAAATGAATTAAATCGTAAATACAGACTATAAGTGAATTAAATCATAAACTGTGAATTTGATCATGTTATGATCATAAGCAAAGTTGTTACGCATAAGCAGATGAAGGTTTCTTAGTGGTATGAACGACTTCAGGCGGCGCCACTGAAAACTACTCAACATGAATTAAATCGTAAACTGTGCATTTGATCAGACTATAATCTTAAGCAAAGTTGTTGCGCATGAGTCGACGGATGTTTCTGTTGGTATGACCAATTTTCAAAATTATTTAAAATGAGTTAAACTGTAACTGTATAAAATAAAATATATAAAAACTTTAAAATTTGCCTCAAAATGCAAAACCGCCGCTTTTTGAAAATTTATTTTTTCAAGTGTGTCTGGCCAGGGATCGAACTTGGGCCTCTGGTATGCTAGGCTAGGCGGCTATACCACGGCGGTTCACATATTAATTATTTACTTCACTTAAATTTATTGTATTTATTCATATCCTTTTCTTTTTACTAATACTTAAGTCATTGAACTTTATTGTTCTCCTTTATTCCTTTGGTGTTTAGGGTTATAAAATCAAGAGTTTATTACAAAAGGTCCCAAAACAGTTCAATTATAAAATAAATTAAGGAAGTATAAAAAAGGAAAAAATTTGAATAGGGTTAACTGGACGTTAATAGGAGTAATAGAAATAAATTGTAATACATTTGTCTGCACTAAAAAAATAGATATTTGATATTTGATAGCAAACTAATAACTTTAAGTCTAGGTAAATAGAGGTTTTTCTTATTTATGTTTGTAGTCACCAATAAAAAGATTTAAAAAAATATATTTATATAAATGTTATTTGTTACAATATATTTGTTCCCGTACTCTTACGAAACTGCCCAAAACAGTCCGAAATTGGCAGAAATTACTCAAAAAACAACAATTTGTATTGAAAATTTTGTACCGGAACAATTTTGAGTAAGTTTGGGTTAACTCGTTAAAGTAAAGGAACGCATATAATATTTGTCTACAAAACTGTGATTCCACAATGATTATTAAAAAATCTTTAATAGACTTTTTAAGGAACTAATTAAACGTAAAATAACTAATAATTTTCAACTGAGATGTTTACGCCTAAACTGATGATAATACCCATTAATTGAACAATTTTTGATATCATAAGTAATTATCATGTCATTAAAATGATTCCATTTAATCCCTCATTAGGTTGTAATTAAATGAAATCATTTAAACATTTCCAACTCGTTTAATTTGTTTCAACCATAGACATTACGAAAAGCAATTGATGAACAGGTGAATAAATGAATGTTTCGGTAATTAACGTGTCAATTAAAGATACCACAATTATTAACTTTAATGCCGTTTAAGAACTAAACCCTTAAGAACATAAGCTTTTGATTTAAAATAAATTATTTATCATTTAATATTTTTTACTATAAACTGGTAAAAATATAAAAGTTAAAAAAAAGAAAGTTTATGTTTGTACAAATTTTGCATGTGTTTTTATTTTGTTGACCTGTATGTTGATGTGTATGTTTTTAATACGAGTAATTGTACCTATATACCTTTTATATATGTTTCATACATCAAAAAAAAGAAAAACATGTCTAAATTACTTAACCGTTAATTTTTTTATAATATTAAAAAAAAATTCTTTAACATTTTTGGGAAAAATGTAAAACAACTCAAAAGTGTAGTTTTTTATGAAATCATTTTTGAATTTTGACTTTAATTTTCTGAAAAACTATACAAGGTACATAAATGATTTTTTGCATTAAAAAGGTTTATTTTAGTGCTTTTATAAAACAGTTTAAATAATTTAAAAAAATTAAACCTAAGTGAAATTTTATTTGCAATTAAAATTATGGTGTTTGGAAATTTGTCAATTTTTATAAAATCCTATTTTCTGGATTTGTCTATGAATTCGAGCTAGTTTTTATTTTTGAAATCTTAAGAGAATATATGATGCTTTATAACTGCATTTTAGAAAGTAGCAAAATCGGCTTGACTTTTTTGTTGTATGTTCGGAAACACAAAAATTTTCAAAAAAAAAATAGACAAATTACGGTCAATGCTGTACCTAAAGTGAAAGTTGTACTCTCTTAAATTTTGGTTTAAAATCATCCTAGAACCACACTTTCTACGAATATATAATAAAACATTAACTTTTAATAAAAAACTTCTTCGTAAAATGTAAAAAATTGGCACCATTCTTTTGCCAAAAAATGCACTTTTTTTCGATCAGAGAAAAATATTTGAAATTTCTTAATATTAAATGGTTTGAAATAAGGCCATATGCTCCACTGGGAGTCAAGGACACAAGAAGTGGCTTAAAATATTTAAAAACAACTTTCACTGTTTTATTTCCAGAACTGATGGCTGCATGCACAATGGGTCAAAAACTAAAAACGACGAAAAGAAATATGAGTTTTTGTATTTTTGAAATAAAAAAACTTAAAACCCGTAACTGTTATTATCAGGGACCGTAACTGTTATAACTTCTATCGTAAAAGTCAGAAAGTAAAAGATATCTTTTGAGTTTTATTTTTTCGATAAAAAATAACAGTTATTTTTGACTTCTATTTTTTCGAGCAGAAATAAAAGTTATTTTTTGACTTTTATTTTATGAGCAAAAATAACAGTTATTTTTGATTTTTATTTTTTCGAGCAGAAATTTTTGTATAAATTCATGATAAATTCATTACATTTATGAAAAATTTGTTTAAACAAACATAATTTTTCAGTGAAAATAATTTGAATATGCTCAAATATTAATGGAATTGAGTTTTGCAATCATAATTGGGAATGAAAACACTAAAATAACTTTTATTTCTGTTCGAAAAAATAAAAGTCAAAAATAACTGTTATTTGTACTCAAAAATAAAAGTCAAAAAATAACGATTATTCATGCTCGAAAAAATAAAAGTAAAAAATAATGTTATTTTTGCCCAAAAAAATTAAGGGTTAAAATAACTTTTATTTTTGCTCGAAAAAATAAAAGTTTAAAAAACTGTTATTTTTGCTCAAAAAAATTAAAATTAAAAAAATAACTGTATTTTTTTTTTTTAATAAAAATCAGATTTTGAAAAAACATTGCAGTTTATGAAAAGTTGGTGGTTGAGGTAGCTTTTTTTAATTAAAAATTCAAAAATAACAGTTATTTTCGGTCCCTCGTTATTATAGTGAAGTATGTTTTTTTGTTTCTTTAAGCTGCTCATTCTAAAATATAAAAAATAAATTATAATGGACAATAATTAAAAGAGCTACACAGTCTAAAAGCTTTATTAATTCTGGGGTGGTCTACTTTTACGCCCAATAATTCACCCTGGCAAACACATGATGAACATAAATCCAAAATTCAGAAAAATTGGGTCCACTTTAACATTTCTCTCTTACATACTGATGAAATCAGACTTACAGCTTAGATTTACAGATTTACTACCACTTTTGTTTTGTTTCAAACCACTGTGCAACGGTTGACAATATTTAAAAATTTAATCCTGAAATACATCGGTAGGTATGTTGGAAAGACCACATCAGAAACAAAGGATTGTATACATTTCAAGCCAAGCTATGAATTTAAGTAGCACGAGTTTAAAGTAAAGAATGTAAAAAGTTGTTTCCACGTACACTAAACAACTGCTTGTAAGAAGTGTAAATTGTAGACATTATAACTTTTTTATTGCTAATAAATCACTTCCCCCAAAATTTGTTGTTAAACTACATGTGTTAATTAAATTATATACAAATTTTTATATAAAACACTTAAATGTTCAATTGAATTCATGTAAATATAACTTGTGGTGATAGTTTGTGTTGACATGTTAATTGTTTAAATCGATTTATATTCAATAGTTTGTAACCAAAACCGCCTTAAAACAAATACTTGTGTCACAGTTTTTACTATGCAATCAATGAAAAAATAAACTAAAACAAGTAAGAAAGCGCTATAGTCGGTCAAGTCCGACCATACGATACCCTTCACCACTAAGGTCAAAGGTGTTATTTTTCCTGTTTTAAGACAAATATTTGCTAAATTTTGCCATCATACAAACATTTTCTTAAAACTTATATGTTTAACCTGTTTCTGTCATTTGGACTTATATGAGAGCTAGGGTCAAATGTGGACCGATTATCTCGAAATTTGATTACATTTGTTACAAAACTTGTGTATACAAAAAATAAGTTCAAAATTCTCATTACCTTTAGATTTACGAGCGTTTTAGTGATTTTTGTCTCATTTAGTGCGTTTTTAAAGAGGAGTTTGTATGGGAGCTATGGTCAAATGTGGACCGATTTCAACTAAATTTGGTACAGTGATTTAAGTTTGCATAAGCAGTATTTATTTTGAATTTCATGAAAAAATATTCATATTTGTTGCCAATATATCAATTCCGGGAAGCGGGACCTATTAGAGGTACCATAAACAATAGACCAATTTTGACCAATTTCAATAGCCATGGTGCCATTATCAAAAAAATGATCTGTGCCAAATTTCATCAAATTATCTTTAGAATTG
This sequence comes from Stomorhina lunata, assembly GCA_933228675.1. Classification (NCBI taxonomy): domain Eukaryota; kingdom Metazoa; phylum Arthropoda; class Insecta; order Diptera; family Rhiniidae; genus Stomorhina; species Stomorhina lunata. Next base: position 181,999,913 of record OW121740.1, read on the forward strand.
CGACCTGTAGTTTGATTACAAGGTTTACATGGGGGTCAGACATCGCTAAATCGACTCAGAAAGTGATTCTAAGTCTATTGGTATACTAAAAGGTGGGTCTAACACAAATATTTCTACGCGTTGCATACATCAGCACAAACTTATAATACCCTTTCCACCTATGGTGGTGAAGGGTAAGTAAATACAATAAATAACAAGTAAGAAAGCGCTGTAGTCGGTCAAGCCGACCATACGATACCCTTCACCACTAAGGTCAAAGGTGTTATTTTTCCTGTATAAAGACAAATATTTGCTAAATTTTGCCATCGTACAAACATTTTCTCAAAACGTATATATTCAACCTGTTTCCGTCATTTGGACTTATATGAGAGCTAGGGTCAAATGTGGACCGATTATCTCGAAATTTGGCAAATTGATTACAGTTATTACAAAAATTATGTATGCAAAAAATAAACTCAAAATTTTCATTATCTTTTCTTTAGATTTACGAACGTTTTAGTGATTTTTAGTCTCATTTAGTGCGTTTTTGAAGAAGAGTTTGTATGGGAGCTATGGTCAAATGTGGACCGATTTCAACGAAATTTGGTGCAGTGATTTAAGTTTGCATAACCAGTATCTGTTTTAAATTTCATGAAAAAATATTGATATTTGTGGCCAATATAGCAATTCCGGGAAGTGGGACCTGTGGGAGGTACCATAAATAATGGACCGATTTTGACCAATTTCAATAGCCATGGTCCCATTATCAAAAAAATTATCTGTGCCAAATTTCATCAAATTATCTTTAGAATTACGACCTGTAGTTTGATTACAAGGTTTACATGGGGGTCCAGCCAACCAGACGGACGGACGGACAGACATCGCTAAATCGACTCAGAAAGTGATTCTAAGCCTATTGGTATACTAAAAGGTGGGTCTTACACAAATATTTCTATGCGTTACATACATAAGCACAAACTTATAATACGCTCTCCACATATGGTGGTGAAGGGTATAAATACATTAAATAAAAATAAACATAAATGTTTTAGTTCTGAATATAAACTTTTTATATAATGTAAAAATAATAGTAGCTATAAAAAAGAAAATGAAAAAATTTGTCCACTAATACCAAAAAATATTAGACAATATCATAATAACACCACAATTTCTTTTTAATTTTCTTTGGGTCGATTTCTAAGTTGATTGTAGGAGGGTTTAGATTTAATCAATATTTCGTAATTACACAAATTAACTTTGAACATATTGAAATTTGGCCATTGATAAAATTGTTTGCCCATTAAGTTTTTGAATACAAACAGTTTAAATAAATATGAATTTCCAATATGTTCTTTTTTCTTTTTTTCAATATTTTTTTCTGTTTTTTTTTTTTGTTTTCGTTTACTTAATAAAAATCAAAGATAATCATCTAATAAAAAAAAATAAATAAATGAAAATTACATTAAATCTAAAAGTCTTTATAAACCATAAAATCGTTAAAAGAAAAATCAAAATCGAAAGCATTTGCTTTTAAGTAAAAACTTGCTGTTTTTATGAATTTTTATTGCCGATTATTTTATTTTAAAATCCCGTATATGGCAAAGAGCTATTTTTTTCCATAAGTATTCTTCTATTATAAAATAATAGAAGTGGAAAAAATACTTAGGGAACATTAGAAGTGTAATAAAAATATCCATATTCATATTATTTTATGAATATATAAGATTGTCTATAAATATTTGTTACATTTTCATTCATTTGAATGGGACGAACAAGTACAACTCGCACATTTTGATGCGAATCAATATTAGGGTGATGCAAAATTTGTTGAGGCAATTTTAAAATCGACACTTACCTAAATAATTCGATGTTTCAGTTTTAAACATTCATTCATCTCGATTAAGTTATAACCCTGCAAAGAAAAGATATTTTACATTGTTACATTATTTGAAGATTCAACTTTTCTCATATTTTCAGTTAAAGCTTATTTTATCCAGATTTCTTTTTAATACAAAAGCTAAATTTCAGTATTTTCGTTAATTATGTAAATCATTTTGTAATAATATCAAATATGGATAAATAACCCATTTGAGTCACAGAAGCTGGCCGGTTTGAAATAATATTTTAATTGATTAGACGAATTGTGGATAAAAGCAAATGTCATAATATTTTCTTTTTAATATCCATACTCAAATTTTTTACTGCCCTAATGATTTTGTCTTTATAGACCGCCATATTTGACCGATTAAGATAAAATCTGCCATGAAGCTGATAACTATTAATTTTTTCATTCAGTAAATTTTTATTATAATGGATATTATTTGCAAACATGAAAATAATGAAACAAAGAAAAGAATATAGGCAGACAAATCCTATCACTTTGTATTTAAATAAGAAACTATTGCAAATAGGAAAAAAAATATATCAATAATTTTTATTTCAAAAATAACCCAGCAAAACTTTGGTAATGGCAAGTACTCTGATAATTGGTTACCTTGTAACGACTACAACATACCATCCGAATAATAATAAGTAAGAAGTACTTATTTGTAATTAAGATGGTAATTTAAACTGAATGGCCCCGGTTCAAATCCCACCAAGGGCAATAATTTTTTTTAGTTTTTTTTTTATTAAAAGAGTCTTTTTAAATGATTTTTGAATTTTAAGAACTTAAATATTATCTTCTGTAAAAAAAATTTGTAAAACTAACTCACGTTAATGAAAAAATACCATCATGAGTCAATTTTGATTATGTACGGGATGTTGAATACCAAAAACGATTCTAATTGGTCTTAACTTGGTAAGCCCAACTTATCTGGGTCATCCTTCATCTCAACTGTGGACGCACACCTCCTCATGGTATTACCCGGGGAGCTAGTTTAACACCCATTAATATTGTGAGTTAACATGTTCCGAGAGTTGTCCCATAAGATCGATAAAAATGGGTTAGGATTACGGGCTAGCTCTTGAAAAAAAAAAATACAATGAAGAGGATAAAATTAGAATTGAAATGTCCCACTACCTAATGTTAGAGGAGGATGTCCGAAACTTCGATAGAAAGACCAAGATCGAAATCTATGGAATTCTAAAATATGCTCGGACTTTGACCTTAACAGGTTGTAACATTTAAGTAAGTAAGAGTCAATTTTATATAAAAACTTATACAAAAAAGAAGATTTAAATTGTTTAAGTTTTAAAATAATTTTAAAAAAGTTTTAAAATAATTACAAAAAATTGTATAAAAATATCTTTCCAAAAATTACAACAAAGTAAAAAAAGCAGGGAAAAACAAAGTTATTTTCACATGATTTTGGATCTAAAAATAAAAATTGTTTATATTAATTATAAGCTGCTAAGTTTTCAACATATGAAGTAGCTCAGTGGAAGAGTCTCTGCCTAGCAGTCGGAGGGTCTGGGTTCGAGCCCCCATGGGATCATAAAAAAAATTTGTATTTCGTTTAAAAATATATGTTTTTAATAAAACAACAACAAAAAACTTGTTGCTGTTGTTGTTGTTGCTTTCAAATTTCTTACCCAAGTCATTACTTTTCTGCAATTGGTAAGTACTTGTCTCCAATGACATCCCCATGTTAATGTAATGACTTAAACAGCGAATGAGTAAGTAGTTCATATTCAATAGTTTAACTGTTTAACTCATTATTTTGTAATGAAAAGTTTTACTGGGAAGATATTCGAATTTCGACTCCAAATTTTTCTTAAGTTTTCAAAATGACTTTTGCAGATAATTAAGTACAATTTAAAATTATCGAATTTTTAAATCTATAACGAGTTGATATCGGCCATCTAATTACAGCAGCATCATTCAAACTTTTTGTTATCTTTTGAGTCCAGGTGAATAAAAACCATCAGCACTGAAAACGCCACTAATGGTATGTGGTTTCGCACAGCACATTAGGTTGAAATTTTTAAAAAAATTTGGAATTCAAGAGCTTTTAAACGGTAAGCTTGATTATCATGAAATTTCACATGGGGAGGAGTATTCGAGTTTAAATTTAGAATTTGGAGTACATAGACATATCAGGAGGATAGCTATATGCCTTCAAAGTAGGGCACCTCGGGTTTTTCGAAAATTCAAAACGATCCTGAGGCCACATTTTGATCCGATATAAAAGATTTTTATATGTATGAAATCTGCTAGCTGAGATCTACAAAAATAATTGCTATCTCCTGTAGTTTATTAGATATTCGACTTTAAAATTTGATGACCAAATTTTTCAGGAAATTTGTTTTGTTTTATTTCTAAGGAATGTATAAATCACAAAAAAAAAGAATTGATGGATAATATTAAGCCGATCAAAAATGATATGTATTTAAGTTTAAATTTTAAAAAAAGTTAATTTGTTATCGTTTTTAGCCCAAAAAGTGATAACATTATTTTCGAGATATTCAAAATCATGTTAAGAAACACATATGGCACTTGTTCAACAAGAGGGTATTAACTCAAAATTTTTAAATTTTCACTTTTTAGAAGAAATTGATGTGACGTGGTCTTATCTGCCTAATGTAAAAATCTGACATCATTTTCACTATAATTTTGCCAAAAAACTACAGTTTTACCCCTCTTCTTTATATGAAAGTAGTAGTAAAATAAAATAGTTTTTTGACTCTACTGAAAATTTTAAAATTTTGAGTTAATACCCTCTTGTTGATCAAATGCGATATGTATAGTATTTACAATTTTTGGAAAGGGAACATAATAAGGAAAACTAAAAGTGGATTTATGGTCCAATATTTTATTTCGTCTTGACGCTAAAGCCTCTTAAAAAATACCAATTTTTTATGCTGTTTCTCACCTATGCCCAACTTTCTCCATTCGAAAACCTAGAATCAAAAATTAAAAACAAGTTTTTTATATACTTAGATGTTATTAGTATCCTGTACAAATAACGAAAATTTGTACCCCAGAATTATTTAGAGATATATTCATAAAAAAACTAAAAAAAAAATAGTTTTTGGGGATTTTCAAAAAATGTTTGGGAATTGTCGGTTTGGATCCGGTATTAGCAAAATATTTTTTTTGTAGATCTCAGCTAGCAGAATTCGTATCTTTTATATTGGATCAAAAATGTGGATCGCCCTACTTTGAGCTCCACTCCTGATAAGTCTACAGATTCAAAATTCAAAATTTAAGGTCGAATACTCCTCCTTAATTGCCACTTGAATTTTATGATATTCGAGCTTGCCATTTAAAATTTCTTGACTTATTTCCCTAAATTTTTTTCATGTCAGTAATTTTGGCATGGTCATCGAATAGTGCACGAAAAAGTTAATATAACTTTCGATAAAGTCAACCAATTTCAATAGAAAACAAGTAAGCAAGTGCTATAGTCGGCCAAGCCCGACTATACGATATCCTTTACAACTAAGGTCAAAGGTGTTCTTTTTCCAGTATAAAGACAAATATTTGCTAAATTTTGTTATCATAAAAACATTTTCTCACAATTTAATTATTTAAGCTGTTTCCGTCATTTGGACGTATATGAGAGCTAAAGTCAAATGTGGATCGATTATCTCGAAATTTCGCAAATTGATTACAAACATTATGTATGCAAAAAATTAACTTAAAATTATCATTATATTCAAATTTACGAGCGTTTAAGCGATTTTTTGCTCATTTAGTGCGTTTTGACAGAAGAGTTTGTATGGGAGCTATGGTCAAATGTGTACCGATTTCATCGAAATTTCAAACAGTGATTTTGGTTTACATAAATTTCATGAAAAAATATTGATATTTGTGGCCAAAATATAAATTCCGGGAAGTGGGACCTATGGGAGGTACAACAAATAATGGACCGATTTTGACGAATTTCAATAGCCATGGTTCTACGATCAAAGTGATCTGTGCCAAATTTTCATCAAATTATCTTTACAATTGCGACCTGTATTTTGATAACATGGTTTACATGGGGGTCAAGCCCCCATGTAAACCGTCCAGACGGACGGACTGACATTGTTAAATCGACTCAGAAAGTAATTCTATGTCTATTGGTATACTAAAAGGTGGATCTAAGACAAATATTTGTATGCGTTACATACATCAGCACAAACTTATAATGTCCTTCCACCAATGCACAGAGGGAGAATACGGCCAAAACTCAATAACTTGGTCATTTCTTGACTTTTGTTCTTGAAATTTTTAGTGTATATAAATAATATACTTTTAGTTAAACTGAAATAGTTTTTCTAAGAAAATATAAAGTCTGTGGTCACTTAAAACTGGACTAATAAACATGCTGAACAAATCGTTGCTGGCGATTATAAAAATGATTTACTTAAATAGGATAATATATGAAAAGAATACCTATCATACGATACATGACTTGCCAAAATCGGACATTTCCTTTCAGAGATATTGGGCTTATACTATGAGCTTATAACCAGATTTTGTATGCTTCTAACAAACCTATAGAAAAACTCTAAACATAGAATGTGTTTTTAAAAAATATTTACGAGGCCTTGAATAATATAAAATTTGCAGATTTTACAATTTTTATTGCGTCCACATTTATGTGACCACTACCTATATACTTAAATAAAATTAAAAATTTTGTTGTTTTTTTATCTTTATATATAAATTTTGCATAGAATTAGAAAGGAAACTAAAGAAAATGACATAAAAATATTACATCACGCCCTTAATTCACTTCAAGTAGTGATTTTTTCGCGATAAATTACAAAAAATTGTGAAAAAGGGGTGTTACTAAAAACATTATAATTCTTAAATTTGGATGCAAATGGATATGAAATTCATAGAGCTTGTTAATAATTCAATTCAGCTATTAGAGAGTGTTGTGCTTCAACCTCTAAAAATCTCTAAAAAAAATTCGCGGTCTATTAAACTTTTTATTAAAGTTTTTTCTTTTAATTTTTTTATGGTTGTTTTAACTGCTCGAATTCTAAATGAAGCTTAAATCAAAAAATATCGAAATTGGCGCGGTTAATTAGTAAAAGGTATCTACTTTTTAATCCAAAAAAGAAGAAGTTAAAATTTTAGACGTATTCCAAAATTAAGTGAATTTTATGTATGGGTTCAAATATGCAAATAATTTTATTAAAAACATATAAACAAAAATCCAAACTTTGATTAATTATTACAGCCTTAGTAGGCAATGCAGTATGGTAAAAATTTGGGATTACATGTTTTGAAATGTCAGCTCTGATCTGACACTAAAATTTCCTAAAAAAAAATAAAAATATTTATGGGGGTTTTGGCCGAAATTTCCTACTGTGCAATGGTGGTGAAGGGTATAAAAAGGTTTGTATAGTAATTTTCGGCTATAGGCCACAGCTATAGTTTCACAACTTTTGTGGACTATAAGCGAATTTGGACTATAACCGATTTTTTTTATAAGCCACTTTATGGATTATTAGCGAACCTGGATACAATCCACCATTGGACTATAAGCGAACCTGTGCCATTTTGGACTTTATACAAATTTTTATTTTTTTCAATAAAAACACTTTTTTTAAAAAATAAAAGTTTAGTTCATAACATAATCAAATATTTATTCTAACAAATCAATAACACAGATCAACAAGATTTTGTGGCACGAGATTTCTTGACCAAATCTAAATGGCTTTGGTCTCTAGTTTTCGAGATATAATTTTATCAATAAGTCGTTTCCATATTTTTCTTAATCCGCTTAGACATTTTAGGGATATCATAGAATTCACACCAAAATATTGTTAAAACAACTTAAAGACAAAACTATCGCCGAAATTTTATTTTTTTGCTTATTAAATAGAATGAATAATTTGTATGAAATACGATAAAAACTTGCAAGTGACAATGAAAGGAATGGACTATAGCCGAAAATTACTGTAATAGTAAATTTTGTGTAAATTTATATTTTACTAGCTGACCCTACAAACGTTGTTTTGTCTAAATGGCTCTATCTCCTTAAGTTTCCAAGAAAATCGAAGTCATTACGTTATTCAGATGAGTCATAAATTATCCCTTGTGGTGGATCACCCTTAACATTTGGCGGTATAAAAATTTGATGTTGACCGATTCTCACATATTTTATCTGAAAAAAGTCGGCCAGGACAAAGGGTCTCATCGTCCATTATAAAGCAATTATGTTTTCGCAATTTCGCTTCCTTATTATTTCTGGAATTTCTTTAAGGCACCTTTTGTACTTTATTTGACTTCAATATATAAAATATTTACGCTTTATTTTTAAAATCTCAGTTCTTAGTATAACATTTTATATTAAATTTGTTTTTAGAAATTTACGAGAATTTGGAAATCCAAAAATGATGGTCAATAAATATTTAATAAATTTTTAAATGAACATTGTATTTTTCCTGTCAGTATTAAAACATTTATCTTCATCTTCAGTTAATCGCTTATTTATGCCAAAGTGTAAAATCACAGGTGCAACTGATAACAAAATATGTTAGGTTTCTCATAAAATTTATTAAAACTTTAATATTCTTGTAAAGGAAAAGTTGATGGTAAAAATTGTTTTCCTTCTTTATTCATAATTTTACTTCTTCTTAAACTTTTAATACAGCAATCAGAGAGAATAAAGCATTTAAGGTAGGAAAACGCAAAAATGTTCACAATTCAGTTAACAAAATTAAGCAAACACAGCTCATATTTATTCTATTGAAAACTAACGGTGGGTATCTATTGAATTTCGAATTGTTTAAAGTAGCAGGGGAATAATTCTGAAGAAAAGTTAAAGTTGGTTTCACCATAAAAATGTTTATGAAAATTTTGTTGAAAACTTTTAAAACAAGAAACCTTTAGAGAAACTAAGAGATATTTGACGAAAATTTTCAAAATTTCAAATGAAATAGACTCTTTGGAATAAAAACAACACTAAGGAAATGCAAGAGAATTTATATGGGGTCATGCACTGAAAGAAATTCAGGTGAGATGTAAAAAAATAGTACGAAAGAGAAACTAAGAGATATTTGACGAAAATTTTCAAAATTTCAAATGAAATAGACTCTTTGGAATAAAAACAACACTAAGGAAATGCAAGAGAATTTATATGGGGTCATGCACTGAAAGAAATTCAGGTGAGATGTAAAAAAATAGTACGAAAGTCATTTGTTTTCTTAATTTTTTATGTATTCTGTGCTATTTTAGGCAATTTAAGTAAAATTTAATATTCCGAGTCCACGAAATACGAGTATTTCATAAATTTTTTCTTTTATGAGATTTTTTCGGTGTAGTCACACAAATCAACTCAAATCTCAAACGAATTATGAAGCAATTTCTTGAATAAATACAATACTCCAGAAAATCTTTGAATGTGTTCATGATAATTTTTGGTTTTAACTTAGTCTCAGGCAGTGTTGTCATATTTTTTTTTGAAAAACTTAATTTTTTTCGAAAAAAATCTTTTTTTCAACAAAAAAAAAACTTTTTTTGTTCAATAATAAAGAAACTCCAATATTATATGTGCTTTTAGTATAATTTTATTAAAACAAAAAACATAAAGTTATACAATACTCACTTATAATATTTAACAAAACGAAAAAAAAAATTGATATTAACTCTGAAATTCCTTTAGTCAAAACATAGTAAAACATATAGCACAGATCGTCTGCTAAAATACAATAGGTCTTATCTAACATTTCAAAATGTAGAGTACTTTTTTAATTTAAATCTGAAGAGTTTAATGTTTTCTGGATATTTGTTTTGATGCAATATGGTTAATACTGTCGATTTTTACTTTTTTTAGCTAGGGCCCTTTGCATTTCAGTTAACGATGTGTGTGTAATTAAAATTAATGTATATTTAATAGAGATCTTAGTAAAAACATATATCAATTGAGGTCATTAATTGTACATTGTTTTATTAAATTTTAGTGCCATTTCATTTGGTGCAATGAAATTTGTACAATTACTGTAATTTTTCTTCAAAAAATCATTTGTTCTTAAAATACCACATAAAGTTGGTATTTCTAATTTGTTTCTTGTTTTATTTTTATTTAAATTAATTTTTGAGAATATTCGTTCAACATTTGCAGTGGATATAGGAACTGATAGAACAGCATAAACAATTTTTTTCAAATGAGGAAAAACTTCAGATCCGTCACAACGTTTTTGTTTAAATATGCTCTCCCAAAATTTTTCAATATTTTGTTCATTTGATAGATTTAGTTTTGCAAAGTCAAAATGGAGAAGCTCCCGCCATTCATCATCGACTTCTTGAATCTCATTCGTTCCTATTACATTTGGCAAAAAGCCACACAATTGGAAAATACTCTTTTTTGTACCTTTTACAACATTAATTGGTGAAAAATCCTCAACGGATTTAAGAAAAGGATTATCAAAATCAAATCTTTTTAAAAGGCCATTACAGAGTTCTATGTAGAATTTTAAACAGTGATCTCTAAAATCCATTTCATCCGATACGGATAATTTAAAAGAATTCAAAGCTAAAGATACTTCGGCTCCTAAATAAATGTTTTTGAGATCTTTAAGATACATTACATTATTTACATCAATTCTATTGAATGATTCAAAATCAAGGTACTCATTCTTTATTATATATTCAAATATTGTGCGATATAAACGTTTTATCTCGGCATTAAGTAAGTGTATTTGAGCACTTTCATTTTGAAATAATGTATTTAACTTATTGATCTCATGTAATATGAATTTTAAAAAAATTAAGTACAATTCAAATTTTGGATTCTGTAAAATTTCTATTATTCTTTGGGTTGAGTTAAATTTCTCCAAATCTTCATGCAAGAAGAAAAGTTTTAAGACATCTAAACGGCTCAGAAGTTGATTCACGGTGGCTTCGAGGGAAAGCCAACGTGTTTGGGAGGGGTGCAACATTTTTCTAGGCTTATAGTCTAATAAAGTTTGTAGATCAGCAAATAAGTCTACTCTCTTGGGACTATTTTGAATAAAATTGTAAATGTCTCTAGCACCACCATCAACGAATTCGGGTAAAAACTTGCACGCACTATTAGCGCAAAGGGCAAATGAATGACAGGTGCACTTAAATATAATAAGGTTTGGGCAATCTTGTTTCAAAAGTGTTGCTACTGAGTGGTTGCCACCTGTCATTACATTTGCTCCATCTGCAGAAAAGCCCACTAAATTGTCTTTATAATTAATATTATTTTCTTGAAACGCTAAAACAATAATTTCATAAATGCCAACAGCATTACAATTTTTTACTTTGACAAGATTAAAGAAAAAATCACACACCTTGCCATTAAACTCCATTCGGACAACTAGTGATAACACCTTTGTTACCGATATATCCGTGGATTCGTCCACACATAAAGAAAAATAGTTTACTCGAAGCATAGCACAGAGTTCTTCGTGATGAGTTGCTCCAATAACATTCTTCACTATTGCTGTAGTTTTCGTCTTAGCGCATGAATTTTTTTTTATTAGTGGTGAATCTTCAATTGTATTTTGTAGCATCAAAATCAAGTGATCCATAGCCAGAAATGGTATGTTGTGTTCCACGCAGAAAGCGGCCAAGTGAAGTTCAATATTTGAAACTTTTTTATTAAAAGTGCCCATTCTGTTGAAGACTAAAGTGCTCCCAGCTTGGACTTTAAGGGCCTTTGCTCTTTCCTTGTGCTTTGACGTTCTTGCATGCACCTTCAAATCAGCTATTCCACCAGTTGCTTTTATTTGGCAATTGCAGATTTTACAAAGTGGAAAATCGTCATCGCCTTTCTTAATCCAGTCTTTTAATAAAATGTCTTCTTCCCAAGATTTCAAGTAATTTACATTCTTCCGTTTTTTTGGTGCACAATGTGGGGTATCCACTATTTCTATTACATCTTCCGAGATGGTTTCATCGTTTCCATCATTATTACCTTTCGATGTATGAAATTATTAGTCTGAAAATTTACAAATAAACAGAACTTACCTTTTCTTGCTAAGAACTTATCCATTTTAATTGAAAAACTTTAAATATTTTTTTTAAACTTCAAAATAAATGAATCCTGTTTTCAATTTGGATAAACAAATTCAACAGAAATAACGGAACAGCACACATAATTATATACATACATACATAGTAAAGCAAAACAAAAACGAAAAGAAAAAAAACTTGATGTCACTATTGTATTAAAAAGGTAGTCAGCAAAACATTGTTGCAATAAAAGGCATTAAAATAATTGTGTATCAGAGGCGGGAAATTAAAATTAAATTGAAAATTATTTTGTAAAAATTAAAACTTGCAATATTTGAAAACACAATATTATTTTCATCAACACTTTAAGTAGAGCACATACATTTTCAAAAAAAAATCTTTTTTTTGAGAAAAAAAACTTAAAAACTTTTTCGTACCCAAAAACCTTGCAAAAAAAGATAAATCTTGCAATATGACAACGCTGGTCTCAGGTAACATATCAATTGGAAGTCCCAAAGTGACGGATGAATATGACACAATTTGCGTAATTGAGCTAATATTTCAAATTTAAATTAAAGTAAAATACCAGAAATATTTATTTACCAATATTTTAAAGGAAGAATAAAAAAATTTTGCAAACAAAAAATGACAAAAAACTAAGATAAACCTTTCAGTTCCATAAACTAAATAAAGTCTTCAAAATGACAAAAGTTTTAATTTTGTTGTGAAATCATTCTGGGTTTCGTTTCAGACAATCTACAAGCTTTAGTTTTGAACTACTAGACCAAAGTACTAGACTCTATGATGGGATTCATTTTTATTTGTCTCCATGTTGGTGTGAAAATATTTATAGAAAAGAAGAAGATATAATAATGTATCAAAGATTTGCACTTGCTCCCTGAGCTTTGCACGATAAACGTACCACAACAAAAAACACTTGAGGAAAGAAAATTTATGTAAATCCCTTTTATTTTTATTGAAGCAAAAAATTAAATAAAAATATAGAAAACTATTAACAAAAGGAAATAGGCAAAAACTGTTAAAAAAAAAAAAGAAATAACGTACGTACATATGGAACCCGTTCGATTGGCAAAATCCAGAGTAAGAAAATCATTTTTTCACACTCAAACACAATTTGAACATATTTCTGTAATATCCCAGCAAAATTTTGATAATAGGAAGTACTCTGGTAATAAATTACCTTGTAGTGACTACAACATACCCTATGAATAACTTATATGTTTTTACAATAAGTAATTATTTGTAATTCGAATGGCGGGTTCAAATCCCGCCAAGGCCAAGCTTTTCTTAACTGTTAAATTTTTTTTTTAAGTTTTTTTAGGTAATGATTGCATTCTTTGAATGATCTGAATTATTTCTTTCTCATAGAAATTCCACCTAGTTGATAATCTTCACAGGGGATAAATAAGTCTTAAATTTTTATATATACATATATGAAGACTTTATTTTGAAAGTGAAATAAGTCCACATTTCAAAAAAATTAAGTTAATGATGGGGAAGAGTTCTGCAATTGTGGATCTTACTATGCGAAAAATAATTAATTTTAAACTTACAAAACCTACTAAAATATTTACAGTCAAACATTTTGTAGCTAACGATTTGATACACATTTTTATTTTGAAAGTGGTTAAATTCCCATATATTTTCCGATTTAAGAGAAAAAATTATTCACACAAAATAAAAATTGTAAATTTATTTGTTTTGAAAGTGGAATAAGTCCAATACATTTTTAATATTAAAAGGAAATGGTTCTTCAAACAAAATTATATTTTTTTAATGCATTTTTAAATTCTAAAAAATATCTATCAGAATGCTTTTAACTTTTCAAAAATTTACTCTTAAGAGGATATTTTTCAAAAATTTACTTTTTATAGGAAATTTTTCAAAAATTTATGTAAGAAATTTAAAAAAAAAAATACTTTTTATAGGAAATTTTTCAAAAATTTACTTTTTATAGAAAATTTTTCAAAAATTTACTTTTTATAGGAAATTTTTCAAAAATTTACTTTTTTTTGGAAATTTTTCAAAAATTTACTTTTTTTTTAGGAAATTTTTCAAAAATTTACTTTTTATAGGAAATTTTTCAAAAATTTACTTTTTATAGGAAATTTTTCAAAAAATTATTTTTTATAGGAAATTTTTCAAAATATTACTTTTTATAGGAAATTTTTCAAAAATTTACTTTTTATAGGAAATTTTTCAAAAATTTATTTTTTATAGGAAATTTTTCAAAAATTTACTTTTTATAGGAAATTTTTCAAAAATTTACTTTTTTTAGGAAATTTTTCAAAATTTTTTTCAAAAATTTTTAAATCAAAAAATTAATATTTTGAAATGTTTGTTTTGAAAGTGGTATAAGTCCATTAAACCCGCTAAAAAACGCATTTCCAAATGGTTTTTATAAATTTATTTTTATGAAAGAAAAATTTTGATAGGTTCTGATCAAAACTTAAGATTGAATTTACTTAAATTGGTCACCTATATTTTTAAAAACATCAAAAAGCAAAACCCTTTATATCTCAATTTAAAGAATATGGACTTATTCCACTTTCAAAATAAGGTCTTCATACATACATTTTTTCATATCTTTTTTAAAGACTTTTTGTCTAAGATCTTAAAAGAAAATTTATGTATCATTTCAGAAATGATTTAATGCGATACATTTGGTATTTTAATGAGCAAGTAATAAAGACATACATGACATGAGTTTTTTTTTATAAATAAATAAATATTTTAAAAAATTTTGCTCGATGACTTGACTAATAATAATAAATAATTTTAAGAAAAAATTCTAAAATCATTCAAGTGATTCATTGGGTTTAAATTAATGATAAATACACTTAAGGTGTTTGACATGATAACTAAACTGATACTAATATTAATTCAAATTGAACAAGTTCTATATTAAAAATAAGCAAAAAAGTGCTATAGTCGGTCAAGCCCGACCATACGATACCCTTCACTACTAAGGTCAAAGGCGGTCTTTTTCCTGTATAAAGAAAAATATTCAGTTGTTACAAAAAGTATGTATTTAAATAATAAACTTAAAATTCTCATTATCTTAAGACTTACGAGCGTTTTAGTGATTTTTGTCTCATTTAGCTCGTTTTGTCAGAAGAGTTTCTATAGGAGCTATAGTCAATTAAGCAGTATTTGTTTCATGAAAAAATTTGATATTTGTGGCCAATATCAATTCCGGGAAGTTGGACCTATGGGAGGTACCATAAATAATGGACCGATTTCGACGAATTTCAATAGCCATGATCCCACTATCAAAACAATGATCTGTAACAAATTTCATCAAATTATCTTTAGAATTGCGACCTGTACTTTGATTACATGATTTACATAGGGGTCCAGCCAGTTGTCTATCCAGACGGACGGACGGACTGACATCGCAAAATTTACTAAGAAAGTGATTCTAAGCCTATTGATATACTAAAAGGTGGGTCTAAGACAAATATTTCTATGCGTTACATACATCAGCACAAACCCTTTCCACCTATAGTGGTGAAGGGTATAACAAGCAAGAAAGTGCTATAGTCGGTTAAGCCCGACTATTTGATAAACCACTGAGGTCAAATGTCTGCTTTTCTTGCATAAACCCAAATATATATTGTATATTTTAGCCAAATTTTGTCACCTTATAAAAATTTTTTAAAGACTTTTATCAAAGACAAATTTCAGTTTCGAAAAAGCATTTAAATATTCATTCTTCTTTTCTAATAAACATGTGACCAATATATAATTTCATAAATTATTCGCAGAAATCAAGCAGAAGAAAAATTACACAAAATTGATGATATCTCAAAACTTTAATTTTCGACTTAAGCTACTCTTCCATATTGCCAAAGAATATATTTATGTTGCACTTTCAAACATTGAGTTGGCGTAGGGTCGTTTTGAAAACTCCATAAAAAAGAGAGTATAGCGTTTTTATTTTAATTCGTAAACAATTAATGTTCACTTTTATTCAATGAGAAAAAGCTAAGGCACATACACGTGCTCATGAAATGTATGTTTGTTTGTGCGTTTTTCATTTTCTTTATCCACTTTAATTTTACATTTGAAAGAAAAAAAATGCATGGAGTGCAATATCTTTGTATATTATTGCCTTTGCTTTTATTTGGTCATTGGCCCTCTTTTAGGAGCCAGGGTCAAATGCAGACCGATTTGCTGAAAATATAGTAATTCGTCATTGGGATCTATGGCCAAATATGGATTTGATTACAAGTTTGCAGGGAAGCCTGTGAACCTAAGTTTATTGGTATACTTAACATTGAGTATCAGATCAATAACTCAATGCGTTACATACACCAGCACAAACTTATATACCTATTTACCTACGTGGTGAAGAGTTTTTCGAATACTATTTGAATGGCCTTGGCAAACGTTTAAGAACTTTTTTGTCGAACACGAAATAAATGATAAAGCTTGTTACTAAATGATATTGATGTATTATAGACATCGATGTCCTTAAAGTTTTGCAAAAGAGGAGAAAGTTAATAAATAATATTTTTAAAAGTCATACATATTTATTCATTTTTCATCTCATCTTTTCGCCAAAAGTAAAAAGGTACATGTTCTTCTTGTCATAATAAATTTTCAACCAAATAAATTCTTGTCTCGTTTAACCGGAGAAAGGTGGCGTCAGTAAAGAGGACAAAAATTCGTTAGTCTCATTTTAATTTTGGACGGACTTACGGTAAAATGAATGAATTTGTATTATAGGCTATCCCAAGATATTGTAAACGGCGTCGTACATATTTAACGTGTCAGCATCAACGTGAATATTTAGCTGTTTTTTCGTTATTTAAAATATAAAAAAATTCTTCAATGATGCGTGAAAATGTTTTGCTTTTCTTTTTTATTGTTTTAGATATTGTTTTTATTTTGTAAATTTTTTGTTATAGGTATCGTCTGTCCGCCTTGCCAAATAAACAATTATGTTTAAAATTTAGAAGAAGGGGGAAGGAAGCAGTATAACTAAATATTTGTATTATTTTCAATATTGTATACATACTTGTTTTTTCTAATAATAGTTCTTGGTAATAATTTGTTGTAAATTGTTATAAATATGACAATATGTATGTATATACATTAGGGTGACAGGAAAATGTTATTTCCTTGATTTCAAATGTTTTTATATGGTATATTGTGACACTAGGTCTAAAAGTTTAGATCTGAAAATTTGAGCCAAATCGGACAACGTTCTAAAGGCGCGCATCGGGCCCAAATTTTAAGAGCCCATTTGTATGGGGGAAAATGGGTTATTTTTTTGTTTTTGTGAAATTTAGACCAAAACCAAATAATTTTTACAGGAAAACATATTAAAGAGAACTAACACAGCTTTATTTCAAATCGTGAAAGACGAAAATCCATGGGGTAGTTTAAAAGTTATTGCAGTTTTTCCCCCGAAAACTCATGACCTTGAAAACACGCCTAAGGATATGCACCAAAAATTATGTGTTGTAAAAAAGAAATTTTAAAGTTAGTCATGATTTATCATTTAATGACTTGTAACTAGTAAATAGTTCAGTTTTGCTTAAATGTAATCAAATTTACTTAGTTTTTTCATGTTGGAAAATGGTACATTTTTCTCACGTCGGTTTCAAAAATCATGTTTTAATTTTTTGAAAATTTTGTTCAATAAATATTACAAATTAAGAATTTGCTTTCCAGTGTGTTAAAACAGACAAATGGAAGAATAAAACCCCAAAATAATTAGGTCGATATCTTGAACTGTTTCGCCGTAGCTGCAATTTCAAATTGAAGAATTTCGCGAAAATGAAAATTTTTGGGCCAAATTCGAGTAAATGCTCAGTAAATTTTACTTGTATTTAATTTTAACAAAAATAATAAAAAGTCTGTTTTAACACACTGGAGAGCAAATTCTAAATTTGTAATATTTGTTGAACAAAATTTTGAAAAATTAAAAAATGATTTTTGAAACCGACCTGAGAAAAATGTACCATTTTCCAAAATGAAAACCACTAAGTAAGTTTGATTATACATACATATACATATAATTATATTTTAACAAAACTGAACTATTTGCTAGTAACAAGACATTAAATGATATATCTTGTCTAACTTTGGAATTTCTTTATTTACAACATACAATTTTTGATGCATATCCTTAGGTGCGTTTTCAAGGACATGAATTTTCGGTTGAAAACTGCAATAGCTTTTAAACTACCTCATGGATTTTCTTCTTTCATGATTTGAAATAAAGCTGTGTTAGTTCTCTTTAATATTCTATTATTTTTTCTTGTAAAAATTATTTATTTTTAGTCTAAATTTCGCAAAAACAAAAAAAATAACCTATTTTTCTCCATACAAATGGGCTCTTAAACTTTGGACCCGATGCGCGCCCATAGAACGTTGTCCGATTTGGCTCAAATTTTTAGATCTGCGACTAGAGTCGCAATTTTCCGTAGAAAAAGTTATAAAATTCGAAAAATCATTTTCCTTCATACAAACAATTTTCACCCTAATATACATACATATGTATGTTGTTCTATAACTTTGACGAAACAACCCAAACTTAATCTAAAGTGTTCCCGTACAAAATTTTCAATACGAATTGTTGTTTTTTGAGTAATTTCTGATAACTTCGGTCTGTTTTGGAAAGTTTCGTTAGACTACGGGAACAAACATAATTATTAATTAGGACCCCAGTAAAACTTTTCATTACCAAATAATGAGTTAAACAGTTAAACTATTGAACACGAACTACTTACTCATTCGCTGTTTAAGTCATTACAATAACATGGGGATGTCATTGGAGGCAAGTACTTACCAATTGCAGAAAAGTAATGACTTGGGTAAGCAATTTGAAAGCAACAGCAACAACTTTTTTGTTGTTGTTTTATTAAAAATATATACTTTTAAGCAGTAGCAGCTTATATTAATATAAACAATTTTTATTTTTAGATCCAAAATCATATGACAATAACTTTGTTTTTCCCTGCTTTTTTTTTGCTTTGTTGTAATTTTTGGAAAAATATTTTTATACGATTTTTTGTAATTATTTTAAAACTTTTTTAAAATTATTTCAAAACTTAAACAATTTAAATCTTCTTTTTTGTATAAGTTTTTACAAAAGATTGACTCTTACTTACTTAAATGTTACAACCTGTTAAGGTCAAACTCCGAGAATATTTTAGAATTCTATGGATTTCGATCTTGTGCGAATATTCTCCAATTTTATAGGCCAAGCTTTGAAAAATGTTCCTCTACTTGGTCTTTCTATCGAAGTTTCGGACATCCTCCTCTAACATTAGGTAGTGGGACATTTTAATTCTAATTTTATCCTCTTCATTGTATTTTTTTTCAAGAGAGGGTTACTAGCCCGTAATCCTAACCCATTTTTATCGATCTTATGGGACAACTCTCGGAACATGTTAACTCACAATATTAATGGGTGTTAAACTATCTCCCCGGGTGATACCATGAGGAGGTGTGTGTCCACAGTTGAGATGAAGGATGACCCAGATAAGTTGGGCTTACCAAGTTAAGACCAATTAGAATCGTGTTTGGTATTCAACATCCCCTACATAATCAAAATTGACTCATGATGGTATTTTTTCATTAACGTGAGTTAGTTTTACAAATTTTTTTTACAGAAGATAATATTTAAGTTCTTAAAATTCAAAAATCATTTAAAAAGACTCTTTTAATAAAAAAAAAACTAAAAAAAATTGCTACCCTTGGTGGGATTTGAACCGGGGCCATTCAGTTTAAAAAACCATCTTAATTACAAATAAGTACTTCTGTAATAACTTATTATTTATTCGGATGGTATGTTGTAGTCGTTACAAGGTAACCAGTTATCAGAGTACTTGCCATTACCAAAGTTTTGCTGGGGACATTCATAGAAGAAAATATTGTATTTTTTGTTTAAAAAATTTAAAGCTGTTTTTGAATTATGACTTATGAGAAATACGATTAAATGTTAAATAGAAGCTAATTTCTTAGTATCTGTATACCCTACACCACCATTGGTGGGAAGAATATTATAAATTTGTGTTGGTGTATGTAACGCATTGTCATATTGGTACACCTTTAACTATACCGATTAATTTCTAAGTCAACTTATTTTTGTATACAAGCTTTAAAGCCATATTTGACCTAAGTTATTTGAGTTATACTCGGTTTGGGCTTAAAATAAAATATAAACCTATTTTAATTTCTTAATTTAAGTTTTTATAAAAGCAACTATGTATATGAAATTATATTTTCCTTTCAATCCCTTTCATTAATATTTGATTAAAAAATATTTTCGATTCTTAATTTAATTTGTTGTGTTTCCCTGTCATGCGTGGTTTTGCATCGATAAATAACAAGCAACAAACAAATTTATCTTGAAATTCATTCATGTCACGTAAAATACAATTCCCCTATTTTCAGGAATTTATTGTGAATCTATGCGACTCATTAAATTCAACCGAAATGTAATGTATTTGAATAAATGATTTTAAATCAGAAAAGACCTAAGAAAATGTTCTTTTCCTGGAAAAAAATGTTAACAAGAAAATGTGTGTACTTGAAAGAAAGGAAATTTAAAAAAAAATTCTGGAAAATCTGTATTTGAATAAATGATTTTAAAACAGAAAATACGAGTAACTAAGAGAATATCCTTTTTCTGGTGAACAATTTTAACAATAAAACTTTGTATAAAAAAAAAAAAAACAGAATTTTAAACCATATTCTGCAATTCTTATTTTGTTAAGAATCGCAACAAACAAACACCAAAAACATGAGATAAGCACCAAAACGCTAAAGATAAAGTCGCGTAACGATGACTTTATCTCATTTACACTCATTGTTCTAATGTGACATTTTATTATACAATATTACATTTTTTATCTAGATTTTTTTTGTCTGTTATATTTAAGGAAAATCCTTATTTATCCAAATGACAAATCAATACAATTCATTTGCTGTGACAACTTGTATTATCAACTGTCAATTAAGGCATTAAGTACCAATCATGAAAAAAAAAATAATCTGATAAATAGTCAGTTTTCAAAAGAAAGGGTATAATTTTCAAAAATTTCCTATTAAAAGTAATTTTTTGAAAATAAAAGAAAACTTTTGAAAAATTTCTTATATATAAACTTTTAAAAAAATTCCTATAAATATTAAATTTTGAAAAATTTCCTATAAAAATAGTAAATTTTTGAAAAATTTCCTATAAAAATACTAATTTTTTAAAAAATTTCCTATCAAAATAGTAAATTTTTGAAAAATTTCCTATAAAATAGTAAATTTTTGAAAAATTTCCTATAAAAATAGTAAATTTTTGAAAAATTTCCTATCAAAATAGTAAATTTTTGAAAAATTTCCTATAAAAATAGTAAATTTTTGAAAAATTTCCTATAAAAATAGTAAATTTTTGAAAAGTTTCCTATAAAAATAGTAAATTTTTGAAAAATTTTATATGAAAATAGTAAATTTTTGAAAAATTTCCTATAAAAATAGTAAATTTTTGAAAAATTTCCTATAAAAATAATAAATTTTTGAAAAATGTTCTATAAAAATAGTAAATTTTTCAAAAATTTTCTATAAAAATAGTGAATTTTTGAAAAAATTTCTACAAATAGTGAATTCCTGAAAAATTTCCTATAAATAGTGAATTTTTGAAAAATTTCCTATAAATGGTATATTTTTGAAAAATTTCCTATAAAAATAGTAAATTTTTGAAAAATTTCCTATAAAAATATGAAATTTTTGAAAAATTTCCTATAAAAATAGTAAATTTTTGAAAAATTTTATATAAAGATAGTAAATTTTTGAAAAATTTCCTATAAAAAAAGTATTTTTTTTTTAAATTTCCTATAAAAATAGTAAATTTTTGAAAAATTTTCTATAAAAATTTTTATTTTTTTTGAAAAATTTCCTATAAAAATAGCAAATTTTTGAAAAATTTCCTATAAAAATAAGAAATTTTTGAAAAATTTCCTATAAAAATAATAAATTTTTGAAAAATGTTCTATAAAAATAGTAAATTTTTCAAAAATTTTCTATAAAAATAGTGAATTTTTGAAAAAATTTCTACAAATAGTGAATTCCTGAAAAATTTCCTATAAATAGTGAATTTTTGAAAAATTTCCTATAAATGGTAAATTTTTGAAAAATTTCCTATAAAAATAGTAACTTTTTGAAAAATTTCCTATAAAAATAGTAAATTTTTGAGAAATTTCCTATAAAAATAGTAAATTTTTGAAAAAATTCCTATAAAAATAGCAAATTTTTGAAAAATTTCCTATAAAAATAGGAAATTTTTGAAAAATTTCCTATAAAAATAGTAAATTTTTGAAGAATTTCCTATAAAAATAGTAAATTTTTGAAAAATTTCCTATAAAAATAGTAAATTTTTGAAAAATTTCCTATAAAAATAAGAAATTTTTGAAAAATTTCCTATAAAAATAATAAATTTTTGAAAAATGTTCTATAAAAATAGTAAATTTTTCAAAAATTTTCTATAAAAATAGTGAATTTTTGAAAAAATTTCTACAAATAGTGAATTCCTGAAAAATTTCCTATAAATAGTGAATTTTTGAAAAATTTCCTATAAATGGTAAATTTTTGAAAAATTTCCTATAAAAATAGTAAATTTTTGAAAAATTTCCTATAAAAATATGAAATTTTTGAAAAATTTCCTATAAAAATAGTAAATTTTTGAAAAATTTTATATAAAGATAGTAAATTTTTGAAAAATTTCCTATAAAAAAAGTAATTTTTTTTTTAAATTTCCTATAAAAATAGTAAATTTTTGAAAAATTTTCTATAAAAATTTTTATTTTTTTTGAAAAATTTCCTATAAAAATAGTAAATTTTTGAAAAATTTCCTATAAAAATAGTAAATTTTTGAAAAATTTTATATAAAGATAGTAAATTTTTGAAAAATTTCCTATAAAAAAAGTATTTTTTTTTTTAAATTTCCTATAAAAATAGTAAATTTTTGAAAAATTTTCTATAAAAATTTTTATTTTTTTTGAAAAATTTCCTATAAAAATAGAAAATTTTTAAAAAATTTCCTATAAAAATAATAAATTTTTGAAAAATTTCCTATAAAAATAATAAATTTTTGAAAAATGTTCTATAAAAATAGTAAATTTTTCAAAAATTTTCTATAAAAATAGTGAATTTTTGAAAAAATTTCTACAAATAGTGAATTCCTGAAAAATTTCCTATAAATAGTGAATTTTTGAAAAATTTCCTATAAATGGTAAATTTTTGAAAAATTTCCTATAAAAATAGTAAATTTTTGAAAAATTTCCTATAAAAATAGTAAATTTTTGAGTAATTTCCTATAAAAATAGTAAATTTTTGAAAAATTTCCTATAAAAATATGAAATTTTTGAAAAATTTCCTATAAAAATAGTAAATTTTTGAAAAATTTCCTATAAAAATAAAAAAATTTTAAAAATTTTCCTATAAATAGTAAATTTTTGAAAAATTTCCTATAAAAATAAAAAAATTTTGAAAATTATCCTATAAATAGTAAATTTTTGAAAAATTTCCTATAAAAATAGTAAAATTTTAAAAAATTTCCTATAAAAGTAGTAAATTTTTGAAAAATTTCTTATAAAAATAGTAAATTTTTGAAAAATTTCTTATAAAAATAGTAAATTTTTGAAAAATTTCTTATAAAAATATTAAATTTTTGAAAAATTTCCTATAAAAATAGTAAATTTTTGAAAAATTTCCTATAAAAATAGTAAATTTTTGAAAAATTTCCTATAAAAATTGTAAATTTTTGAAAAATTTCCTATAAAAATAGTAAATTTTTGAAAAATTTCCTATAAAAATAGTAAATTTTTGAAAAAATGTCCTATAAAACTTCTAAATTTTTGAAAATTTTCCTATAAAAATAGTAAATTTTTGAAAAATTTCCTATAAAAATAGTAAATTTTTGAAAAATTTCCTATAAATAGTGAATTTTTGAAAAATTTCCTATAAATAGTAAATTTTAGAAAAATTTCCTATAAATAGTAAATTTTTAAAAAAATTTCTGTAAATAGCAAATTAAAAAAAAAAAAATTCTCTAAATAGTAAATTCTTGAATATTTTGAAATTGTTATTGTACACAGCCACAAAATTTCATTTTATTTGAATAAAATCGTTACATATCTGATGCAACAAGACGTATGTCATCACAAAAATACGATAAAAATTACAGAATATATGATAATATTCTGATTTTTTGCACACAATGTTTAAAAAAAGCTTACATCGCTGTGCTTTAATTTAAAGCAATTGGTATCATATAACCCCAATGCCAAAAAAAAACAAGTGAGAAAGCGCTATAGTCGGTCAAGCCCGACCATACGATACCCTTCACCACTAAGGTCAAAGGTGTTATTTTTCCTGTATAAAGACAAATATTTGCTAAATTTTGATTATAAGGTTTACATGGGGGTCCAGCCGGCCAGCCAGCCAGCCAGCCAGACGGCCAGACGGACGGACGGACATCGCTAAATCGATTTAGAAAGCGATTCTAAGCCATTTGGTATACTAAAAATATTTCTATGCGTTACATACATCAGCACAAACTTATAATACCCTTTCCACCAATGCTGGTGAAGGGTATAAATATGGAGAAAATATTTGTATGATGACAACATTTATCGAAGATCTGTCCCAAAGCATTAAATAAAATTAATCAATTGTAATGTAAGTTTGTAAAAGTAATAGTAAAGCTATAAATTTGTTTAAGTAAATTTTTGAAATTTGCTTAGCAGTACAAAAATAGAACTTATAAGACAGACATATAGTAAAAGATACTTTTTACTTTTTTTTTACTAAATTTTAAGAAATCAATAATTAAAAGACAAGTCATAATTAAACCCATTAGACTCAAATTGTTATGCTAGAATTTCATTAAAGAAAAATGTTTATAAACAATTTAATTTACTATTATTTTTAAATTGTCAATTTAAAATTAAATTGAATTTAATTCTTTAAACATTTTAGTCACGCTTTATGCATTTTTAAACTTTAAGTTTTGCTCTTCTATTTCAGTTTTTATTTTTTGTATTTTAATGAAGAAACAAAAAACACCATCAAAGATTCTTTATTTCTAATCTAAGTTCATTTAAATATTTTAATAAAACCACAAAATAAAAAGATAACAACAAAAAATAGAAACAAATGAAATTCAAGTTTTTATTTAAAATTGTTGTATGATTTTATTTATTATAAATTAAATAAATAGAAAACAGGTTTTTGATTATGTTATTATTTTTTTTTCTACTTCATTTTATTATGTTTTTCTAACATTTATCAATAACTTTTTTGTTGTTTTTATTTCTAATAATTAATTCTTTAGTTATTTGTACATAAATACATACTCGATACATTTTTGCTACATAAATTCTTATGAATTTTAAACAAATTTTCTTCTTTAAATCTAAAACACGTTTAAAAAAAAAATATTTTATTTCTATAACAATAAATTTATTGTTATTTGAAGAGAGATAGAAAGAGATTTGCATTATTGTTAGGATTATTTAGGTATTTTATTTAAAATCTAGTGTCGGTCTGTCTGATTGTTTAAGTAAATCTACAGGTATTTTATTTGAATATATTATTGGAACAATAAAATGATGCGGATACTTGCCACAAGCTAGTTTTTGTGTTCACAGTTGCAACAAATGTCATTATTTTTTTTTTACTTTCAATTTATTTATGGGATTTTGTCATGGTATTATTTTATAATGAAATATCACACATACTGAACAAAGTTGCCAATTATAATAAATTATTTAAGTTGACTGTGAGATTACGGTTCAATAACTATTTAAAATTAAACATATTTAAATCGTTATAAAACACCATTATAGACAAATCTAGTCAAAGCATGAACAAATTAAAAAGTTTATTCGCAATGTGGGTTGTGTCACACTGTTCTATCATAACAACTTTGCAAACTCGAATTTTTTTTACGCAATACACGTCTATCTATTAGAGCTCATCCCTTCGTAGTCGATTGGGTAGTAGACAGAACAACAGACTACAGAGAAAATTCGTTGTTTAGCCGTACAGTTCGTCTGTGGAATTTACTTCCCGCAGAAGTTTTTCCAATATAGGAAAGTTCAAATCAAATGCCCATAAACACTACTCCATCTATCTACCCTCCCATAACCTATTTTCCTATTCCAAAACAATACATTACATAAGTAGGGGTCATCCCCTGAGTGCTAGTCCTAAATTAAAAAAAAAAAATACGGAACCTAGACTCCAATTTAACAATTTTTAGATTTTCGATCATTTTTATTTAAAGTGACTCTAGATAGGTTTTTAATGGAAGCTCTTGTCATAAGAATACATTTTTATAAAAAAAAACAAGTAAGAAAGGGCTATAGTCGGTCAAACCCGACCATACGATACCCTTCACCACATGGTCTTTTCCTGTATAAAGGCAAATAAAATTTTGTCTTCATACAAACATTTTCTAAAAACTTATTTTCGTCATTTAAACTTATATGAGAGCTAGGGTCAAGTGCGGACCGATTTCAACGAAATTTGGTACAGTGATTTAAGTTTACATAATCAGTATATGTTTTAAATTTCTTGAAAAATATTGATGTTTGTGGCCAATATATCAATTCCGGGAAGTGGGACCTTTGGGAGGTACCATAAATAATGGATCGATTTTGACGAATTTCAATAGCCAAGAAAAAAGGTGGGTCTAAGACAAATATTTCTATGCGTTACATACATCAGCAAGGGTATTACCCTTTCCACCTATGGTGTGATGATGTAATGGTTTCCTTGTATAAGCAACTTTTCTGATAAATGTTATCAAAATGTAATGAAATTTGAGGCTGTAAGTGGGCAAAACCGCAATTTCGGGAAGTTAGTTCTATGAGTAGTACCCAAAATAATGGACCGAAATCAGTTTAAATCAGAAAGTCATCGGTGTTTTTGAAAATGAATTTTAGACACTACATGAGCACAAACTTGTAATACCGTTCCCACCTTTGGTGGTGAAGGGTATAAATGTGAAGTCTTAACTACAATAATTTCAATTTTAAAACAAAAATATATTTCATTTAAATATTAATTAAAATAAATACTCTAAAGCAGATAAAAATAGTTGAACACATACTAATTAAAATGACACTGTGCCACAAAAATATTTTATTTTGTAGTCCGACTATATGATACCCTTCACTATTAAGATCAAATATGGACAAACAATTTAACAAGTTTTTCCTTAGAAATTTTTTGAAAATTTCGAGATTTAAGTAGATTTACGTCATTTTCGGCTAAGGGCCTGATATGGGAGCTAGGGTCAATTATGGATCGATTGATAGCAAAATTTCGGTTTTGGCTTATATTTAAAAATATTTATAAAAATTTTATATTAAAATGCATTTATTTTTAGATTTATAAGAGTTTTTGTGCTTTTCTGGGTAATTAATTAGACTTTTGAGAACTTTTGTCTTTTATGGTAGGTATGGCCAAATATGGCCCGATTCCTACAATTAGGTACACTGATTTAGGTTATCATAAGCAATATTTCTGCTGAATACTATTAAAGTATAACTAAATTTGTGGCTGTAAAGGAACAAAAAATCTATTCCGGGAAGGCATCCCTATGAGAGGTATCCGAAATAGTAATTTGATTTTACCAAAAAGTATTGTAAAGTATAGGGTAGGAGGGGGACCATTTGCCATAGGGGCGCATTTGCCACCACTAATTTTCTTGAAAACTAACTTATCTTTTTTGATGCTGTAATCGATTTTATATTCGTTTATCATTGATATTCTATATCTCAAATTTTGACTGCTGTAGCTTTCATATTTAAAACATCAGGCGTGATTTATTGTTTTAGCAGATCCTGAAAAAATATTTTGCTACACGTATTTTTGTAATATTTTCCTTAGTTTTTTGTTATCCTAAGAAATTCTTCATTAGTGTAATAAACAATATAGTATTGAGAACAAATATTTTAAGTTTTTATCAATAAATCTATTTCTTATGTGAAAAATTGTTCTTTACATCTAAGGACTCTTGCCATACATATCTAACAAAGTTACTCGTCGACATTTTTTTGAGCCCGACATTCGTAATATCCCTAAAAAGGATATCGTATTTTGGTTGCAAGGTCCAATCCATCTTCCATCTTAACATTTTTTTTTTAATGTTGATATGTCACAGTACAAAGTTATTAGAGGCCCAATAGTTTAAATTTTGATCTCTGAATTTTTTACAGTTTTGTTTAATTTATCCATGTGAAATGAACTTGAATTAATTTTTTGGTTTGTTTGTTTTGTATATTAAAGCTTTATAGAAATAAAAATTTACTTTATTACAACAATTTTTTTACTTCTTTTTTGTACCCAACTTATTGGCAAATGTGCCCCATGGATGGGGCACATTGGCCACATTTAGTTAATTTGCTATTTTTTAAATTTAATACATAAAGAAAAGCCGTAGGCAATCTGAATCAACACAGTTTAAAGCTAACATATATAGGTACCTATGAAGAACAAAAAAATTGTGATAACTCTCCCGGTAAGAAACCTAGAGCACTTTAAAAAAAAAGTGGCAAATGCTCCCCCTTCTACCCTATATGTCCTTGGACCAAAATATGAGCCTGTGTCAAATTTAATCAAAATTACTACCTTAACATTGATAAAAAAAGCTTCCATGGATAACCGGTCAGTGAGCCAGCCGGACGGACATCCTTAAAACCACTCAGAGAGTGATTCTGAGTCAATTGGTACACTAAAAGGTGGGTCACAGAATAATATTTCTATGAGTTAAAACATCAGCACAAACCCTTTCCACCTATGGTGGTGAAGGGTGTAAATAGTCTCTTGAAAATTTGTGCTTAATCAGATGAGGGGAAAGCGTGCCCATGATCCGCCCATACTGTAAAAATTATATGTATTTTTTGTTGACTTGGTTTCATACTTTTTTTATTTAAGACGTGTTCACGACTCCATTACTATCTTATTAAAAAAAAAATCTGCTGAAAACAGAATTTAAACATAAATTTAAACTGCTATAAAAATTCCATATTAATAGTTTAGTCAAATGTATAAAAAAAATAAACCCTTAAATTTCTCATAAATGGACGTTTAACAATTTATATACAACAATTTAACACTAATAACAATTTCAGTGATTAAAAAAGCATTTTGGTGGTAGCGAAAATTACTACAATTATAGCTTAAACTTGTAGTAAAATTTTTAGTTTATACAAAAATAAATTTTAATTTATTACCAAAATGAAAACAAAAAACTAAATGACATCAAGTGTAATAAATTTCTATTTAAACTCACAAATATGGAAGAAGTCATTAAATTACGATGATCCTTTGAAATGTAATTAAATTAGAATGAATTGGAATGAAAAAGGTCAAAATATTGCATGTATTTCAAAGAAAATTTATTTTTATTTAATGATGAAAAATTGTACAAAATTCTTTTGAATTTCAGGTGTTTTATGTGCCCACAAATTTCTTTTTATTATAAAGATATTATATAAGTAAAACTAATTTACATGTTGAAGTTTTGTATTTTGTATATATTCTGCCGTTAGTCCCTCAAGTACTTTGAAAACCATAATCAACCTTAAATCACTGGGGCTTAGGCTCGTAAAATACAAAAAAAATTACCACCTCCTATTTATTGGCTAATTTGCAATTTGTGTACGAAGTATTGTACAAGTACTTGTGTTTTTTGTTGCCAAGTCGGAAAATGTAGATTATTAAATTTATTATACCCCACTCCAAAATGTCTAATATTTAACTAACAAATTCCTCTGAGTCTGAAAGTATCTACCACATATTAAGTGAATATGAAAAAAAAAAAAATACATTTTGCTAATAATTTATTGCAGACTTTTCTATTCAAACAAAGGTCAATTCCATAAAATAGATAAACAAAAAAATTGATTGCCTACATGTACTTTTTTGTTAGAAATATTTGAAAAAAGGGGCAAATTTATGTTTAAACAATTTTGATGCTATAAATTGGAAATTTATGTTTTTTTCTATTTTATATTTACACTGTGGAAAAAAGATATAAATGCAGTTAGTTTTATTTAAAATGAATGTAATAAAATCAATCAGCCTAAGCACAGAACGTTTAAAGTCGGTTTTATTTTGAATTTTCAAAGGCTCATTTTAAATGAATGTTTTTGTTTGAAAATATTTTACAATTTTCATTTTAAAGTCAACTCTATTTTAAAATTTCTTTTATAGTTAAAGAGTGCTCTAAATAAAATTTATAAATGGATTTTCTTAAAGAAAAATCAAACCTATTAATATAAAAACTCTACAAAATACGCAAATATAATGACATATTATACAAAATCATTTAGCATTAAAATGTTTACTTAGTACTCGGGTTTTGCAAAATTATCGACTTTTTTCGGAAACCCTCCCATTAATGATTTTACAGTTGCTTCTGATACCTTTTTGGAGCATGTGTTCCACCTGCGCTTAAAATCGGACATGTTCTTGGAAATCTTTCCTGTGTTCTTCAATTCCTTTTTTACCAGAGCCCAATACCTTTCCACAGGCCGAAGTTCTGGACAGTTAGGTGGATTTGCCTCTCGTGGTACAAAAATGACATTATTCTTTGAGTACCACTCAAGTGCCTTTTTTCCATAATGGCATGATGCCAAATCGGACCAAAAAAAATGTAGTCACTCTGTGCTCTCTTAAAAAGGGTAACAACCGTTTTTGTAGGCACTCCTTTATATAAATTTCTGTGTTTATTGTGCCAGATGCCATAAATACTTTACTTCTTTTGCCACAAATGCAAATAGCTTGCCACACGAGAAACTTCTTAGGGAAACATTGCCCCGTTTATCGGCAACATAAAAATCTTGACCAGGAAGTTGAGAAAAGTCTGCCAGTACGTATGTTTCATCATCCATCACACAACAGGTGTATTTTTTTATAAAATCAGACTTGAATTTTTTCGCTCGTTTTTTTGCTTCTAAGTTCTTTATAGCATTGCGATCTGGAACCTTTTGGACTTTGTATGTCTTCAGTTCAGCATAAGCTTTGACTCTATGTGCAAAATTCGTAGAACATTTCACCGTACGAGCTGCTTTTCTTAAAGAAGTGTTAGGCGCTCTTCGAAAGAGTCGCTCGACTTCTTTTGCCTTGCCAATATCTGTAGGACCTTTTTTCCTCCCTGATCCAGGTTTTCTTTCAATGCTCAGGTTTTCCTTATACCGTCTGATGGCATTAGAAACCGTTCGAGGGTCAACTTGCAAATTTTTAGCTATTTTTTTAAAAGTCCATGACGGATTTTTTTTAAAAGTTTTAATTATATTTTCACGAACTTTTTTTTTCGCAGTCCATTTTGATTGAAATAACTATTGAAAATTAATAATTTCTAGAATAATAGTATCTGACATATCTATAGAAACTAACTTGATCAAAAAATAAATTATTTCTTGCACTATGGATAAATTTTGTCTAAAATAGTAAATGCATATTTTTTTTAGAACACTCTTTAGGCTGAATATTTTTTTTTCAATAAAATTATGGGTACAAAAAAATATAATTTGAGTAAGTGCGGTAAAGTAGCTTTTTTCTTAAACTGACGGAAATACTCGTAATAGTTTGCTGTTCTCAAAGATCAATGAGCGCAAGAGGAGCACTTGCAAACAATTGTTTATATTTACCTGAAAAATCGTAATGTGGTACATTTTAACACATTAAAAGCATGTGGTGTACCACATTATCTGCATATTTTTTTAAATCGTTTCGGCTTTTATAACATATATTCGCGGGATTTATGTAGTATATATAATATATTCTCAGGATTTATAATATAAAGAATTCTAAAAGTGTTAGTTTAACTAAAAATTTATCAATCATAAAACAAATGATATACCAATACACTTATATGCACATATACTAATACACTCATACCAACCCAATATACCCCTTACCACCATAGGTGGGTTTGTGCTGATGTTTGTAACGCATAGAAATATTGGTCTGACACCCACCAAAAAAAAAAACATTAACTTTTGGTATGAAAAATGAGTGATCACAGAATTTCGTTAGTTTGGCGATCGCCTCAGAATCACTTCCTGAGTTGTTTTAACGATGTAAGTCCGGCTGGATATCCACGTAAACTCATTATCAATATACAGGTCATAACTTTAAAGATAGTTTGATGAAATTTGGTATATATTATTACAAGGACGATCCCTATACTTTTTGGCCAAAATCGGATTACTATTTCGGGTACTTCCCATAGAAATGTCTTCCCGGAATAGAGTTTTTGGCCCTTCATAGCCATAAATTTAGTTGTATTTTAATAATATTCAGCAGAAATATTGCTTATGGAAACCTTTATGAGTGTACCTAATTATGTAGGAATCGGCACTTATTTGACCTTACCTTCCATACAAGACACATTCTCAAAAGTCGTTTAAATACCCACAAAGCACAAAAACGCTTTTAAATCTAAAGATAAATGCATTTGATTACTTAAATTTTGCACAGATAAATATTTTATAAATATAAACCAATAACCGAAATTTGATAACAATCGATCCACAATTGATTCTAGCTTCCATATCACACCTTTAGCCTGACATTAATCTACCTAAATCTCGAAATTTTGAAAAATAGCATATAGTATGTGTATGTGTTACGTTTTTCCTTTAAAAACGTGAAAGGAATTTTTTTGCAAAGAACCGAAAACAAAATTGAAAAGCTTTATGTAGTTTTACAAAGCTATATTTTTATTAACTTTAGAGATAATCACTTTAAACACACTTTTACAAAAACTGTAAGCAAACTTCACAAAACTGCTTTAAAAACATTTTTAGACACACTGTTTTATTATACGCGTCTCAATTAAAACTGTTTGTGATTACACTAACAATGTGGCTTGTGAAAGTTCATGCATGTTCCAATACATTCTCACATGATCAAGAACACACCCACACATACATTGTACAAATAGATTATCTGAAGTTAACAGCAACAGAGAGAGAGAGTAGATAAAAGAGAAAAATGTTGCTATACTCTTTATAGCAAATAAGAGACACATGTTGTTCTGCTTATAGACCATTGATGGACAAAAAGAAAATGTGATTGTATTTGTGAGCGAAACGAGAGAATACACCGGCAGAAGCACGAATCGATATAAATTTGGTTGTTTATTTCTGTTTTATTTCAGTTACCGCCGAACCAGCGAGGAATGAACATGAGGAGAAGTATTGTACTTTTTTTTTGTTATTTTTAGTAAACAAATATTAATTATTTGTTTCCTATAGAAAAAAAGTATCTTTCTATAGATATACTATTTCTTATTAATAAAAAATTACTTTTTCTATAGAAAAAATTACTTTTTCTATAGAAAAAATTACTTTTTCTATAGAAAAAATTACGTTTTCTATAGAAAAAATTACTTTTTCTATAGAAAAACTTACTTTTTCTATAGAAAGAATTACTTTTTCTATAGAAATTACTTTTTCTATAGAAAAAATTACTTTTTCTATAGAAAAACTTACTTTTTCTATAGAAAAAAATACTTTTTCTATAGAAAAAATTACTTTTTCTTTAGAAAAAATTACTTTTTCTATAGAAAAAATTACTTTTTCTATAGAAAAAATTACTTTTTCTATAGAAAAAATTACTTTTTCTATAGAAAAAATTACTTTTTCTATAGAAAAAATTACTTTTTCTATAGAAAAAATTACTTTTTCTATAGAAAAAATTACTTTTTCTATAGAAAAAATTACTTTTTCTATAGAAAAAATTACTTTTTCTATAGAAAAAATTACTTTTTCTATAGAAAAAATTACGTTTTCTATAGAAAAAATTACTTTTTCTATAGAAAAAATTACTTTTCTATAGAAAAACTTACTTTTTCTATAGAAAGAATTACTTTTTCTATAGAAAAAATTACTTTTTCTTTAGAAAAAATTACTTTTTCTTTAGAAAAAATTACTTTTTCTATAGAAAAAATTACTTTTTCTATAGAAAAAATTACTTTTTCTATAGAAAAAATTACTTTTTCTATAGAAAAAATTACTTTTTCCATAGAAAAAATTACTTTTTCTATAGAAAAAATTACTTTTTCTATAGAAAAAATTACTTTTTCTATAGAAAAAATTACTTTTTCTATAGAAAAAATTACGTTTTCTATAGAAAAAATTACTTTTTCTATAGAAAAAATTACTTTTTC
Source organism: Stomorhina lunata (assembly GCA_933228675.1). Lineage (NCBI taxonomy): Eukaryota > Metazoa > Arthropoda > Insecta > Diptera > Rhiniidae > Stomorhina > Stomorhina lunata. The sequence goes on from OW121740.1 coordinate 182,033,974, forward strand.
TATCAACCACTGTAATAGGAAAAAAATCTATGAGCATCAAGCTAACATGTGCACTCGCCAAAGTCTGTTGAACGATTAAATCATTGATGGACGTTTCACCAAACAATTGTTTATAAGCAATTGACATACATATAACAACACAACATCTCGCAGTGTATTTTTAAGAAAAACCAACAAAAAATGATCAAAATAACGGCTTAATTTAAAGAGCATAAGAAAAAGGGGGCGTTGCTTACAAACAATTGTTTGATGAAATGTCCATCAATGTTATAGACATAAACAGAATAACAACAACATCAGCAGAAACATTCTAGAAAACTAGTTAAAAAATTAAAAGTATTTAACTTTGCACAATGGGGTGGATAACTTAAAAATTCGTGACAATATGTATGTCTCTAAGACTGCGATCGGCAAAAGCTAGCCCGAGGGCATTTATCTTATTTATGTTCACACATATTGCTTACACAGATAGGAAGAAGATAACAAATGTTTATCGTAAGATAATTATTCTCTCATGAGTATTTTAACAAACATGTTTTGTTGTTAGTATCTTACTAACAAACATACTGTTTGTTTGAGTGCAGGGCATAGATAAAGGGAGAATTACAAAAATAACCCACACGAAAACAAGATGCAATAGCATATTTTGCTTGACACTACTCTAAGACTAAAAATTTTTAAATTTTGGTTCATATATGATCTTAGTAGTGAAGGGTATTATATAGTCGGGCTTGATCGACTATAGCTTTTCCCACTTGTTTTAATTTGTATCTTTAGAAAATATCTATAAATCTATTTTAAAATAAAATTTTGGGCAGAATTAATTTATGTGCTTTTGCAAATATAAGCTCAAACTTATTATGATGATGTAGGGTAAAATATTTTAAGTACTATTCATTATTTATAAACAGCATATTTAATTTTTTATAAATAAATTATTCTTAAAAAACACACATCGATACACTCATGCCATTTTAATTTTTATTTGATTTTTTTTAATTCCCAAGAACAAAAATTTAATAGAAAAATTTAAAATATGGTTTTTACTTTTAAATAACTAATAATTGAGAATGAGGAATAAAGTTTACAAAAAAATCTAAAAAATTTTTTTAAGTAAGAATTTATACACAAATTTTTATCAGAATAAAAATACTTTTGATTTAATAAAATTTGTATCGCGCCAATATTAATAATTTGATCTTATTTACATATTTTTTTGGGAACATCTTTTTATGTATAAAGCTCTAAAAATATGTTAATTATAAACAGTTTTAAACTTTTTTGGATTTTGTAAACTGTAAAAATTTTTCCATTCCATTTTAATCAATTAACGTTTTTTTTTGGCTTTGATAGCTTTCGTAAGATTATAAATAATTTTTGTAAAAATATTTTAGTATCATATTCTTCCCATTAACAAAAATTAAAGACTAATAATAAGTTTTAAGGTTAAAGGCAATTGTATCTTTCAAGGGGTTTTTAATATTTTTTTTTTCGGATGCTAATTAATTCAATAAAATACAAAATTATACCCATGAGAGACTTAAAATTTGTTGATACTCGTATTTCTTTTGTTCCAGAGGACTTAGTTACTACTTTTTAATCTTATTTTCTGTATTTAAGCTTAAGCATGAATATAAAAATTTAATTATATTGTAAAAAAGTCATATGTATGGGAATGTGAATCTTTGCTCAGTGCGAATGTGCATTTATTTTTTTTTAAATTCAACGAAAATAACTTGTTATTTTGAAGCTCTAAAATATTTGAATGTATTTACTTTAATATGAATGTACAAGTATACGACTGACTATAAAGATTAGTTATAAAATGTCGTTTAATAAAATTAATTAAGACTGAAACAAAAAAACCCAAAAATATAAATGTTTTTTCTTTATATCACGTATTTGCTTACATGTCAATGACTTGATCATTTAGTCGTTTTATTTAAATAAGTTGAATATATTTGAAAAGAAAAAAAGTTACACAAAAATTAATATTGACAATTAAAAATATGGTCGATTCATTAAGTTAATATTTGTAATGATTATTAAATTGTAAATCAATATGAATTCATTTTTTTGTCAGTTAATGACAAAAATTAATGAAATAGGTTCAAAAATTGTCAATATGTAGAAAAATACTCAAAATCTTTAAAGTTAAATCCTGAAAGTCTAAGGTATTTAATAGAAAATATATTATATTATTTATATTGGATAGCATATCCGTAGTCAAATGCTATTGACCCAACAACGGTATTAAAGATCAAGCGACGTGTACCTGGACAAGCTGGTAAAATATATATTGATTGACCTATACATAACTATAATAAAGGAATGGGGGGTGTCGATGAAATGGATCAAAAAAGATGTATTATGAGCAGAGGTCAGCACAAGATAAAAATATTTGTATCAAAAATTTTTTTATAGAAAAAAATTTTTCTCAAAAATTTTTCTATAGAAACAAATTTTATCAAAAATTTTTCTATAGAAAAAAATTTTATCAAAAATTTTTCTATAGAAAAAAATTTTTATTCAAAATTTTTCTATAGAAAAAAATTTTTATCCAAAATTTTTCTATAGAAAAAAATTTTTATCAAAAAAACAATTTTCTATAGAAAAAAATTTTTATCAAAAATTTTTCTATAGAAAAAAATTTTTATCAAAAATTTTTCTATAGAAAAATATTTTTATCAAAAATTTTTCTACAGAAAAATATTTTTATCAAAAATTTGTCTATTTTTTATGAAAAATTTTTCTATATCAAGATCAAGCGACTTGTACCTGTACAAGCTGGTAAAATATATATTGATTGACCTCTGATTATACAGATTTATAATAAAGGAATTGGGGGGTGTCGATGAAATGGATCAAAAAAAATGTATTATGAGCAGAAGTCAGCACAATAGAAAAATATTTGTATCAAAAATTTTTTTATAGAAAAAAATTTTTATCAAAAATTTTTCTATAGAAAAAAATTTTTATCAAAAATCTTTCTATAGAAAAAAATTTTTATCAAAAATTTGTCTATAGAAAAAAAATTTTATCAAAAATATTTCTATAGAAAAATATTTTTATAAAAAATTGTTCTATAGAAAAATATTTTTATCAAAAATTTTTCTAAAGAATAATAGTTTTATCAAAAATTTTTCTAAAGAAAAATATTTTTATCAAAAATTTTTCTAAAGAAAAATATTTTTATGAAAAATTTTTTTATAGAAAAAAATTTTTATCAAAAATTTTTCTATAGAAAAAAATTTTTATCAAAAATCTTTCTATAGAAACAAATTTTTATCAAAAATTTTTCTATATAAAAATATTTTTATCAAAAATTTTTCTATAGAAAAATATTTTTATCAAAAATTTTTCTATAGAAAAATATTTTTATCAAAAATTTTTCTATAGAAAAATATTTTTATCAAAAATTTTTCTGTGGAAAAACATTTTTTATCAAAAATTTTTCTATAGAAAAATATTTTTATCAAAAATTTTTCTATAGAAAAATATTTTTATCAAAAATTTTTCTATAGAAAAATATTTTTATCAAAAATTTTTCTATAGAAAAATATTTTTATCAAAAATTTTTCTATAGAAAAATATTTTTATCAAAAATTTTTCTATAGAAAAATATTTTTATCAAAAATTTTTCTATAGAAAAATATTTTTATCAAAAATTTTTCTATAGAAAAATATTTTTATCAAAAATTTTTCTATAGAAAAATATTTTTATCAAAAATTTTTCTATAGAAAAATATTTTTATCAAAAATTTTTCTATAGAAAAATATTTTTATCAAAAATTTTTCTATAGAAAAATATTTTTATCAAAAATTTTTCTATAGAAAAATATTTTTATCAAAAATTTTTCTATAGAAAAATATTTTTATCAAAAATTTTTCTATAGAAAAATATTTTTATCAAAAATTTTTCTATAGAAAAATATTTTTATCAAAAATTTTTCTATAGAAAAATATTTTTATCAAAAATTTTTCTATAGAAAAATATTTTCATCAAAAATTTTTCTATAGAAAAATATTTTTATCAAAAATTTTTCTATAGAAAAATATTTTTATCAAAAATTTTTCTATAGAAAAATATTTTTATCAAAAATGTTTCTATAAAATAATGTTATTATCGAAAATATTTCTTTAGAAAAATATTTTTACAGAAAAGTCTAAAATTCTTTAAAATTTCTGTTTCGTAAAATATTTCCAATTCAGTTACATTTATTTCAAATAATGTTTACAAAAACAGAACCGTATATTTTATTGCTATAAATTGGATTTTGTTTATTGTATATTTGTTTTTGTATTTTCTTTAGCAAAGCGGCACCAACCGACTTTGCTAACATTAAAATCTCAACTGAATGCTTTAAATACTCACTTTCACATGTTTCATTAATGATCGTGATATTTACGATAATCACAAAAAGTTTTCGGCTCCTGGTGGTATGGGATTCCTACGCCTGATTATGGGTATGATCGTAGAAGCAAATGACGTTTTTATACACATTTGTTCTTTGACCTTTTCAAGTTATGTGTTCACAACAGCATTATTATACATAAAAACCTTATCAATAGTTCCACAACTAATTTGACTTTCACTGAATTTCGGTCAAATTTAGCTACAATTCAAGGAACCGTGCCTTTTTAGCCGCAATTAAATTTGGAACCCAATTTAAACAAAATTTCTTCCTAAAAAAACCCAAATTCCTTCTGATGGTAAATTTAGTTCAATGCAAAATGTTTATGTGTTTCACTACTAGTAGGCCATTGATCGCTAAAATAAAAAAAATCGCTTTAGGTAAAAATGTTTGTGTTCAAAGGGTTAAGAAATTTTTTATTGAGGGGTCTAATTTTTATTTAACTTTATTCCACTACAAATTCGATCAGTCCTTATAAAAACCAATGCACAGTGGTTTACGGACGCTTTTTTTGGAAATAATTCTGTTACTTTTGAACGACTGGAGATATTTGAATGAAATTTGGCATGGTGATAGGAGTATTCGAGTTGGTTTTCAAAAGCACTGGCTCATGAGGGGTCGGGAGAGTGATTGATGGACCTTCAAAGTTGGTCACCTCGGGTGTTCGACTTTTTTAAAAATTCGCCAAAAATCCATTTATGAAAGGATTGAAAAGAAATTTTAAACTTAAGTTCTCCTTCAGAAGGTCTACAAAAAATACGCTTACATGTGTAGGTTATCTTCTTTGGGTTTCGAGATATTTGGATAAAAAGGAATTTTTGGGTTGTTTTTTACTTATTTTTTTAAGCTTTTTTTGATCTGGTGGACGCATCTGAAGATCAAAAATTTTTTAAGAATATTCGTTAAAATTGTAACAAAATTCTAAATAATTTTTGTACAAGTTAGTTATAGATATCTTCTTTCGTTTAAAAGTTAAAAATATTCAAAGTTGAAACTTAAAAAAAATTTCGCTTTTTTTTGAGTTTTTCCCTAAAAGATAGTTTTTCCCTAAAAGATAGAAATTGAAATTATTTTCCCTCTAAAAGTAGAAAAATAATATTTTTTTGTTTTACGATACAAAGTGTAAAAATATGACCTCACTTAAAAAAGATTTTCAATTGGTGTTCATCTCCTGTACTTTCCCGATTCAATGATACTAAACACGTGTATCAAGCTTTAATACATAGCCTTTAAAAGCTCTGAAAACTTTGCCTCCCATAGCATTTTTAGCTAAATATTGGAGTATTGGAGAGTAATGTGTGCAAAAAAAGTTAATGGTGCACAGTGGTATTAACTCTGCAATTTCTAAACTACTAAACCGAAATTTATATTTCTGATTTTCTCATACACAGGTCCATACTATGTACAAAAATAGTCGCAATACCTTGTTTAGTTTTAGAGATTTTTGCGAAAAATTAGTTAAGTTAAAATATTATACTAAAATTGTATGGAGTCAATTATCTCTTAAACTATAAGAGATAAGGTAGTAAAGTAAGCATGTTTTTTTCTTAATTTTTTTAAGAAGTTTTCGAAAACGTAAAAATCTTTTAGATCGGACCCAATTGAGGAAAGTTATACGCCCCCAAATGTTTTATATACCCGAGGTAGTCAACTTTGGCCCACTGTAGAGCCCACTGTGCTACCGACAAATACGTTCTTAAACATTGATCTAAAAGCCTCACACCTCTTCTATTGACGTTCCAAATTTTGTCAAAATCCGTCTAGTAGTTTAGAAATTGCAGAGTTAATACCACTGTGCACCATTAACTTTATTTGAACACATTACTCTCCAATACTTCAATATTTAGCTTAAAAATGCTATGGGAGGCAAAGTTTTCAGAGCTTTTAAAGGCTATGTATTAAAGCTTGATACACGTGTTTAGTATCATTGGATCGGGAAAGTCCAGGAGATGAACACCAATTAAAAATCTTTTTTAAGTGAGGTAATATTTTTACACTTTGTATCGTAAAACAGAAAAATATTATTTTTCTACTTTTAGAAGGAAAATAATTTCAATTTTTGATATTTTGTAGAAATGACATAGATGAAGATATCACAATGAAAATTTGTTGTCATGTAGACCAATAAGATCTAAAAGCAATAGACTAAAAAAAATTCCTAATTTTAACTAAAAAATTCCCCAATTCCCAACTCGGGAAAAAAGGGTTTCAAAAAATGAGTTTTTTACAAAAATGGCAACACTGACTCTATTTGCAGCTCGTTTCAGAAAAAACTTTTCCAATCAATAACAGATATATTAGAAAATATGGACATTATTAGTTTTTTCAAATCGGTGCTTTGCCTTTTGAGAAATTTTTATTTAAACCAAATTTTTTTTTTACAAATTGGCATTTTTTGGAGAATGCATGTGCGAGGACCAAAAGTCCAATAAGCAAGAAATTTGTTTTATACACATTCTCATTATGTTTTCTTTTAAAAACTTTAAAAATATTTTTATGTTTCTTAAGAAAATATTTTTTTATTAGTGAAAAAATATAGCTATCTTTTAGGGAAAAACTCAAAAAAAAGTGAAATTTTTTTTAAGTTTCAACTTTGAATATTTTTAACTTTTAAACGAAAGAAGATATCTATAACTAACTTGCACAAAAATTATTTAGAATTTTGTTACAATTTTATATTCGTTAAAATTGTAACAAAATTCTAAATAATCTTAAAAAATTTTTGATCTTTAGATGCGTCCACCAGATCAAAAAAAGCTTAAAAAAATAAGTAAAAAATCAACCAAAAAATTCCTTTTTATCCAAATATCTCGAAACCCAAAGGAAATAACCTACACATGTAAACGTATTTTTTGTAGACCTTCTGAAGGAGAACTTAAGTTTAAAATTTCTTTTCAATCCATTCATAAATGGATTTTTGGCGAATTTTTAAAAAAGTCGAACACCCGAGATGACCAACTTTGAAGGTCCATCAATCACTCTCCCGACCCCTCATGAGCCAGTGCTTTTGAAAACCAACTCGAATACTCCTATCACCATGCCAAATTTCATTCAAATATCTCCAGTCGTTCAAAAGTAACAGAATTATTTCCAAAAAAAAGCGTCCGTAAACCACTGTGCAATGCTGGGAATGATTCAAATATACATTAATCTTGAAAAGATGTTTAATAATTTAGAAAATATATCTGTGGCAATATGAAAGAAAAGCTTAAGTCAAAAATTAAAGTTTTCAGATATCAACAATTTTGTGTAATTTTTCTTCTTTTTGATTTATGCAAATAATTTATGAAAAAAGAAAGATGAATCAGAAGATATTACGCGATGTACTGAACCTTAAGTTATTTAAGCGGTGCTGCTTAAGAAAAAGTATAAAGTGTAGTTTTATGAAAACGTAAGTTGTTTAAAAGTTATGATATTGCTTTTTCAAGGTGAACATTTAAGCAGCTTAAGTGAAGTTAAGCGATATCGTTATATGAAGAAAGAAAAATCAGAATATGAAAGCTTAAGTAAGTGTACATAAGTTGTTTTGATCAATGCATTGTTGATTCAAAAAACTTATGCTTAAAAGTAAACCTACATAACATTGATAAAAAACAGACATTTAAGCGCCTTTGCTCCTGTAATATACCAAACGCCCTAACTCAATTCTCTCTTATGTCGACTTAAGCTACTCTTCCATACTGCCACAGATATATTTCTAAGCACTCAAAATAAAGCTTTTTATTTGTTGACTATGAGCTATAGGGTATCTTATAATGCGGCTTTACACACTGTAATACTTTATAATTTTATTATTTACTTTATAACTAATTTATAAAGGGGTATTAAATAGATAAATTGTAAATTAAATTTTTACTTAATTTTAAATGTTAATTTTGCATAATTTATCTAAAACAATAGAAAACGTGTTTTAACAATAAAATTTTAATAAACATAAATAACATAAAAAAACAAACACGAAAGCAATTTGTAATAAGTTACATAAAAACTATCGATTTGTAATAATTTGACAACAAAAAAAGTAACATATTTGTAAAGAAATGCTGAATCTAGTAACAGAAATATATTTGATTAATCATTTAATTGTTTTAAAGAAATATTTGTTTAATAAACACTTCAATTTGATAACAATTGCCATCATTATTTTTGGTAAAACTTTAAAAAAATTAAAATTTTTTTGAAAAGAAAGCATGAAAAATAAAACTAGTCAAGAAATAAAGTTTTAATACAGAAATATTTTTTTTTTTGCTTTTGATTTGGTGTCAATTTTAGTTTTTTATTATTTCTTTTGTGTACAATAGGAACACGCAATCGGAACAAGGGAAACGAGTAAAAAGTGTTTTGTGAGCATTTTCTGGTCAAGGGTGAAATTAATACCTGACACTGAGTCGTTAAATTGAATTTGCCAGAAATATTGATTTATTGCATTTACTTGTTACATTCAAAATAAACTTTTAAAAAAGTATCCCTTAGATTTGATTTATACCAAAAATTTCCAGAGAAGACAAAGAATAAATATGATAAACCCACTTAAATATTTAATATTTTTTGATCAATTTTTGCATATTTTAGAAATGAGTTATCGGTTTGCATTTTAAACAACCAGAAACTTTCAAAGAAATTTTTATATTTATAATAATTTCCATAATTAAATAGAATTTTTAATCCAGATTTATGTTTAACTAGTTAAAAAGATTCCTAATAAAAAACGAAAAAATGTTTAAATATCCAAATACTTAAAACTGAAAATAATGAATAAACCATTTTAAAAATGTTTGAAAGAAGATTTACAACTTTTAAGTTTTTTTTTTCTGATAATAAACGTTTTTTGATTTACTAAAATTGAATACAAAAGCCAGTTTATAAAATCATTTATTTTTGTATCTGTTTTTAAAATTCAAACTAAATTCAATGATTAAAATAAAGAAGAATACGAAGATGACAAAGTTAAAATTTTTAAACAAACTTTGACATTTGTTGCTACAAAGATTTTTAATTTAATTTCTTTTGAGTACAAAATTTTAACTAATAAAAAATACAAAATGATCAAAGGAAAATTTATTTTAATTTTTTTTAACATAAATTTCCTTTATTGGCAGTTAATTTAAATCCAGATAAGATTGAGAAGATGTTTAAATTTATAGCAATTCCTTAACAATTTGTTTGTTACATTATATACAAAATTTGTTATATTATATACAAAATTAATGGCAATTGTTATGAATGAAATTTGAAGCTTTAATTGAAACAAATTAATAAAGTCTAACCCTACATCAAAGTGTTCTTCAGGCTTAGAGGCATAGTTGCAGTATATTTGCCATTCACCACCATAGGTGGAAAGGCTATTGTAACTTTGTGCTGATGAATGTAACGCATATAAATATTTGTCTTAGACCAACCTTTTAGTATACCAATAGGCTTAGAACAACTTTCTGAGTCGATTTAAAAATTGTCGCAATTCTAAAGATAATTGTATGAAATTTATCACAAATAATTTCTATGCTAGTGGAACAATGGATATTGAAATTCGTCAAATTCGGTCGATTATTAATGGTACCTCCCATAGGTCCCACTTCCCGGATTTTATATATATTCCACAAATATCAATATTTTTTCATGAAATTTAAAACAAATACTTCTTATGTAAATTCAAATCACTGCACCAAATTTCGAGACAATCGGTCCACATTTGACCCTAGCTCTCATATAAGTCCAAATGAGCGAAACAGCTTAAATATAAGAAAAATATTTTTATCAAAAATTTTTCTATAGAAAAATATTTTTATCGGCAAAGGGCACGTTGCATTTACATACATTCATGTAATTTACTTACATACATATGTTGTTAACATTGTTACTATTCTAAAAATAGCATCAAACCAAAAAGTCTTGTTCTTCTCTACATGCCAACGGCAAGTGAAAAGATCGAGCAAAACAAGTAATAGGAGAATACACAATCAATTAAACGTAGTGATGTTCGATCAAACTCAATGAGTTAAATTGATGATTATCTCTGCGATTTGACAACTCGACTGTGGTCGAGGGCGCTAAGTGCTGATGACGTCCTGTGGCGGGACAGAAATTGCAATCCACTGAGCCGCGTTCAAAAATAATTTTTTCAGTTTTTCTCCACAATTACTTTTCAAATTTTCAAAATTAATAATTTGAAAGTTAAATGAACTCAAGCCTGATTAAACCTAATTTTTCAATTTTCGAACTTTTTTATAGAAAATTTTTTTATCGGAAATTTTTTATAGAAAAATATTTTTATCAAAAATTTTTCTATAGAAAAATATTTTTATCAAAAATTTTTCTATAGAAAAATCTTTTTATCAAAAATTTTTCTATAGAAAAATATTTTTATCAAAAATTTTTCTATGGAAAAATATTTTTATCAAAAATTTTTCTATAGAAAAATATTTTTATCAAAAATTTTTCTATAGAAAAATAATTTTATCAAAAATTTTTCTATAGAAAAATATTTTTATCAAAAATTTTTCTACAGAAAAATATTTTTATCAAAAATGTTTCTATAGAAAAATATTTTTATTAAAAATTTTTCTATAGAAAAATATTTTTATTGAAAAATTTTCTATAGAAAAATATTTTTATCAAAAATTTTTCTATAGAAAGATATTTTTATCAAAAATTTTTCTATAGAAAAATATTTTTATCAAAAATTTTTCTATAGAAAAATATTTTTATCAAAAATTTTTCTATAGAAAAATATTTTTATCAAAAATTTTTCTATAGAAAAATATTTTTATCAAAAATTTTTCTATAGAAAAATATTTTTATCAAAAATTTTTCTATAGAAAAATATTTTTATCAACAATTTTTCTATAGAAAAATATTTTTATCAAAAATTTTTCTATAGAAAAATATTTTTATCAAAAATTTTTCTATAGGAAAATATTTTTATCAAAAATTTTTCTATAGAAAAATATTTTTATTGAACATTTTTCTATAGAAAAATATTCTTATTAAAAATTTTTCTATAGAAAAATATTTTTATCAAAAATTTTTCTATAGAAAAATATTTTTATCAGAAATTTTTCTATAGAAAAATATTGTTATCAAAAATTTTTCTATAGAAAAATATTTTTATCAAAAATTTTTCTATAGAAAAATATTTTTATTGAAAATTTTTCTATAGAAAAATATTTTTATTAAAAATTTTTCTATAGAAAAATATTTTTTATTAAAAATTTTTCTATAGAAAAATATTTTTATTGAAAAATTTTCTATAGAAAAATATTTTTATCAAAAATTTTTCTATAGAAAAATATTTTTATCAAAAATTTTTCTATAGAAAAATATTTTTATCAAAAATTTTTCTACAGAAAAATATTTTTATCAAAAATTTTTCTACAGAAAAATATTTTTATCAAAAATTTTTCTATAGAAAAATATTTTTATCAAAAATTTTTCTATAGAAAAATATGTTTATCAAAAATTTTTCTATAGAAAAATATTTTTATCAAAAATTTTTCTATAGAAAAATATTTTTATCAAAAATTTTTCTATAGAAAAATATTTTTAACAAAAATTTTTCTATAGAAAAATATTTTTATCAAAAATTTTCTATAGAAAAATATTTTTATTGAACATTTTTCTATAGAAAAATATTTTTATTGAACATTTTTCTATAGAAAAATATTTTTATTGAAAATTTTTCTATAGAAAAATATTTTTATTAAAAATTTTTCTATAGGAAAATATTTTTATTAAAAATTTTTCTATAGAAAAATATTTTTATTGAAAAATTTTCTATAGAAAAATATTTTTATCAAAAATTTTTCTATAGAAAAATATTTTTATCAAAAATTTTTCTATAGAAAAATATTTTTATCAAAAATTTTTCTATAGAAAAATATTTTTATCAAAAATTTTTCTATAGAAAAATATTTTTATCAAAAATTTTTCTATAGAAAAATATTTTTATCAAAAATTTTTCTATAGAAAAATATTTTTATCAAAAATTTTTCGATAGAAAAATATTTTTATCGGAACTTTTTTATAGAAAATTTTTTTTATCGGAAATTTTTTATAGAAAAATATTTTTATCAAAAATTTTTCTATAGAAAAATATTTTTATCAAAAATTTTTCTATAGAAAAATATTTTTATCAAAAATTTTTCCATAGAAAAATATTTTTATCAAAAATTTTTCTATAGAAAAATATTTTTATCAAAAATTTTTCTATAGAAAAATATTTTTATCAAAATTTTTTCTATAGAAAAATATTTTTATCAAAAATTTTTCTATAGAAAAATATTTTTATTAAAAATTTTACTATAGAAAAATATTTTTATTGAAAAATTTTCTATAGAAAAATATTTTTATCAAAAATTTTTCTACAGAAAAATATTTTTATCAAAAATTTTTCTATAGAAAAATATTTTTATCAAAGATTTTTCTATAGAAAAATATTTTTATCAAAAATTTTTCTACAGAAAAATATTTTTATCAAAAATTTTTCTACAGAAAAATATTTTTATCAAAAATTTTTCTATAGAAAAATATTTTTATCAAAAATTTTTCTATAGAAAAATATTTTTATCAAAAATTTTTCTATAGAAAAATATTTTTATCTAAAATTTTTGAATTTTTTCATTTGTACTAGTTATATTTACGAAAATTACAAAAAGTCTTCGGCTTCTGGTGGTATGGGCTTCCCAGCCTGGTTTATTAATTTTAAATTGCAACTTCCCAGTTTATTTGAATTAATGTTTGTTACTTCTAATTTTTTCTCTTTTTTACTTTCTATCGTTCCTGTTTTGTTTTTGGTAATTCCAGGTAACTTTAACAAAAACGTGTTAGCGGGAAAAAACGTTTATTTAAATTAAGAAATAACCTGCTGACTTCAACTTTTATTATTGCTAAATTTATAAAATTTCTGTTATCTATTCTTCTCTTGGTTTGTACTTTTGGAAACAAATTTACTTTGAAGAATTTTCAATTAAAAATATTTGGAAAAGAGCGAGAACCGAGTTTTCTTTTTTTAAAATAATAAAATTTTTACTTTAAATTCAGTTGATGACTTTCAGAAAATATTACGTCAAGTTGAACAAACATTTAAAAACTTTTCTTTTGACTTCAGCAACCTTTAGTGATAAGACTTTTTTTATAAAGAAAAGTTTTAAAATATTGCCAATAAAATTTAGGTAGTAACTAAGAAAAATACTTCCGTACAAAATACAGACGATAACAAGATCTTTAAAGAAGTTTACTACAACTTTTTAAATGCTATTGAAGAAAGGGCATCAATATATGTATGTATGTATGTATGTATGTATGTAATCTAATGCTTTAATTTTGTTGATTTATGACACAAATGTTATAAAGAATTTGTATACTTAAGTGCAATATATTTCTGATACCAAGAAATTTCAATATTATAATTTAAACTGTAAATCTTTCAACAATTCATCTTTCAAAGTATGACATGTATTTTAGTAAAAATGTTTCTTTCAAATGCCACTTAAACACCCAAAAATTATAAAAACGATAACAAATTTTGTGAATACTAGTTGAAAAAATTCAACACTGGTTGATTAAAAAATATATATATACAATTTTCCATTTTGGTAAAGACTAATTTATTGATTTTACCGGTTGTTTAAATTTGATAAAACTCACTTTACAAAATAGCGATTTATCTTCAAGTCGCTATAAAATATTTGTTAAACATGTTTCGGAGTTATTTTTACTTCAAAGTAAAAAAATATTTTTTTTATTAAAAAATTAAATTTTATTACTTTTTAAAATTTAATAAAAAATATAAATCTGGCAAAAATCGTCCATTTTTTGCGCAATGGTGCAAATTATGTTTTTGTTTGGTATTAACTTCTAATCTAATGGATGGATTTTAACGAAATTCAGTAGAAGAGGACTTAGACTTTTCGATCAATATAAAAGGTTGGGTAATGTAAAACCTTTGGATGCGTATAACTTTCGAAAATTTAATCCGATCCAAAAGATTTTTACATTTTTGAAAACTTAAGAAAAACAAGTAAGAAAGAGCTATAGTCGGTCAAGCCCGGCCATACGATACCCTTCACCACTATGATCAAAGATGTTCTTTTTCCTTTTTAAAGACAAATATTTGCTAAATTTTGCCATCATACAAACATATTCTCAAAACTTATAAATTTAAGCTGTTTCCGTAATTTGGACTTATATGAGAGCTAGGGTCAAATGTGGACCGATTGTCTCGAAATTTGGCAAATTGATTACAGTTGTTACAAAAATTATGTATGCAAAAAATAAACTTAAAATTCTCATTATCTTCGATTTACGAGCGTTTTAGTGATTTTTGTCTTATTTAACGTTTTGAGAAAAGAGTTTGTATGGGAGCTATGGTCAAATGTGGACCGATTTCAACGAAATTTAGTACAGTGATTTTAGTTTACATAAGCAGTATTTGTTTTAAATTTCATGAAAAAATATTGATTTTTGTGGCCAATGTATCAATTCCGGGAAGTGGGACCTATGGGAGGTACCATAAATAATGGACCGATTTTGACGAGTTTCAATAGACATGGTCACATCAAGAAAATGATTTGTGCCAAATTTCATCAAATTATCTGTAGAATTGCGACCTGCAGTTTGATTGCAAGGTTAACATGGGGGTCCAGCCAGACGGACGGACGGACACCGCTAAATCGACTCAGAAAGTGATTTTATTCTATTGGTATACTAAAAGATGGGTCTAAGACAAATATTTCTATGCGTTACATACATCAGCACAAACTCGAATTTTCGAAAAGCGTTATCTTCTGTATTTAAAAATGTTAATTAAAATTTCATAACCCGTTCTGAAATTTATATTTCTGAATTTCCAAGATATTGGTGTATATATGTGGCTTAAAAAAATCAATACATCTTGTTCAGTTTTAGAGAAAAAACGTCAATATAATGTTAAAAATTTACATAAATATATTGCAAAACTTTTACTTTTCTGTATTCAAAAATGTTCATTAAAATTTCAGAACTCGTTCTGAAATTAATTTTTCTGAATTTCTAACACATTGGTCTATATTGTTTCCAAAAATCATCCTATTATCTCATACTAACAACAAAAGTGTGAGAAATAAAAAAATGATAAAACTTTATGTTGATATTTGTTGAACACAATAATAATTCGTATTTATTCTGTTCCTCAAAATAAGATATAATGTGTGGTTTTCGCTCTGTCAGAATTAGGAGTAATCCTCCTGAAGAGATGTTCTAACCAACCATCGAAACGCGTCGACGAAAGGTTTCCCCACCAACAGTTTTTGGTTTTATCAAAAAAACTATTTATAACAATAATAAATAATTGTATGAATTGGAATCTCAGTGTGATACACTACAGTTAAACTTTTTAATTAAATGCTTCATCTCCCAAAATTTTGATAAACCTTTTATCTCATTTAGTTTCAGAGATTTTTGCAAAAAATTACAAAGTAATATTCAAAAATTATGTAAATTTATTGTTGTTGCACTTTTTTGATAAAAGTCTTTAACCAATTTCTTAATTGTGACTAACTACTTCATAGATTTTTAAGGTTTATGACTGAAAATAAAGCTACTTAAGTTCTCTTTTATATTCTAGTAAATTTTTTGAAATAATTTAATTCTAAGTAGTTAAAATTTGGACAAAACCGAAAATACTTCCAATTTTTCCCTTACAAAAAAGTTTAACAACGTGTGGGCGGATGCGGCACGTCTTCCCCTTGTGCAATTAAAAAAAAAATTGCGCATCACATTTTTATTTGAAATAGAACATTTCTATTGGGAGTTACGGTTCAATTTCACACTTTCGTAATATAAGGTGTACCCTAATAACATATATTAGGGTGCCAGTTAATTTTAAAGTTGGAATTTGTTTCACGCCAACCCCCAGATTGGTTCGAATTGCTAAAAAATAGTTTCGCGAAAATTTATGCTCAATCGGTTGAGGGAAAAGTGTGCCCATGACCCGCCTAAAATGCAAATTTCTCATACAAATTTTTAAGGGACTATTTATATCCTTCACCACTATAGGAGCAAAGGGTATTATAAGTTTGTGCTGATGTATGTAACGCTTAGAAATATTTGTCTTAGGTCCACCTTTTAATATAATAATAGGTTTAGAATCACTTTTTGAGTCGATTTTTCGATGTCCGTCCGTCTGGCTGGCTGGCTGGGCCCCCATGTAAACCTTGTAATCAAACTACAGGACGCAATTCTAAAGATAATTTGATGAAATTTATCACAGATCATTTTTTGACAATGGGACCATGGCCATTGAAATTTGTCAAAATCGGTCCATTATTTATGGTACCTTCCATAGGTCCCACTTCCCGGAATTGATATATTGGCCACAAATAGAAATATTTTTTCATGAAATTTAAAACAAATACTGCTTATGTAAACTAAAACCACTGCACCAAATTTCGATTCTTTAAAATCGCACTAAATGAGACAAAAATCACTAAAACGCTCGTAAATCTGAATATAATGAGAATTTTGAGTTTATTTTTCGCATACGTAATTTCTGCAATCAATTTGCCGAATTTCGATATAATCGATCCACATTCGACCCTAGCTCTCAGATAAATCCAAATGACGGAAACAGCTTAAATATATAAGTTTTGAGAAAATGTTGTATGATGGCAAAATTTAGCTAATATTTGTCTTTCTACAGGAAAAATAACACCTTTGACCTTAGTGGTGAAGGGTATCGTATGGTCGGGCTTGACCGACTATAGCACTTTCTTGCTTGTTTTCTTAGCAACTCGAAACAATCTGGGGGTTGTCGTGAAAAAGATTTCTTAAAAAATTTTCCATATAGTTAAGTGGCACCCTAATATACATACAGACATACTTAAATTTTTTTTTTTTCAAAAGAAAAAATTAAGACATTTATTCAAATCAATTTAAACAAACATAAAATTTCATTACACTTAAATATTTTCTAAGAATATGGGTTTACAAACTAAACTCAAACAAAGAATCATTCAAACGGAATGTAAAATATTTAATCTAATTTAAGTCAGTTACTTCCTCCATTCAACCATCACCACTAGAATTAACATGTGCAAATGTGACAAAAATAAAATGAATTGTCTTCTGGAAATGAATGAAAAACCATTTTTATCGAATTAAAGTAAAATTAAAACAAAAGCAAAAAAATGAAAATCTGATAATTTTTTATACACTGTTTGTTATAACAGTTTATGTCACATATCTGTCAGCGGCAATGAACGAGGAACGAGAAATGGTGAAAATCTCCACAACTCCTTGATGAGCAGTGACATTGGCTAAATGTAAAAAGGACAAAAAGCAATGAAAATGATGATGATATAAATGATGTACGAGTATGTGGCAGGGAATGTGGTTTGGCTGGGAATTAATAATATTATTTAAGTTATTGTTCTTTGTTCTTTAAAAGACATTTAAAAAGGTTTTGGCAGTTCTGCTTTAACTTTTCTAAGTAAAAATCAATAAAAATTAATACATATTTGACATGAGTTGTTACATTGAGTTTGGATTAAGTCCTCTTAGATAAAATTGATTCTGTTGAGAATTTACAGTCTTATCAATTAATTGTGGTTAAATTGAAGGAGAAGTCTCACCAAAATATCTTTACTTTAAAAAGGTTTGTATAAAATACTGTTGCTGAATGTTTAGTTTGCCAACAATTTGCTTTAACCCAAGAAAACGGTTTCATTGCAGAAATTGTTTCTACGAATTGTTTAAAGGTCTCATAAGTTCTGCAAATTTACTGTTATTCATATACAATTTAGCGAACCGAAAATATTTAGGCTTAAAAAGTCTGAGTTGTAATTTGTAAAAATGAAGTTTTTATGACACTTTATTTATACTGTTTATGCACTCCCACCACCATCCCCGGTTTCCTTATAGCCGACTTAATCTTCTTTTTTCTTGTGTGAAAATTTATTATAGAAAAAACTCTCATTTCTAATGGATGACATTATATATATACTCATACGAGTTGAGAAGCGAACAACAAGTAAGTGTCTAATGGTATGTCCTTTTCTTGAGACGTCAATGTCATCATCAGTCACTTGTTAAAAATTGCATGAAAAAAAAAATGTCTTCATAAATATATATTTATTTAGAAGATAAAGAAGAAAAATAATAATGACAGTCTTGTCGGCTTGAGTTAACAAAGACAAAATGTGTCTGTTTAGCTCTCAAATCGGAGGAAATTGATGTTAAAGTCATTTGGTGTAGAGTGAATAAGATTTACAATATAAGAAAACTTTAATCTGACTTTTTTGAACTTCTAATGAGCAATTAATGTTTAGATATTTTTAAAGAAAAGTCTTTTAAGAGACTGCTGGCGAAACTCAGTGACTGGATAGAAAAAATTAATTTACATTTTCAATTTAAATCTTAAAGTTTCCACTGCTGCACTTGATAGCGTGGAAAATGGGATATTACAAAACCAAAAAGTGCTTTATGACAAAAATCTCCTGTCACTTGTAAAGTAGTTAGAAGAGACTAATTAATGTCTTATGTGCGTATAAATTTTTTTTATCATAAACAAAAGCAAAGATTAAGGGAGAGCTTATCCCAGATACTGACGATACGACATGACGATCGTGAAAACATCTGAGTCCCTTTGGTTGCTTTAGAATGATATGTCTAGTACAAGAAGACACAAAACCTGTTTACTTGTAAGTAATGAACAGTCTTAATATTTATGCTCTGCATTACCATAGAGAGGAAAGGTATTACAAGTTTTATGCAAATATTATCGGCCTATTATTTTGGGTACCTCCCATAGGACTGACTTACCCAGTTTATGTATTGGCTGCTTATAGAGACAAATTTTATATTTTAATAAAAATCACCTGAAATATTACGTTAACAAACGAAAATCCCGAAATTTTACTATTGCTATCATACAAGAACAAATAGTTTTTATATTTGAAGACCTAATTTTGAAAGAGGATTCCATTTTTTTTTTTAAATTGTGATATAAAGAGTTTTGTGCTTTAGTGTTTTTAAAAATATAGGTGACCAATTTTAGTAAATTAAATCTTAAGTTTTAATTAGAACCTATCAAATTTATTCTTTCATAAAAATAAATTTATAAAAACCATGCGTTTTTCTAAATGCTTTTTTAGCGGGTTGAATGGACTTATACCACTTAAAAAAAAAAAAAAACTTTAAAATATTTTTGAAAAATTTCTTAATAAAAGTAAATTTTTGAAAAATTTCCAATTAAAAGTAAATTTCTGAAAAATTTCCTATAAAAAGTAAATTTCTGAAAAATTTCCCATAAAAGTAAATTTCTGAAAAATTTCCTATAAAAAGTAAATTTCTGAAAAATTTCCTATAAAAAGTAAATTTCCGAAAAATTTCCTAAAAAAAGTAAATTTCTGAAAAATTTCCTGTATAAAGTAATTTTTTTAAAAACTTCCTATAAAAAGAAAATTCGTGAAAAATTTCCTATCAAAAGAAAATTTTTAAAAAATTTCCTTTAAAAAGTAAATTTTTGAAAAATTTTCTATGAAAAGTAAATTTTTGAAAAATTTCGCAAAAAAAAATAAATTTTTGAAAAATGTCTTAAAAAAAGTACATTTTTGAAAAATTTCCTACAAAAAGTAAATTTTTGAAAAATTTCCTAAAAAAAGTAAATTTTTGAAAAATTTCATATAAAAAGTAAATTTTTGAAAAACTTTCTATAAAAGTAAATTTTTGAAAAATTTTCTATAGAAAGTAAATTTTTGAAAAATTTTCTATAAAAAGTAAATTTTTGAAAATTTTCATAAAAACAAAGTAAATTTTTGACAAATTTTCTATAAAAACAAAGTAAATTTTTGACAAATTTTCTATAAAAAGTAAATTTTTGAAAAATTTCCTATAAAAAGCAAATTTCTGAAAAATTTCCTATCAAAAGTAAATTTCTAAAAATTTCCTATTAAAAGTAAATTTCTGAAAAATTTCCTATAAAAAGTAAATTTTCGAAAAACAAGTAAATTTTTTAAAATTTTCCTATAAAAAGTAATTTTTTGAAAAATTTCCTATAAAAAGTAAATTTTTAAAGAATTTCCTATCAAAAGTAAATTTTTTAAAAATGTCCTATAAAAAGTAAATTTTTTAAAAATTTCCTAAAAAAGTAAATTTTTGAAAAATTTCCTAAATAAGTAAATTTTTGAAAAAATTCCTAAAAAAGTTAATTTTTGAAAAACTTCCTATAAAACGTAAATTTTTGAAAAACTTCCTATTAAAAGTAAATTTTTGAAAAATTTCCTATAAAAAGTAAATTTCTGAAAAATTTCCTATAAAAAGTAAATTTCTGAAAAATTTCCTATCAAAAGTAAATTTTTGAAAAATGTCCTATAAAAAGTAAATTTTTGAAAAATTTCCTAAATAAGTAAATTTTTGAAAAATTTCCTATAAAAAGTAAATTTTTGAAAATTCTCCCATATTAAGTAAATTTTTGAAAAATTTCCTATAAAAAGTAATTTTTAAAAAAGTAAATTTTTGCAAAATGTCCTATAAAAAGTAAATTTTTGAAAAATTTCCTAAAAAAGTAAATTTTTGAAAAATTTCATAAAAAAAATAAATTTTTGAAAAATTTCCTATAAAAAGTAAATTTTTGAAAAATTTCCTAAAAAAGTAAATTTTTGAAAATTTTCATAAAAACAAAATAAATTTTTGACAAATTTTCTACAAAAACAAAGTAAATTTTTTACAAATTTTCTATAAAAAGTAAATTTTTGAAAAATTTCCTATAAAAAGCAAATTTCTGAAAAATTTCCTTTTAAAAGAAAATTTCTAAAAAATTTCCTATTAAAAGTAAATTTTTGAAAAATTTCCTATAAAAAGTAAATTTTTGAAAAATTTCCTATAAAAAGTAAATTTCCGAAAAATTTCCTAAAAAAAGTAAATTTCTGAAAAATTTCCTGTATAAAGTAATTTTTTTAAAAATTTCCTATAAAAAGTAAATTTTTGAAAAATTTCCTATAAAAAGTAAATTTTTGAAAAATTTCCTATAAAAAGTAAATTTTTGAAAAATTTCCTATAAAAAGTAAATTTTTAAAAAATTTCCTATAAAAAGTAAATTTTTAAAAAATTTCCTATAAAAAGTAAATTTTTAAAAAATTTCCTAAAAAAAGTAAATTTTTGAAAAATGTCCTTTAAAAAGTAAATTTTTGAAAAATTTCCTAAATAAGTAAATTTTTGAAAAAATTCCTAAAAAGGAAATTTTTGAAAAAATTCCTAAAAAAGGTAAATTTTTGAAAAATGTCCTTTAAAAAGTAAATTTTTGAAAAACTTCCTATAAAAAGTAAATTTTTGAAAAATTTGCTATAAAAAGTATATTTTTAAAATTTTCTATCAAAAGTAAATTTTTGAAAAATTTCCTTTAAAAGGTAAATTTTAAAAAACTTCCTATAAAAAGTAAATTTTTGAAAAATTTCTTAAAAAAAGTACATTTTTGAAAAATTTCCTATAAAAAGTAAATTTTTGAAAAATGTCCTTTAAAAAGTAAATTTTTGAAAAATTTCCTAGAAAAGTAAATTTTTGAAAAATTTCCTAAATAAGTAAATTTTTGAAAAAATTCCTAAAAAGGAAATTTTTGAAAAAATTCCTAAAAAAAGTAAATTTTTGAAAAATGTCCTTTAAAAAGTAAATTTTTGAAAAACTTCCTATAAAAAGTAAATTTTTGAAAAATTTCCTATAAAAAGTATATTTTTTAAAATTTTCTATCAAAAGTAAATTTTTGAAAAATTTCCTTTAAAAGGTAAATTTTAAAAAACTTCCTATAAAAAGTAAATTTTTGAAAAATTTCTTAAAAAAAGTACATTTTTGAAAAATTTCCTATAAAAAGTAAATTTTTGAAAAATGTCCTATAAGAAGTAAATTTTTTAAAAATTTCCTAAAAAAGTAAATTTTTGAAAAATTTTCTAAAAGAAGTAAATTTTTGAAAAATTTCCTATAAAAATTAAATTTTTGAAAAATGTCCTATAAAAATTAAATTTTTAAAAAATTTCCTATAAGAAGTTAATTTTTAAAAAATTTCCTATAAAAAGTATAAATATAAATTGAAAAATTTCCTTAAAAAAGTAAATTTTTGAAAAATTTCCTATAAAAAGTAAATTTTTGAAAAATTTCCTAAAAAAAGTAAATTTTTGAAAAATTTCCTAAAAAAAGTAAATTTTTGAAAAATTTCCTATAAAAAGTAAATTTTTGAAATATGTCCTATAAAAAGTAAAATTTTGAAAACTTTCCTTTAAAATCTAAATATTTGAAAAATTTCAATTGAAACTAATTGACTGTATCAAAAGTTATAGTACCCTGTTCGTGCACTATTTATAGAATCTCACTCTTTAAAGCAATTTTTGAAATACATATATCGTCAGGAGAAAATGTTTGTAAAGAATAGCATAGAAATTTAAATTTTTATTGCTTGTATATTTGATCACATATGATATCCTACAACATAGGTCAAGTTGTTGGATATCATATGTTCGGGCTTAAACGCTTCTTTACTAATTCTATTATTTTTTTTTCGTTTATATATAATGAATGGAAAATGCTATATAAATCTTTAAATAAATAATTTAATGTATCTATGTAAATATGAAATTTGTTTTCATTTTCACACTTTACTCGGATTGTTATATCCGAATTTGCTATTTTAAGTTGTATACTTCTTAAATATTACGATTTAATATATCTTAATTACCTTAAGGAAATATTAGCACAACATTTTAATCGTTTCCAAATAATTAAGCAAGTTTATAGCTTTATTATTTTCTTGGTAGTAAGTTTTCCTGTAATGAAGACATTTATCTACTCAAATGTATAAGATTAACTTCATCAAGTGAATTCATCACTTTCTCTAACATTTTCCTTGTAAGGAGACAAATAATTGTTTGAATTAAAATCACACGACTATTGTTACAGATTTAATTGGCAGATAATAAATCCGCTTGATGGTACTTACTTTAGATCAAATAATCCTGATTTAGATCCATTCAATTCCACAAATTGTCTACAATTGTTGTTTATGTATTGTTGTTACTGGTTTTTCTGTTGCTTTAAAAGCTTTTGCGGAAAATTATCCTCTTCCTTGGGAATAATTTCTAACAATTTTAAGGATGCGGTTGGTTTGTTTGTTTTTTGTTGTATTTTTCTTTATACTTTACACTTTTCACTTTTTTTATTTTTTCAGTTGAAAGTTTAAGGATTTGGGTAATGTTTTAAACTTTTTTTTATCGTTGTAATTTTTTAGGAGCCCAAAGTTTGAGTTTGGGTTTATTTAATTTTGGCCACATTAATTGTACTTGTACTAGTAGAATGTGTCGTCCTAGTAGATGTTTAAAATTTTAAAGTAAATTTCATTTTGTTATTTTTATGTTTTTTGCTTTTAGTACACATTTTTAGGGCTCTTGTTATTTGTTAAATAATCACTCAACTTTTGTGTGTTTTTTTTTTGTTCTAAAGGATATTTAGGTTTTTGGTGGTAAAGACTTTTAAAGTATTTTAAGCTTAAGCTGTAAAAAAAAAGAAAATTTTCAAAAGCGTGTTGGGTTTTATTTTTATTGTATAATTTCTCTTTTGTCTGATTAATTTCTAAAGGTTTTTTGTAGTCACGTTTCACTTTTCTTTTAATGTTTTAATTGTACTTAAAATAAAAATATATTTTTGTTGAAATTTCAATAATGTTTTGTTATATGTTTAATTTAATTAAAAATTTATAAAATAAATTATTTGTTTACTTTTTATTTTATCTTGGACTTAATTCAATTATATTTAATTTAAGTTAATGTTATTTAATTAATTTGTTAATTAGCTCCGAATATTAAATATACATAGACACATCGCTAATTTATATAAACAGGGTCACAACACAAAATGCCAAAAAAGTGTGTTCTTTCCATTTTTATTTCGTATAACTAAGTCCCAAGTTAAATTTTTTTACTAATTACTAAAAGTTTCTGTTACATAAATTCTTATTCTTTGCTTTAGGTACATTATTTTTAAAACTATTGAAACATAATTGCAAACTTTTTAAAATATTTTTCCTAGAGAAAAGATTTTTGGCTTAGTCCATTATTTATGTAAATATGAGATAGTTATTATCTAAAAAAAAAGCTTTAAAGTTTTAAGTAAAATTTGTAGGTTTCTAACAATAATTAGGTCATGTCGAAAATGATTAGCGAAAAAACGGGTTCTACTCAAAAAAAGACTGAAAAGAAGCGAATTATATTTTAATTATTGCTTAAATATTAATGGCCGTTTTTGGATTATGTCGTTGTTCCAGCAAATGAGCGATATGTTTGTAGAATTTTCGTAGCAAAAACATTGATGAAAAAAGTTGATAATTAATTATTTATATTTTGATGAAGACAATAAAAAAACAATTTAACACATTTGCCAAATGAAGTGCCTATGATGAAATACGTGATGTGTGTAAAATTATTCAATTTTACTAAATGTGACTAATCATAGCACTCTTAATCTTTATAACTGATGCTGATGTTTTTAACGACCAAAAAGAAATTTTCAGCCTTAAAGATATCTTCTACCAAAATAAATAGTATAAGAGTTATCAAGCACCTTAAGGTTGTTCGTATTTAAGATCTGTGGGTGGTCTTTGTTAGGCGATAATTTTTACAGATCGAAAACGATCCTTTAAATTCAAGCAAAATTTTGAGATTTTTTTAAATTACATTTTTAATATATGTGGCAATAAGTGATAGTGGCTTAAGTTGACATAAGTGCTTATTCATTTTATTTCATATTCTTGTTCTCACTTAGATAAATTTTAAGTATAAAGTGTTATTATCAATAAAACTGTACGCATTATTATTTTAACTTTTTCATACAAAACCAATATATCTTTTAGACAAAACACTTAATATCTCAAAACATGAAATTTCGACATAAGCCATTATGCTTTCTTGCCACAGATATGTACTTAATGATAGCTTTAATTACATTAACTATAAAAAAAGGTTTGTGTCTAAGCTTAAAGTATATGTGACTTCGTTAAAGCATATATCAAAGCTGTAACAATAGAACAGTATGACACAGCGATACTGCTCTATAGTTAAATAACCTACTTCCCAGTAAGAAAAAAGGTTTATTCTCAAATTGAGGATGATTTGAAAATAAATCTTTTTTCAAAGGTCAAACGTTTGATACTGATTTGAGAATAATAGCGTTCTCAACAAAAAGGGGACTTTATTCTCAAATTGAGAAATGCCTTTATTCTCAAATCATTATCAAACCTCATTCTCAAAGGTTTTTCAAATGTGGATATCATCTACATGTGGAACGTTAATAAAATGGCGTTGTATTTTTGAGTTTGTTTATTTTGTTTTTGAAAACGGTGCATATTTGAATTCTTTTGCTTAAAATATATTTTTTTATTGTTAGGTAAAAAAAAATTCAAGAAACAAAGAAAATTTACTTATGCATATGAATATTATTGAATTTTTAATGTTGACATTTTTTAAGCAAGGTTTTATATTCAAATATGGATCAATTTTAAAAAAATCCGAAAGAAATAACGAATTTCTTTGAAATGCAATGCCATTCCATTAAAATATCTTAAACATTATTTTTTTAACATAAAATTATTTTTTTTAATGTTTGAAATAATTTGAAATAAGGTTTGATATCAAATTTATATAACACCATTTTTCAAATTATTCTCAAATCATCTTAGGGTTTGATGATGATTTGAGAATAACCTTTATTCTCAATTTGAGAAACTATCATTTTTCAAACGTTTATTCTCAAATGAACCCTCATTTGAAAATGAATGTGAATCTCAAACATCTGTTCAGGTTTGAAAAAAGTTTGAAAAAAACGTTTGATATCAAATGTAAAAGTCATCATATTTCAAACGTTTGACACTGTTCTTACTGGATTATTATCACCGTTAAACCCTTTCGTCAAAGACTATCAAATGTGAATCTAAAGTGAATATAGAACAATGTTGGGCAAAGTCTCTCTGATTCTCTCTTATTTTGTATTTTGCTGCCCCTAGGGTTAGCAAAATATAAAATCAGAGAGACTTTGCCCAACATTGATATAGAATAATCAAAAACCCATAAACTCAAACATATATTTCATGAGCACGTGTGTATGCCTTAGCTTTATCTCATTGGATAATCATCTCCATTAGTTGTTTTTTTGAATTAGAGTAAAAGCGGTATTCTATACGTATACCATACGCTGCAACATTTTTATATTATATAGTCTTTGCTTTCGCCCTCTTCTGCACTTAGTCGAGTAATACATAAGATTTATATTCCATTTTCGATCGGATATAAATATGCCGTATACATTTTAATGATCTGTGTTTAAGTATATCTGAAACCTTTTCAAAAAACGGAGACATAGGAATACTTCTTTTGACAATTTAAAAACGATCATGACCCCATGTCGCGGGTTAAAAATGAATTTATATTTTGCCTTTTAGCCCAAACCTCTTAGGCCTGATCTATAAATGAATGAATACGAATGACAAATGATGGATATATTTAAATTTTAAGTTTATTAACCCCTCAATTAATCTTAAATCCATTTAATGACATTTTATCATAGAAGCTTATTATGGAGAAATAGTTCTTTTGGTCCGATTTTACAAATAATTACACGTCTTCTAATAAACAAGTAAGAAAGTGCTATAGTCGGTCAAGCCCTACCATACGATATCCTTCACCACTAAGGTCAAAGGTGTTCTTTTTCCTGTATAAAGACAAATATTTGGTAAATTTTGCCGTCATACAAACATTTTCTCAAAACATATATATTTAAGCTGTTTTTGTCATTTTGACATATGTATATGGGGGCTAGGGTCAAATGTGGACCGATTATCTTGAAATTTAGTAAATTGATTACAGCTTATACAAAAATTACTTATGCGATATAAACTCAAACTAAACTCAAAATTCTCATTATCTTCAGATTTATGAGCCTTTTTATTGATTTTTGTCTCATTTAGTGCGTTTTGACAGAAGAGTTTGTATGGGAGCTATGGTCAAATGTGGACCGATTTCAATGAAATTTAATACAGCTATTTTGATTCACATAAGCAGTATTTATTTTAAATTTCATGGAAAAATATTGATATTTGTGGCCAATATATCAATTCCGGGAAGTGGGACCTTTGGCAGGTACCATAAATAATGGACCGATTTTGACAATAGCCGTGGTCCCACTATCAAAAATATTATCTGTGCCAAATTTCATGAAATTATCGTTAGAATTGCTTTACTTTGATTACATGGTTTACATGGGGGTCCAGCCAGCCGCCCAGCCAGACGGACGGACGGACTGACATCACTAATTCGACTCGGAAAGTAATTCTAAGCCCATTGGTATACTAAGGGGTGGGTCTAAGACAAATATTTCTATGTGTTACATACATCAGCACAAGCTTATAATACCCTTTCCACCTATGGTGGAAAAAAATTGAACTTGTAAGTAAATTTAGTCAAAATGAACCCAGCAACACAATGAAAAGCTACTGACAGATTTAATTCATGCATTTTATTATTAAGAAAAATCAACTCATTATTATTACAAAATTTCCAATATTTAAATAATAACACTTAATTAAATAATCCAAATGTTTTTGTAAAAATAAACAACAAAAGACAGATTTCAACTAAAATGTTCAGATTTCAATTTAAATATTTATTAGCAAAATATTAGAATCGCACGAGCTAAAATTCCAAAACATAAGCAAAATTAACATTTAAATTAATCGAACTTTTAATACCCTTCACCACCATAGGTGGAAAGGGTATTATAAGTTTGTGCTGATGTTTGTAACGCATAGAAATATTTGTCTTAGACCCACCTTTTAGTATACCAATAGGCTTAGAATCACTTTCTGAGTCGATTTAGCGATGTCCGTCCGTCCGTCCGTCCGTCTGGCTGGCTGGACCCCCATGTAAACCTTGTAATCAAACTACAGGTCGCAATTCTAAAGATAATTTGATGAAATTTGGCACAGATCATTTTTTTGATAATGGAACCATGGCTATTGAAATTGGTCAAAATCGGTCCATTATTTATGGTACCTCCCATAGGTCCCACTTCCCGGAATTGCTATATTGGCCACGAATATCAATATTTTTTCATGAAATTTAAAACAAATACTGCTTATGTCAACTAAAACCACTGTGCCAAATTTTGTTGAAATCGGTCCACATTTGACCATAGCGCACTAAATGAGACAAAAAATCACTAAAACGCTCGTAAATCTAAAGATAATGGAAATTTTGAGTCTATTTTCTGCATACATAATTTTTGTAATAACTGTAATCAATCTGCCAAATTTCGAGATAATCGGTCCACATTTGACCCTAGCTCTCATATAAGTCCAAATGACGGAAACAGCTTAAATATATAAGTTTTGAGAAAATGTTTGTATGATGGCAAAATTTAGCAAATATTTGTCTTTACACAGGAAAAATAACACCTTTGACCTTAGTGGTGAAGGGTATCGTATGGTCGGCTTGACCGACTATAACGCTTTCTTACTTGTTTTCTATTAATTCCGTTCACTGAATTTAAATATCATTTTGTTAAACTTTCAACAATAAAAACGAGCTGTTTTTTTTATTCCATTAAAGAATTTTGATGCCATTTTTTTATAAATTTATTTTATAATAAATTAAAAAACACCAAAAATGTCGAGTTCTTTAAACTAGTTTTGCTTTTCTTAACTCTCGACACTTTTTTTTATCTTAAATGGTTTTGTTTATTTTAAAGATATTTTTTTTAAACTGAATATTTTTTTCCTCAAGCTAATTTGTTTTTTAATGGTTTTCTTTGATCTAGATTTTTTTATATTTTTTAAAATATTTATTTAAATTGATATGTTAACTGTATTTTCAAATGCCGGAAACTTAAATCCAAAATAAGTATTTATTTAAATAACATTTCAATTAGTCTGATTTTATTTTGTTTGTTTTCAAAAATATTTTTTTTAAATCACTTTTAAAATTTTACTTTGTAAATAATTTAAAATTCTTTTAATTTTTTAAAAATTAAGGAAAACACAAAAATTAATGACCAAATTTTAAACACATAAAAACACAATTTTTTTTTAACTTTTAATTATTACCATTCTAAAATTTATTTTAACTACTTTTTAATTATCATTGTAATTAAATTTCAAATATATATTTTTTTAATTTTAGTAATTTTGTTTTTTTTTTAATGTAATTTTTCACTTGAATATATTTATTTTTTCGATAACTTTTTTTAATTTGTGTAATTAATTTTTTTTCACAATTTTTTTACTTTATTTTAATTATTTCAATTTTATTTTTTTTTTAACTTTAATTTAATTATTAAATTTTTATCGTTTTAAGTTTTAACGTGCGTTTTGGACCGGCATCAGGCAACGACTAACATTTTTTGTTTCGATACAAAAAGAAACGGCAAAAATTCTTGACAGACATTTTAACACCAAAAGCATTGAAAGCCACGTTCAAATATCAATCCGCTACCAACAAACACGACAGAATAAAAACCAGAACCAGAACAGAAATTGTTGCTACTAAAATTTTGGCTACTTTTGGCTCAAACACATTCAAAAAATACGAGTTTGCCAATTTGTTAATGCTGCGCATCTGATGAAACCTAACGTTTTGTCTACAAAAGCCAACAATCGTCAGTAAAACGACTAAATACCAAAATAAAGAAATAATTTCCAAAACATTCATTCACTTTTTTATTCGAACGAACCAAAATGAGATACAAAATTTCTATATTCGCCGCATATTCGAAACAAAACACAAACAAGTTCAAAGTTGACAACAAAGCGAACGAAGACTTCAAACATCCAACAACAGGTTCAATGCAAGAAAACATAATAATAGCAAACGAATCAAACACGAACGTATGAGATAAACGTAAACAAATCGTAATGTTTACAGTTAAGTTGCGACATGTTGCATGCATGCAATTGTTTCTAACAAAAGTCAAGTATTTAACGCAATAAAATAATTGTTAACCATATCATAATAGAACATGTACAAAAAAAAAACAAATTCTTCTTATGTACAAAGCGGCAAATTCGCTCCATATTTATAGAATTTACTCTCATTTAATAAGAGATTATTTTCAAAGAATTGTGGGTAATTGAGAAAAAACATTTTCATTCATAAAAACCGTTAGTCTTGTTCAACCGACTCTGTTGCATTGTCAGTCTAGCGGATATAGAATTCTGAGTAAAATGTGTAGGATGTATATTTATGAATGTATGTGTGTTAGATGGCAAATGATGTTGAATTAGCTTGAATAAACACCTGCTACTAAATAGTAAAGTTTGTCTGTCGCATTCGCTCAAACTAAAAGTTAAAAGTTCTTTTCCTGCACGTGCCTTATTTATAAGATTTATTAGCTTTGTCATATTGACATTAAACATTAAATATTACACTTTGTTTTAATTACAAACAATTACATAGTGTAATAATATTTATCTATATTTTTGCTAATTTAAGTTTAAACAAAGACATTTTGCCGAGAACTTGAGTAATAAAATAACTCATAAAACCAAAAAGTTTCTTAGGTCGTAAAATAATTTCTGATTGTTTTAGGTAAAGATATAATTTTGAATTAAGTGCATTTTTTAAGTTGTTCAGTAAAAGTCTAAGGTTCGTAAACAAATGTTTAATATAAATGTTTAATGTACAAATGTTGAAGAAACGAGTAAGAGTGTTATATTCGGCTGTGCCGAATCTTATATACCCACCATCAAACTGTGTTAAATTTAGAAACATATTTCACATATCTGCGAGAGTGGAGCTAATTCAAAATGTGGATCGAATTCGAAAAACTATTGTTATGCTAGTTGGTATTTATACCCTTCACCACCATAGGTGGCAAGGGTATTATAAGTTTGTGCTGATGTTTGTAACGCATAGAAATATTTGTCTTAGACCCACCTTTTAGTATACCAATAGACTTAGAATCACTTTCTGAGTCGATTTAGCGATGTCCGTCCGTCCGTCCGTCTGGCTGGACGGCTGGCTGGCTGGCTGGACCCCCATGTAAAATTTGAATTCAAACTACAGGTCGCAATTCTAAAGATAATTTGATGAAATTTGGCACAGATCATTTTTTTGATAATGGGACCATGGCTATTGAATTTGGTCAAAATCGGTCCATTATTTATGGTACCTCCCATAGGTCCCACTTCCCGGAATTGCTATATTGGCCACAAATATCAATATTTTTTCATGAAATTTAAAACAAATACTGCTTAAGTCAACTAAAATCACTGTACCAAATTTCGTTAAAATCGGTCCACATTTGACCATAGCTCCCATACAAATTCTTCTTTAAAAACGCACTAAATGAGACAAAAAATCACTAAAACACTCGTAAATCTAAAGATAATGGAAATTTTGAGTCTATTTTTTGCATACATAATTTTTGTAACAACTGTAATCAATCTGCCAAATTTCGAGATAATCGGTCCACATTTGACCCTAGCTCTCATATAAGTCCAAATGACGGAAACAGGTTGAATATATAAGTTTTGAGAAAATGTTTGTATGATGGCAAAATTTAGCAAATATTTGTCTTTACACAGGAAAAATAACACCTTTGACCTTAGTGGTGAAGGGTATCGTATGGTCGGCTTGACCGACTATATCGCTTTCTTACTTGTTTTGGTATAATCTTTGGACTAAATAAGTTGTTAAATACTTTTCGTTGTGCTAAACACGTTGATAGTAATACGGCAGATCCATATACTATATAAACTCTGGACTAAGCATTAATTGACAGCTATCCAATTTATATACTAAATGTACCTCCAAATCTTTTTAATTGTAGATACAACAAGTAAGAGTGTTGTATTCGGCTGTGCCGAATCTTATATACCCACCATCAAGTTGTATTAAATTTAGAAATATCTTTCACATATTCACGAGGGAGCAGCTAATTCAAAATGTGGACCAAATTCGAAAAAAGTTTTTACGCTAGTTGATATTGTTAGTAAAATATTTGAACTTAATTCGGTTGCAGAAGCTTTATAGTTCAACATTTAAAAGTATGTAAGTGGTTTCCCTACTATTTACTTTGAACAAAATTCGGTATCGTAACCTGGTATGATTTTACATTAATAAGTTGTTAAATGCTTTTCGTTTAGCTTAATATTTAGTTAGGATAAACATGTTGATAGTAATACGACAGGACATTGGTGCAATCTTAATATGCTGCTTGTATCTCCAAATCTTTTTGATTGTAGATATAACAAGTAAGAGTGTTATATTCGGCTGTGCCGAATCTTGTGGTGGGTATACAAGATTCGGCAAGTTGGACGAGAGTGCAGCTAATTCAAAATGTTGATCAAATGTGGTATTGCAGGTAATATATTTGGACTAAATTCGGTTGCAGTGGTATAGTTACTAAAGTTCAACATTAACAAATATCTAAGTGGTTTCCCAAGTATTTACCTTGGAAAAAATGCTGTTCCATAACCGAATATAGTTTTACATTAATAAACTGTTTCGTTGTGCCATAAACATGTTGATCGCAACACGGCAGGTTCATATTTTCTGTAAGGAGTTCCTAATGCATCTACCGTGTATAAAGCCTGGACCAAACATTGATTGATAGCTATCTACTTTCGTAGATGCAATCTTAATATACTGAATGTACCTCCAAATCTTTTTGATTGTAGATATAAAAATGGGGATGTTATATATATAAGAACTATAGCCAAATGTTGACCGATTGTTACAAAATTTTATATACTGGCAGGTATTAATATAAAATTTATTTGTGCAAAATTTAGTGGCAATAGCTGACATAGTTTATAATTTAATAGCTTTTAATTGGCGTTTGTGGCATTTTAGTGGTTACCGGGAGCGGTGTTTATATGAAAGCTATGGTCAAAAATGGACCGATTCCTATAAAATTTGACATACTGACTGAAAGTTGCATAACACTTCTCTGCTTTAAATTTAGTAGTCATAGATTTTACAATTTATCAGC
This sequence comes from Stomorhina lunata, assembly GCA_933228675.1. Classification (NCBI taxonomy): domain Eukaryota; kingdom Metazoa; phylum Arthropoda; class Insecta; order Diptera; family Rhiniidae; genus Stomorhina; species Stomorhina lunata. The sequence goes on from OW121740.1 coordinate 182,067,378, forward strand.
ATAAATGTGATTCCCAGGGCAGGGTTATCTGGCAGCTCTAACTAAATGTTAACCGATTTTACCCATTTTTAGCACACAATTTATACAACATATTGAAAATACTTTTGCTAAATTTTGTCTTCCTAGCTCTTGTAGTTAAGGAACTATAGCGCTTTTCTCTGACGGAAAGACGGACATAAACCGTATTTTCTTTTTGTATTTTTGTGTTTCCGTAAGTTTTTTATATGGGAGCTATGGTCAAATAGTAACCGATTGTAACAAAATTTTGCACACTGGCTGGCATTCACATAAGACTTCTTTTTGTTGGCATTGACATAAGACTTCCTCGTGCTAATTTTAGTGGTTATATCTGTTATAGTTTAGATTTATTGGCATTTAAGTGAATTTTAGGTGAAATTTTGGCTGTTTCCGTAAGTTTTTTATATGGGAGCTATGGTCAAATAGTAACCGATTGTAACAAAATTTTGCACACTGGCTGGCATTCACATAAGACTTCTTTTTGTTGGCATTGACAAAAGACTTCCTCGTGCTAATTTTAGTGGTTATATCTGTTATAGTTTAGATTTATTGGCATTTAAGTGAATTTTAGGTGAAATTTTGGCTGTTTCCGTAAGTTTTTTGTATGGGAGCTATGACTAAATGTGAACCGATTTTGATGAAATTTTACATGCTGCCTAGGGCTTATGCAAAACTTATAGCAAATTTTATCATCATAGCTATTATAGTTTGTTATTTATTAGCAAATAAGCGATTAGCCTAGACGAGGCTATACGGGAGCTATGGTCAAATGTAAACCGATTTTGTCCATTTTCAATACCAAAATTTTCTCAGTGATGAAAAATATTTTTACTAAGTTTCAGTGAGCTAGCTCCTTTCGTTTAGGCGTTATCGTGATTTCAACAGACAGACGGATATCGCTCAATCGTCTTTGAATTTCATAAGGATTCAGAATATATATCATTTTTGGTTTTTGAGCCAATATTAAGGAAACTACAAATGGAATGACAGTCTCAATATACCCCATTCTTTTTGATGGTGGGTATAAAAAGGGGATATTATATATATATATGAACCGAGTGTCACAAAAGTGTATATACTGGCTGGTATTTACATATATATAGCTTATTTATATCTATATTTGACCATAGCTTGTCAAATATGGACCGATTCCTATAAAATTTGATATGCTCACCAATAGTTGCATAAAACTTCTCTGTTCTAAATTTATGACGACTATTACAATTGTATTTAATTTATCAGCATTAATGTGTTTCCCGAATCTGGGTTATATGGGAGCTTTAACTAAATGTGAAACGATTTCGCCCATTTTAAGAATTAGAATTTCATAAGTATTCAGAATATACATACATCTATTTTGGTTTTTGAGACAAACTATTATTATTTTCGAAAGGTCCGAGTTTGTAGTGATCTTATATTTGACAGTTTTCAATAAAATTTTGACAATATTTCTTGTAGTTTAATAGAGTTCAATATTAACATTGTATTTCATACGAATTTCTAAACATTTTTAAGACACATATTTTCAATAACATAACATAAGAAAAATTAAGTGAAATTGATGTAATAAAAAAGTTTAAACACCACTCAGAAGTCGTTTTATCCGTGTTAACCGAGCGATCATCGAAGAAACATTGTCCCAAAGCCAAAACACCGAAATGTTAAGAATCTCAAAAAAGACAAAGTTCAAAACCTCACGCTACAGATAAAACGATATACCTCTTCATCGCGGGTGTGTTTTTTTTCATTTTGCAATGAAAATAAATGAAGACTGACTACAGAAATGATCCTGTGAAGTATAGTCTTAAATTTTCGTTAGCAAACCTCATCAATATCAACATTAACCGAAATAAACTAAATAGGAATTATATGAAAAAAAACATGTGTGCGCACAAAAAAAAATGAAAAATTTAATAAAATGCTGATCAATAAAATACCCAAGAACATTTTTTTGTTGTATTTCGTTCATAAAAATTAATGTTGCTCTAGTAGTGTGTTAATGTTAGGCTGATCATTTTGAAGTATAACAACAACAATCTCCACTAAATGTGTGGCGCGTTTTTACTGATCGTGTGTCTACCCAGCAAACATTTTTTTTGAAATGATAAGAGGCAAAAATAACAATGTATTTTAAGTGTGTCAATGGGGTATTATGTTTTTTATTGCATTAATTGATCAACATTAGATTGATTAGATCAATTAGATTTTCTTCAAGGTAAATAAGTTCTCGAGTTTTGGCTTTAATATAAATATTAAAAATGCAGATTAAAATAAAAATATTTTGAAATTTACAGCGAACTAGCGTAATAAAAACAAGTAAGAAAGCGCTATAGTCGGTCAAGCCGACCATACGATACCCTTCACCACTAAGGTCAAAGGTGTTATTTTTCCTGTGTAAAGACAAATATTTGCTAAATTTTGCCATCATACAAACATTTTCTCAAAACGTATATATTCAACCTGTTTCCGTCATTTGGACTTATATGAGAGCTACGGTCAAATGTGGACCGATTATCTCGAAATTTGTCAAATTGATTACAGTTGTCACAAAAATTATGTATGCAAAAAATAAACTCAAAATTTTCATTATCTTTAGATTTACGAGCGTTTTAGTAATTTTTTGTCTCATTTAGTGCGTTTTTGAAGAAGAGTTTGTATGGGAGCTATGGTCAAATGTAGACCGATTTCAACGAAATTTGGTACAGTGATTTAAGTTTACATAAGCAGTATCTATTTTAAATTTCATGAACAAATATTGATATTTGTGGCCAATATAGCAATTCCGGGAAGTGGGACCTATGGGAGGTACCATAAATAATGGACCGATTTTGACGAATTTCAATAGCCATGGTCCCATTATCAAAAAAATTATCTGTGCCAAATTTCATCAAATTATCTTTAGAATTGCGACCTGTAGTTTGATTACAAGGTTTACATGGGGGTCCAGCCAGCCAGACGGACGGACGGACGGACATCGCTAAATCGACTCAGAAAGTGATTCTAAGTCTATTGGTATACTAAAAGGTGGGTCTAAGACAAATATTTCTATGCGTTACAAACATCAGCACAAACTTATAATACCCTTTCCACCTATGGTGGCGAAGGGTATAAAAATTGTTTATAAAATTTTAAGAAATTGTATACTTTTGCATGTCAAATATTTTATTAAAAATATTTAATAATTATTATAATTATACGGCTAATTATTAAATATGTTATTATATCTAAATGTTTGTTGGGAAGTACCCAGTCAGTTGTTAAAGATTCTCTACAAATAAAACGTGTGCAAAGATCAGGGATGGTAATGGAAATGTTATAGATATGTATACAAGACGAAATTAGACATGATGTAGGTACCTAAAGATTTAGAAATTTCTGTAAAGAAAAATACATGAATTCAAGTTTTTATACCCTTCACTAATATTATTATAAGTTTGTTCATCCGTCTGTTTAGTGATCGTAGACCCTATAAAAGTTATACCGATATTCTCGATGTCCGTCTGTAAATCAATTTTCTAAAGCTCTTGTTTGGCGATATCTCAGTTGTTTATGAACCGGTTTTGATAAAATTCAATAGCGTTCTTCTAATTCATTAACCAATCGTACAATAATTAAAGGCTTATAGTAGAAATTTTGTATGGAAAATTCGATTATGAAATAGGTTGGTTGTTTTTTTAAACAAATTTTCTAAAATACTTAAGTTCGGCAATTTGAGGTACATATTTCACAGAAATCAATTGGAAATTCACCCATTTTTATATCAAAAATTAATATTTTAAAATTTTTAATTATGATAGATACAGCCAAACTAACGAAATTCTATAATCACAAATTTTTCATACCAAATATATTTTTTTTTAATTTTTATATAAAAAACTTTAAACTCAATTTTCTCATTAATTATGAGAGATATAGCCAAACTAGCGAAATTCTGTGATCACTCATTTTTCATACCAATTTTTTTTTAATTGTTATATAAAAAACTTTAACTTTTCTCGTTAATTATGATAGATACAGCCAAACTAACGAAATTCTGTGATCACTCATTTTTCATACCAATTTTTTTTTAATTGTTATATAAAAAACTTTAAACTCGATTTTCTCGTTAATTATGATAGATACAGCCAAACTAACAAAATTCTGTAATCACTAATTTTTCACACCAAAAATTTTATTTTTTTAAATTTTTATATGGAAAACCTTAAACTCTATTTTCTCGCTTAGTATAATAGATACAGCCAAACTAACGAACTCGTTTTTCATATCAAAAATTCTTTTTTTTTCTAATTTTTTTATTAACAATTTTAAATTTGATTTTGTCGGTAGTTATGATAGATACAGCCAAATTATAGAAATTCTGTGATCACAAATTTTTCATACCAAAAATTATTTTTTTTTGAAATTTTTATATGACAAGCTTTAAACTCGATTTTCTCTTTAATTATGATAGATACAGCTAAACTAACGAAATATTCTGATCACTAATTTTTCATACCAATTTTTTTTTTAGTTTTTATATAATTAACTTTAAACTCGATTTTCTCGTTAATTGTGATAGATACAGCCGAACTAACGAAATTCTGTGATCACTAATTTTTCATATCAAAACATTTTTTTTTAATTTTTATATAAAAAACTTTAAGCTCGATTTTCTTGTTAATTATGATACACCCAAACTAACGAAATTCTGTGATCACTAATTTTTCATATAATTTTTTTTTATATCGATTTATGGTACCTTACCGGGAAGTGAGACCTATCACTTCCTGGATATCAATATCGAATATCAATATTTTTTTCATGAAATTAAAATAAAATCACTATATCAAATTTCGTTGAAATCGGTCCACATTTTACCATAGCTCCCATACAAACTCTTTTGCCAAAAAATACTAAATGAGACAAAAATCTGAAGATAATTAGAATTTTAAGTTTATTTTGCATGCATAATTTTTGTAACAACTGTAATCCATTTGCCAAATTTCGAAATAATCGGTCAAATGTGGACCTAGCTCTCTATAAGTTCAAATGAGGGAAACAGCTTAAATATATAAGTTATGAGAAAATGTTTATATGATGGCAAAATTTAGCAAATATTTGTCTTTATTTAGGAAAAAGAACACCATTGACCTTAGTGGTAAAGGGTATCGTATGGTCGGGCTTGACTAAAGCTATAGCACTTTCTTGTTTATTATTAAAGTGTTTTTCTGTAAAGGTTTTTACTTTAAATGTTAAAGTGATATAAAATCTTAAAATGTTAGTAAAAAAAAATATATATAAATATTTACCCTCTAATTCATAAGCGAATAGTGAAACTATCAAAGCTTTATAGTATGAATTTTGTGTCGAAAATTTGATTTAAAAGCTTGTCATATCATTATTTATGATTTAGGGAGTTAAAAGTTAATGAAAAACTACAATGAAGAACAAATGGACTATTAAATATTTAGACGTTTTAGGACTTTTCTTAAGCAAAAACTTCTTAGAAATAGTCGTTGTTTACGATTTTGTCAAGAAAAACTTTTATTTTCTCTAATGAATATCAAGTACATCGATGAGCTTTTTACGTTGGTTTTACTTTTGACTTTTTCTTTACAAGGTCAGATTTAAATAAAAGTCAGGAGCTTTAATCAATATTTAAATATAACAAAAAGATTGACAGATTAAAAATAACTTTGTCACTCCTTTAGGGATAATACTTATATAAAAAATTTGATGCTGTACCGCTTTAAGAAATTTCGACAGATGTGGTTGAAGTAAGTTTGTTCGTCTTTACTTTTACGAAGTCAGCTGTAATGAAAATCCTATTAAATTTACTTCCTTGTTTTTTATACTTTAATTTGAATAATGTTAACCAAGTCATCCTTCATACAGAGAAGAATTCAAAAATGCTGTGGGTAAAACCTTCTTTCTCCTCAAAGTGCTTTTCTGTTATAAGTATTAGCTTTTTCCTTAATTAATTCAATTAAATAAATCGACTTTTGTTAATAAAAGCGCAACTTTACGACTTCTGCGTTTTACCACCACAAATTAATGAATAGGAATTTAAATTATTACAAAACACAAATTTGTTGTTGATTAGAGTGATTATGTTTTTAATGAAAAATCAATAATTAATTAATGACAACATAAAACAGCTGAACTGTAGAGTTTTTTATTGGTTTATTTGGTGGTATAAGATAGTAAGAAAATTTAATTGGACTTCTTTGGAAAATGATTATTAGATGGATGAGAATATTTTATTACATTAGAATAAATTATAAATAATGCACGAAAAAGTTATTATAACTTTTGATAGAGTCAACCAATTTCAATAGAAAATAAGTAAGAAAGTACTACAGTCGCTCAAGCCCGACCATACGATACCCTTCACCGCAAAGGTCAAAGGTGTTATTGTTCCTGTATAAAGACAAATATTTGCTAAATTTTGACATCATATAAACATTTTCTCAAAACTTATATATTTAAGCTGTTTCCGTCATATGGACTTATATGAGAGCTAGGGTCAAATGTGGACCGATTATCTCGAAATTTGGCAAATTGATTACAGTTGTTACAAAACTTATGTATGCAAAAAATAAACTCAAAGTTCTAATTATCTTTAGATTTACGAGCGTTTTAAAGATTTTTGTCTCATTTAGTGCGTTTTTAAAGAAGAGTTTGTATGGGAGCTATGGTCAAATGTGGACCGATTTTAACGAAATTTGGTACAGTGATTTAAGTTTACACAAGCAGTATTTGTTAACATATTGATATTTGTGGCCAATATATCAATTCCGGGAAGTGGGACCTATGGGAGGTACCATAAATAATGGACCGATTTTGACCAATTTCAATAGATATGGTCCCATTATCAAAAAAATGATCTGTGCCAAATTTCATCCAATTATATTTAGAATTGCGACCTGCAGTTTGATTACAAGGTTTACATGGGGGTCCAGCCAGCCAGACGGACGGACGGACGGACATCGCTAAATCGACTCAGAAAGAGATTCTAAGCCTATTGGTATACTAAAAGGTGGGTCTTTTTCTATGCGTTACATACATCAGCATAAACTTATAATACCCTTTCCACCTTTGGTGGTGAAGGGTATAACAATTTTGAGTAAATTTATATTTATACCCTTCACCATCAAAAGTAAAAAGGGTATATTGGGTTTGTGCTGATATTTGTAAAGCATATAAATATTGGTCTGAGACCCACCCACACATCACACCCTGAGTTGTTTTAACGATGTCCGTCCGGCTGGCAGGTTGGCTGTAGGGTTATCCATGTAGGCTGGCTATCATTGTGCAGGTCGTAACTTTAAAAATAATTTGATGAAATGCGGCACAGACTCATATTGGTCCAAGGACTATCCCTATAAATGTTGGGGAAAATCGAATAACTATTTCGGGTACCTCCCATAGGGATGTCATCCCAGAGTAGAGTTTTTAGTCCTTTACAGTCACAAACTTAGTTGTATATTAATAATATTCAGCATAAATATTGCGTGTACCGAATTTTGTGAAAATCGGCCCATAATTGAACATACCTCCCATACAAGACACATTCTCAAAAGTAGTTCAAATACTTATAAAAGCACAAAAACGCTTATAAATCTAAAGATAAATGTATTTTATTACTAAAACTTTGCACCGATAAATATTTTGTAAATATAAACCAATAGCGAAATTTTTTAAGAATCCATTCAGAATTGACCCTAGCTCCCATATCAGGCCCTTAGCCGGAAATGACATAATTGTAATTGTAGTTTATTTGAGACTTTTTTTTACAATCATACATAAATACAGAATAATTTTTAAATTAAAATTTAAATTGGAAATGACATAAATTTAGTTAAATCTTGAAATTTTCAAAAAACGACACATAGTATATGTATGTCAAAAAAACTTAGGGAAAACTTGTAAAATTATTGGTCCATATTTGAACTTAGTAGTCAACTGAATCATATAGTCAGGCTTGAGCGAAATTTTCAATTGAAGTTGAGAATTTTCAATTAAAAATGAAAAATTTTCAATAAAAATTGAAAAAAACGGAATTGAAAATGAGAAATTTTCAATTATAAATAAGAATTTTTTATTGAAAATGAAAAATTTTTAATTGATTTTAAGAATTTTTAAATTGAAATTGAGATTTTTAAACTGAATTTGAAATAGCCCAACTGAAAATGATGTTGAAATTTTAAATTGAAATTGAGAAAAGCCCTATTAAAAATCAAATATTTTCAATCGAAATTTAAAAAAGTTTAACTGAAAATGAGAAATTTCAATTAAAATGAGAATTTTACATTTGAAATTGAAAAATTCCAATTTAAAAATTCTCATTTTCAGTGAGACTTTTTTGAATTTCTTAATTTCAATTGAAAATTTCTCATTTTCAACTGAAAATTCTCAATTTCAATTTCTTAATTTAAGTCTCAATTTCAATTGAAAATTCCCAATTATAATTGAAAATTCTCAATTTCGAATGAATATTTCATGCGAATAAAATAATTTCAATTGGATTTAATCAATGATTTCCTCTGCCAACAACAATTTTTGTAGACATACCCAGCAAAACTTTGGTAATGGCAAGTACTCTGATAACTGGTTACCTGGTAACGACTACAACATACCATCCGAATAAATAATAAGTTTTTACAGAAGTACTTATTTGTAATTAAGATGGTAATTTAAACTGAATGGCCCCGGTTCAAATCCCACCAAGGGCAACAATTTTTTTTTAAGTTTTTTTTTATTAAAAGAGTCGTTTAAAATGATTTTTGAATTTTAAGAACTTAAATATTATCTTCTGTGAAAAAAATTTGTAAAACTAACTGACGTTAATGAAAAAATACCATCATGAGTCAATTTTGATTATGTAGGGGATGTTGAATACCAAACACGATTCTAATTGGTCTTAACTTGGTAAGCCCAACTTATCTGCGTCATCCTTCATCTCAACTGTGGACACACACCTCTTCATGGTATCACCCGGGGAGCTAGTTTAACACCCATTAATATTGTGAGTTAACATGTTCCGAGAGTTGTCCCATAAGATCGATAAAAATGGGTTAGGATTACGGGCTAGTAACCCTCTCTTGAAAAAAAATACAATGAAGAGGATAAAATTAGAATTGAAATGTCCCACTACCTAATATTATTTAGAGGAGGATGTCCGAAACTGCGATAGAAAGACCAAGCAGAGGAACATTTTTCAAAGCTTGGCCTATAAAATTGGAGAACGAAATCCATGGAATTCTAAAATATGCTCGGACTTTGACCTTAACAGGTTGTAACATTTAAGTAAGTAAGAGTCAATCTTATGTAAAAACTTATACAAAAAAGCAGATTTAAATTGTTTAAGTTTTAAAATAATTTTAAAAAAGTTTTAAAATAATTACAAAAAATCGTATAAAAATATTTTTCCAAAAATTACAACAAAGCAAAAAAAAGCAGGGAAAAACAAAGTTATTTTCACATGATTTTGGATCTAAAAATAGAAATTGTTTATATTAATTATAAACTGCTAAGTTTTCAACATATGAAGTAGCTCAGTGGAAGAGTCTCTGCCTAGCAGTCGGAGGGTCTGGGTTCGAGCCCCCATGGGATCATAAAAAAAATTTTGTATTTCGTTTAAAAAACAATATTTTTTATAAAACAACAACAAAAAAGTTGTTGCTGTTGTTGTTGTTGCTTTCAAATTGCTTACCCAAGTCATTACTTTTCTGCAATTGGTAAATACTTGCCTCCAATGACATCCCCATGTTAATGTAATGACTTAAAGAGCGAATGAGTAAGTAGTTCGTGTTCAATAGTTTAACTGTTTAACTCATTATTTGGTAATGAAAAGTTTTACTGGGTAATTACACACTTTTAAAAAACTCTTTAAGAAAAATATTAATTTCTTAGAAAAGCAGTAAATGAAAGCACTTACTGTGTGTAAGGAAAAGTTTCGATTTACTTAAGTGCCTGTTTCGCATTCGGTTACCTGCACATTTTGTCTGCGCTGCAAGCAGTTAATTAATCTTTGCAAACGATAGCCATCACAGGGCACCCATTCAAATTCACGGTAATTAAGTTTAATGACTTATGCCATTTACTTTTATTTTACCACGCGAAGTTTATAATTTAAGCTAAACAGAATGACCTATGATGAAGTTAAGTCTTTAAATCTCAAAGAATAGACTGGGATAATAAAATGCTTCTTAGGTGTCTTTAAATGCTTTAAATGCCTTAAGTGACAAAATTTTGAGAGATATGGTCAAATTTAAAACAATTTGTGATAAGGATTTAAAAAAAAGAAGCTTAAAAGTAATTCCCTTATAATCCAGAAAGACCTTTTGCTTAAAAAGTAACCAAATGTAGCAGAAAGTCTCAAAAGCTGCAAAACTTATTGCAATTGTTATCCATAGAAAATATTGAAACCTTTTAGTGTCAAGAACCTTTAAAATAAAGTCGAAAATGGTAAATAAAATGAAAACTGAAAAAAGTCTAATTTACCACCAACTGAAGATAAAGCAAGCTAAATTTAGCTACAAGATTTGTAAAATAGCCGAAGAATAATTATGTGCTTTAAAGGAGAACAAAGAATTAATAGCAAAATATTTATTTTCTCCTTAAAAAAAAAAAACGAAAGTTCAATGAATGAGAACATTTCTATGTCATATTTTATAGCGAAAATAAAAGCATTTTTAAATCCCACTTAAATGCTTTTCCTAGTCATTAATCTCATTTTTTCCACGAAAACGAATAACGACAATATGTTAAAAAAAAAATCGGAAAACAAAAGAAAAAATGCTTTTTACATACCACAATCTGTGATATGCAGCGATTAGCGATTCAAATTGAACTTGATATTTTTCCAATGTCACTACAAATATAGTCGCAGACATTCATTTATCACAAAATAAATTTTAAAGAAAAATTGAAACGACTACGAACGAGTACCCAGTACGAACCCCTGTAAGAACAGTGTCAAACGTTTGAAATATGATGACGTTTACATTTGATATCAAACTTTCTTTCAAACTTTTTTCAAACCTGAACAGTTGTTTGAAATTCACATTAATTTTCAAATGAGGGTTCATTTGAGAATAAAAGTTTGAAAAATTATAGTTTCTCAAATTGAGAATAATGGTTATTCTCAAATCATTATCAAACCCTAAGATGATTTGAGAATAATTTGAAAAATGGTGTTATATAAATTTGATATCAAACCTTATTTCAATTTTTTTTCAAACATTATTAAAATAATTTATGCTAAAAAAAATAATGTTTAAGATATTTTAATGGGATGGCATTGAATTTCAAAGAAATTCGTTATTTCTTTCGGATTTTTTAAAACTGATCCACATTTGACCACCTTGCTTAAAAAACGTCAAGATTAAAAATTCAATAATATCCATATGCATAAATAAATTTTCTTTGTTTCTTAAAATTTTTTTTGAACTAACAATAAAAAAATTATATTTTAAGCAAAAGAATTCAAATATGATGCACCGTTTTCAAAAACAAAATAAACAAACTCAAAATATCAAAAATACAACGCCATTTTATTTATATTCCACATGAAGATGATATCCACATTTGAAAAACATTTGAGAATGAGGTTTGATAATGATTTGAGAATAAAGGCATTTCTCAATTTGAGAATAAAGTCCCCTTTTTGTTGAGAACGCTATTATTCTCAAATCAGTATCAAACGTTTGACCTTTGAAAAAAGATTTATTTTCAAATCAATTTGAGAATAAACCTTTTTTCTTACTGGGACAGTGTCAAACGTTTGAAATATGATGACTTTTACATTTGATATCAAACATTTTTTCAACATTTGTTCGAACCTGAACAGATATTTGAGATTCACATTTATTTTCAAATGAAGATTCATTTGAGAATAAACGTTTGAAAAATGATAGTTTCTCAAATTGAGAATAAAGGTTATTCTCAAATCATTATCAAACCCTAAGATGATTTGAGAATAATTTGTAAAATTATGTTATATAAACCTTATTTTAAAGTTTTTTCAAACTTTAAAAAAATTTAATGTTTACGATATTTTAATGGAATGGCATTGCATTTCAAAGAAATTCGTTACTTCTGGCAGATTTTTTTTAAATTGGACCAATTTTTTAAACTATGGAACAATGGCCAATCAAAATTGTGTTGTCCCTTTACTAAATTTCATCAAATTATTTTGATTAAAAATACAATAATATTCATATGCATAAGTAAATTTTCATTGTTTCTTAATTTTTTTTTTACCTAACATTAACATGCACCGTTTTCAAAAACAAAATAAACAAACTCAAAAATATCAAAAATACAACGCCATTTTATTTATGTTCCACTTGTAGATGATATCCACATTTGAAAAATCTTTGAGAATGAGGTTTGATAATGATTTGAGAATAAAGGCATTTCTCAATTTGAGAATAAAGTCCCCTTTTTGTTGAGAACGCTATTATTCTCAAATCAGTATCAAACGTTTGACCTTTGAAAAAAGATTTATTTTCAAATCAATTTGAGAATAAACCTTTTTTTCTTACTGGGACAGTGTCAAACGTTTGAAATATGATGACTTTTACATTTGATATCAAACATTTTTTCAACATTTGTTCGAACCTGAACAGATATTTGAGATTCACATTTATTTTCAAATGAAGATTCATTTGAGAAAAACGTTTGAAAAATTATAGTTTCTCAAATTGAGAATAAAGGTTATTCTCAAATCATTATCAAACCCTAAGATGATTTGAGAATAATTTGTAAAATTATGTTATATAAACCTTATTTTAAAGTTTTTTCAAACTTTAAAAAAATTTAATGTTTACGATATTTTAATGGAATGGCATTGCATTTCAAAGAAATTCGTTATTTCTTGCAGATTTTTTTTAAATTGGACCAATTTTTTAAACTATGGAACAATGGCCAATTAAAATTGTGTTGTCCCTTTACTAAATTTCATCAAATTATTTTGATTAAAAATACAATTATATTCATATGCATAAGTAAATTTTCATTGTTTCTTAATTTTTTTTTACCTAACATTATCATGCACCGTTTTCAAAAACAAAATAAACAAACTCAAAAATATCAAAAATACAACGCCATTTTATTTATGTTCCACTTGTAGATGATATCCACATTTGAAAAACCTTTGAGAATGAGGTTTGATAATGATTTGAGAATAAAGGCATTTCTCAATTTGAGAATAAAGTCCCCTTTTTGTTGAGAACGCTATTATTCTCAAATCAGTATCAAACGTTTGACCTTTGAAAAAAGATTTATTTTCAAATCAATTTGAGAATAAACCTTTTTTCTTACTGGAACAGTGTCAAACGTTTGAAATATGATAAGATATGACATTTGATATCAAACATTTTTTCAACATTTGTTCGAACCTGAACAGATATTTGAGATTCACATTTATTTTCAAATGAAGATTCATTTGAGAATAAACGTTTGAAAAATGATAGTTTCTCAAATTGAGAATAAAGGTTATTCTCAAATCATTATCAAACCCTAAGATGATTAGAGAATAATTTGAAAAATTATGTTATATAAACCTTATTTTAAAGTTTTTTCAAACTTTAAAAAAATTTAATGTTTACGATATTTTAATGGAATGGCATTGCATTTCAAAGAAATTCGTTATTTCTGGCAGATTTTTTTAAATTGGACCAATTTTTTAAATTATGGAACAATGGCCAATTTAAATTGTGTTGTCCCTTTACTAAATTTCATCAAATTATTTTGATTAAAAATACATAAGTTAAATTTTCATTGTTTCTTAATTTTTTTTTTACCTAACATTAACATGCACCGTTTTCAAAAACAAAGTAAACAAACTCAAAAATACAACGCCATTTTGTTTATGTTCCACATGTAGATGATATCCACATTTGAAAAACCTTTGAGAATGAGGTTTGATAACGATTTGAGAATAAAGGCATTTCTCAGTTTGAGAATAAAGTCCCCTTTTTGTTGAGAACGATATTATTCTCAAATCAGTATCAAACGTTTGACCTTTGAAAAAAGATTTATTTTCAAATCATCCTCAATTTGAGAATAAACCTTTTTTCCTACTGGGTAGCAAATAGACATATAAGCAAAATGATAGCAGCAAAAGCGTTAAAAAGGGGATTAATAGTATTTTTTAATCGCTAACATCAGCGTGTGGATTTAGTTAAAATAATGATATTTACTTTCTTTTTAAACGACGTAAATTACTCAAAGTAAATAAAATCCTAGAGAAACAAAAGTAATATGGGCATATTCAAACATTTGTGTAGATATGATAAACGAAAATGCCAAAAAAGGCTGACTGCCAAAAATCGAATGACATTAAAGGAAATCAGATGATGTGTGAAGCACGCATTTTTTGAACAAAAGCAATTTTGCTTAAAAGAAATGCAATAAATAAGGGTATTCGCAAACAAAGATATATCAGCATGTGTGTTGCTTAAATTGTTAACACTAAAATTTGGTGATAAAACTTTCAATGCAGCCCTGCTTCTGTTTGCTTAGAGCTAGAAAGAAAGTCAGCCGAACGAGGTGAGTTGTAAAGCTGGTTATTGCAGCTATCTCAGAATTTATTGAAATTTGTAATAAAAATGTGTGGAAAACCCTTAAAACTTATTTGTTTTCTTGTCTTCGCTTTTTTATTTTCGGCTGAATTTATCAAATTTAATCTTTAATCTTCAGTAACACTTCAATGAATTTGTTTGTACTTTTAAACTTATTTTCTTCCACAACATGAGAACATGTGTAAAAAAGAAACAGTTTAACGTTAGGAAAATTGTATACAAATAAGCAAAAGTATGAGTCCTACTACATACATAGATACATACGTATTAGCCAAAGTGCAATGATCGTAAATTCCTTTAAATATATTCTGTTATATCTTGAAAACATTCACGCATTACAAATTTATTTTAGAAAACAAACGTATTAATGTTTCTATTATGACAAAACATTTAAAAAAATTTCATAAAAATAGTGAAATTTTGAAAAAAATATCCTATTGTGAAAAGTTTCGTATAACTGAAACAAAAATTTTTTTTTCGACGCATAGAAAACTACTCATTATACTAAATTTGAGACATAACAAATGCGAATTTTAGTATACATACATATTTTGTATATTTTTCTATTTTTCTATAAAAAGTAAATTTAAGAAATTTCCATTAACTCAAAAGCCACAGTGCACAGTGGGGCGTATGAGTTTTTTTTTTGGGTTTTAATTTAGCAATTTCTAAGCCACTAGACGGCTTTTGACGAAATTTGGAACATCAGTAAAAGAGGAGTTCACCACCATAAGCGGAAAGGGTATATTGCATTTGTACTGATGTTTGTAACGCAAAGAGATGGTCTGAGATCCCCCTTTTAGTATAACAATCGACAGAATCCCAGAATTGTTTTAACAATGTCCGTTCGGCTGGCTAGTCGTAACGTTCAAGATAATTTGATGAGAAATCGGATTACTATTTCGGGTAACTCCCATAGGCATGTCTTCCCTGAATAGAGTTTTAGATCCTTTATAGCCACAAATTTAGTTGTATTTGAATAATATTAAGCACAAATACTTTTTATGACTTCTTAGTGGACTTACATCGGCCTACATTCTCAAAAGTAGTTTAAATATCAATAAAAGCACAAAAACGCTTTTAAATCTAAAGACATGCATTTTATTACTAAAACTTTGCACAGATTAATATTTTGTATAAACCAATAGACGAAATTTTGTAACAATCGATTCACAATTGACCCTAGCTCACATAATAGGCCCTTAGCCGAAAATGACATAAATCTACTTCAATCTCGAAATTATTAAGTATATATGAAGACCTTATTTTGAAAGTGGATAAGTTCATTTTTTTATGTGAGATATAAAGGGTTTTGCATTTTAGTGTTTTTAAAAATATAGGTGACCAATTTTAGCAAGAATAAATTTATAAAAACCATTTGGAAATGCGTTTTTTGGCGGATTGAATGGACTTATACCACTTTCAAAACAAACATTTTAAAATATTCCTTTTTTTGAATTGAAAAATGTATGGGACTTAATCCACTTTCAAAACAAATAAAACAAAAAAATTGTTTCAAAATATTTTTCATAGCAAAATTCCTATAAAAAGTAAATTTTCGAAAAAAATTCCTATAAAACGCAAATTTTTGAAAAATTTCCTATAGAAAGTAAATTTTTGAAAAATTTCCTATAGAAAGTAAATTTTTGAAAAATTTCCCATAAAAAGTAAGTTTTTGAAAAATTTCCTATAAAAAGTAAATTTTTGAAAAATTTCCTATAAAAAGTAAATTTTTGAAAAATTTGTTATAAAAAGTAAATTTTTAAAAAATTTCCTACAAAAAGTAAATTTTTGAAAAATTTCCTATAAAAAGTAAGTTTTTGAAAAATTTCCTATAAAAAGTAAATTTTTGAAAAATTTCCTATAAAAAGTAAATTTTTGAAAAATTTCCTATAAAAAGTAAATTTTTGAAAAATTTCCTATAAAAAGTAAATTTTTGAAAAATTTCCTATAAAAAGTAAATTTTTGAAAAATTTCCTATAAAAAGTAAATTTTTGAAAAATTTCCTATAAAAAGTAAATTTTTGAAAAATTTCCTATAAAAAGTAAATTTTTGAAAAATTTCCTATAGAAAGTAAATTTTTGAAAAATTTCCTATAAAAAGTAAATTTTTGAAAAATTTCCTATAAAAAGTAAATTTTTGAAAAATTTCCTATAGAAAGTAAATTTTTGAAAAATTTCCTATAAAAAGTAAATTTTTTAAAAATTTCCTATAAAAAGTAAATTTCCTACTAAGAGTAAATTTTGGAAAAATTAAAAATCATTTTTTTTGTATTCTACCAACACTCAGGGGATGATCCCTACGTATGCATATGCATTGTGATGGAACTAGGAAAAAAGGTTGTGGGAAGGAGGATAGAGGAAGTAGTGTTTGTGGATATTGGATTTGAACCTTTGGATATCATAATTAGAGGGGAAGACTGATGCAGGAAGTTTATTCCACATTCGTGCTATGCGGCTAAAAATGAGTTTTCTGTATAGTGCGTCGGGCGATCCACTGGAAAATCGACTACAAAGAGATGAGTCCTTGTTAAATTGCGTGTGCTACGAAGAAATGTACGGGTTTCTGGAACAAGATCCCTAATTTCTTTTGAGCACATGCCATTGTAGTAGCGATAGAACAGTGAAACGCAACCCACATTACATTTTAGAATTTAAAAATGCATTGAACTTTACCTACTTTCAAAAAAAATTTAAATTATTATTTTGTTTAAAGAAACATTTCCTTTAGAAATTAAAAATGTATTGGACTTAATCCACCTTCAAAACAAATAAATTTAAAATTTTTATTTTGTTTGAATTTTTTTTTTTAAATTGCAAAATATATGGGACTTAAACCACTTTAAAAATAAAAATTTGTATAAAATTGTTAACTACAAAATGTTTGACTGTCAATATTTTAGTAGCTTTTGTAAATTTAAAATTAATTATTTTTCGCATAGTAAGATCCACAATTGCAGCACCTTTCCCCGTCATTTACCTATTTTTTTGCAATGTGGACTTATTCCACTTTCAAAATAAAGTCTTCATATATGTATTATCTAAGACTTAAAAAAAAAACCTTTTTAAATTGTTGTTCCATATTTGACCTTAATAGAGAAGGGTACAACATAGTCGGGCTTGACCGACTATAGCTTTTCTTACATGTTTTTTTTTGTTTTCGATTTTTTTTTTTCAAAAGACTACAATTACATTTTCTAACAGATTATACTTCAGGGATGCGTGTAAATTATATTTTGAGTAATTTTGGACATGCACCCTACAACCAGTCTGTGTACAAATTTGACTATGCATTTTAATTTTTTTCTTAATTAAATTGTATTAAGTATATTTGTCTTAAGATCTTTGCAAAAATCTGATAGGACCTGGCCATAAATGGGGTTACAAAAATCTGATAGGACACGGCCCGTTTTAAAAAACTCAAATTTTCATAAAATGTACTCTTCTGTATTCAAAAGTTTTAATTTAAATTTCAGAACTCGTTCTGAAATTTGTATTTCTGAATTTCTAATATATTAATCAATACTGTGTCTAAAAATGTCCGAATACTTTGTTTAGTTTTAGAGATTTTTGCGAAAAATTATATAAATTTATTGATTGTTGCACTTTTTTGACAAAAATCTTAAATCAATTTCTAAATTGTGAACCTCACTTGAAAGTATATAAAATTCCCTTTCCATTTAGGTATAACATGTCTACTTTATTTAAATTTGGTGGAAAAAATATTCTGATCGACTCTGAATCCATAAGAAATTCTAAATATAAAGATATAAAGATATTGCACTTCCATACATTGATTTGCCTTATGGTCGTTTTAAAAACTCCATAAAAAAGAGTTTACAGCTTTTACTTTAATTCGGAAACAACTAATGGAGACGATTATCCAATGAGAGGAAGCTAAGGCACACACACGTGCTTATGAAATTTATGTTAGTTTGTGCGCGTATGTGTTTTTTTATTGTTTTTTATCCACTTTAATTTCATAATTCACAAAAGGAATGTATTTTTTTATATTTTGATTTCACAGATCAAGAAAAGGGCTCACCTAATCGAACTCGGAAAATTAAGGCGGAAAGCTTTTCAATACAAATTTTACAAAACGACTGATGTAATTAATATGCACAAAAAATATGTAATTAATGAATTTACTTAAATATTTGTCCTGTGTGAACTAAGCTTAAGTAAAGAAAAATAATGTGGTCTTTTATTATTTGATTTTAATACCAAATATTAAAATTACTGTAAGATGATGATAGTAATAATAAAATTCTTGACTTTAGACCACAAAATCTTTAAGAGTAATTGATTTTAAATAACTTAATCACTTTAACCTCAACATAAATGAAGAGAAAGATATAAAAAAAAGGAAAATTTATTTTTAATGATAATGAATTTATAATGACTAGCCACAAAACCACTTGCATAAGTAGTTCGATTGTAATCGATCATTTAGAGAAATTAAAACATTAATATTCATGAAAAGAAAAAGCATTAAAGAAAAAAATATATATTTTTAATACTTAGTTTAAGTTTTAATTAATTGCCTGATTTAGTAAAATCACTAAGAATTTATTTTTATTCTTAGTAATTTTACTAAGAAAACTAAAACTGTTTAGTGTAAAAATTTTACTAAAAAGTTGAAGTGACTGTTGTTTATAACCCTATACCATGGACTCAAAGCGGATTATTTTACAACAGTTTTTTAAATTTTATTTCTTTTACATTCTACTTGCGAAAACAGACAACAAATAACAAAATAATATAATCTGAGACTCATAATAACAAAATAATAAGAAATGTTCAAAAACGTCTAAATTTCTTATGCATCAGAGCCCACGACTTGTGTTCGCATTATGATAAAAGGACTTTATTTAAAACAAGTAAGAAAGCGCTATAGTCGGTCAAGCCGACCATACGATACCCTTCACCACTAAGGTCAAAGGTGTTATTTTTCCTGTATAAAGACAAATATTTGCTAAATTTTGCCATCATACAAACATTTTCTCAAAACGTATATATTCAACCTGTTTCCGTCATTTGAACTTATATGAGAGCTAGGGTCAAATGTGGACCGATTATCTCGAAATTTGGCAAATTGATTGCAGTTGTTACAAAAATTATGTGTGCAAAAACTAAACTCAAAATTTTCATTATCTTTAGATTTACGAGCGTTTTAGTGATTTTTTGTCTCATTTAGTGCGTTTTTGAAGAAGAGTTTGTATGGGAGCTATGGTCAAATGTGGACCGATTTCAACGAAATTTGGTACAGTGATTTAGGTTTACATAAGCAGTATCCGTTTTAAATTTCATGAAAAAATATTGATATTTGTGGCCAATATAGCAATTCCGGGAAGTGGGACCTATGGGAGGTACCATAAATAATGGACCGATTTTGACCAATTTCAATAGCCATGGTCCCATTATCAAAAAAATTATCTGTGCCAAATTTCATCAAATTATCTTTAGAATTGCGACCTGTAGTTTGATTACAAGGTTTACATGGGGGTCCTGCCAGCCAGCCAGCCAGCCGTCCAGCCAGACGGACGGACGGACGGACGGACGGACGGACGGACATCGCTAAATCGACTCAGAAAGTGATTCTAAGTCTATTGGTATACTAAAAGGTGGGTCTAAGACAAATATTTCTATGCGTTACAAACATCAGCACAAACTTATAATACCCTTTCCACCTATGGTGGTGAAGGGTATAAAAAATTGCAAACTTTTTCTACTCTGAAAAAAAGAAATATGCATCAAGCAAAAGCACTTGAAAAAATATTTGCAGAATTAAATAGATGCAAAAACTCATCTAAACCACTTGACAAAATAATAAAAAAAAAAAAAAAAATAAAATTAAACCCACAAAAATTATGTTTATTACTTTTTTAAGACCCTTTTTACGACATCAGATGAATTACTTGACAAAGAACAATTAAAACGATTTTTTATAATTCAACTAATAAAATAATAAATAAAAGGGTTATAAAGCAAATTTGAATGAAAAATTTTGTTTTCTCTTAAGAAAAAATATAAATAATTCAGTAATTGTCAACTGAATATAAAATTATATCATTAGCCCATAAAGTAAAACAAGATAATATTAATGTAATTTTTTTTATTTGCAAAATGTCGTTGTATCTTAATTGCAAATAGAATTTTAAGTGAGTTCATTTTTAATTGCATTTTCTCGAAAATTAAAAAGTACTTAATATTATTTAAATCTAATAATTCTTTTTTTACTTTAAAAGGAATTTTATTCCAAAAATGTTTAACAATTTTAGAATAAGTTTAGAGCTACATAAATCTTAATATATCAATCGATTTCTCAAAATTACAGTCATTGACCATTATTCAATTTAAAAAGTTTATAGTTTTGAAAATTTTATAGAAACATTAATTTTATGTTTGTGTTAATATTTTTGCTTTAAATCATGGGTAACGACTACAACATACCATCCGAATAAATAATAAGTTGTTACAGAAGTACTTATTTGTAATTAAGATGGTAATTTAAACTGAATGGCCCCGGTTCAAATCCCACCAAGGGCAACAATTTTTTTTAGTTTTTTTTTTTTATTAAAAGAGTCTTTTTAAATGATTTTTGAATTTTAAGAACTTAAATATTATCTTCTGTAAAAAAAATTTGTAAAACTAACTCACGTTAATGAAAAAATACCATCATGAGTCAATTTTGATTATGTAGGGGATGTTGAATACCAAACACGATTCTAATTGGTCTCAACTTGGTAAGCCCAACTTATCTGGGTCATCCTTCATCTCAACTGTGGACACATACCTCCTCGTGGTATCACCCGGGGAGCTAGTTTAACACCCATTAATATTGTGAGTTAATATGGGTTAGGATTACGGGCTAGTAACCCTCTCTTGAAAAAAAATACAATGAAGAGGATAAAATTAGAATTGAAATGTCCCACTACCTAATATTAGAGGAGGATGTCCGAAACTTCGATAGAAAGACCAAGTAGAGGAACATTTTTCAAAGCTTGGCCTATAAAATTGGAGAATATTCGCACAAGATCGAAATCCATGGAATTCTAAAATATGCTCGGACTTTGACCTGAACAGGTTGTAACATTTAAGTAAGTAAGAGTCAATCTTATGTAAAAACTTATACAAACAAGAAGATTTAAATTGTTTAAGTTTTAAAATAATTTTAAAAAAGTTTTAAAATAATTACAAAAAATCGTATAAAAATATTTTTCCAAAAATTACAACAAAGCAAAAAAAGCAGGGAAAAACAAAGTTATTTTCACATGATTTTGGATCTAAAAATACAAATTGTTTATATTAATTATAAGCTGCTAAGTTTTCAACATATGAAGTAGCTCAGTGGAAGAGTCTCTGCCTAGCAGTCGGAGGGTCTGGGTTCGAGCCCCCATGGGATCATAAAAAAAAAAATTGTATTTCGTTTAAAAATATATGTTTTTAATAAAACAACAACAAAAAACTTGTTGCTGTTGTTGTTGTTGTTGCTTTCAAATTGCTTACCCAAGTCATTACTTTTCTGCAATTGGTAAGTACTTGTCTCCAATGACATCCCCATGTTAATGTAATGACTTAAACAGCGAATGAGTAAGTAGTTCGTATTCAATAGTTTAACTGTTTAACTCATTATTTTGTAATGACAAGTTTTACTGGGTATAGTTCAATATTTAAAAGTATCTAGGTGGTTTCCTTAGTATTTACAAAATTTTGTCTCATAACCTGGTATAGTTTTACATTAATAACCTGTTAAATATTTTTCGTTGTACTTAATAGTTAGGCCAAAAACATTAATAGTAATACGGCAGGTCCATATATTTTGTTAGGAGTTTCTAAAGCACCCACCGTATATAAACTCGGGACTTAACATTCATTGATAGCCATCTAACTTCGTAGGTTCAATCTCAATATGTGACAGCGCATTGAGAAAGGGACCTAAGGGTAAAAATAAGGGTGAAAAAATAAGGTAAAAAATAATATTTGAATCTTTTAAATGGCTTTCCTGAACAAACCTGAACAAACGGTTTTTACCCTTAGGTCCCTTTCGATTTTGCGGTTCACATATACTGAATGTACCTCCAAATCTATTTGATTGTAGATAAAAAAAGAGAATGTTATATATACAAGAACCATAGCCAAATGTTGACCGATTGTCACAAAATTGTATATACTGGCAGGAATTTATATAAAATTTACTTATGCAAAATATAGTGGCCATAGTTTATAATTTAATACCTTTTAACTGGCGTTTGTGACATTTTTGTGGCGGGAGTGGTTTTTATTGAAAACTATGTTCAAATATTAACCGATTCTTATTAAATTTGATATACTGACCAACACTTGCATAAAACTATGTTCTAAATTTGGTGGTCATAGCGATTACAATTGTATCGGGTGTTTTTTATTGAGGTATAGAGCTTTAAGTTGGCATCACTTTTTTAACTGGCGGCCATTTTGTCAGCTGTCAAGTGATTAATATTTAGTTTGGTTTGCCATTTCATCATGAACAGGTTGACAAAAGAACAACGCTTGCAAATCGTGCAAATTTATTTCGAAAATAATGGTTCAGTTCGCGAAGTTTACCGCAAGCTCCGTCCATTTTATGGTCGACATAATCGTCCATCAGAGCAATTAATTCGGTTAACC
Organism: Stomorhina lunata; assembly: GCA_933228675.1. NCBI lineage: Eukaryota > Metazoa > Arthropoda > Insecta > Diptera > Rhiniidae > Stomorhina > Stomorhina lunata. The sequence continues at coordinate 182,090,614 of OW121740.1, forward strand.
ATGGATCGTTTTCGCACTACGTTTACTCTATGTGATAATACGCATCCGCAGCGACGTCGAACAGTGCGCACCGAAGAAACAATTGCCGCTGTAGAGCAAAGTGTTGAAGAGGACCCGAATGAATCGATTTGCCACCGTGCACAGCAATTGGAGCTTTGTCCATCAACTTTATGGAAGATTTTGCGCAAAGATCTTGGCTTGCGACCTAACAAGATCCAGCTTGTGCAAGAATTAAAGCCGCGAGACCATGCAATGCGTCGTGATTTTGGTGTATGGGCCGAAAATGAGATTGATCTCGATGCTGATTTTCATCGCAAAATTTTGTTCAGTGATGAGGCTTATTTTTGGTTGAATGGCTACGTCAACAAGCAAAATTGCCGCATTTGGAGTGAAGAGAATCCACATGAGACCCTTGAGACGCCTTTACACCACAAAAACTGACTGTTTGGTGTGCTCTATTCCGAAATAATGCTGGAGAGTCAGTTACCATAAATGGAGACCGGTATAGAGCCCCAATTGGATGGCATGAATGTGGATGAGTTGTCCAACAAGACGGCGCTACATGCCACACAGCGCACGTCACAATTGATTTATTGAAGGAAACATTCGATGAGCGCATAATTTCGCGGAATGGACCTGTCAATTGGCCACCAAGATCGTGCGATTTGACACCACTGGATTATTTTCTTTGGAGATATGTGAAGTCGCTCGTCTACGCCAACAAACCAGAAACGTTAGGGGACTTGGAAGCCAACATTCGTGGCGTTATTGCCAACATATGGCCCCATATGCTCGAAAAAGTAGTTGAAAATTGGACCTGTAGAATTGGCTTTATTCGAGCCAGCCGCGGTGGCCACATGCCCGAAATCATATTTAAACATTAATGGCATAAAATTATCCTTCCAATAAAGCCAAATTGATGGACATTAAAACGATTTTCTTGTGTTTTATTTCAATTCGAAGTTCTATACCTCTAAAAAACACCCTTTATTTATAGCTCTAGCTAAATGTGTTTCAACAAACAACTTTAATATATCGAAAATACTTTTGTCTTCTGGCTCTTTTAGTTTAATCGCTATTGCGTTTTCATTTGACGGAAATAGAAATCCCTTTCTTTTTTGTATTTTGTGTTTCAGTAAGTTTTTTATGTGGGAACTATGGTCAAATCTTGGCTGATTATAACAAAACAACTGGCTGGCATTGATTAAAGACTTACCTGTGCTAAATTTAGTGGCCATTATTATGCCAATAAGTGCATTTATGGTGGAATCTAGGTAGATTCTGTAAGTGTTTTTTATTGGAGCTATAGTTAAGTGTGCACCGATTTCGATGAAATATTAGTGCTTATGAAAAACTTCTATATACCAAATTTTATTATCATAGCTGTTATAGTTTGTTATTTATTAGCAAATAAGCGATTAGCATAGGAGAGGTTATGCGGGAGCTATAGTCAAATGTAAACCGATTTTTTTTACCGTCCCTTTTGACGGTAAAAACAAGTTGTCAAAATCGAGCACAGCGATATTATTGCCGAGTCTAACGAAAATGCATGGTGATTATACCCTTCACCACCATAGGTGGAAAGGGTATATTGGTTTGTTGCTGATGTTTGTAACACATAGAAAAACCTTTTATTATAACAATCGACTTAGAATCACTCCCTCAGTTGTTTTAACGATGTCCGTCCGGCTGGCTGGCCGGTTATCCATATAAGCTTGTTATCTCTCTACAGGCAGTAACTTAAAAGATAATTTGATTAAAGTTGGCACAGATTCATATTTTGGTCCAAGGACGATCCCTATACTTTTTGGACGAAATCGGATTACTATTTCGGGTACCTCCCATAGAGATGCCTTCAAGGAATAGAGTTTTTGGTCCTTTACAGCCACAAATTTAGTTGTATTCTAATAATATTCAGCACAAATATTGCTTATCATAACCTTAATCAGTGTTCCTAATTTTGTAGAAATCGGCCCATATTTGACCATACCTCCCATACAAAACACATTCTCAAAAGACGTTTATATACACATAAAAGCACAAAAACGTTAATAATTCTAAAGATAAATGCATTTGATTACTTAAACTATGCACAGATACATATTTTGTAAATATAAACCAATAATCCAAATTTTTTAACAATCGGTCCACAATTGACCCTAGCTCCCTTATCAGGTTCTTAGCCGGAAATGATATAAATCTCGAAATTTTGAAGAAATATCACTTAGTATATGTATGTATGTCTCAAAGACTTAAGGAAAACTTGTTTAATTGTTGGTCCATATTTGACCTTAGTAGTGAAGGGTATTATATAGTCGGACTTTTCTCAACATTTTATTAAAAATAAAAACAAAAATTTTTGAATTTAGTAACAAATAGATTCATTTTTATATACCAAAATATAAATTTGTCATTAAAATTATTTAATTTAAAACTTAAAAGACATATAGATTTAGATGAAAAAAACAACTGTCGATCATTTTAGTCGCCTTATCTGTTTAGGGTTAAAATATATTTTTTACCAAATTACTTCATCCCGGCATAAAATAATTACTTATTTTATTTGATTCGAAACTCGATACAAAATTCATAAAATTCCAGGAAATCCAAATAAAATGAATCCAATAAAAATAAAATAAAATACTTATTTTATGGCTTTCATACTGAACTTTAACTCAAACTTTGGCGTCAAGTCGGTAGGGGTAAACATTTGGAATCGAATGAAGCTAAATCTCCATACAATTGTGTACCGGTCTAATGGACATATGCTAAAGCTAAAGTATAAGAAACCCATATATAACAGGCCAACACTATAAATATTCCAGACCAAATTCATTTATTTTTGTGTTTTTCCTCTTGATTTAAAATAAATTTAATGTTGGATAAAACTTTTTTTTATACATTAACAAAAACTTTATAAATTTAGGCTTTTTTATATTTTTTATTTTCTTCCTACATAAGACATAATCATAAATCACAGAAAGAAAAACTCCTGATTTATTAATACAAACATCACACCAAAGAAATTATTTTTTAGTGTAAAACTATTAAATAATTTAATTATTTAGCAGCAAAACCAAAAACATTTTTGTTAAAAAATTATATCCTTACACTTACATATGTATCCCTCCCTTTGCTGTCAAATTAATGGCTTGAATCAATCTGACCAAGAAAATTCATTACAAACTTTTGTTTGAAAATAAAATAAAAAGTTTATATCAGTTGTAAACATAGATTAATTACTACTATTCTCAATATATATTAAGTACATTTACTTTATTAGTGGTATAACTCAAAATAATCCGTATGATAAAAATGGATTTAATATAATTTCACAATTTTCGTTAACAAGATTTGTTGTTTTTTTTTGTTTTCAAAAACAACTGCTTTTACGAATTTAGTACTTAAGAGTAAAACATTCACTTATTTCATAAGTTATGGGGATTTCGGTTAAAGCATTTTCATTTTTCTAATGTTTCGTTTAAAACCTATGTATTTTGTGATATACCACTATTGAAATAAATAAACGATATGTTTGTCTACTTAAAAATGTGCTAGTGACAGGAAAAGCTTTTTTTGTATTTTTCTTTTGTTTATGTGGTTGTAAATTATTGCTCATAACATCGGTATTTGGATAATAAAATCTCCATCTTTCAAAGTAGGAGGAAGTATTTTCATACACGTTTAATTATTTTTTTCTGTTTATATGTATGATGTGTTATTTTTCAAGAAATTTGAGAATATAAAATTTTAAAAAAGGAATAAAAATTAATTTTGAATCTATTTAATGAATCATAAACATGAATTTAATTATGACAAACAAATCAGAAAATAGCATATTCATTCTTCTGGGCACTCCGTTACATAAATTTCTGGGTTAAAATTTACTAGCAACATTATAAATTTCAAATAATTATTTTATGTATTTCTTTTGTCTTTTTTCAGCCTGAAAATTCATGAGTATCATAAAGAATGCTCTAAATAAAATTTGTAGTTGGATTTTCTTAAATAAAAATCAAACCTTTTAATATAAAAACTCTACAAAATACGCAAATATAATGACATATTATACAAAATCATTTAGCATTAAAATGTTTACTTAGTACTCGGGTTTTGGAGCATGTATTCCACCTGCGCTTAAAATCGGACATGTTCTTGGAAATCTTTCCTGTGTTCTTCAATTCCTTTTTTACCAGAGCCCAATACCTTTCCACAGGCCGAAGTTCTGGACAGTTAGGAGGATTTGCCTCTCGTGGTACAAAAATGACATTATTCTTTGAGTACCACTCAAGTGCCTTTTTTCCATTATGGCATGATGCCAAATCGGGCCAAAAAAATGTAGTCACTCTGTGCTCTCTTAAAAAGGGTAACAACCGTTTTTGTAGGCACTCCTTTATATAAATTTCTGTGTTTATTGTGCCAGATGCCACAAATACTTTACTTCTTTTGCCACAACTGCAAATAGCTTGCCACACGAGAAACTTCTTAGGGAATTTTGTTTGTTTTTTTGTGCGAAACTCTTGCCGAACATTGCCCCGTTTATCAGCAACATAAAAATCTTGACCAGGAAGTTGAGAAAAGTCTGCCAGTACGTATGTTTCATCATCCATCACACAACAGGTGTATTTTTTTATAAAATCAGACTTCAATTTTTTCGCTCGTTTTTTTGCTTCTAAGTTCTTTATAGCATTGCGATTTGGAACCTTTTGGACTTTGTATGTCTTCAGTCCAGCATAAGCTTTGACTCTATGTGCAAAATTCGTAGAACATTTCACCGTACGAGCTGCTTTTCTTAAAGAAGTGTTAGGCGCTCTTCGAAAGAGTCGCTCGACTTCTTTTGCCTTACCAATATCTGTAGGACCTTTTTTCCTCCCTGATCCAGGTTTTCTTTCAATGCTCAGGTTTTCCTTATACCATCTAAAGGCATTAGAAACCGTTCGAGGGTCAACTTTCAAATTTTTAGCTATTTTTTTAAAAGTCCATGACGGATTTTTTTGAAAAGTTTTAATTATATTTTCACGAACTTTTTTTTCGCAGTCCATTTTGATTGAAATAACTATTGAAAATTAATAATTTCTAAAATAATAGTATCTGACATATCTATAGAAACTAACTTGATCAAAAAATAAATTATTTCTTGCACTATGGATAAATTTTGTCTAAAATAGTAAATGCATATTTTTTTTAAGAACACTCTTTACTAATAATCAGGGACCGAAAATAATTGTAATTTTTGAATTTTTTATAAAAAAAACCAACCTCAAGGAAATGTCGGAGAATAAAACCAAGTATACTATTTTGATAGTCTTGGACCAAATTTTCATAAAATGCGATGCTTTTTAAAAATCTGATTTTTATTTTTTAGAAAAAAACAAAATAACAGTTATTTTGCGATTTTTATTTTATTGAGCAAAAATAACAGTTATTTTTAACTATTATTTTTGCGAGATAAAATAAAAGTTATTTTTAACTTTTTTGTTTCGAGCAAAAATAGCAGTTATTTTTGACTTTTATTATTTCGAGCATATATAAAAGTTATTTTTTGACTTATATTTTTTCGAGCAGAAATAAAAGTTATTTTTTGACTTTTATTTTTTCGAGCAGAAATAAAAGTTATTTTTGTGCTTTCAACCCCAATTATGACTGCAAAATTAAACTCCATTAATATTTGAACATATGCAAATTATCTTCACTGAAAAATTTTCTTTGTTTGAAAATTTTTTTAATGAAATTATCATGAAACAAAAATAACTTTTATTTCTGCTCGAAAAAATATAAGTCAAGAAATAACTTTTATTTCTGCTCCAAAAAATAAAAGTAAAAAAATAACTTTTATTCATGCTCGAAATAATAAAAATCAAAAATAACTGTTATATTTGCTCGAAAAAATAAAAGTTAAAAAAAACTTTTATTTTTGCTTGAAAAAATAAAAGTCAAAAATAACTGTTATTTTTTATCGAAAAAATAAAATTCAAAAAATAACTTTTATTTCTGCTCGAAAAAATAAAAGTCAAAAAATAACTTTTATTTTCTAACTTTTACGATAAAAGTTATTACAGTTACGGTCCCTGATAATAATAGCCCGGAAGTAGTGAAAAGTCTGCCAATACGTTTCTATCATCATCTAGTTTTAAGTATACCCTTCACCACCATAGGTGGAAAGGGTATTATAAGTTTGTGCTGATGTATGTAACGCATAGAAATATTTGTCGTAGACTCACCTTTTAGTACACCAATAGGCTTAGAATCACTTTCTGAGTCGATTTAGCGATGTCCGTCCGTCTGGCTGGCTGGGCCCCCATGTAAAACTTGTAATCAAACTACATGTCGCAATTCTAAAGATAATTTGATGACATTTGGCACAGATCATGCTTTTGATAATAGGACCATGGCTATTGAAATTCGTCAAAATCGGTCCATTATTTATGATACCTCCCATAGGTCCCACTTCCCGGAATTAATATATTGGCTACAAAAATCAATTTTTTTTCATGAAAATTTAAACAAACCTAAATCACTGTACCAAATTTCGTTGAAATCGGTCCAGGTCCACATTTGACCATAGCACTAAATGAGACACTAAATGAGATTAAATTCACTAAAACTCTCGTAAGTCCGAAGATAATGAGAATTTTAAGTATATTTTTCGCATACATAACTTTTGAATCAACTGTAATCAATTTCGAGATAATCGGTCCATATTTGACCCAAGCTCTAATATAAGACCAAATGACTTAAACAGCTTAAATGTATAAGTTTTGAGAATATGTTGGCAAAATTAAGCAAATATTTGTCTTTATACAAAATAAAACCTTTGACCTTAGTGGTGAAGGGTATGGTCGGGCTTGACCGACTATAGCACTTTCTTACTTATTTCTTTATCACATTTGTTTGCTAGTATTTTTTTATTCCATGGCTTTAAGTTCTTTATCGATCTTTATCGTTCTTTCTGAACTTAAGTCCAGTAAAATTTAAAATTTATTTTCATATTGACATTTTTTTGTCATTGCCCGATATATTACAAAATAAATATAACACTAATTTGTTTAAATGAGTAAAATCAATTCATTCTGAGTTCAAAATTACTTTAGCAAAAAACTTTTGCAAAGCGAAAAACAATAAATCCATTTCATAGAAAACTGAAATGTATATTTGTAGTTTATTTGCATTAGTAGAGATTAAATATATACAATCAGACTACACCATTTCATGTTGAAATGGTAAAAAATTAGATTAAGCTTAAAAAATGGTTACATAAATTAAATTTAAAACAATAAGTATTGATTTTGGAAAAAAAAAATTAAATTGACAAAAAATTAATTCTGTGGTATACATTTTTTTAAATTGATCTGTTTCAGAATATTACTTTCGGTACCTGATTTAGTTACAAAAATATCTCTGGACTTTTATTTGAATTGTGCTTATTAGATCCAAAGGCTTTATATCAAATTTTATTGAAATTTATTGATATTTGGTCATACGAGACCTATACTCAAAACAAAGACTCTATAATATAAAAACACATAAACGCACAAAAAAATACATTTTATGAGCACGTATGTGTGCCTTACCTTTCTCATATTGGATAATCGTCTCCATTAGTTGTTTCTAAATTAGAGTAAAAACGGTACACTCTCTTTTTATTGTTTTTTTTTTCAAATGGACCATACGGCAAATCAATGCAACATCTTTATATTATAGAGCCTCTGTACAAAAGTTCCTAAAATTTTTTGTAGATACCAAAAAGGCTCATAAATATATTTTATATGAAAATATTAAAACAATCGCTTCCGATTTGACTTCAGCTTTTATCACGGTCAAAAAAGGTACAAATATACAAAAATTTAATTTTGTTGGTCGATTTATAGTGCGTAGTTTAATACTTGTTCAATTACTATTAACTAAATTTCAACTTGAAATGGTGTACTATTAATTTATACACATTTTGCGTAGTAGTTTTTGTTTGTCATCAAAAAAAAAATGGTCAAACTTATTAGAGATAAATACACAAAAGCACAAGGACAACCACAGCCTCCATCATTTAGACTCAGGGGTTAGTGTCAATGCATAGAATTTTCCGTCAAATAATTTCAAATTAAAACCAAACAAATAAACGAAGCAGAGAACTAATTTTATATTTTTGGCAAAAAAGTGAAATATATGTCACATATATATGGGCAAAAACCAAACAGTTTTTATCAGGGACCGTAACTGTTATAACTTTTATCGTAAAAGTCAGAAAATAAAAGTTATTTTTTGACTTTTACTTTCACGAGCAGAAATAAAAGTTAGTTTTTGACTTTTATTTTCTCGAGCAGAAATAAAAGTTAGTTTTTGACTTTTATTTTTTCGAGCAGAAATAAAAGTTATTTTTGTTAAAATTCATGATAAATTTATTGAAAATTGTTGTCAAACAAAGATAATTTTTCAGTGAAAATAATTTGCATATGCTCCAAAACTAATGGAGTTGAGTTTCGCTATTATAATAAGGGTTGAAAACACAAAAATAACTTTTATTTCTGCTCGAAAAAATAAAAGTTTAAAAATAACTTTTATTTGTGCTCGAAAAAATAAAAGTTAAAAATAACAGTTATTTTTGCTCAAAAAATAAAAATCAAAAAATAACTGTTATTTTTTTTCTAAAAAACAGAAATCAGATTTTTAAAAATCATCGCATTTTATAAAAATTTGGTCCAAGACTATCAAAATGGTATACTTAGCTTTATATTCCGACATTTCCTTGCGGTTGCTTTTTTTAATAAAAAATTCAAAAATAACTGTTATTTTCGGTCCCTGGTTTTTATTCCTTTGATACATACCTTCAACTCGAATAATTTTTGTACCCTTAGGAGTTCGGAAAATCTAATTACAGATCTTAAACTCGCAAAAACTTCTGTATACTGAACACAATATCTTAGTTGCGTAAACGTTAAAAATCGATTGAAGCATTCAAGCTTTTCAAAATACCGGTTTTTCGTGGAGCACACTCGCAAATATGAATGAAAATTTCCAAACTACCGCGTAAACCGAGTTTTTTGCCATTTAGCACCTAAAAGCAAAAGCGCACCAAAAAATCATTGTTTGCTAAAATTTTATGAAGATTTTGAAAATCGTGCAAAAAGGGTCATATTAGTTTAAATGGTTTAAGAATGCAAACTGAGAAAAAAATCAAAATCACATAAGGCATGAAAGCGATGTCATTTATAACCGATTTGCATAAAAAGTTTGTCAAAAATCTCTTTATTAACTGAGAATGCGAAGGTTTTATCTAAAAACATTTCAATGAACCATATCGCGAATTTAGCTCAAAATTGATCAGAAATGGTCTTAAAACTATTATTTAATAAAGCATTACCTTATAAGGATAAACGATTTTATGGACCAAATAAGATTTTTATATCTTAGAAAGATATGCACCTATTAAAACTTATATTTAAATAAAAAATTCTTTTAAATTAAATCTGTCCATAAGTCAAGGCAGCAGAATTTCACTAAGACTCACATTTTGTAAAATTTCGCGAAAATCACGGTTAAAAAAATCAAAAACTATTGTTAAAAAATATTTTTTTTCACTTGCATAATAGCATTAGTACCTGGTTGACCGAGCCTTGCTCGGAGCTTTACGATAAGCATTTTGTGCAAATATTCAGTTAATTTCGAATTATTTAATTTATTTTTTCCGATCTACACATAGTTTGCATAGTTTACAGATTAACTTATTTTGAAAAATTTTGGAAATTGGTCATACCAACAGAAACCTCCGTCGACTCATGCGCAACAACTTTGCTAAATATTATAGCCTGATCAAATGCACAATTTACGATTTAATTCATTTTGAGTAATTTTCAGTGGCGCCACCTGAAGTTGTTCATACCAACTAAGAAACCTTCGTCTGCTTATTGGTAACAACTTTTCTAATAATTATACATGATCAAATGCACAGTTTACGATTTAATTCATTTTGAGTAATTTTCAGTGGCGCCACCTGTTGGACTTTGGTTATTCCCATTAATAAACCTTCGTCGGCTTATCCGCAACAACTTTGCTAAAGATTATAGCATTATTAAATGTAAAGCTTACGATTTAATTGACTTTGAGTAAATTTCAGTGTCGCCACCTGTCGAAATTTCTTCATACCAATTAAGAAACCTTCGTCGGCTCATGTGCAACAACTTTGCTAAAGATTATAGCATGATTAAATATACAGTTTACGATTTAATTAATTTTTAGTAATTTTCAGTGGCGCCACCTAACGGAAATTAGTTTTACCAACTTAAAAACCTTCGCCGGCTTATCCGCAACATCTTCGCTAAAAAGCATAATATGATCAAATTCACAGTTTACTATTCTATTAAGAACATACATACAAACATTCATTTGTTTAAAAGTTATACTTACTCATTTTTCCCCTTTTTATCCACTACTTTCAAAAAGTATGCTTATTTGGTACTTCTTTGGTACCAATTGAATCCGGTATATTTTATTAAAACGCAGTTAACATAATTCCTATTCATATTACTTTTGAGATGTTAATTTATCACTTTATCCCTTTTTTACCCATTTTGGCCCCAAAATCAAAAAAGTACCATGTATGTGTTCAATATTTCTTTCACATCTATTGACTGCAGTACAAAGTTCCTTTCTATATTATTTGGTTTAAATATAAGACTGGGTTAAAAAAGTACCAAAAAAACTATTTTCACCCTTTTTTACCCCCTATCGGACATAGTTTCAAAAAAGTACCAAACGCCTGTCCGCTTATTTTCATAGCTGTTTAAAACGTAATTTTAATTGTGTTTCTATACCTATTACTTTAGGAGATATAACGTTTTCAATTTTTCCCCTTTTTACCCGTTTTTACCCTCTTAGAGGCAAAGGTTCCAAAAGTCCCTTCTTCTTCGACCTATACATCAAAAAAGATACCCACTGTAAAAATTTTATCAAAATCGTTAGAGCCGTTATATATAGATATATATATACATACAATTATTGCTCGTTTAAGAATATAAGATAAGATTTCCTCGTGTTAAGGCATATATAAGCCACCATAATAATGGGTGTTTTTTTAGAGGTATAGAACTTCGAATTGAAATAAAACACAAGAAAATCGTTTTAATGTCCATCAATTTGGCTTTATTGGAAGGATAATTTTATGCCATTAATGTTTAAATATGATTTCGGGCATGTGGCCGCCGCGGCTGGCTCGAATAAAGCCAATTCTACAGGTCCAATTTTCAACTACTTTTTCAAGCATATGGGGCCGTATGTTGGCAATAACGCCACGAATGTTGGCTTCCAAGTCCCCTAACGTTTCTGGTTTGTTGGCGTAGACGAGCGACTTCACATATCCCCAAAGAAAATAATCCAGTGGTGTCAAATCGCACGATCTTGGTGGCCAATTGACAGGTCCATTCCGCGAAATTATGCGCTCATCGAATGTTTCCTTCAATAAATCAATTGTGACGTGCGCTGTGTGGCATGTAGCGCCGTCTTGTTGGAACCACAACTCATCCACATTCATGCCATCCAATTGGGGAACAAAATAGTCGGTTATCATGGCTCTATACCGGTCTCCATTTATGGTAACTGACTCTCCAGCATTATTTCGGAAGAAGTATGGCCCAATGACTCCACCAGCCCATAGAGCACACCAAACAGTCAGTTTTTGTGGATGTAATGGCGTCTCAAGGGTCTCATGTGGATTCTCTTCACTCCAAATGCGGCAATTTTACTTGTTGACGCAGCCATTCAACCAAAAATGAGCCTCATTACTGAACAAAATTTTGCGATGAAAATCAGCATCGAGATCAATCTCATTTTCGGCCCATACACCAAAATCACGACGCATTGCATGGTCTCGCGGCTTTAATTCTTGCACAAGCTGGATCTTGTAAGGTCGCAAGCCAAGATCTTTGCGCAAAATCTTCCATAAAGTTGATGGACAAAGCTCCAATTGCTGTGCACGGTGGCGAATCGATCATTCGGGTCCTCTTCAATACTTTGCTCTACAGCGGCAATTGTTCTTCGGTGCGCACTGTTCGACGACGCTGCGGATGTGTATTATCACAAAGAGTAAACGTAGTGCGAAAACGATCCATGGTTAACCGAATTAATTGCTCTGATGGACGATTATGTCGACCATAAAATGGACGGAGCTTGCGGTAAACTTCGCGAACTGAAACATTATTTTCGAAATAAATTTGCACGATTTGCAAGCGTTGTTCTTTTGTCAATCTGTTCATGATGAAATGGCAAACCAAACTAAATATTAATCACTTGACAGCTGACAAAATGGCCGCCAGTTAAAAAAGTGATGCCAACTTAAAGTTCTATACCTCAATAAAAAACACCCGATACCATGAAACGACAGAATACCTGAAAATATATAAGTTGTGTCAAAATCAACATAAAACTAATAAAAATAAAATATTCTTTAATTTTTTTTTAGAAATTTTTGTTTTAACCTTCATAACTTCTGCGCGCATCGCGTAAAATCATTAACGCGAAGGGATTTTACATTCCCTGAGCTCCCTTATTAGAACACCAAAAAAAAAATTTAGTGTGCGATCAAAAAATTTTTTGAATTTTTTTATTTCCGAAAATTAAAACTATTTGATTTTTGTCCATATACGTATGTATGTATTGTATAAAGTTTTAAATAACTTTACCAAAAATGTTATTATGTTAAATATATTTAGATTGCCAGCCACATAAGTACATAATTACATTAAACAAAAATTTGGAATTCCAAATATTTTGAAGAGGGGAAAAAGGATATAAATTTATTTATTTACAATCTAAAGTGTAAAACGACTATTTATATTATTGGGTTATGCAAAAACTAATTGTGTAAGAACATGAGAACTCATATATCGAGCTATTGCCTGAATAGAAAACCGAAATTACTTTCCGAACAACACAATATATTGCAGTTGTGTGACCAATTTCCCTTGAAAAATCATGCTTGATTTATTTTGAATTAATTCTTAGAAAATCTCTTCCATAATTCATAATAATGCGATTAAAAGATACAAAGTGTAAAGTGAATAATTCCAAGAAAAAACGTAAAAAAACTCACTCGAAAAACATATTTTTTTGTTCATTTCTGAGTAACTCTTGACACAAGTGAGTACTCACTCTTGTCTGGCCTTTAAAGCTTATCAACAACACCAGCAAATGTAAGTGGTATTTCATCTTTTTATCCTCTTACATGGAAAAGGAGACATCATCAACATCAATACCAGAACAGCCGGAATTTGTTAAACTTAAGTTGATATAATTCTTTGTTACCAGAGTATTAGTGTAAATTTGAGTGTTTTAAATGTTTTAGATAAAGATTAAATTTTAATTTATACCATAAGCCGCCCCCAATGCATATTTAATACCCAATAACAACTGATACAAAATAATAGTAGTTAGAGAATGAATTTCGAAGAATTTGGGATAAATACAAAATTAATTTCGTCCATTGATTTTGTGATTTTGGTGGCTTTTAATTCTTTTTGAGTAGACATTAGTTTGTACATTGATTTGTTCAGTATGAGATTTTAGTATTTGGTTAATAAGCCTAAACTTTTTGGTTACAGTTCTAGAAACAATTTTATTTTGTGTCCATTATTCTTTTTACAAGGCCCCAATATCTGTCAATAAGTCTGAGTTCTGGATAGGTAGGAGGATGTGCTTCTTTTGGGAATAAAATGACATGTTACTACATCGTCCATCGAGTGGTATCAAGACTCAATGGCCGATTTACTATAATGGCAGGAAGCAAGATCGGGCCAGAAGAAAGTAGACACCTCATGCTGCTGTATAAATGCACTCAGGAAATTATTACAGTAACCGATTGTATGTTATTTAGGAAGTTTTCGGTTATGTTGTTTTCAAATGAATATTCATTTAAATTTACATGAAAATTGATTTTTAACATATTTATACATTTGTTTCAAAACAACCTACAAAAAATACTGAAAATCCGTAACATTTGAAAATATCAGTTGTTTAGTTTTTATATATTTTTTCAATTATTGTATCAAATATAATTCGTATTTGTTGAATTATTGGTTTTCCTTAAGTATCTTAGATTTGCTTACTGAAGAAGCTTTTTTTAATGCTGGCCGCCTATCACGGGGTATGGCCTAAGAAAACAGCAAACTTTGTTTTGTCTGTTTGGTTTTTTGATGGCTTAAAGGATGTAACCTTTATATGGTTTCGTCTTTTTTGTTACGTAAATTACAAAAACAAATGAAAATTGTCCGTTTTACGGAAATTTTACGTAGTTTTTTACCATTCAATTTTATAAAAATAAATGAAAATGTCCGCTTTTATACCCTTCACCAACATAGGTGGAATGGGTATTTTAAGTTTGTGCTGATGTATGTAACGCATAGAAATATTTGTCTTAGACCCATGTTTTAGTATACCAATAGGCTTAGAATCACTTTCTGAGTCGATTTAGCGATGTCCATCCGTCCGTCCGTCTGGCTGGTTGGCTGGCTGGACCCCCATGTAAAACTTGTAATCAAACTACAGGTCGCAATTCTAAAGAAAATTTGATGAAATTTGGCACAGATCATTTATTTTCGATAATGGGACCATGGCTATTGAAATTCGTCAAAATCTGTCCATTATTTATGGTACCTATCATAGGTTCCATTTCCAGGAATTGATATATTGGCCACAAAAATCAATATTTTTTCATGAAATTTAAAGCAAATACTGCTTATGTAAACTCAAATCACTGTACTAAATTTCGTTGAAATCGGTCCACATTTGACCATAGCTCCCATACAAACTCTTTTCTCAAAACGAACTAAATGAGACAAAATTCACTAAAACGCTCGTAAATCCGAAGAATTTTAAGTTTATTTTTTGCATACATAACTTTTGTAACATCTGTAATCAATTTGCTAAGTTTCGAGATAATCGGTCATATTTGACCCTAGCTCTCATATAAGTCCAAATGACGGAAACAGCTTAAATATAAAAGTTTTGAGAAAATGTTTGTATGATGGCAAAATTTAGCAAATATTTGTCTTTATACAGGAAAAATAACACCTTTGACCTTAGTGGTGAAGGGTATAGTATGGTCGGGCTTGACCGACTATAGCGCTTTCTTACTTGTTAAATGAATATTCATTCATTTCGAATTACATTCTAAGTTAATTTTACTTACATAATATTTTGAGTGTGGCAACAATCTCTTTGTAAGGCAGTCTTTGATATAAATATTATTGGTAATATTTTCAGTTGTTATGAGAGGACTGCTTTTTTATGCCGCTAAAATTTTTCATAGCAAATTTTGTTTTCTTTTGGGTTCAGAATTTTTCATTTACTTTTGCATCGGCAACGTAAAAAGTCACTGAAAAATTTTTTTCAAAAAAGCGGCGGTTCACCTAATAACTCAGCTAGCCACTGGTTATTGAGTATTAGGCTATGTAAACTTCTCTAACTAATGCATTAGCCATTCGGAGTCGGCATTAAAACGAAGGTCTCTTTCAATGAGTCTAGCAATAGTATCGGATGCAGCTCATTGTCTGAGAGAAGTACCCCTTGTTCCAATTGGAATGTTGTCGGGGAATTATATATATATATATGATTATCCATTTCTACACAAAACAGCTTTACGATTCTTTACATATTTTGTTAATATAATATACATTTATATCCAAGGCTACTGCTATTAGAAACAAGTAAGAAAAGCTATAGTCGGTCAATCCCGACTATGTCATACCCTTCACTGCTAAGGTGAAATATGGACCAACAATTAAACAAGTTTTCCTTAAGTATTAGAGACATACAAACGTATACTATGTGCTATTTTCGAGATTTATGTCATTTCCGGCTAAGGTCCTGATATGGGAGCCAGGGGCAATTGTGGATCGATTGTTACCAAATGTTGGTTATTGGTTCATATTAACAAAATATTTATCTGTGCAAAGTTTTAGTAATCAAATGCATTTATTTTTAGAGTTATAAACGTTTTTGTGCTATTATGTGTATATAAACGTCTTTCGAGAATGTGTCTTGTATGGAAGGTATGGTCAAATATAGGAAGATTCCTACAACATAAGGTACACTGATTAAGGTTATTATAATCAATATTTGTGTTGAATATTATTTAAATGCAACTAAAGTTGTGGCTGTAAAGGACCAAAAACTCTATTCGGGTACCCCTATGGGAGGTACCTGAAATACTAATCCGATTTCGGCCAAAAATCCGATTATAGCGAAATTTCATAAAATTATATTTAAAGTTGTAAACAACTCAGGGAGTGATTCTAAGTCGATTGGTATACTAAAATATTACTATGCGTTACAAACATCAGCACAAACCCAATATACCCCTTCCACATATGTAGGTGAAGGGTATAAATACTTAAATCTTTGCATATTTAAAAAGTTACTAGAAAATATTTACACACTATTTATAAAATCTCGGTTCTTAGGTACAATTTTTTTTAGTATAACTTGTCTTTATCCTAAAAATGGAATTCAGTTTCTTCGATAGCCGCCTAAAGGGTGATAAATTTCTTTCCAGCTAATATATTATTAAGGTCTGAGAATTGGAACAAGTGTATGAGGGCCAGATAAAAGTTGAAGTCCAAATCTTACAACAGCACTTATCTTTGGTTTTAATGATCCTAAGCATAATAGAGCCATGTTTCATTCATTATAAGATATCGACGTGTAAATTCGGGTTTATTATAAATAAGATGGCGCGAAAGCATGACCATATTCATATTCGCATATTCATCCACGATATGTCCAAGACTTTGATTTACGACTATGAAAATATTGGGTTTGTGCTTTCCTCGGATTAATATAGCCCGCTTAAACTTAGAATTTTGTTAGTCTAACCAAAGACTCTACTATATAAAGATGTAGCACTTGCATACATTGATTTTTCGTATGGTCGTTTTGAAAAGTCCCATACTTTACTCTACTTCGGAAACAATAAAAGAGAGAAAGCTAATAACCCATTCACATTAAACTCGAAAACACAAGTTTTCCCATACAAATCCGGGTTTTCAATGAATACTAATTTAGAAACTTATAAAATATTAAAATGTTTACCAACACTTCGAAAATTTAGTTTTGTGATTTGCTAAAAGGTTTTATGATTTACTAAGAGCTATTGATTATTTTCGACACAAATTAAAAAAAAAAATTTTTGCTTGAAAGCTCTATAAATGCCAGAAAATTAAAATGTGAATAGTAAAGTTTTCAAAGTGGTTTTCATTATTGAAAACTCCTCAAAATTTGTTAATGTGAATGGACTATAAGGCACACACACGTCCTCATGAAATGTATGTTTGCTTATATGTTTTTCATTGTTTTTTATCCACTTCAATTTAACTTTTGGCAAAAAAAGTATGGAGTGCAATATCTTTATATTATAGAGTCTTTGGTTCAACTGTTATGTAAAGATTTTAATTAAAGTACATATCGGAATTTAAAAGAGAATTCAATGGAATTTGCCTGCTCCGTTTATTTTGCACCTGTTAATATTGATGAGTCAGAAAGATAACTAAAGCATAGTTCACATTGGATATGGGCAAAAATCAAATAGTTTAAATTTTCGGAATTAAAAAAATTCAAATAATTTTTAATAGGAGCATATCTTTTCAAAATATAAAATTCTTATTTGGCCCGTCAAATCGTTAATCCTTATAATATTTTGGTGCGCTTTAGATCTAAGGTAAAGTTTTTTCAAAAAATAACAAATCTGTTACATTAATAAATAAATGTAACAGGTTTGGGATCAAATGCAAATACACTTCTTTTTGAATAATATTTACATCCCGACTAATTTGTTATTTTTTGATAAAACTGCATGCATTCAGCTTATTTTTAAAATAAACTTGTTTATTTTAAAACATCTTACCCCCCCTTCTTCACAGCATTCTGCATATAGTAGCCGACGGCTACAGCAAGAATGTGGGAAGTGAAGGTAGATGAAAACTGAAAAACGTTTGTTTTTGTTCAGTCGATAATTTACGCTTTTACTTTTGGTTTATGAACATAATTCTTAATAGTTATGTTTGTAAATTTAGTAATAATGCGAGGTTTTCGATCTGTCTAAATTGGGGATAATCCTCCTGAAGAGATGGCTTAACCAACCATCGAAACGCGTCGAGGAATTTGGTTTCTCCGCAAACATTTTTTGGCTTTTTATCAATAAATTGATCTGTTACATTAATAAATAAATGTAACAGGTTTGGGATCAAATGCAAATACACTTCTTTTTGGGTAAAGTTTTTTTTAAGAATAGTTTTAAGACCATTCCTGATCAATTTTGAGCTAAATTCGCGATGTGCTTCATTGAAATGATTTACGATAAAACCTTCGCGTTTTCAGTTAATAAAGATATTTTTGACAAACTTTTGATGCAAATCGGTTATAAGTGACATCGCTTTCATGCCTTATGTGATTTTGTCTTAGTTTGATTCTTAAACCGTTTAAACTAATATGCACTTTTTTTGCACGATTTTGAAAATCTTCATAAAATTTTAGCAAACATTGATTTTTTGGTGCGCTTTTGCTTTCAGGTGCTAAATGGCAAAAAACTCGGTTTACGCGGTAGTTTGGAAATTTTCATTCATATTTGCGAGTGTGCTCCACGAAAAACCGGTATTTTGAAAAATTTACGCTCAAAAACTCCTCATTTACACCTGTCGTATGTTATACCTATATAGAGCACATTAACGAGATATATATCAAACGTTGCGAAATTAAAAGATCTACAAATCGTTATCTATTTTTTTTTTTAATTCTTTGAGGCTGCCAAAAAATATGCAAAAAAAATTAAAAAGTGGCGAAAACGAGCTTCAAATTTTGGCAACCATTAAGTAGTACGAGATCGTATAAGAAGTGACAAAATTAAAATTTAGAGTGAAGTATATTTATCCTCTAAGTGTGGTGTCTATTTCGTAGAACAACGACTTTTGTCCAAATGTTAAAACGAATGCAGAAGAATACGAAATATGAAGAAAAACTTGAATGCTTCAATTGATTTTTTTAAGGTTTTTTTTTTTAATTTGCATGCCAATTACGCTCAGAAGCGCAAATTTTGCGCTACTAAGTTATTATGTTCAGTATACAGAAGTTTTTGCGAGTTCAAGATCTGTAATTAGATTTTTCGAACTCCTAAACGTACAAAAATTAATCAAGTTGAAAGTCGGTTTCAAAGGAATAAAAACTGTTTGATTTTTGCCCATATATAGTTTAGCATATAAATGTAAGCATATTTGTAACATATGCGTTACATCACACACACATTTTTCCACAAAGCTTCTAAATAATACATGACGAAATACCTTTTGTGTGAACTTATCTTAACCTGCGACTGGCCAGCATTTCTGTATTTTACAGAAGTCAGCAAACATTTTTTAACTACCTTAACTTTATTAACCAAACACTTCGTATGATCTTTTTCGAGATGCTGGAAAATGTTTTCAAGGTTCTCAAAAAAAGTCAAAGTTGTTTCAAAACTAATAAATTTTTCAACACAATCTGTGTTAACACTCCAACACGTACTTATTAATACAAGTAAAAGTGTGTGTGTGTATACGTGTTCAATTAGAGAAATAACAAATTCACGTGTCCCATTTCACCCACTCTCACATTTCACCCACTTCATCATTTAGTCTAGCAAAGGAATAATGAACACATTCTAACATACACCTACTAATATTTAACTTAAAAGATATGGGGATACTTGTAGGGCATTTCACTTAAGAAGTCTTACAAATACACTCATGCTTGTTCTTTTTCTTCTTCTTGTTTAACATTTCTACATCCTGTCAAACATTTGTTTGCTCTGTTTTATCGTAGAAATTCTTTTTTGTTAACGAATTTTTCGGAAATTTTTCTTTGTCTGTAATTTTGTTGTTTTTGTTATTATCCCATTCATTGCTTTTGACCCTAAAGTTGATTTTTGTTTGGTATTTTCTTGGCTTTTGTTCATTTGTAATGTTTTAACAAAAAAATATATACATTTTTTTTTAACCTGCAATATTCTATTAAATTTTTAAGTAACTTATCTTTTGCAGTTGTAATTTTCAGTGGCTATAAATTATGTAGTTTTATTTAGTTTTCTTTTTTTTGGTTTTAGGTCTATAATTCTTTTAACTGGGACAACCGTTGGTTGATGTTGGTTGTTTAGGAATTGTATTTGTTAAACGGTTTTAACACTCAGGGAATATCTAAAAAAATATTTACATATTTAGACAAGCCGTTTAAGTTTTTCAGCTACAGCCAAGAAAAACACTTTGGTTTATGTCCTTTGTAAAAATATTTATATATCTAGTACTTTATTAAATAAACGTTTTTTTTTTTAATAATTGAAGAATTCTTCAAATGTTTGTGTATTTTTTTGTAATCTTGTTGTATTTGATATATTATTCTAACATTTTGTTTTATTTTTAAATGCCCATAAATTTGAAAACAAAAATAAAACAAACAAGTAAGAAAGTGCTATAGTCGGTCAAGCCTGACCATACGATACCCTTCACCATTAAGCTCAAAGGCTATTTTTCCTGTATAAAGACAAATATTTGCTAAATTTTGCCATCATACAAACATTTTCTCAAAACTTATACATTTAAGCTGTTTCCGTCATTTGGACTTATATGAGAGCTAGGGTCAAATGTGGACTTATTTGACTCCAAATTTGGCAAATTGATTACAGTTTTTACAAAAAATATACCTAAAATTCTCTTTATCATCAGATTTATGAGCGTTTTACGGATTATACCCTTCACCACCATAGGTGGAAAGGGTATATTGGGTTTGTGCTGATGTTTGTAACGCATATAACGTAATATTGGTCTGAGACCCACCTTTTAGTATACCAATCGACTTAGAATCACTCCCTGAGTTGTTTTAATGATGTCCGTCCGGCTGGCTGACTGGCAGGCTGGCTGCCCGGTTATCCATGTAAGCTTGTTATCACTCTACAGGTCGTAACTTTAAAGATAATTTGATGAAATTTGGCACAGGTTCATATTTTGGGCGAAATCGGATTACTATTTCGAGTACTTCCCATAGGGATGCCTTCCCGGTCCTTTACAGCCACAAATTTAATATTTTAGTATTTTAATAATATTCAGCACAAATATTGCTTATCATAACCTTAATTAGTGTTCCTAATTTTATAGAAATCGGCCCATATTTGACCATACCTCCCATACAAGACACATTCTCAAAAGACGTTTATATACACATAAAAGCACAAAAACTTTAGTAACTCTAAAGATAAATGCATTTGATTACACAGATAAATGTTTTGTAAATATAAACCAATAATATCAGGCCATTAGCCGGAAATGACATAAATCTCGAAATTTTGAAAAAATAGCACATAGTATATGTATGTAGGTCTCTAAGACTTAAGGAAAACTTGTTTAAATGTTGGTCCATATTTGACCTTAGTAGTGAAGGGCATTATATAGTCGGGCTTGAACGACTATAGCTTTTCTTATTTGTTTTTGTCTCAATTTGTGCATTTTAACAGAAGAGTTTGTATGGGAGCTATGGTCAAATGTGGACCGATTTCAACGAAATTTGGTACAGTGATTTTGGTTTACATATCGTGAAAAATTGGTTTAAATATCGTGAAAAAATATTTATACTTGTGGCCAAAATATCAATTCCGGTAGGTGGGACCTATGGGAAGTACCATAAATAGTGCACCGATTTTGACAAATTTCTATAGCCACTATCAAGAAAATGATCTGCGCCAAATTGCTTCAAATTATCATTAAAATTGCGACCTGTACTTTTATTATATGGTTTACATGGCGGTCCAGCCAGACGGACGGAGGGACTGACATCGTGATTCTTAGCCTATTGGTATACTAAAAGGTGGGTCTTAGACAAATATTTCTATGCGTTTTCACCTATGGTGGTGAAGGGTATAAAAAGGTGTAAATTTGTTTCGGGTGTCAACTGCTCTAAAGCCTATGTAGCGAAAACACTTCCTTGTCAATGGTCGTTTAGCTTTAGCTGGGTCAGTTGAATTTTTTATGGGTGCTACCCAAGTTACAACTCAAAGCTTCGCCAAGTTGTGGTCTGTGAATATCCGAGTTCCCGTGAGAGACATACGGGTGTTGCTCGATCTTTTACTGAAGCCGTGTACTCAAAATTAAGAATGCGCTTTTAAGAACAACAAGACATAATTTGACAGATGTAGCAAAATTCAAAATTTCCTGTTGAAAGGCCCTGTAGTTTTAAAAATGCATAAGGTAGACTAGACTTAAGAACATTTTACAAAAACTTTTTTCCAAATCCTACCACAAAAGCACAAACTAAAGAGTGTTCTAAAAACAATATGCATTTACTATTTTAGACAAAATTTATCCATAGTGCAAGAAATAATATATTTTTTGATCAAGTTAGTTTCTATAGATATGTCAGATACTATTATTTTAGAAATTATTAATTTTCAATAGTTATTTCAATCAAAATGGACTGCGAAAAAAAAGTTCGTGAAAATATAATTAAAACTTTTCAAAAAAATCCGTCATGGACTTTTAAAAAAATAGCTAAAAATTTGAAAGTTGATCCTCGAACGGTTTCTAACGCCATCAGACGGTATAAGGAAAACCTGAGCATTGAAAGAAAACCTGGATCAGGGAGGAAAAAAGGTCCTACAGATATTGGTAAGGCAAAAGAAGTCGAGCGACTCTTTCGAAGAGCGCCTAACACTTCTTTAAGAAAAGCAGCTCGTACGGTGAAATAATCTACGAATTTTGCACATAGAGTCAAAGCTTATGCTGGACTGAAGACATATTGAAGAACACAGGAAAGATTTCCAAGAACATGTCCGATTTTCAGCGCAGGTGGAACAGATGCTCCAAAAAGGTATCAAAAGCAACTGTAAAATCTTTAATGGGAGGGTTTCCGAAAAAAGTCGATAATTTTGCAAAACCCGAGTACTAAGTAAACATTTTAATGCTAAATGATTTTTTAATGACATATTATCATTATATTTGCGTATTTTGTAGAGTTTTTATATTAAAAGGTTTGATTTTTATTTAAGAAAATCCAACTACAAATTTTATTTAGTATAACAATAAAAATATATAACATTTTTTTTCGCGTAATTTCATTTTAAATGACTAGTGGGCGATGAAATAAAACAGCATGAAAAAGGAGCAGAAAATATATCAATAATACAGAAGAATAACGATAGTTAGTAATTCATAGAAACCAATTAACAATTGGTGGGCGTACTACGAATTATTAAGATTCTACTGTATTGCTAAAATTATATCAAAAGTACTTCTATAAGTGAAAATTGACTAAAGCTATAAAACTCAAATATACATTGTTGCATTTAATTTATTGTTTCAATTATTTTAAAATCAAATAAAAAATATGTTTTTACTAGAAGAAGAAAAACTATGAAAGCAAGACATTGAACTTTACTTAGCAGTTGTGACATTTTGAATGTGTTATTTTAGATTTGAGATAAAGTTTTCTTAAATACCAAGTTTACAAAATAATTTTGTATATCAATACCGACTATGAATCAAATAAAATGTTATTAAGGAGTGGACTGTTTAGTATTCAAAATATTTAAATAGAAGTCAATATTTCTTCTACAATATCGACAGCATATATTCAATACCGACTATAAACTAATTTGAATACTTTCAAGAAGAGGCAAAAAACTGTTAAATATCCAAAATAAAGAGTGTTCTAAAAAAAATATGCATTTACTATTTTAGACAAAATTTATCCATAGTGCAAGAAATAATTTATTTTTTGATCAAGTTAGTTTCTATAGATATGTCAGATACTATTATTTTAGAAATTATTAATTTTCAATAGTTATTTCAACTTTTCAAAAAAATCCGTCATGGACTTTTAAAAAAATAGCTAAAAATTTGAAAGTTGACCCTCGAACGGTTTCTAATGCCATCAGACGGTATAAGGAAAACCTGAGCATTGAAAGAAAACCTGGATCAGGGAGGAAAAAAGGTCCTACAGATATTGGTAAGGCAAAAGAAGTCGAGCGACTCTTTCGAAGAGCGCCTAACACTTCTTTAAGAAAAGCAGCTCGTACGGTGAAATGTTCTACGAATTTTGCACATAGAGTCAAAGCTTATGCTGGACTGAAGACATACAAAGTCCAAAAGGTTCTAGATCGCAATGCTATAAAGAACTTAGAAGCAAAAAAACGAGCGAAAAAATTGAAGTCTGATTTTATAAAAAAATACACCTGTTGTGTGATGGATGATGAAACATACGTACTGGCAGACTTTTCTCAACTTCCTGGTCAAGATTTTTATGTTGCTGATAAACGGGGCAATGTTCGGCAAGAGTTTCGCACAAAAAAACAAACAAAATTCCCTAAGAAGTAGTTGTGGCAAAAGAAGTAAAGTATTTGTGGCATCTGGCACAATAAACATAGAAATTTATATAAAGGAGTGCCTACAAAAACGGTTGTTACCCTTTTTAAGAGAGCACAGAGTGACTACATTTTTTTGGCCCGATTTGGCATCATGCCATTATGGAAAAAAGGCACTTGAGTGGTACTCAAAGAATAATGTCATTTTTGTACCACGAGAGGCAAATCCACCTAACTGTCCAGAACTTCGGCCTATGGAAAGGTATTGGGCTCTGGTAAAAAAGGAATTGAAGAACACAGGTTAGATTTCCAAGAACATGTTCGATTTTAAGTGCAGGTGGAACACATGCTCCAAAAAGGTATCAGAAGCAACTGTAAAATCTTTATTGGGAGGGTTTCCGAAAAAAGTCGATAATTTTGCAAAACCCGAGTACTAAGTAAACATTTTAATGCTAAATGATTTTGTATAATATGCCATTATATTTGCGTATTTTGTAGAGTTTTTATATTAAAAGGTTTGATTTTTATTTAAGAAAATCCAACTACAAATTTTATTTAGAGCACTCTTTATTTAAATTTTTCTTCTGCATTATATTGAAGCCAAAGTTCTCAAAAAGTTAAACGTGATGTAACTATTATAAAAAAAAACACCCTATAAGAACATAAGCGGTCATATGACTGGCACTCATGACTGATATATCAGTCACAAGTTTCTATCACTTTCTAAAGGCAAATATGAAAAAGGTGACCGAAACTTTTATATACATGTGATTTTGCATCTCTTTCTTACACATGTATTATTCTGGCTATACCCGTTGACTTTTGTAGTTAAATAATATTATTAAACAATTTTAATTGAACAAAAATTGATTAAACAGTACATACATATATTCTTATAAAATTTTTTTAATAATAAGTTTGTTCCTGTACTCTAACAAAACTACCCAAAACAGTCCGAAGTAATCAGATTGTATGACAAATTTTGAACGGGAACACTTTTGAGTATGTTTGGGTTGATTGTATAGAGTCGAGCACTTGAAGATTGCTACATCTGTTGTCTTTGATTAGAATTTTGCATTAATCCTGGCATTTGCTCTAATTGTTGCTGTTGTTGATTATTGACCACCTGTTGCTGCAATTGTTGCTGTTGTTGAACATTTTAAGGAGACTTTGCCGTAAGAATTGTTGTTGTCCTACCACATCACGATTAAACATTTGTTGACCCTATAGCCATATTGGGATTTTTTGAGAAGAAAATTGTTTTTAGCAATGTTTAAAAATTTAATTTTTATTTAATACCTTGGGGTCCTTTTGCATTGGGCATACATTAGGACTTTGTCCTAGTGGCCCAACTATTCCTGCATTATTGGGTTGACCTCCTGCCACAACATAACCAACCTCATTCTGCTGCATATTTCGTGGTATACCTTGCATACCCTGATTAGCTCCAGCATTAGGTCCTTCCACATTCATAGCACCACAGAACCATACTGATTCATGCGAGCATTCATCATTTAGTTGAGGTGTTGCTACATTCATGGCATTAGCACTGACCACTGGACCACCTTGTATTTGACCACCGGCATTCATTTGCATTCGATTAGGTCCTCCTGGACCAATAGACACCTATGGGAACGCCTGTATCGAGACTACCCTTTTGATTCATTTGACCGGGCACACCTTGAGGTCCGCGGGGGCCTACACCAGGACCACTCATTTATATAATAACATTCATTTGTATTTGCTGTCGCCCTGGTCTTTGTTGGTTCAAAGTTTGCAAAAGATTTGAGGCGGATACCGGGTCCCCTGGACCGGCTGTTTGTTGTACATTAGGACCTCCCGGCATAGACGTCATTTGAGGTTTGCGATTACCCTGGCTGGCTAAATTTTGCAAAGCATTTAGAGGATCCTGCATCATGTTTTGTCGGCCCATCTCAGCATTTGGTGAAGGATCTTGTTGGGGTCTTCCTTTATAATAAACGATTAAGAATTAAACATTAATCATCAATATTAAAAATTAAAAACTAATCATTCCGGGAAACTTACTCTGTGACATGTCCTTGAAGTGAAGTGAAGTTTAACCACCAAACCCAAATACTTATCATTGTTTTTATTTACTATTTTTTGCTCACTTTTTTTCTAAAACTGTTAAAAAAACACAATAATTTACAAAATTATAATTTATCTCCTGACGCTATTCACAAAAATTTTAATTTCTCAAAACACAAAATTTTATTTTCTCAAGTCAATGTATGCAAGAATGAAACAACTGCAAGTTCTGCTATTGTTTCACTCTTACATACACAAATTTTGTGTCAATGTGTTAAAATTTTTTTGTCTCTGTGTTAGTTTCGGTCAGTCATTTCTTATAATAGAAAGTGATTATGAAAAAATATTGGTTCATAGACGGTATTGAGTATAGGCTCTTGATATATGTAAGCTGAAGTTTCCCAAAAAAAAAATATGAATTTGAGAAAAATTGCTTTATAGACGGTATTGAATATAAGCTATCGATATACACGTGCAGTTTAAATTAAATTAATTAAATTTCATTTAAATTACAAATCTATTTTGTTATGAGTTTCACTTGAATCTTAATCATTTTAATTTTCTAAAACTTTCAATTCATTCAAATCCTGCTGTTACAAACAATTGAATTTTTTGCCAAAGGAAATCCATAAAATCAATGAATTAAAAGAGAATAAATCTTAACCCTAACATAACAAAAAGAACAATGAACAAATTGTTTGTAATAAACTATTAATTCTTGTTTTTGAAAAATCATTAATCAATTTGTCTGATTGAAAATGAATTGAGGAATTTCTTTGTTTAAGTAAAAAGAGTTATCTCGGTGTGTTTTGCCAATTATTCGAAAGTATGTAACAGTTAAGTAAATGCTTATAAATTATCAATATGTAATTGGAAGTCAGATAGAAAAATTTCAAGAAAACAACAAAGAAATTTGAAAAAACAAAGAAACAACAGTAACAGATTAAAGAGTGTTCTAAAAAAAAAATGCATTTACTATTTTAGACAAAATTTATCCATAGTGCAAGAAATAATTTATTTTTTGATCAAGTTAGTTTCTATAGATATGTCAGATACTATTATTTTAGAAATTATTAATTTTCAATAGTTATTTCAATCAAAATGGACTGCGAAAAAAAAGTTCGTGAAAATATAATTAAAACTTTTCAAAAAAATCCGTCATGGACTTTTAAAAAAATAGCTAAAAATTTGAAAGTTGACCCTCGAACGGTTTCTAATGCCATCAGACGGTATAAGGAAAACTTGAGCATTGAAAGAAAACCTGGATCAGGGAGGAAAAATGGTCCTACAGATATTGGTAAGGCAAAAGAAGTCGAGCGACTCTTTCGAAGAGCGCCTAACACTTCTTTAAGAAAAGCAGCTCGTACGGTGAAATGTTCTACGAATTTTGCACATAGAGTCAAAGCTTACGCTGGACTGAAGACATACAAAGTCCAAAAGGTTCCAGTTCGCAATGCTATAAAGAACTTAGAAGCAAAAAAACGAGCGAAAAAATTGAAGTCTGATTTTATAAAAAAAATACACCTGTTGTGTGATGGATGATGAAACATACGTACTGGCAGACTTTTCTCAACTTCCTGGTCAAGATTTTTATGTTGCTGATAAACGGGGCAATGTTCGGCAAGAGTTTCGCACAAAAAAACAAACAAAATTCCCTAAGAAGTTTCTCGTGTGGCAAGCTATTTGCAGTTGTGGCAAAAGAAGTAAAGTATTTGTGGCATTTGGCACAATAAACACAGAAATTTATATAAAGGAGTGCCTACAAAAACGGTTGTTACCTTTTTTAAGAGAGCACAGAGTGACTACATTTTTTTGGCCCGATTTGGCATCATGCCATTATGGAAAAAAGGCACTTGAGTGGTACTCAAAGAATAATGCCACGAGAGGCAAATCCACCAGAACTTTGGCCTGTGGAAAGGTATTGGGCTCTGGTAAAAAAGGAATTGAAGAACACAGGAAAGATTTCCAAGAACATATCCGATTTTAAGCGCAGGTGGATCACATGCTCCAAAAAGGTATCAGAAGCAACTGTAAAATTTTTAATGGGAGGGTTTCCGAAAAAAGTCGATAATTTTGCAAAACCCGAGTACTAAGTAAACATTTTAATGCTAAATGATTTTGTATAATATGTCATTATATTTGCGTATTTTGTAGAGTTTTTATATTAAAAGGTATGATTTTTATTTAAGAAAATCCAACTACAAATTTTATTTAGAGCACTTTTTATTAATGAAAAAGTTTATGGTTTCTTTCTTAATTTGGAAATCATTAATCTAAGTTTGATTCCTTAAAAAATAAGATTAATTTTTATTAAAAATGTTCTTTTAATTTTTATATTAAAATACAAAATATGTTGAGAAATATCTATAGAAGTAGTATCACGATAATTTGACAATTTCACAAAGTGAAACATTTTTCAAACACTACAATATAATGAGATTTTTTATTATTGAAATGTTTTAAAACCATTTTGTGAACAGCCGTGGTACAGCAGGTTAGTCATCCGCCTAGCATACCAGAGGTCCCCAGTTCAATCCCCGGCCAGACTCACTTGAAAACAAAAATTTCAAGAAAAGCGGCGGTTCACCTCATAACTCAGCTAGCCACTGGTTATTGAGTATTAGGCTATGAAAAACTTCTCTAACTAATGCATTTGTCGTTCAGAGCCGGAGTTAAA
Source organism: Stomorhina lunata (assembly GCA_933228675.1). Lineage (NCBI taxonomy): Eukaryota > Metazoa > Arthropoda > Insecta > Diptera > Rhiniidae > Stomorhina > Stomorhina lunata. The sequence goes on from OW121740.1 coordinate 182,119,695, forward strand.
AAGTAGGTCCCTTTCAATAACTCTAAAAATAGAATCGGATGAAGCTCATTGTCTGAGAGAAGTACCACTTGTTCCAATTGGAATGTTGTTGTGGAAATTATTATAAAACGATTTTAAAACCAATCTGCAATTCGTCAAGATTATGATTATGAACATTAATCAATCAAATAAATTTGTCCTTATATTAAAAATTGATTATTTCGCCACTTTTATTGTTTAATTTCTTAGTATTCAGTGAATTAAACGGATCAAAGATTTGCAAAGAAAAGGGCAGAGAAGATTGATTAAATATTTGGAAAAAGCTTCAACCTTTTTTCAATGGCAGTTTTTCCCGTATTTTATTGAAAAATTTATATGACTAGTTATATATTGTTACTAGTTATACCCTTCACCACCACCACCCTTCACCTATACTTTTTGAGTGAAAACGGATTACTATTTCGGGTACCTCCCATAGGGATGCCTTCCCGGAATAGAGTTTTTGGTCCTTTACAGCCACAAATTTAGTTGTATTTTAATAATATTCAGCACAAATATTGCTTATCATAACCTTAATCACTGGATCTAATTTTGTAGAAATCGACCCATATTTGACCATACCTCCCATACAAGACACATTCTCAAAAGACATTTATATACACATAAAAGCACAAAGACTTTAGTAACTCTAAAGATAAATCCATTTGATTACTTAAACTCTGAACAGATATAAATATTTTACAAATATGAACCAATAGCCAAAATTTGGTAACAATCGGTCCACAGTTGATCCTAGCTCCCATATCAGCCCTTAACCGGAAATGATATAAATCTCGAAATTTTGAAAAATAGCACATAGTATATGTATGTATGTCTCTTAAGACTTAAGGAAAACTTGTTTAATTGTTGGTCCATATTTGACCTTAGTAGTGAAGGGTATGATATAGTCGGGCTTGCTTTTTAACGTTTTCATTTAAAGTTTATAAATATTTCAAAAACCGAACTGCGGAGTATTTTTCTGGGTCGATAGCATGACGACCATAGCAAACGCATTTTTTAAGATTTAACAGTTTTATTAACTCAATATATGAATATTTGTGCTTCATTATCTCGACAAAATATAAAAATATATAAATGATAACTTCAATATGAATTAAATTCCATATGTACAATAATATAATATGCGTAAATGGGGTGTTATATGTACATTAGGGTGAGAGGAAATTCTTTTTCTTTGATTTCAAATGTTTTTCAATGGAATAGGTCTAAAAGTTTAGTTCTGAAAATTTGAGCCAAATCGGGCAACGTTCTATGGGCCCGCATCGGTTTTAGAGCTTATTTGTTAATAAAAAAAAACACTTAATCTTGCCAAAAACAATAATTTTCATGCTTTTTATTAAAATTCTCTAATTATTACTTGATACATCATAATCTCGCTATGAAAATTTTTAAGGAAATCCAAGTTTTGACATTTGACCCCGGTGAAGAAAGGGCTAATATCGTCCAATATTAAAGAACCTTTTAGCATAGGCTTTTCATAAACTAAGCAATAATATTAATTATTTTTTTGTTAAAATTTAATACAAGTAAAATTTACCGAGCATCTACTAGAATTTGGCCCACAAATTTTCTTTTTCGAAATTCTTAAATTTGAAGTCGCTGGTACGACGAAACTGTTCAAGATATCGACCTAAATTTTTTGAGTTTTATGCTTCCATTTGTCTGTTTTAATACACTGAAGAGTAAATTCTAAATTTGTAATATTTGTTGAAAAAAATTTTCGAAAAATTAAAAAATGATTTTTGAAACCGACGAGAGAAAAATGTACCATTTTTCTATATGGAAAAAAAAAACTAAGTAAATTCGATTATATTTATTCAAAACTAAACTATTTAATATAATCGAATCATTCAATGATAAATTATATCTAATTTTTAAATTTCTTTAATTACAACATAAAATTTTGGGTGCATATCCTTAGGCTCATTTTCAAGGACATGAATTTTCAGGGGAAAAATTGGAATAACTAAAAAACTACTTTATGGATTTTTATTTTTGAAATTATTTTTGAAATAAAGCTTCGTTAGTTTTCTTTAATATTACATTATTTTCTCTTATAATTTTTTTTTATTTCTGGTTAAAAATTCTCAAGAATAAAATAATAACCCATTTTATACATAAAAATGGGCTCTTAAACTTTGGACCCGATGCACCCCCATAGAACGTTGTCCGATTTGGCGTAAACTTTCAGAACTAAACTTTTAGACCTATTAATACAATATTACTTTGAAAAAAATATAAAATTGGGAAAAACATTGTCACCGTAATGCACATATATACTTACTTTTTTTATTGAAATTGTAGTTTTTCTACGTCTTTTTCCATGCACATTAATTATACCCTTCACCACCATAGGTGGAAAGGGTATTATAAGTTTGTGCTGATGTTTGTAACGCATAGAAATATTTGTCTTAGACCCACCTCTTAGTATACCAATAGACTTAGAATCATTTTCTGAGTCGATTTAGCGATGTCCGTCCGTCCGTCCGTCCGTCTGGCTGGCTGGACCCCCATGTAAACCTTGTAATCAAACTACAGGTCGCAATTCTAAAGATAATTTGATAAAATTTGGCACAGATAATTTTTTTGATAATGGGACCATGGCTATTGAAATTGGTCAAAATCGGTCCATTATTTATGGTACCTCCCATAGGTCCCACTTCCCGGAATTGCTATATTGGCCACAAATATCAATATTTTTTCATGAAATTTAAAACAAATACTGCTTATGTAAACCTAAATCACTGTACTAAATTTCGTTGAAATCGGTCCACATTTGACCATAGCTCCCATACAAACTCTTCTTCAAAAACGCACTAAATGAGACAAAAAATCACTAAAACGATCGTAAATCTAAAGATAATGAAAATTTTGAGTTTATTTTTTGCATACATAATTTTTGTAACAACTGTAATCAATTTGCCAAATTTCGAGATAATCGGTCCACATTTGATCCTAGCTCTCATATAAGTCCAAATGACGGAAACAGGTTGAATATATATGTTTTGAGAAAATGTTTGTATGATGGCAAAATTTAGCAAATATTTGTCTTTATATAGGAAAAATAACACCTTTGACCTTAGTGGTGAAGGGTATCGTATGGTCGGCTTGACCGACTATAGCGCTTTCTTACTTGTTTTTTATGCAAATGTTTTGTATAAAATCATCGTTAGAAATCAATACAAAACTGTTGAAGGCAAATGCTTTTGCCGTGTAGTCTGCAAATTGTCATATTTGCTTTTTGGTAAAAAAAAGTACCTACTTGTTAAATTTTTTTGGTTGATCATTTCCAAGTTACTGGTTATCGGTTTTAAAGTAATTATGAAAATACTCCAATAGATTTGTAAAACTTTCAGAAAAGATAAAAGTTTTTAAAAAATCATATAGACCAATTTATAGCCTAGACGACTATATTTATACCCTTCACCACCATAGGTGGAAAGGGTATTATTGTGCTGATATATGTAACGCATAAAAATATTTGTCTTAGACTCTTTTAGTATACCAATAGGCTTAGAATCACTTTCTGAGTCGATTTAGCGATGTCTGTTCGTCCGTCCGTCTGGCTGGCTGGACCCCCATGTTAACCTTGTGATCAAACTACAGGTCGCAATTCTAAAGATAATTTGATGAAATTTGGCAAAGATCATTTTTTCGATAATGGGACCATGGCTGTTGAAATTCGTCAAAATCGGTCCATTATTTATGGTACCTCCCATAGGTCCCAATTCCCGGAATTGATATATTGGCCACAAAAATCAATATTTTTTCATGAAATTTAAAACAGATACTGCTTATGTAAAACTGTACTAAATTTCATTGAAATCGGTCCACATTTGACCATAGCTCCCATACAAACTCTTTTTTAAAACGCACTAAATGAGATAATATTCAATAAAACGCTCGTAAATTCGAAGATAATGAGAATTTTAAGTTTATTTTTTGCATACATAATTTGCATACATCAATTTGCTAAATTTTGAGGTAATCGGTCCACATTTGATCCTAGCTCTCATATAAGTCCAAATGACGGAAACAGCTTAAATATATAAATTTTGAGGAAATGTTTGTATGATGGCAAAATTTTGCAAATATTTTTCATTATACAGAAAAAATAACACCTTTGACCTTAGTGGTGAAGGGTATCGTATGGTCGGGCTTGACCGACTATAGCACTTTCTTACTTGTTTTTATAGTGTTTAAGAAATTTACTACAATATGACAATCATTTAATACTGCGTATTTTTCTCTTATCAAATACAACTAATTCGAATTTCATAAATACAAATAATGAAAGAATTATTGACTTTAAGCCGAACATTTTTTTATACTCGAGTAATCGAGGTCACCTAATTAATGCATAAACGATATTTTTATATGTTTAGCATTTGGCTTAAATTTCTTTAACATATAACATAATATTAAATTGATATTATAAAATTCTATCAAATACCTTAGTTTATTTTTGATTTGTTACCTTGAACGTTTGCCTTGAGACATATTTTATTAATCCATAATAAAAGTCATTGAAACTCAATTGTTTTTCGCACATCATTTGAGGAAAAAGTAAAAGGAATAAAAACTTTTATATAAAAGAAAATAGCTAAAAGCAACAGTTTTATTTTTGATGCCGGTTACTATTAATTTTATTCAAAATATTTTATGAGCTCTAATTCGGGTCGCATGATTCTTATAATGTCAACATTTACTAAAGTTTTTTCTTACAAAGAAAATTCGTTTTCATTTGAAAACCCACACTTTTCCAACTAAAGTAAGATTTCTACTCACATTTTTATTATATTTAAGAAATATTATGTGTGTATGTGTGAGACAGTTTATTCAAGTATTTTATATAGTCAGGGTTTTCAAAAAATTAAATGTCACAAAAAACATCTCTTTTCTAATAAAGTCTATATAAATTAAGATTTTGTATTAAAAAAAAAAAATGTTGTTAAAAAACTAGAATTCACACACCATTATCACTCTAAATGAATACCTTAAATATTTGCTGAATACCCTATTTATATAATAAATAAATATTCGCATTAAATATTCAAAAAGTTCTTTGCTTTCACTAAAATTGGCTTGTTGTTGCTGCAGGACTAGGTTTTATTATTTTGTAAAAATGAGGATGAATTGAATCCTTGTATGCGTCATAAGTTTATGTTATTTTTTGCTGTATTTATGGGGATTTGTGAATGAATTATAATTTAAGAGGTATTACTTATGCATTTGGCTGGTTGTTGAACCATTTTAGTTGATTATTGGTTATAGATTTTATGGTAGTTATTTTTGCATGAATAACGCAAAAATAAATAACTGTTTAGAGAATAAGAAATAACTCGTAAAATACATTTGGTTCATTGGTATTAAACGAATCTAAATACTGTAATCGCAAAAAAAAGAATGAAATGTTACAAATTCTAAACCAATTTTTTTTTCAATAATTTTTTTTTACGTTGAAAACTTAGCAGCTTATAATTTATACATATATCGTTATTTTAATATAGAAAAGCCCTAACTAATATTTTTCTTACATTAGAGGAGAGGGAAAAAACTATAAAAAATCTTAAGTTTTGAAGATACAGACTTTTTAAACGTAGTTTTTTACTAAATTTTCTAAAGAATTTAATGTTATAATAATGTATTTTAAAGTTAAAAGATTTTAATAAAAATATTTTAGATAGAGACTTTTAAAGAGATTTAAATCAAAACGACTTAGGGCCTTTCTATATTACAATTTTTATTATTAGATCCAAAATCATGTGATAATAACATTGCTTTCCCTGCTTTTTTTGATTCGTTGTATTTTTTTTTTGGAAAAATATTTCTATACGATTTTTTGTAAATGTTGTATGCATTTAATAAACAATAAAGAAGCAATTTAAATCTTCCTTTTTGTATAAGGAGTGTTAACGAAGCTCCCAGGGTGATACCACGAGGAGGTCAGTGTCCACATTTGAGATGAAGGATGACCAGGATAAGTCTGGGCTTACCAAGTTAAGACCAGTCAGCACCATTGCTTGGTATCCAATACCCCTACATAATCAAAATTGACTCATGCTGATATTTTTTCATTACCGTGAGTTAGTTTTCCAAAAAGTTTAAAACTTAGGAGGGTATGTTGTAGTCATTACAAGGTATCCAGTTACAAGAGTACATCCCATTACCAAAGTTTTGCTGCGTATTTTAGGAAAATTTCTTTGATAAACACTTTTTAGTTAAAGGATCAATTAACAATTGTTCCTATTTTTTATCTGGTCTGCAGCCGACAGAGAAATGGCCAATTTCCTATAAAATTTGATATACTGACCAATAGTTGCATAAAACTTCTCTATTCTAAATTTAGTCGTCATAGCTATTACAATTGTATTTAATTTATCAGCATTCATGTGTTTCCCGGGGCGGGGTTACATGGAAGCTCTAACTAAATGTGAACCGATTTCGCCCATTTTCAGTACGCAATTTCGGTTATATATCAAAAATACAAAATACAAAATTTTTTTTAGGCTGTTTCCGTAAGTTTTTTATATGGGAGCTATGGTTAAATGTGAACCGATTTTGATGAAATTTTATATGCTGCCTAGTGCTTATCTAAAACTTCTAGATATTTTTTTGTCATTTATTAGCAAATAAGCGATTAGCCTAGACGAGGTTATACGGGAGCTATGGTCATATGTTAACCGATTTTGCCCAATTTCAATAAATTTTCTTATAGATGAAGAATGTGTTTACTAATTTTCAGTGAGCTAGCTCCTTTCGTTTAGGCGTTATCGTGATTTCAACAGACAGACAAACAGACAGACAGACAGATAGACAGACAGACAGACAGACAGACAGACAGATAGATAGACAGACAGACATCGTCTTAGAATTTCAGAATTTGAGCCAATATTAAGGAAATTACAAACGGAATCTCAATATACCCCCCATTCTTTTTGATGGTGGGTATAAAAATTACGAGTTTTACTATGACAACTACAAAATATTGAACATCAATTTATAAACAAACGCCTTTACTGCAATTGGATAAATTACGGAATTCCTAAAACAATTTCTCACTTAACATAAAAAATGATTTTGTATTTTAAAATAAGTAACAAAATTCAATAGAATACGTTCGAAAGCATCAATCTGTCAACCTTTGTACATGTTAACATAAACCTGCGACATCTAACCGAAGGCAACTTCAAAGAAATTTTAAAATGCCATTTAAACTTTTAGTCTGCCCACATGTTTTGTCCTGGAGTAGATAAAATCCTGCCAGACTGAAAATTTCACTGATAAAAGACTTAGTTTAAGCATTAAAGGAAATTTAAGTTTTTACTACTAAAATCATGAATTAAACGTAAAATGGTTGCGCTGCAAAAGCAACAGGACATTTTTGCCACATGATGAAGGTAAAACAAACATTCTGTCATACTCGGTAAGTTTGAAAGTATTTGTTTATTTTACATGACCTACATGTGAATTGAAGTTTTAGAAACAACATATTAAGATACATGAAAAGGTTTCATATCTAATGACTTTAAATTATAGTAAATCATTGAATTAAACTTTACGATGTTGTGACATTTTACTAGAATAATCTTTACCCGCAGTAGCTTAACTGACATCTGAAAATATATATCTAAACTTCCTACGTATATTGGATTTACTTGTAAATGTTAGACTGAATTGACATTATTCCAAGAAACAGGAAGTATTTTCTTTGGTTTACTTTACTCGTATGTAGTTTTTATATTCTCACATAAGTTTTATTACTATGAACAGCAAAAATATTATAAAAAAATTGTTTAAGGAAACTAATGGGTTTTATATTAAATTTTAGATAGCCGATGGGTTATAACCAATTAGATTTTCTTCTAAGTATTTACTATTTATAATTCAGAAATATTTATAGGTAAACAAAACTACTGTCCCGGCGAAGCAGATAAGGATATGTTTTATGCTGCATAAAAAACTACCGATGTGATCAATAAAATTTTTTTAAACTTTGAAATAAAACTTGCTCTTTAGTATAATTGTAACAAAATTTGTTGTTTCATTAGTTTATCTGCAGGCTTAATATAAAATGTGCTCTTTTCTTATAATTTTCCACACAACAGATGGACATAAAATCAGTAAAATAAGTAAGAAGACATTATGTTCGAGAATTTCAGTAATTTCGAAATAATATATATTGAGAAAATCGGCAGTGGTTTGGGCTGTAAAAGGCAAGTCATACCACCAGAAGTCGACTACTAATTCATAAATATCATACCACCAGAAGCCGAAGACTTTTTGTAATTTTCGTAAATATCACGATCATTAATGAAACTCGTGAAAATGAGTATTAAAAGCATTCACTTGGAATTTGTATATTAGCAAAGTCGGTTGGTGCCGCTTTGTTAAAAAAAAAATACAAAAACAAAATACACAAGAAACAAAATCCAATTTATAGCAACAAAATATACGGTTCGAGAGAACAAAGAAATATATTCTCGAACATTTTTGCCACGATTCTATTATTTTTGTAAACATTGTTTGAATTAAATGTAACTACATTGGGAATATTTTTCGAAACAGAAATAAATTCGAACATTTAACTATTTTAGATTTTTAGATAATTTTTTTTTTAGATATTTTCGATACAAACCTTTTTTATAGAAAAATTTTTGATAAAATTTATTTTTTATAGAAATTTTTCGGTAAAAATATTTTTCTGTGAAAATTAAAAAAATTTCGATCAAAAAATTTTTCAGTAAAAATTTTTTCTTAAGAAAAATTTTTGATAAAAAAATGTTCTATATAAAAATTTTTGAAAAAAAAAATGATAAAAAAATTTGCTATTATACAAATTTTTTATGAAGACGTAAATATTTAAGTTATTTTCGTCGTTGGCCCTTATATAGGATCAAGGATCAAATGCTGACGGATTTGGTGGAATTTGATTACAGTCTGTACAAAAATTATGTGTACAACAACTTAACATTAAACTGTAAATATCTTCAGATTTACAAGCGTGATTGTTTTTGTATATTGATTGATTTTTGTATAATTTAGTGGATTTAGGGTTTGTATGAGAGCTATGGTCATATTTGTACCGATTTTTATGAAAATGGTGCAAGCAGGTATACAAGCTGTAATTATGTCAATAAAATTTTCTGTGCCAAATTTAGAATCACGACCTGTACAAGCTTTGCATGGGGTTCCAGCCAGCCATCCATACAGACGGACGAGCTGACATTGCACAGTGGAATGGTGGAAAAATATAGGGGAAATAAGTCAGCAACTTCTAAAGTAGTTTTAGGTTCATATATATAGCAGAAGTGTTGCGGAGTTTAAGTTTTGAATCCGGAATGCCTAGCTTTTACTGGGGCGACACAATCGGCCCTCAGATTCATAGGTCATTTAAAACAATATATATAATCGTCATTTCTTAACCGATTTGAAGAATCAAACAAGATCTGCAAAAAACATATAAATATGCATATCCTATCTTTTACGTTTTGAAGGTATTCGACTTCAAAAATTCAAATTTTTAATACCCATTTTTGGACAAATATTTAAAATTTTAATTTTTGAAGTCGAATGGTAGAATGGTTTTAAAGATCCTTAAGAGATAGGATATGCAAGTCGGGATGTTTCTTGGAGATCTTGGTGGTTAAAAATATAGCAATAAAGAGTATAATACAAACAAAATATAAAGAGCTCAGACATTTGGTATCCAAAAGTGTTACCACGACCAAATTATTTTTAAAAACATAAAAGTAAGCAAATTGAAAATATTTAAAAAAAAATTGTTTTTAAAGAATTTTTTGAAACAATTTTTCGTTAAAAAAAATTTTTCTGTACAAATTTTTTTGATAAAAAAATCTGCTAAAATATTTTTCTATATAAAATTTTGCAAAAATTATTTTTCTTTACAAAATTTTCTATATAAAAATTTTACGCTTTTAATTTTGTATTGTTTTATAAAAAAATTTTCTAAAGAAAATTTTCCGATAAAATGTTTTTTATAGAAGAAAATTTTCCGATAAAAAAATTTTTTATAGAAAAAAATTTTCCGATAAAAAATTTATTAAAAGAAAATTTTCGAAAAAGCGATTATTTGTAAATTAAAAAAAAATAGTAATAAAAAAATTTTAAAACATTTTTTTCGTAAAAAGAAATCGATTATCGAAAATATTTTAATTTTTAAATACGCCAAAACTACATAGTAAAATTTTTTTTTACGAAACGCTTAATTTTTTTTACAAAACGGATTTTGTCATAATTTTTTGTTCTATTACACAGACCGACAAAATGAAAACTTATGTTTGGTGTCTCAAATTTCTTTGTCAGTTTGTATGCATCTATTATTGGGCTTTTATGTAACAGCTCTAGTTTTCGAGATATTTATTTTTAAAGAAAACTATGTAGTTGCGGGATTTATATTAACGTAACTAATAAACGGTACATTTTATTCAGTAAAAATAAAAAACCGAAATTCTGCTACAATATTATCTTTAACACTATTTTGATTCCATGGAATAGTTTCTGAGGTATCGCTCAAATTTTTATACCCTTCACCACCATAGGTGGAAAGGGTATTATAAGTTTGTGCTGATGTATGTAACGTATAGAAATATTTGCCTTAGATCCACCTTTTAGTATACCTTAGGCTTAGAAACACTTTCTGAGTCGATTTAGCGATGTCCGTCCGTCCGTCCGTCCGTCTGGCTGGCTGGACCCCCATGTAAACCTTGTAATCAAACTACAGGTCGCAATTCTAAAGATAATTTGATGAAATTTGGCACAGATCATTTCTTTGATAATGGGACCATGGCTATTGAAATTGGTCAAAATCGGTCCATTATTTATGGTACCTCTCATAGGTCCTATTTCCCGGAATTGATATATTGGCCACAAATATCAATATTTTTTTTATGAAATTTAAAACAAATACTGCTTATTAAACTAAAATCACTGTACCAAATTTCGTTGAAATCGGTCCACATTTGACCCTAGCTCTCATATAAGTCCAAATGACGGAAACAGCTTAAATATATAAGTTTTGAGAAAATGTTTGTATGATGGCAAAATTTAGCAAATATTTGTCTTTATACAGGAAAAATAACACCTTTGACCTAAGTGGTGAAGGGTATCGTATGGTCGGGTTGGACCGACTATAGCACTTTCTTACTTGTTTTTATATACTTTTTATTTTTGAAAAAAAAAACATGAAAAATAGAGAAGACAACAAATTTTCCATTATTGTCTTTCACACATGTAGGGAAATATGTTATGTCTATAGCAACCTATATCTTGTTAAAATCCATCCACAACTGAAGGTTTTATTCCAAATAAAGTAACTCTATATAATATAATTCTCACAGAATTAAAAATAGAATCAAAACTATTGCGTATATATTAGTAAGAAATATTGCGTTTTTGCAGGACATATCTGCCTTTATAGCTATAGGAAAATATTGGAACTTGTGTTTTGATCTCTATTTTTTTGTAAATTTTTTTTTAAAGCAAAAAAAAATATAAAGAATTTTTTTCGCCATATATTCCATATATTTATAACCTACAACTTAAAAAAAAGAAATTTTTATATATCATTACTAAGCTGGCAACACTGTTTTCTTTGAAAAAAGTAAACATTAATAGTTAGAAATTGTAAAAATAACATACAAATCCTACTCTTCATTCATACCAGAAAATTTATTTTATTTCTGTTAGTGAGGTGTCCTTGATTTTCTTTAAAGAACATGATAATTAAGCAGATGATTACGATGATATGCCAAAAGTTTTGCAACTCAATAATCAACAATAAGATATTTTAGGAAGATTTATGAATGTAAGTAAGTATTCTTAATTCTTTTGTGGATTTGTCAGATATAACTACATGTTTATAAGTAGATTCATATGAATTTTCCGCATTTTCTTATCTGATGTCTTTATTCTTATGATTATTATTATTTAGTTTTTATGTAATCACAAGAAAGTTATTTCGTATTAAATTAATTGATATTACTTTGTTAAGAATAAAAATACTCCAGAAATGTAAGAAGTTAAATATTAAATTATCCCATTACGAATATAAGTGACTTGAAATTGCTAAAGAGGGCTTTTATAGTAAAAATTACTGCATTTATTACTTTATCCACAAGATTATCGGAATTCTTTTAAACAATTTAAATATTGTTGTAAAAATTTTCTAATTTGTTAATTTTTCGCTTGTAATTTCTGGTAAATGTTTTAAAAATACATATGTGTGCTCCTACATGCGAGTATAAATCCAACATTTTAGTAAATGTCTGCGTTTGCCTGTCTATCGTACACGCTTCAGGAATGTTGTGAAAGGTCATGAAGGAGCTCCCCCTTCAAAATGGCAAATAATAAGATTTAATTAAAAACGCCTGTTGTATTAACCTTTGCCATGTTTATATACATTTTGTACCTTTTAAAAACAAATTATTGCATACACTGGAAGGAAGGAAAGCATAACATGAGAACTGTTGTTAATTGAGGAAATATTTTGTAATTTTATGAAATTTAAAATAACCTAATGTAGAACGACATTATGTTGTGGTACGGATTTTTCTTAAGTGTTAGAAATAAAAAACTAATAAGTGTTAGAATCAGTGTTAGCTAACTTGCGTGTGAGATTATGTCAAAAATGGTTAAATGACATAAAAATAAAACTTACAGCTAAAATTATAATCAAGTAAAAATATTTTTTTGCGAGTTACAAAATTTTAAATTTTTAATTGATTATTTTTTTCTAAAATTTATAATTTTTGAATTTTCTTCTTCCATTCGCACAACATGTCCTATCCAACCGCTGTTGCTTAATGCGTTTCACTATGTCCATGTCATAGTGAAACGCATAAAATATTCCCAATTCGGTTACATTTATTTTAAACAATGTTTACAAAAATAAAACCGACTTTGCTAACTTCCAAATTCCAACTGAATGCTGTTTAAAGAGTGCTCTAAATAAAATTTGTAGTTGGATTTTCTTAAATAAAAATCAAACCTTTTAATATAAAAACTCTACAAAATACGCAAATATAATGACATATTATACAAAATCATTTAGCATTAAAATGTTTACTTAGTACTCGGGTTTTGCAAAATTATCGACTTTTTTCGGAAACCCTCCCATTAAAGATTTTACAGTTGCTTCTGATACCTTTTTGGAGCATGTGTTCCACCTGCGCTTAAAATCGGACATGTTCTTGGAAATCTTTCCTGTGTTCTTCAATTCCTTTTTTACCAGAGCCCAATACCTTTCCACAGGCCGAAGTTCTGGACAGTTTGGTGGATTTGCCTCTCGTGGTACAAAAATGACATTATTCTTTGAGTACCACTCAAGTGCCTTTTTTCATATTGGCATGATGCCAAATCGGGCCAAAAAAATGTAGTCACTCTGTGCTCTCTTAAAAAGGGTAACAACCGTTTTTGTAGGCACTCCTTTATATAAATTTCTGTGTTTATTGTGCCAGATGCCACAAATACTTTACTTCTTTTGCCACAACTGCAAATAGCTTGCCACACGAGAAACTTCTTAGGGAATTTTGTTTGTTTTTTTGTACGAAACTCTTGCTGAACATTACTCCGTTTATCAGCAACATAAAAATCTTGACCAGGAAGTTGAGAAAAGTCTGCCAGTACGTATGTTTCATCATCCATCACACAACAGGTGTATTTTTTTATAAAATCAGACTTAAATTTTTTCGCTCGTTTTTTTGCTTCTAAGTTCTTTATAGCATTGCGATCTGGAACCTTTTGGACTTTGTATGTCTTCAGTCCAGCATAAGCTTTGACTCTATGTGCAAAATTCGTAGAACATTTCACCGTACGAGCTGCTTTTCTTAAAGAAGTGTTAGGCGCTCTTCGAAAGAGTCGCTCGACTTCTTTTGCCTTACCAATATCTGTAGGACCTTTTTTCCTCCCTGATCCAGGTTTTCTTTCAATGCTCAGGTTTTCCTTATACCGTCTGATGGCATTAGAAACCGTTCGAGGGTCAACTTTCAAATTTTTAGCTATTTTTTTAAAAGTCCATGACGGATTTTTTTGAAAAGTTTTAATTATATTTTCACGAACTTTTTTTTCGCAGTCCATTTTGATTGAAATAACTATTGAAAATTAATAATTTCTAAAATAATAGTATCTGACATATCTATAGAAACTAACTTGATCAAAAAATAAATTATTTCTTGCACTATGGATAAATTTTGTCTAAAATAGTAAATGCATATTTTTTTTAGAACACTCTTTATACTCATTTTCACGAGTTTCAATAATGATCGTAATATTTACGAAAATTACAAAAAGTCATCGGCTTCTGGTGATATGGGCTGCCTACGCTTGACAATGAGTATCGACATCGAATGAATATTGGATAAAAAATGTTCTATAGAAAAATTTTGAATAAAAAAATTTTCGATAGAAAAATTTTTGATAAAAAACATTTTCTATAGAAAAAATTTTGTATAAGAAATTTTTGATAAAAAAATGTTGTATACAAAAATTTTTGGAAAAAAAAGATTTTCTATAGAAAATTTTTGATGAAAAAAATTTTCTATAGAAAATTTTTGATAAAAATATTTTCTATAGAAAATTTTTGATAAAAATATTTTCTATAGAAAATTTTTGATAAAAATATTTTCTATAGAAAATTTTTGATAAAAATATTTTCTATAGAAAATTTTTGATAAAAATATTTTCTATAGAAAATTTTTGATAAAAATATTTTCTATAGAAAATTTTTGATAAAAATATTTTCTATAGAAAATTTTTGATAAAAATATTTTCTATAGAAAATTTTTGATAAAAATATTTTCTATAGAAAATTTTTGATAAAAATTTTTGATAAAAATATTTTCTATAGAAAATTTTTGATAAAAATATTTTCTATAGAAAATTTTTGATAAAAATATTTTCTATAGAAAATTTTTGATAAAAATATTTTCTATAGAAAATTTTTGATAAAAATATTTTCTATAGAAAATTTTTGATAAAAATATTTTCTATAGAAAATTTTTGATAAAAATATTTTCTACAGAAAATTTTTGATAAAAAAATTTTCTACAGAAAATTTTTGATAAAAATATTTTCTATAGAAAATTTTTGATAAAAATATTTTCTATAGAAAATTTTTGATAAAAATATTTTCTATAGAAAATTTTTGATAAAAATATTTTCTATAGAAAATTTTTGATAAAAATATTTTCTATAGAAAATTTTTGATAAAAATATTTTCTATAGAAAATTTTTGATAAAAATATTTTCTATAGAAAATTTTTGATAAAAATATTTTCTATAGAAAATTTTTGATAAAAATATTTTCTATAGAAATTTTTGATAAAAATATTTTCTATAGAAAATTTTTGATAAAAATATTTTCTATAGAAATTTTTGATAAAAATATTTTCTATAGAAAATTTTTGATAAAAATATTTTCTATAGAAAATTTTTGATAAAAATATTTTCTATAGAAATTTTTGATAAAAATATTTTCTATAGAAAATTTTTGATAAAAATATTTTCTATAGAAAATTTTTGATAAAAATATTTTCTATAGAAATTTTTGATAAAAATATTTTCTATAGAAAATTTTTGATAAAAATATTTTCTATAGAAAATTTTTGATAAAAATATTTTCTATAGAAAATTTTTGATAAAAATATTTTCTATAGAAAATTTTTGATAAAAATATTTTCTATAGAAAATTTTTGATAAAAATATTTTCTATAGAAAATTTTTGATAAAAATATTTTCTATAGAAAATTTTTGATAAAAATATTTTCTATAGAAAATTTTTGATAAAAATATTTTCTATAGAAAATTTTTGATAAAAATATTTTCTATAGAAAATTTTTGATAAAAATATTTTCTATAGAAAATTTTTGATAAAAATATTTTCTACAGAAAATTTTTGATAAAAAAATTTTCTACAGAAAATTTTTGATAAAAAAATTTTCTACAGAAAATTTTTGATAAAAAAAAATTTCTACAGAAAATTTTTGATAAAAAAAATTTCTACAGAAAATTTTTGATAAAAAAATTTTCTATAGAAAAATTTTGAATAAAAAAATTTTTCTATAGAAAAGTTTTTGTATTAAAAGATTTTTTTATAGAAAATTTTTGATAAAAAAATTTTTTACAGAAAATTTTTGATAAAAAAAATTTTTAATAAAAAAATTTTCTTTGGAAAATTTTTGATAAAAAATTTCCTTTGGAAAATTTTTAATAAAAAAATTTTCCAAAATTAATGAATTTTCGCATTTGATCCCAAATCTGTTACATTTATTAATGAAAAGTTTTTCGATCTGTCTTAATTAGGGATAATCGTCCTGAAGAGATGGCTTAACCAACCAATGAAACGCGTCGAGAAATTTGGTTTCTTCGCAAACATTTTTTGGCTTTTTATCAATAAATTGGTCTGTTACATTAATAAATAAACGTAACAGATTTGAGATCAAATGAGAATAATCATTCTTTTTGAATAACATTTACATCCCGATAATTTTGTTATTTTTTGGTAAAAAAAATTTTCTTTAGAAAATTTTTGATAAAAACATTTTCTTTAGAAAATTTTTAATAAAAACATTTTCTTTAGAAAATTTTTGATAAAAACATTTTCTTTACAAAATTTTTGATAAAAACATTTTCTTAAGAAAATTTTTGATAAAAAAAATTTTTCTATAGAAAAATTTTCGATAAAAAAAATATTTTATAGAAAAATTTTTGATAAAAAAAATTGTCTATCTTTCGAAGTATTATATAAAAACACACTGTATCAAATTTTGTTGAAATCGGTCTATATTTGACCATTGCTCCAATATAAGACTTTCTGACAAAAGTAAATGCGTCGTAATTCAAATACCCTAATAAATCTGAGACCTTATGCTCCACTGGGAGTCAATGATAGCAGAAGAAGAATAAATCTCAATATAATGACAATTTTTTATTTATTGCACACATTATTTTTGAAAATTTAATAATTTAATATATATACATTTAAAGACTAATATTTCCTCAAATCTAGGTGTTACTCCGTATCTCGCTTTTTTCATAAATATTTTTACTAACACGAACTATCCTTCTAGTAGTAGTAGTAGTAGTAGTAGTAGTAATTCTTTATTTATTATTTTTTGTTTTAGATTTACAAAATAAAATAAAGAAGATATTTAATTTAACAATGACATATAGTCATTGTATTTTGTAAACTATCCTTCTAAGTAGGGAATGATATAGAAACGCTAAAACCAAAATATAGTTAAAAAAAATGATTTCAATCCTAAAAACAATATAAATCTTTCTCTTGATTTTGACAAGAGAATTACCACCCACTTAACCAATAACCGCAGACATTGTAGTTTGGTTGCACTTGTCATTTATTTACAAAGGAGTTACTAATTGCATATAATTTGTTACCGAACAGAGAGCGCCTGATAGTGACATTAGGACTGACGCTACTAAGAAATCTTCTTAATGATTTATATTAACCTCTTGTGCATGTACACCTTGTTTCTGTATTCAACTTGAGGCAAGTGAATTATTTAAAGTTTAAATGTATTGCATGTTGAAATAAATAATAACACAACTCAGAATTTAGCGATTTTGCAATAACAAGTTTTCTTTTTTTTAAGCAATTTTAACGTTCACAAGATTTAATGCATTTTACATCAAAATTTAAATTGAATATTTCATTTAGAATTGAATTGATTTATATCACTTTCCGTGTAAATAAGAGGTATCTACAATATCTATTTAGTTGCTACACTGACAGTTAAAAATTCAAATTGTACATTTAAGTGTTTATTGCTTTTTTAATTAAATGTTTGTTAATATTTCTGGGAATTATAGTAAAATGTTTTTTTGTACTTCAAAGTTCATTGATTCGTTTGATAAATTATGCGCAGACACACGGATATTTTTCTGTGAGAGCACTTAAATATTTTCTTTGAATTCATTCATACCTAAGCACTTTTATCGAGTCCATGCAAATTGGGAATTTATCTGAAAAATAACAGTTTTTCGAAAATAACCTTCTGTATTTTTCTTTTTTTTTTTTCTTTTCTAAGTTCAAGTTACTAACAATATAAAAAAGCGAAATTTACTTTTATTTATTTACATGAGTACAATATTAATTTGTAGCCTTTTAATTAGTTCCAATTTGCTTGTATTTTTTTAAGGCAATTATGGCCCAGTATATTTTCACGGAAAATAATAAAAAACTCCATTGCCTATTAGCAAAGTATTTCCTTGACGACAAAATGTTATTTGAGGAAATTCTTATTAAATTCCGATATAATTGACATGATATTAAGCAATAATGAAACTTCCGCCTAAATAAAAAAATATATAAAGAATCATAAAACTATGGATAATCAACAAAAAGTGTGGGAAAAAATTATTGAAATTTAAATCTGAAAGTTTTTTATAGTATCTCATTCTCATTGTAAGTTTAATTTTTTAACGAAATTTTTAAAGCAATAAAATGTTGGTCTTTTACTTGCATTAACTTAAAAATAACATAAAAAATATTACCAAAATGGATGACATATGGCCAAATAACAAGTTTTCCAGTTAATGCTCTTATTGCAGCATTGACAGCTGTCTGTGACATGACACCTTTTTCCTTTTTCCAAGCACAGGATACCGGTAAGAGGATATGAATACGAAAGATTTTACAAATACAAAAGAATAAGTGTAAATGTAGAAATAAAAATATGCATATTGTCACCTGAAATGTAAAAGCGCTTAACTACACTTTTAGTTTTTTACAGGAGAAGCAAAAAATATAACTTTTAAACAATAAAAACCACTAAATGCAAATTTTAGAATTGGCTCAACAAAGCATCAGCGAAGAAAATTCAAAAAACTAAAATGATAAAAATCGTTTAGTTTTTAAGCAATTGCGAAAAAACAAAAGGTCTTAACTACAAGTTGAATATTTTCTAAAACCAAAAGGGCTTAACTACCATACAAATGTAAACCTTTCAAAATACATACATTTTTTGGCAAAAAGTTAGAGATGGTACCAGTTATTTTCGAAGCATAATTAAATGTTAAAAGATAAGTTTTAAAGAATTTAAGATAGGACACACAGTGATTTTTTAAACACTTATTCAGAAATAACACCGCAACTCCTAAATGGTTTGGTCTAAAGTTAATGACATTGGTAATAATTATTTTTTTACTCAGAATTTCAAATCACGGTTTTGATCGTATGCATCTAAAATTTTGTAGATAGAAGTATTTTGGGTTGCTTCATTATATTCAGGAGTAAGCATCCCATACCATCAGAAGCCGAAGACTTTTTGTAATTTTCGTAAATATTACGATCATGATTAAAACTCGTGAAAATCTGTACTAAAAGTCTTCAGTTGGGATTTGGATGTTATCAAAGTCGGTTCGTGCAACTTTATTAAAGCAAATACAAAAACAAAATATGCAAGAAACAAAATCAAAATTCAATTTATAGCAACAAAATATACGGTTGGAAATTTGAACATTTTTTGATAAAAATATTTTTCTATTAAAATTTTTGATAAAAAATTTTTTTATAGAAAAATGCTCGATAAAAAAATTTTTCTATAGAAAAATGTTCGATAAAAAACTTTTTCTATAGAAAAATGTTCGATAAAAAAATTTTTCTATAGAAAAATTTTCGATAAAAAAAATTTTCTATAGAAAAATGTTCGATAAAAAAATTTTTCTATAGAAAAATTTTCGATAAAAGAATTTTTTTATAGAAAAATTTTCGATAAAAAAATTGTTCTATAGAAAAATTTTCGATAAAAAAAATTTTCTATAGAAAAATTTTTCGATCAAAATATTTTTCTATAGAAAAATTTTCGATAAAAAAATATTTGTATAGAAAAATTTTCGACAAAAAAATTTTTTTATAGAAAAATTTTCGATAAAAAAAATTTTTCTATAGAAAAATTTTCGATAAAAAAATTTTTCTATAGAAAAATTTTCGATAAAAAAATTTTTCTATAGAAAAATTTTCGATAAAAAAATTTTTCTGCAGAAAAATTTTCGATAAAAAAATTTTTCTATAGAAAAATTTTCGATAAAAAAAATTTTTCTATAGAAAAATTTTCGATAAAAAAATTTTTCTATAGAAAAATTTTCGATAAAAAAATTTTTCTATAGAAAAATTTTCGATAAAAAATTTTTTCTATAGAAAAATTTTCGATAAAAAAATTTTTGTATAGAAAAATTTTCGATAAAAAAATTTTTCTATAGAAAAATTTTCGATAAACAATTTTTCTATAGAAAAATTTTTCGATCAAAAAATTTTTCTATAGAAAAATTTTTCGATCAAAAAATTTTTCTATAGAAAAATTTTCGATAAAAAAATATTTATATAGAAAAATTTTCAATAAAAAAATTTTTCTATAGAAAAATTTTCCTTAAAAAAATTATTCTATAGAAAAATTTTCCTTAAAAAAATTATTCTATAGAAAACTTTCGATAAAAAAATTTTTCTATAGAAAAATTTTCGATAAAAAAAATTTTTCTATAGAAAAATTTTCGATAAAAAAATTTTTCTATAGAAAAATTTTCGATAAACAATTTTTCTATAGAAAAATTTTCGATAAACAATTTTTCTATAGAAAAATTTTCGATAAAAAAATATTTGTATAGAAAAATTTTTAATAAAAAAATTTTTCTATAGAAAAATTTTCCTTAAAGAAATTATTCTATAGAAAATTTTTCTGTAGAAAAATTTTCGATAAAAAAATATTTTTATAGAAAAATTTTCAATCAAAAAATTTTTCTATAGAAAAATTTCGATAAAAAAATTTTTTTATAGAAAAATTTTCGATAAAAAAATTTTTCTATATTAAAATTTTCGATAAAAAATTTTTTCTATAGAAAAATTTTCGATAAAAAAATTTTTGTATAGAAAAATTTTCGATAAAAAAATTTTTCTATAGAAAAATTTTCGATAAACAATTTTTCTATAGAAAAATTTTTCGATCAAAAAATTTTTCTATAGAAAAATTTTTCGATCAAAAAATTTTTCTATAGAAAAATTTTCGATAAAAAAATATTTATATAGAAAAATTTTCAATAAAAAAATTTTTCTATAGAAAAATTTTCCTTAAAAAAATTATTCTATAGAAAACTTTCGATAAAAAAATTTTTCTAAAGAAAAATTTTCGATAAAAAATTTTTCTATAGAAAACTTTTGGATAAAAAAATTTTCCGTAGAAAACTTTTGGATAAAAAAATTTTCTGTAGAAAACTTTTGGATAAAAAAATTTTCTGTAGAAAACTTTTGGATAAAAAAATTTTCTGTAGAAAAATCTTTGATAAAAATATTAAAAACAATATTAACAATATAAACAATATTACAAATAATACAAATTTCAGTATAATAGCCAACTCTGCTATTTGTTTATTCTGTTCCCTTTGTGCCGACCTCAGATTATAATAAATTTTTGTGTAATTTATGCCCTTTTACATTTTAGCTGACGATATAGTTATCATGCATATTAAAGTTAAAATGATGTACAAATCTTATTAAAGCTTTAATAAAAATATAAACAAAATCTCTAATAATTGAATACCAATAATGAAAAGGCTAAAAATATTGGCATAAAGTTAATTTGTAACAGAATTTATATATCAATATTTCAATTATATTATATTTTGGAATTGTTTTGTAATGACATTGTGCTT
Source organism: Stomorhina lunata (assembly GCA_933228675.1). Taxonomy (NCBI): domain Eukaryota; kingdom Metazoa; phylum Arthropoda; class Insecta; order Diptera; family Rhiniidae; genus Stomorhina; species Stomorhina lunata. Next base: position 182,141,415 of record OW121740.1, read on the forward strand.
TTTCTTATATTCGTCAATAAATTAATTATGTCCATTCAATTTAACCAATTCATAACTTAGGAGATTTTCCAATAAGTTGGTTCTTTTATAAGTAATTCTTTTAGGCTCTATATTTAAACGCCCTTTTCTATAAACAGATACAAATAAATTTAATTATGCATTGAAATGGAATTTTTTGTGAGCTAGTCATTTATAGCCTATATATCATAATTTTGTAATATAGTAATTGTTTGAAAAAATATTATTATTCGACTTTTAAGAGTAGATCTTCTATGGTCAAATGCAACCCGATTCAAAATAATACCGTGATGTCTGTTTATACAACCAATATTCCTACCAAATTTTATTAGAATGTACTAAAATTTTTGGGCTGTGAAATCTTTGTTTCGGTAAGTCCTATGGAATGTATCCGAAATACTATACCGATTTCCTCCAGTTTTACCATCGATGGTTCCACGTTGTCAAAATTGATAATTTGATATTAAAAACTGCGACTTGTACTTAAAAAAATGATTCCATCAAAATATGCCCTTTTAAGCACTAGTAGTAAAGTAAAAACAGAAGCCCAAAATTTGGCCACCAAATAAAAAAATGAACTTTACCCTTATGTCATATTTTTTGACCACCCAATTTTTTAACCGTTCTTTATTTATTATTTACAATCTAGCGTGACTTGTAAACTAAAGGAAACAAGTAAGAGTGGTATATTCGGCTTTGCCGAATCTTGGATACACTTCACCAACGATGTTCCAAAAGTAAAGTACAAAATTGTAAAAATTTATTGATAATTTTATAGTTTCTGATTACTGACTTAGTTGAGCGTCAGATGCTTCCAAATGTAGATGCCCTTAGATTCGCAAGAGCACATCGATTTGATAAAGATTAAGTATTCTGGCATGCAACCCAAAAACGCAGTGTCCAGTGAAGGTTGTGTACTTTAATTCGTACGTATCATCCAACTAGTAAAAGTTCTTGATTAGGTATGTAAAACTCTGAAGTTAGCGGACCGAATTATATGTATACCTTCTTAGTTTTAGATACATATGTGAAATATATAGCTTTCGAATAAATGGATATCAGCTTTTTAGGAAAAGTTATTGAAGATTTTCTTATCAATCTGAAGTTAGTTAACTAATTAAAATGAAAACTTCATCAATAATAATTTTGCAATTTGCTGTACATCAAAAGTAGTGTTTTGTCGATATCTCAGTTGTTTATGGACCGCTTTTGATAAAATTTAATAACGTGCTTGGCGGGGCAATTTCCTAAAATCTGAAATAAAATTTAAGTATGTCCGTGCTCCAGGAGGATGGTTTTTCCTATTTATGCATTTCATTTTTTCAACAAACTTTCTCTAATGCGTACTTTGGGGAATTTGCGATATATCAAATTTAGTGCTTTGGCGATATCTCAGTTATTTACGGACCGATTTTAATAAAATTTTACAGAGTGCTTTGAAAAACCATTTCCTAAAATCTAATATATTAGCACATGTACACCAGGAGTATCTTTTTTCTCTTGTTATTTAAAAGTGAGTTTCAATCAAAAATTTTAAAATTTTCGTCTAAAATTTTCGTTTATAAACCGATTTTAATGAAATTTAATAGCGTTCATTGCGAAAGAATTTCCTAAAATCTGATATATAATTTATTTAGGTCCATCCAGGGGCTTCAGAAACTTGATTTCAACAGACGGACGGACAGACAGACAGACAGACAGACAGACCGACAGACAGACGGATATTGCTTAATCGATTGTCCTCACGATTCTGAGTCGATCGGTATAATTTTTATGGGGTCTACGATCACTAATAAAAAATTGCAAATGGAATCACAAACTTATAATACCCTTTCACCTATTGGTGAAGGGTATAAAAATGTTTATTTAAAAGTTTATTCCCTTTCTCCTCATGTTTATCTAAAGTATAATAAATTTGTCTCTTTGATAAAAATAATTTAATTTAAGCTTCCTTGTTTTTATTAATTAATAAATGAAACATTCAACAAGTAAAATACGCAAACAGGGACTAAACTTACGCAGAAAACAACACAAACAGTAGATGTGGAATGACACTTATTTGCCAAAATATCGTGATAACTCAAAAACTTAGTTTCGGTAAAACGGAACGAATTAAAACATCCCGGCTGAAAAAAAAACGACCGACAAAGTTATAACGGTTTAGTTATGTGGCTCCAGAAGTACTGAAAATTCGAATCTTTTATAATAAATTTTACATTTTTGTGTTGGTAGAGGATGCAGTTTTTTGTGGAATCCTAATTACTAAATATGTATGTATATTTATTAGTTTAAAAACAAATATTAACTTATGTTACTATTTACTAAGAGTACAAAAAATGTATTAATTTATATAAAACCAACGATGTTTGAAAATAATCATGTTCAAAATTTCATAACTGACTAATGACATTCATTAGCCACAAGTGACATGTTTTTCCTTGTAAAATTTATTGTTTATCTAACTAAATGACATTGTCAGAGAATTAGGGCATATCCATCAGAAAAATATGAAAATAAGAAACAAAAATGAATAGAAAGTTAAAATGGTAATCTCACCTGATAATACATCCAGTCGGATTCGGTTATATAAAGAAATAATAATAATTTTTATGAGTGCATAATTTGATTATATGAATATCTTTATGAACCTTATAAGCTTTTTAAGAAATCCTGTAACAAATAAGAAGGTAAAGCAAATGGTTAGGGAGTTTGGGTATAGTGTGTACGTATACGAATTGGGTTACCTTCTTTGAAAAGGGGGTAGTAGATATTTAGGTGAAAAGGGAAGATAAACCTTAATAATGTTAACACTGAAGTTTCACCAACAATTATTTAGACGCATTATGAAAGCTCTTTGTTCTAATACAAATTTTATTTCTTTTGCATTGGCAGCGTATTATTGTTTTAGGGTTTAATGCCGATGGAGGATGCTGTGGTAGTTAATAACACTGTTCTAGTTGAAAAAAGCCGACAAAAGGGAGACCTTCTGTTATCCTTGACTCCCAGTGGAGCATAGGGCCTCAAAAAAAAAAGGAGACCTAGCGGGTAAAGATTATTCGTTTTTTTAAGTTAGCTCTAGTTTCTGAGATATTGAGTTATAAAGGAGAAAATTAGATTTAAAGTTTTTATTTTCCATATAAATTCATAGCAACATTGCCCAGAAAAATACTTATAAATATGATCTGAAATAAGTTAGAGATTAGCTGTTGGAGCCAAATAAAAGAAAGTAAAAAAAGGAATCTAATGTAATGATTAACTAAAAGCAGCAAAAAATTGACATTGGCACTTTTAGCACCAAGCCACAGAAATATTCGCATATCTCGAAAACTGTTTATTTTCTTGAACTAAGAAAAAAAAATCGAAATTCGACAACAACATTATCTTTGAGAAACACTTATTATTTTTATTAATCCGAGCAGTCGTTTTGAAATACATTTTTTTGTTTAAAAAAAAAAATATTTCTTTTTTTAAATCTCGAAAATTTCCATTTTCAAAAATTCGTTTAAAATTCCATAATCCGTTTTTTTCTGAATAAAACAAGCCCTAAATAATAAAAATCCACACTAAACTTCTATAAGTCGAGCCCTTAGATTAAAATGATCGCAAATGACAGAAGAAATATTGATCGTAAGCAACAAAAAATCTTAATTTAACAAAAAACGGAAAATATTTTGGTAGAAAACACTTTAATTTTTTGTTAGCTTCTACTTTCGATCATAGATGGGCACTTTGCAGTACCAGTACTTTTTCAGTATTTTTTTTCTTTTACTGATTACTGAAAGAAAAAATCAGTATTCAGTAATTTTTACTGATTACTTAAAAAAAATTTCAATATTCAGTAAATTTTACTGATTACTGAAAAAAAATTTCAGTATTCAGTAAATTTTACTGATTACTGAAAAAAAATTTCAGTAATCAGTAAATTTTACTGATTACTGAAAAAAAATTTCAGTATTCAGTAAATTTTACTGATTACTGAAAATAATTTCAGTATTCAGTAAATTTTACTGATTACTGAAAATAATTTCAGTAATCAGTAAATTTTACTGAATACTGAAAAAAAATCAGTAATACTGATTATTGAATGCAGTATCCGGTGGTTTTGATTATATAATTAAAAAAACAAGAACTAAACTACACAACAAATGAACATATTTTGAAAAGTGCAAGGCCGTGACTATATGGGTCCTATTCTACTATCGAATTGTAGTAAAACCCTATACTCAGTTTGTCTAGTTTAGTGACCGTTTTTTTTATGGGGCACCAAAGTTTTCCAATATTAGCATTATGCCAAAAAAATCAGTTTTTCCCAAATAGCTAATCAGCACTTAAAAATATCGCTTAACTATGCTGGGAAAAATGTAGCCAAAAGCATGTAAAATATTTCTTAATAAAATTTTATGATGTATTTTTTAAAAATGTTTAAGACAAAATTTTTTTATCATAACTTTTTGGAAATCCTGATTTTTCACACGCTATATTTTGTAAAATTATAGCCACCGTAAAACTAAACAATTTTTGTGAACACACCAGTATAATCTTAACATGTTTAGATACCAAAAAAGGTCATAAACTCCCTTGTGCAAACAAACGGAGGTCCCAAGTTCGATCCTCGGCCACACCAGTATTAGCCTATATTAAACTTTTCTAACTAATGCATTTGCCGTTAGGAACCAGAGTTAAAACGTAGCTCCCTTTCAATGAGTCTAAAAATAGAATCGGATGCAGCTCATTGTCTGAGAGAAGTACCCCTTGTTCCAATTGTAATGTCGTGGGAATTTTCTATGTATTTTCAAGTCCCTAATTTTCTGCAATTGGTAAGTATTTACCTCCAATGACGTCACCATGTTAATGTAACGATTTAAACAGCTAATGAGTAAGTAGTTTCTATTCAGTATTTTATCTGTTTATCTTATAACTTGGTAATCAAAAGTTTTGCTGGGTTATTTTACTCCCTACTTGTAATTTAATAAGGCAAGTGCCATAGATGGCCTTTTTGTAATACCATTACTTACTAAGTGCTTGTCTACAATGACATTTCTGTGTTAAAATAAAAAAGTTTTTTTTTTTCATTTTTGCTGAAAAACTCTAAATACTGCAATCTTATCATTAAGCAGTAAAATATACTGATTACTAAATTTATTTGCAGTAATCAGTAAAATTTACTGTTTACTGATTTTTTTTCAGTTATCAGTAAAATTTACTGAATACTGAAATTTTTTTTCAGTAATCAGTAAAATTTACTGAAAACTGAACATTTTTTCAGTAATCAGTAAATTTTACTGATTACTGAAATTTTTCTTCAGTAATCAGTAAAATATACTGAATACTGAAAAAAGTTTTCAGTATTCAGTAAAATTTACTGAATGCTGATTTATTTTTTCAGTAATCAGTAAAATTTACTGAATACTGATTTTTTGTTTCAATAATCAGTAAACATTTACTGATTACTGAAACGCTTAGTGCAGTAAAAAAGTAATGCAGTATGCCCATGTATGCTTTCGATAAACTAATTAAACTTTTTCCAAATAGTTTAGACGTTATGGTAGAAAGTATTGTATGTGAAGTTTTTTAGTTTTAATTCAATATTTTTTTAAACTACTGGGCGGATTGTGGCGCAATATGCGGAAATCGGCAAATGGGTAGTTAAAGTTTAACATTTTGAACAAGTAAGAGTGTTATATTCGGCTGTGCCGAATCTTATATACCCACAATCAAGTTGTGTTAAATTTAAAGATATCTCTAATATATCTACGAGGGTGCAGCTAATTCAAAATGTGGACCAAATTCGAAAAAAGTTGTATATTTTGTTAGGAGTTCCTAATACCGTATATAAAGTCTGGACATTGGCGCAATTTTAATATGCTGCTTGTACCTCCGAATCTTTTTGATTGTAGATATAAAAAGGGGATGTTATTTATATATAAGAATTATAGCCAAATGTTGACCGATTCTAACAAAATTTTACACACTGGCTGGTATTTAAATAAAGCTTGTTTTTGCAAAATTTAGTGGCCATAGCTGTCATAGTTTCTAATTTAATAGCTTTCAACTGGCCTTAGCTACATTTTTTTGGTTTCCGGGAGTGTTTTTTATATGAAAGCAATAGTCAAATATGGACCGATTCCTATAAAATTTGATATACTGACCAATAGTTGCATAAAATTTGTCTATTATAATTTAGTCGTCATAGCTATTACAATTGTATTCAATTTATCAGCATTCATGTGTTTCCCGGGGCGGGGTTATATGGGAGCTCTAACTAAATGTGAACCGATTTCGCCCATTTTCTGTACACGACTTCTGTTACATATGAAAAATCTCTGTTATCCTTGACTCCCAGTGGAGCATAGGGCCTCATATGAAAAATACTTATGTACAATTTTGTTTCTCTAGCTCTTATAGTAAAGGAGCTATCGCGCTTTTGTCTGATGGACAGGCGGACATAAACCGTATTTTCTTTTTGTATTTTTGTGTTTCCGTAAGTTTTTTTTTTTTTTGGGAGCTATTGTGAAATGGTGACCGATTGTAACAAAAAACAAGACTTCCATTTATAAAATTTTGTTCCTGTAGTCCTTTTCGTTTAGGCGCTATCGTGCTTTTATCTGACGGACAAATTTTTTAGTATTTTTGTGTTTCCATAAGTTTTTTGTATGGGAGATATGGACAAATGGCGACCGATTGCACACTGGCTGGTATTAACATAAGACTTTCTTGTGCTAAATTTAGTGGCCAAAGCTATTACAGTTTATCATTTATTGGCATTTAAGTGTATTTCAGGTGGAATTTAGGCTCTTTCCGTTAGATTTTTGTATGGGAGCTATGGTTAAATGTGAACCGATTTCGATGAAATTTTATATAGTACTTATGTAAAACTTCTAGATACCGAAATCATCACAGCTGTTATAATTTGTCATTTATTAGCAAATAAGCGATAAACCTAGACGAGGTTATACGGGAGCTATGGTCAAATGTGAAACGCTTTTGCCCGATTTCAATACAAAAATTTTCCAATCTAAGGGCTTGATATTATCCCTAAAGTTCATAAATTGAGTTTTCGAGTTACGCGAATATTTATTGGGCAACATTCTCCATTTTTTTTATAACGCTATATCTAAAATAAATTATTCTGTTTAAGAAAATACGAGATTTTGTAATAGCTTAATTCAAAAGTAAAGATATTTGTAATAAATAATTTTTTATAAAGTTTGAAGTTTCTTGTTTATAAAATTTTCAATGAATATTAGATCCTTCATGCACCAGGATTTTAAAATAAAACATATCCTGTTGTAGATAGTGGGTATATTCTATGAATATTAGAAACATTATCAAAATCGGTTAATCCTTTTTGTGCAAACAAACATTTTTAGCTTTCAAACTTTTTACTTTCATAACTTTGTAAACTCATCTACTTAAGTGTTTAATTACTGGTCGCAATATATATCAGTAAAGGTGAACTTTTGCTTTGATTTTTTTTTTTTTTTGGTGCTTAACTTAAGTATAAATATTTAAATTTTTCTATTACAAAGGTAATATTTCCTTAAAGAAATGAAATATTTAGAAGATAAGGTCGTTAATGGTAAAGATAATTATTAAATATTAATAATAGAGTCCTTGAAAAGGAGAAAGCTAAAGTCTAAATAATAAATTTAAAGAAAGAACCTCGTGTAGCTTAAAATAGGATGATTTGCCTGTAGTACAATCCTTTGCAGGTGAAGAATTTATATTAACAAAGTACAGAAGGCAAAAAATCATGTAAAAATAGAAAACAAAAGTTTGCACATAAATTCTTTGAGAAATACCATCATGTACATTATTTGCACGTATGTATGTGTATAAAGTGAGTTACAAAATTTTTTCCTAGTATCAAATAAGAAAGAAGTAAATTATAGTAAATTGGGTCAGAAATTACAACTTTATATTACTTTACCTTCATATGAACTGGATGATCTCTATTTATTGACAAGCTTTAATGCAGATACTGTGCCCAAACTATTTTAACTCACTGTAAAGTTATTCGATATTAGTCACAAGAAATTTATATTATTTTTCACCATTAAACCTTATCGGAGTGTGTAGCTTAAACAGACAAAAGAGAATTGTTGTTAGAAAGTTAAATTTTTATAGTCCTAAATATTTATGTATGTTTTTCTTATTGTTTTTTTTACAGTTTTATCGACATGTGTTGAAGGCTTCTTCCGTTTTGCTTAAAAGCTCAACTAAAAAGTTATTTCGTGTTTAATGAAATTTGCTGATTTTTTGTAAACAATCGAGGAAATCAAATTTTAAAATGCGTTTTAATTTAAAAGCGTTCCTTAAAATTAAGATACGTAATAAAAATGTTTAAAGTTCAAATCCTTAACAATAAGGATTATTTATTGCTGGTGAACTATTGTATTGTTGACAAAAAGCGATGATTGAAATCATAGTTCAAAAAGTTATTTGAGCACTGATTTTAGTTATCAAATTTAAACGAATTTAAAAGAATTGTTTAAAGTTTAGCACCCGAAATAATGACCCTTATTTCACGGACTTTTATTTTTTGTTTAACGTTTTGTAAATCATCATAAAATAATTATCTTATGCATTATATTTTTATAGACATACATCGACTCGACGAAAAAGATGAATATCGCTCTTTCCTAAAAATATTGTTTCTTCTACTGTCCTCGTATCTATTAAAAATTTTTAACAATACATGTATGTCATATACTAAAATTTTGTAAACATTAATTCACGTAGACACAAACGCTGGTTCGGAAATCAAAAAATACACTTTTTTCACGCCAACAAATAACAATGAAAAATCTCCTGTTGATGTGGTGTTCGTAGTACGAACACCAAACACAAAAATTCAAGCAATCCATGTATGTATGTCTTTTATATATCTAGAAGGGTCTACAGATTAGACCGGCTCTATTTTTATTATTTACAAACCAAAACAAGACAAAAGTTAAATTAAAGTGGATAAAAAACAATGAAAAACGCATAAACGCACCAACACACATACATTTCATAAGCACGTGTATGTGCCTTAGCTTTATCTCATTGGATATTCGTCTCTATTAGTTGTTTCCAAATTAGGGTATTTTTTATGGGACGTATCGAAAAGATAAAATCAATGTATGGAAATGCAACATCTTCATATTATAAATTTGTCTTATATCATTGCATTTAATTATTTATCTTATATTCTTAAACGAGCAATAATTGTATGTATTTATATATATATATATATATATATATATATATATATATATATATATATATATATATATATATATATATATATATATATATATAGAATGACTATCTCGAAAACGGCTCTAACGATTTTGATAAAATTGGGACAGTGGGTATCTTTTTTGATGTATACGTCGAAGAAGAAGGGACTTTTGGAACCTTTGCCCCTAAGAGGGTAAAAACGGGTAAAAAGGGGGAAAATTCGAAAACACTATATCTCCTTAAGTAATAGGTATAGAAACAAAATTTAAATTACGTTTTAAACAGCTATGAAAAAAAACGGACAGGTGTTTGGTACTTTTTTGAAACTATGTCCGATAAGGGGTAAAAAAGGGTGAAAATAGTTTTTTTGGTACCTTTTTAAACCACTCTTATATTTTAAACTAAGGAATATAGAAAGAAACTTTGTACTGCAATCAATAGATGTGAAAGAAATATTGAACACGTATTTGGTACTTTTTTGATTTTGTGGCCAAAATGTGTAAAAAAGGGATAAACTGATAACTTAACATCTACAAAAGTAATATGAATAGGAAAATTATGTTAACTGCTTTCTAATAAAATGTACCGAATTCAATTGGTACCAAAGAAGTACCAATTATGTATATGGAACTTTTTGAAATTAAGGGATAAAAAGGGGAAAAAATTAGTAATGTTATAACTTTAAAACAAATGAATGTTTGTCTGTATGTATGTTCTTTATAGAATAGTAAACTGTGAAATTGATCATTTTATGCTCTTTAGCAAAGATGTTGCGGATAAGCCGGCGGAGGTTTTTAAGTTGGTAAACCGAATTTCCGACAGGTGGCGCCACTGAAAATTACTAAAAATTAATTAAATCGTAAACTGTACATTTGATCATACTATGATCTTTTGCAAAGTTGTAGCGCATGAGCCGGCGAATGCTTTTTAATTGGCGTGAATAATTTCCGACAGGTGGCACTACTCAAAATTACTCAAAGTCAATTTAATTGTAAGTTGTACATATAATCATGCTATAATCTTTAGCAATGTTGTTGCACATGAGCCGACGATGGTTTCTTAGTTGGTATGAAGAAATTTCGACAGGTGGCGCCACTGAAATTTAATAAAGTCAATTTAATCGTAAACTGTACATTTAATCATGCTATAATTTTTAGCAAAGTTATTGAGGATAATCCGACGAAGGTTTATTAATTAGAATGACCAAAGTCCGACAGGTGGCGCCACTGAAAATTACTCAAAATGAATTAAATCGTAAACTGTGCATTTGATCAGACAATAATCTTTAGCAAAGTTGTTGCGCATGAGTCGACGGAGGTTTCTGTTGGTATGACCAATTTTCAAAATTATTTAAAATGAGTTAAACTGTAACTGTATAAAATAAAATATATAAAAACTTTAAAATTTGCCTCAAAATGCTTATCATAAAGCCCCGAGCAAGGCTCGGTCAACCAGGTACTTTACGTTTATTTGTCTGCTACTTTTAATGGGATGGCCATCCAAATCCATAAAAAAAGAATTTTTATAAAATGTTCCATTTTAAAAATCACACTGTGCTCGACTTTGACAACTTTTTTTACCGACAAAAACGAGACCTAGTGAGTAAAAACAACTCGAGTACGCTGAATTCAGTGGTGCTTACCGTTTTTTAGGTTAGCTCTAGTTTCCATATATATAGCGTTTCCATAGATATAGCGTTATACAAATATGGAGGAGGTTGCGTAATAAATATTCGCGTAACTCGAAAACTCTTTATTTTTTAGTGCTATATAAAAAACTGAAATTCGGCAACAAAATTATCTTTTAGAAATACTAAATATTTTTTTAATCCAAGCAGTCATTTTGTAAATAAATTTTTGTTTGCAAAAAAAATATTTTATTTAATTTTGTTTTGTAATTATTTTTGCGATTTTAGCAAACAAAAAAATTTATTTCCAAAATGACTGCTCGGATTAAAAAAAAAATAATTAGTGTTTCTGAAAGATCATTTTATTGACGAATTTATATTTTTATACCCTTCACCACCATAGGTGGCAAGGGTATTATAAGTTTGTGCTGATGTATGTAACGCATAGAAATAGACCCACCTTTTAGTAGACCAATAGACTTAGCATCACTTTCTGAGTCGATTTAGTGATGTAAGTCCGTCTGTCTGGCTGGACGGCTGGCTGTAAACCATGTAATCAAAGTACAGGTCGCAATTCTAAAGATAATTTGATGAAACTTGGCACAGATGATTTTTTTTATAGTCGGACTATGGCTATTGAAATTGAATCGGTCCATTATTAATGGTACCTCCCATAGGTTCCATTTCCCGGAATTGATATATTGGCCACAATTATCAATATTTTTTCATTAAATTTAAAACAAATACTGCTTATGTAAACCAAAATGATAGTACCAAATTCGTTGAAATCGGTCTACATTGGACAACAGCTCCCATATAAACTCTTCTGTCAAAACGCACTAAATGAGACAGAAATCACTAAAACTCGAATTTTGAGTTTCTTTTTTGCATACATAATTCTTGTGAAAACTGTAATCAATTTAATCAAATTTCGAGATAATCGGTTCACATTTGACCCTAGATCTCATATAAGTCCAAATGACGAAAATAGCTTTAATAAAAAAGTTTTGAGAAAATGTTTGTATGATGGCAAAACATAGCAAATATTTGTCTTTATACAGAAAAAAGAACACGATTAACCTTAGTGGTGAAGGGTATCGCATAGTTAGGCTTGACCGACTATAGCATTTTCTTACTTGTTTGACTTAGTTCAAGAAAATAAACAGTTTTTAAATTTTCTAAATAACGCTATATTTCGAAAACTAGAGCTAACCTAAGAACCGGTTAGCACCATTAAATTTAGCGAACTCGAGTTATTTTTACCCACTAGGTCTTTTTCTACCCACTTGGTTTTTATACCCTTCACCACCATAGGTGGAAAGGGTATTATAAGTTTGTGCTGATGTTTGTAACGCATAGAAATATTTGTCTTAGACCCACCTTTTAGTATACCAATAGGCTTAGAATCACTTTCTGAGTCGATATAGCGATGTCCGTCCGTCCGTCCGTCTGGCTGGCTGGACCCCCATGTAAACCTTGTAATCAAACTGCAGGTCGCAATTCTAAATATAATTGGATGAAATTTGGCACAGATCATTTTTTTGATAATGGGACCATTGAAATTGGTCAAAATCGGTCCATTTTTATGGTACCTCCCATAGGTCCCACTTCCCGGAATTGATATATTGGCCACAAATATCAATATTTTTTAATGAAATTTAAACTGCTTATGTAAAACTAAATCACTTTGTCAAATTTCGTTGAAATCGGTCCACATTTGACCATAGCTCCCATACAAACCAGGGACTGAAAATAACCGTTATTTTCGAATTTTTAATTAAAAAAAGCACACCCAAAAAAGTATTTGTTTTAAAATTCAGTTAAACAGTTTTGATTCGCTTGGGCTATATTTTCATTTGATCGTAAGCCTTTTATTTTTTTGATTTTTATTTTTTTAATCCGAAATAAAAGTTATTTTTTGATTTTAATTTTTTTAATCAAAAATAAAAGTTAATTTTGCCTTTTATTATATCGCACAAAGTCTGCCGGTTATTTCTGTCGTTTATTATATCGCACAAATTCTGCCGGTTATTTATGTCGTTTATTAAATCGCACAAATTCTGCCGGTTATTTATGTCGTTTATTATATCGCACAAACTCTGCCGGTTATTTCTGTAGTTTATTAAATCGCACAAATTCTGCCGGTTATTATTGACGTTTATTATATCGCTCAATTTATAACGAGTATGTTTGTATCATATTTTTTTGCTCATTTTTTGTCGGTTATTTTTATTTTAATATTATATCAGGCAATTTTTGCCTTTTATTTTAAAATTAATTTTTTTTAAACAATCTCTGAGCGAAATCTTTTGTAATATACTTTTTCGAGCAGCAATTTTTTTAATTTTTTCTTGTAAAAGTGACAAATACAAACTCATTATCAATAGAAAAAGTCTAAAAAAATTATATTCTCTATAGAAAAACTGCTTTCAAACAGTATTCTCTATACAAAAAATGTTATACAAAAGTGTTCTCTATAGAAAAACTGACATACAAAAATATTTTCTATAGAAAAACCGATATTCTCTATTGGAAAATGGTTATAAAAAAGTATTCTCTATAGGAAAACTGTCATACGAAAGCATTCTGTATAGAAAAGTTGTTATACAAAAGTATTCTCTATAAAAAAATGTCATACAAAAGTATTCTCTATAGGAAAACTGTTATACTAAAGTATTTTCTACAGTAAAACTATTATACAAAAGTATTCTCTCTAGGAAAACTGTTATACAAAAGTATTTTTTATAAAAAAATTTCCCATTTCTTTTGAAAAATTTTAAAAATATCCCTTTATTTTGGGAAATTTCAAAAAATTCCTATATCTTTTGGGAAATTTTGAAAATATGCCTTTATTTTGGGATATTTTGACAATGTCCCTTTAGTCTGGAAAATTTTTAAAATTTCCCATTATTTTGGGAAATTTTGAAAATTTCCCATTACTTTGAGAAGTTTTGATAATTTCCCATTATATTGAGAAATTTTGAAAATATCCCATTATTTTGGGAAATTTTGAAAATATCCTATTATGTTTGGAAATTTTGAAAATGTCCCTTTATTTTGGGAAATTTCGAAAATTTCCCATTATTTTGGGAAATTTTAAAAATTTCCCATTACTTTGGGAAATTTTGAAAATTTTCCATTATTTTGGGAAATTTTGAAAATTTCCCATTATTTTGGGAAATTTTGAAAATTTCGCATTATTTTGGAAAATTTTGAAAATATACAATTATTTTGGGAAGTTTTGATAATTTCCCATTATTTTGGAAAATTTTGAAAAATTCCCATGATTTTGGGAAATTTTGAAAATATCCTATTATTTTGGAAAATTTTGAAAATTTCCCATTATTTTGGGAAATTTTGAAAATTTCCCATTACTTTGAGAAGTTTTGATAATTTCCCATTATATTGGGAAATTTTGAAAATATCCCATTATTTTGGGAAATTTTGAAAATATCCTATTATGTTTGGAAATTTTGAAAATGTCCCTTTATTTTGGGAAATTTCGAAAATTTCCCTATATTTTTGGGAAATTTTAAAAATTTCCCAAAATATTGGGAAATTTAAAAAATTTCACAAAATAATTGGAAATTTTCAAAATTTCCAAAAATAATGGTAAATTTTTAAAATTTCCTAAAAGAAATGGGAAATTTTCTAAACATCCCAAAAATAATAGAACATTTTCAAAATTTCCCAAAATAATGGGAAATTTTCAAAATTTTCCAAAATAAAAGGATATTTTCAAAATTTCCCAAAATCATGGGAATTTTTCAAAATTTTGCCAAAATAATGGGAAATTATCAAAACTTCCCAAAATAATTGTATATTTTCAAAATTTTCCAAAATAATGCGAAATTTTCAAAATTTCCCAATATAATGGGAAATTTTCAAAATTTCCCAAAATAATGGAAAATTTTCAAAATTTCCCAAAGTAATGGGAAATTTTTAAAATTTCCCAAAATAATGGGAAATTTTTAAAATTTCCCAAAAATATAGGGAAATTTTCGAAATTTCCCAAAATAAAGGGACATTTTCAAAATTTCCAAACATAATAGGATATTTTCAAAATTTCCCAAAATAATGGGATATTTTCAAAATTTCCCAATATAATGGGAAATTATCAAAACTTCTCAAAGTAATGGGAAATTTTCAAAATTTCCCAAAATAATGGGAAATTTTAAAAATTTTCCAGACTAAAGGGACATTGTCAAAATATCCCAAAATAAAGGCATATTTTCAAAATTTCCCAAAAGACATTTTTTTATAGAGAATACTTTTGTATAACAACTTTTCTATACAGAATGCTTTCGTATGACAGTTTTCCTATAGAGAATACTTTTTTATAACCATTTTCCAATAGAGAATATCGGTTTTTCTATAGAAAATATTTTTGTATGTCAGTTTTTCTATAGAGAACACTTTTGTATAACATTTTTTGTATAGAGAATACTGTTTGAAAGCAGTTTTTCTATAGAGAATATAATTTTTTTAGACTTTTTCTATTGATAATGAGTTTGTATTTGTCACTTTTACAAGAAAAAATTAAAAAAATTGCTGCTCGAAAAAGTATATTACAAAAGATTTCGCTCAGAGATTGTTTAAAAAAAATTAATTTTAAAATAAAAGGCAAAAATTGCCTGATATAATATTAAAATAAAAATAACCGACAAAAAATGAGCAAAAAAATATGATACAAACATACTCGTTATAAATTGAGCGATATAATAAACGTCAATAATAACCGGCAGAATTTGTGCGATTTAATAAACTACAGAAATAACCGGCAGAGTTTGTGCGATATAATAAACGACATAAATAACCGGCAGAATTTGTGCGATTTAATAAACGACATAAATAACCGGCAGAATTTGTGCGATATAATAAACGACAGAAATAACCGGCAGACTTTGTGCGATATAATAAAAGGCAAAATTAACTTTTATTTTTGATTTAAAAAATTAAAATCAAAAAATAACTTTTATTTCGGATTAAAAAAATTAAAATAAAAATATAACAGTTATGTTCTGAGTTTTATTATAAAAGTCATAACCGTAACAGTCCCTGATACAAACTCTTCTTTAAAAACGCACTAAATGAGACAAAAAATCACTAAAACGCTCGTAAGTCTAAAGATAATAAAAATTTTGAGTTTATTTTTCATACATAATTTTTGTAACAACTGTAGTCAACTTGCCAAATTTCGAGATAATCGGTCCACATTTGACTCTAGCTCTCATATAAGTGCAAATGACGGAAACAGGTTGAATATATAAGTTTTGAGAAAATGTTTGTATGATGGCAAAATTTAGCAAATATTTGTCTTTATACAGGAAAAATAACATCTTTGACCTTAGTGGTGAAGGGTATCGTATGGTCGGCTTGACCGACTATAGCGCTTTCTTACTTGTTTCAACTGGCATAGTGTTATTATTTTGTAAAAAATTTTGTGGGTCTCCAAAAATTTTTTCTGAAATTTTTGTATCAAATACCATCCATCCCCTGTTGAAAGACATAAAATACACTATTTACCTAAAGGAGTAAATTGATGTCATTTGTTTGATGATAGTGAGGGTAATTTGGTATACCAATTTTTGATAGGGGTGTGGGTAATGTTTATTTTAATTTTTTTTTTTTTTGCTTTTGTCCGACTTATCATCTACATGAGTTATATCCACGAATCCATTTGAGAAGAAAAACTTTATGTGCAGGTTATATGATAAATAAAAAAAATATGATAAATTACATTATTAGCTCATAAAATTTTATTGTAATTTTTTGTCATTATCTCGTAAAGATCTTATTTTATCGTTGAAGTGATTTTTAAAAGTACCCGTAATTGCTCTGTCTTATTTTGCTCGTGTGACTGTAATATCCATGTAATATAATTTTTTTGACTGATTACCAGGTTATTTGCAATATTATCGTTTAGATCGTTGGTAGTCGTTTCTCTCTAAATTCTCTGAGAACGCCAAACTATTACCCGTGTTGCCGAGTTTTTATACCCAGCATCAAAAAGAATTGGGGGTATATTGCGATTGTCATTCCGTTTGTAATTTCCTTAATATTGGCTCAAAAATCAAAAGCGATATATATTCTGAATCCTTATGAAATTCTAAGACGATGTCCGTCTGTCTGTTGAAATCATTATAATGTCTAAAAACATTCGTCATCTCTGAGAAAATTTTGGTATTGAAATTGGGCAAAATCGGTTAACATTTGACCAAAGCTCCCAAAATCGGTTCACATTTAGTCATAGCTCCCATACAAAAAACTTACGGAAACAGCCAAAATTTCACCTAAAATACACTTAAATGCCAATAAATCTAAAACTATAACAGATGTAACCACTAAATTTAGCACGAGGAGGTCATATGTCACAATCGGTTACTATTTGACCATAGCTCTCATATAAAAAACTTACAGAAACACAAAAGTACAAAAAGAAGAGCGATAGCTCCTTAACTACAAGACCTAGAGAGACAAAATTTAGCAAAAGTATTTTCGATATGTTATGGAAATTGTGTGCAGAAAATGGGTAAAATCGGTTCACATTAAGTTAGAGCTCCCATATAACCCCGCCCCGGGAATCTCATTTATGCTGATAAATTGAATAAAATGGTAAAATCTATGACTACTTAATTTAGAACAGAGAAGTTTCATGCATGGCCAGAGGGTTGTGAGAATTTTGCAAAATATTTGCTACGATACTGAAGGTAAATAGAAGAAACTTTGCAGTAATTAACCAAATATCAATGTATTTTTACCTATATTTTAAGGCCTTTAACTAAATTATTGAAGCACAAAAAACCGGAGAATCTTATGTTACAATGACATATGTTACTTTATTTCAAGTACTTATAGTAATGGGTGTTTTTTTAGAGGTATAGAACTTCGAATTGAAATAAAACACAAGAAAATCGTTTTAATGTCCATCAATTTGGCTTTATTGGAAGGATAATTTTATGCCATTAATGTTTAAATATGATTTCGGGCATGTGGCCGCCGCGGCTGGCTCGAATAAAGCCAATTCTACAGGTCCAATTTTCAACTACTTTTTCGAGCATATGGCCGTATGTTGGCAATAACGCCACGAATGTTGGCTTCCAAGTCCCCTAGCGTTTCTGGTTTGTTGGCGTAGACGAGCGACTTCACATATTTCCAAAGAAAATAATCCAGTGGTGTCAAATCGCACGATCTTGGTGGCCAATTGACAGGTCCATTCCGCGGAATTATGCGCTCATCGAATGTTTCCTTCAATAAATCAATTGTGACGTGCGCTGTGTGGCATGTAGCGCCGTCTTGTTGGAACCACAACTCATCCACATTCATGCCATCCAATTGGGGAACCGGTCTCCATTTATGGTAACTGACTCTCCAGCATTATTTCGGAAGAAGTATGGCCCAATGACTCCACCAGCCCATAGAGCACACCAAACAGTCAGTTTTTGTGGATGTAATGGCGTCTCAAGGGTCTCATGTGGATTCTCTTCACTCCAAATGCGGCAATTTTGCTTGTTGACGTAGCCAACATCAATCTCATTTTCGGCCCATACACCAAAATCACGACGCATTGCATGGTCTCGCGGCTTTAATTCTTGCACAGCTGGATCTTGTAAGGTCGCAAGCCAAGATATTTGCGCAAAATCTTCCATAAAGTTGATGGACAAAGCTCCAATTGCTGTGCACGGTGGCGAATCGATCATTCGGGTCCTCTTCAATACTTTGCTCTACAGCGGCAATTGTTCTTCGGTGCGCACTGTTCGACGACGCTGCGGATGCGTATTATCACATAGAGTAAACGTAGTGCGAAAACGATCCATGGTTAACCGAATTAATTGCTCTGATGGACGATTATGTCGACCATAAAATGGACGGAGCTTGCGGTAAACTTCGCGAACTGAACCATTATTTTCGAAATAAATTTGCACGATTTGCAAGCGTTGTTCTTTTGTCAACCTGTTCATGATGAAATGGCAAACCAAACTAAATATTAATCACTTGACAGCTGACAAAATGGCCGCCAGTTAAAAAAGTGATGCCAACTTAAAGTTCTATACCTCAATAAAAAACACCCGATATTTTGTGCATATTCTAAGAATTACATAGACGGTACTTTTGTGTTTTTTTTTTTATTTTTTCCTAACAAAATGACAGTTCAAAATATTTTACGTATTTCCTTCTTTAAAATTCTCAACTTTGAGGCTTCTAGCCTTTGTTTATGCAAAAAGAAAAGTATGAGCATAAATAAAAATTGAGGTAGTTAGTCGTTGTCATCAGAGATATATAAGCATCTGGTTGAGCACCGGATGTTTGTTTATGATATACCGGTAAATAGGTTATATTCATACAACAAAAAGAACAGCAAAACGTGCCTTTAGAAACGCAAGTTAAATTAAGTTATACCCTAAAGAGAAATTAAACAAAAATCCATTTTTCCTTTCATTAAAAACGTGCTAATATTTTCTTACCTAAAAATATTTTCGAAAAAAAAAAACAAATAGAAGAAAATACACGTGTACAAATATTAATCAGTATCAACGGAAATTCTTGATGTCATTCAACTTTTTCCTTTCTTTCGATCTTAGAAATCCTAAGATAATAAAACAAAAATTTGTTCCTTCTAAAATTTAAACTTTAACTAGACTTTTTTTTAAATAGTTTTTGGAAATAGTATTTTAAAAAAAAAAAAAAAAAACATAGAAATAAGAGAGACATATTTCACAATTTTACTAAATAAGTGCTATCCTAATACACATTTACAAAAACTGGTGGTTATTGTGGTATTGAAAACATAAATTCATTTATATTTTGATGAAATGCGGTCAGTTATTAAACCTTATTTGTTATTTATGCGGTAAAAGAGCAGATCTGCGTATGAACAATGTTATTTACATACATAGCGTATAATTAATATTATTTATTGATTAAATGTCTTTAAATAACTTATTTTTTGCTATAAATAACAATAAAACATTTTTTTTGCATTGTTATAAATAAAAATGATGTTAATGAAAATAAAAACTGATTTTGATTAATGGGCACATAAGTTGAACTAAAAACTTCCTACAAACTTTTAAGCGCTTCTAGTGCCATGACAGCTTTAACATTCCAATAATACGTGTACAAATTTTACAAACTACAAATAGACTTTACCTCACTATCTCAAAAAAAAAATTCTATAGGAAAACTTTTTTAACGAAAATTTTTCTATAGAAAAACTTTTTTAACGAAAATTTTTCTATAGAAAAACTTTTTTAACGAAAATTTTTCTATAGAAAAACTTTTTTAACGAAAATTTTTCTATAGAAAAACTTTTTTAACGAAAATTTTTCTATAGAAAAACTTTTTTAACGAAAATTTTTCTATAGAATAATTTTTTTATCGAAAATTTTTCTATAGAAAAATTTTTTTATCGAAAATTTTTCTATAGAAAAATTTTTTTATCGAAAATTTTTCTATAGAAAAATTTTTTTATCGAAAATTTTTCTATAGAAAAATTTTTTTATCGAAAATTTTTCTATAGAAAAATTTTTTTATCGAAAATTTTTCTATAGAAAAATTTTTTTATCGAAAATTTTTCTATAGAAAAATTTTTTTATCGAAAATTTTTCTATAGAAAAATTTTTTTATCGAAAATTTTTCTATAGAAAAATTTTTTTATCGAAAATTTATCTATAGAAAAATTTTTTTATCGAAAATTTTCGTAAAGAAAATTTTTTTTCGAAAATTTTTGTATAGAAAAATTTTTTTATCGAAAAATTTTTTTATCGAAAATTTTTCTATAGAAAAATTTTTTTATCGAAAATTTTTCTATAGAAAAATATTTTTATCGAAAATGTTTCTATAGAAAAATTTTTCTATAGAAAAATTTTTCTATCGAAAATTTTTCTATAGAAAAATTTTTTTCACCAAAATTTTTCTATAGAAAAATTTTTTTATCGAAAATTTTTCTAAAGAAACATTTTTTTATCGAAAATTTTTCTATAGAAACACTTTTTTTATCGAAAATTTTTCTATAGAAACATTTTTTTATCGAAAATTTTTCTATAGAAATATTTTTTTATCGAAAATTTTTCTATAGAAAAATTTTTTTATCGAAAATTTTTCTATAGAAACATTTTTTTATCGAAAATTTTTCTATAGAAACATTTTTCTATCTAAAATTTTTCTATAGAAACATTTTTTTATCGAAAATTTTTCTAAAGAAAAATTTTTTTATCGAAAATTTTTCTATAGAAACATTTTTTTATCGAAAATTTTTCTATAGAAACATTTTTTTATCGAAAATTTTTCTATAGCAAATTTTTTTATCGAAAATTTTTCTATAGAAAAATTTTTTTATCGAAAATTTTTCTATAGAAAAATTTTTTTTATCGAAAATTTTTCTATAGAAAAATTTTTTTATCGAAAATTTTTCTATAGAAAAATTTTTTTATCGAAAATTTTTCTATAGAAAAATTTTTTTATCGAAAATTTTTCTATAAAAAATTTTTTTTATCGAAAATTTTTCTATAGAAAAATTTTTTTATCGAAAATTTTTCTATAGAAAAATTTTTTTATCGAAAATTTTTCTATAGAAAATTTTTTTTATCGAAAATTTTTCTATAGAAAAATTTTTTTATCGAAAATTTTTCTATAGAAAAATTTTTTTATCGAAAATTTTTCAATAGAAAAATTTTTTTATCGAAAATTTTTCTATAGAAAAATTTTTTTATCGAAAATTTTTCTATAGAAAAATTTTTTTATCGAAAATTTTTCTATAGAAAAATTTTTTTATCGAAAATTTTTCTATAGAAAAATTTTTTTATCGAAAATTTTTCTATAGAAAAATTTTTTTATCGAAAATTTTTCTATAGAAAATTTTTTTTATCGAAAATTTTTCTATAGAAAATTTTTTTTATCGAAAATTTTTCTTATATATTTTCATCAAAAGTTTTTCTATAGAAAAATATTTTTACCGAAAATTTTTCTATAGAAAAATTATTTATGGAAATTTTTTTCTAAGGAAAAGTTATCTAAAAATTATCCAAAACTGTGAGAAAACAAAGTGACATAATATTAAAAATAATATAATAATAGAATCAAACCAAAATAAATTCTCGTTAAGTCAAAATTCTTTCAGAGATTTCAGCTGAATTATAAAATAATAATAAAATGTTCTATTTATTATATTTGTGAAAATGTTTTTCCAGGATTATTGCCTTTGATTATTGAAAATTTCAAATAATTCTTTTATATTTTATTGAATGTTATAGCATTTTTCTGTTTAGCTTAAGATAAAACATTATTTTTTTGCTGACCAATTTTATTTGTATGGGGAAGTGTAAAATGTCCTTTGTCCTGGTCTAATAATATTTGTGTATTTTTATTATTTCCAGTAATTTTTTGTGATGAATGTAATTTTATTGTTGTTCCTGAAGGAAATCTATTGTTTGACAAATGTCCAGACATGTTTTTTCTATTGTTGCTTCTGTTTCATTGCAGACATAAATTTGGGTAAATTCTTGCGTAAATTTATTTGTTTGTCTGTGTTCTTTTTAACATTCATTAGGGTGACCTTATTTTCCCTTAAAACCGACAAAATTATTACCAAAAATTTCGAAATTTTGCATAATATGTTTCACTCTAATGTCTGATTTTACTCCATTTGGTTGGTTGTCATTCTTCATTTTCCAGGGGTAATAAAATGCCGTTTTTTGTAATAGCAAACAGTAAAAACACAAATTAGCAAATTTACATCTACGACGACAATGTCTTAGGCCTGGCAGAGAGTAAAAAAAAAATGTTTTGATAAGGACATAAATAATAAAAGGAAATAATCATTATATTTTTCCATTGATAAATGTTTATAGCATTAAAAATTATTCAAAAAACAAATTAACAAAAGAAATACTTATTAATGGAAATTAATAAAAAAGAATGCAAATAAACCCAAAATGCCTTAACAATTTTTACTTAAGAACATAAAATTTATATTTCTTTAAGAAATTTTGAAATAATATTCAACAAAATAATGGGTGTTTTTTTAGAGGTATAGAACTTCGAATTGAAATAAAACACAAGAAAATCGTTTTAATGTCCATCAATTTGGCTTTATTGGAAGGATAATTTTATGCCATTAATGTTGAAATATGATTTCGGGCATGTGGCCGCCGCGGCTGGCTCGAATAAAGTCCAATTTTCAGCTACTTTTTCGAGCATATGGGGCCGTATGTTGGCAATAACGCCACGAATGTTGGCTTCCAAGCCCCCTAACGTTTCTGGTTTGTAGGCGTAGACGAGCGACTTCACATATCCCCAAAGAAAATAATCCAGTGGTGTCAAATCGCACGATCTTGGTGGCCAATTGACAGGTCCATTCCGCGAAATTATCCGCTCATCGAATGTTTCCTTCAATAAATCAATTGTGACGTGCGCAGTGTGGCACGTAGCGCCGTCTTGTTGAACCACAACTCATCCACATTCATGCCATCCAATTGGGGAACAAAATAGTCGGTTATCATGGCTCTATACCGGTCTCCATTTATGGTAACTGACTCTCCAGCATTATTTCGGAAGAAGTATGGCCCAATGACTCCACCTGCCCATAGAGCACACCAAACAGTCAGTTTTTGTGGATGTAATGGCGTCTCAAGGGTCTCATATGGATTCTCTTCACTCCAAATGCGGCAATTTTGCTTGTTGACATTCAACCAAAAATGAGCCTCATCACTGAGCAAAATTTTGCGATGAAAATCAGCATCAAGATCAATCTCATTTTCGGCCCATACACCAGAATCACGACGCATTGCATGGTCTTGCGGCTTTAATTCTTGCACAAGCTGGATCTTGTAAGGTCGCAAGCCAAGATCTTTGCGCAAAATCTTCCATAAAGTTGATGGACAAAGCTCCAATTGCTGTGCACGGTGGCGAATCGATTCATTCGGGTCCTCTTCAACACTTTGCTCTACAGCGACAATTGTTTCTTCGGTGCGCACTGTTCGACGTCGCTGCGGATGCGTATTATCACATAGAGTAAACGTAATGCGAAAACGATCCATGGTTAACCGAATTAATTGCTCTGATGGACGATTATGTCGACCATAAAATGGACGGAGCTTGCAGTAAACTTCGCGAACTGAACCATTATTTTCGAAATAAATTTGCACGATTTGCAAACGTTGATCTTTTGTCAACCTGTTCATGATGAAATGGCAAACCAAACTAAATATTAATCACTTGACAGCTGACAAAATGGCCGCCAGTTAAAAAAGTGATGCCAACTTAAAGTTCTATACCTCAATAAAAAACACCCGATATTAGGGATTTAAAAAAAAACGGACAACGCATTTAGAGTTATGTTATAAAATAAATTTAATAACTTAAGTCCTATAATAAAAATCATTATCGGGTTGATAAAAACATATTTTTAACAAAATAATATTAAGCTTTTAAAATGAAGAAGATTAACACATAAATTCCTTTATTGGAAATAAATTTGTATGCAAAAATATGTAAGTGAATAAATGGAAATTTAAAATTTTGAGCAACACGTGTCGTATGATTGATACTAATAAAATTTCAAAGTTATATAATATTAAGAGCTGATCCATAGCAAATAAATTCATAGCAATTTAGTGAAAAAGTAATACCTCAGCTGGAGATTGAGCTGTAAAATGTAAAATCGCTTAATAATTTTTACTACTTTATTTACAGCCACAGATGCAACATGTATATTAGGGGGTTTCATTTTTACCAAAGATATATTTTTAAGGGACCCTAACAATTAGAACTTTTATCGTAAAAGTTAGAAAATACAAGTTTTTTTTTAAAGACTTTCTTGGTTATCTTTTACCTCAACTGTGAACTCTGACCCCCTCGTGTTGTTAAACAACATTTTCAAAATGTTAAAAAATTATTTTGAAACCGACCTAAGAAAAAAGTACCATATACCAGGATGGGCAATTATTTTAACAAAATTAAACTATTTAGTACTAACACGTACTAAAATGATTTACTTTATCTTCGTTGGCAATTTTCTTTTTATATCCTTACCACCATAGGTGGAAAGAGTATTATAAGTTTGTGCCGATGTATGTAACGCATAGAAATATTAGTCTTAGACCCACCTTAAAGTGTACTTATAGTCTTAGAATCACTTCCTGAGTCGATTTAAAGATGTCAGTATGTCCATCTGAACGGCTGGCTAGACCCCCATGTAAACCTTGTAATCAAAGTACAGGTCGCAATTCTAAAGATAATTTTATGAAATTTGGCACGGAAATTTTTTAGATAGTGGCTATTGAAATTCATCAAAATCAGGCCGTTATCTATGGTACCTCTTATAGGTTCCACTTCCGGGAATTGATATTTTGGCCACAAACCAATATTTTCTCATGAAATTTAAAGCAAATACTCCTTATCTAAACGGTGAACATTTGACCATAGCTCCCATACAGACTCTTCTGTCAAAAAGCATTAAATGAGACAAAAATGACTAAAACACTCGTAAAGATAATGATAATTTTAAGTTCATTTTTGCATACATAATTCTTGTAAAAACTGTAATCAATTTAATAAATTTCGGGATAATCGGTCCACATTTGACCCTAGTTCTTATACAAGTCCAAATGAAGGAAATAACTTAAATATAAAAGTCTTGAGAAGATGTTTGTATAATGACAAAATTTTACAAATACTTTTCCTTATAGACGAAAAAGAAGTGAAGGGTAAAGTGGTGAAGGATATGGCTTGACCGACTATTTTATTCCATATAAACATTATTAAAATTTAACATAAATGAATATATGAAGCCTTTACTTAAATTATGAGCAATAAATTACTTTTTTGCGAAATTCGTCGAATTCGAACACAAGGTACGGGAAAATGGTTTGAGATATAATGGTTTTGAGATACCTCAACTTTTTTGAGTTTTATTGCCTTTTTTGTCTATTTTAACATACCGATGAGAAAAATTCAAATTTGAAATATTTGTTGAACAAAATTTTCAAAAAATGAAAAAATACCCCAGCAAAACTTTGGTAATGGCAAGTACTCTGATAACTGGTTACCTTGTAATGACTACAACATACCATCCGAATAAATAATAAGTTATTACAGAAGTACTTATTTGTAATTAAGATGGTAATTTAAACTGAATGGCCCCGGTTCAAATCCCACCAAGGGCAACAATTTTTTTAAGTTTTTTTTTTTATTAAAAGAGTCTTTTTAAATGATTTTTGAATTTTAAGAACTTAAATATTATCTTCTGTAAAAAAAAATTTGTCAAACTAACTGACGTTAATGAAAAAATACCATCGTGAGTCAATTTTGATTATGTAGGGGATGTTGAATACCAAATTGGTCTAATTGGTCTTAACTTGGTAAGCCCAACTTATCTGGGTCATCCTTCATCTCAACCTCCTCATGGTATCACCCGGGGAGCTAGTTTAACACCCATTAATATTGTGAGTTAACATGTTCCGAGAGTTGTCCCATAAGATCGATAAAAATGGGTTAGGATTACGGGCTAGTAACCCTCTCTTGAAAAAAAAAAATACAATGAAGAGGATAAAATTAGAATTGAAATGTCCCACTACCTAATGTTAGAGGAGGATGTCCGAAACTTCGATAGAAAGACCAAGTAGAGGAACATTTTTCAAAGCTTGGCCTATAAAATTGGAGAATATTCGCACAAGATCGAAATCCATGGAATTCTAAAATATGCTCGGTCTTTGACCTTAACAGGTTGTAACATTTAAGTAAGAGTCAATCTTATGTAAAAACTTATACAAAAAAGAAGATTTAAATTGTTTAAGTTTTAAAATAATTTTAAAAAAGTTTTAAAATAATTACAAAAAATCGTATAAAAATATTTTTCCAAAAATTACAACAAAGCAAAAAAAAGCAAGGAAAAACAAAGTTATTTTCACATGATTTTTTATCTAAAAATACAAATTGTTTATATTAATTATAAGCTGCTGAGTTTTCAAAATATGAAGTAGCTCAGTGGAAGAGTCTCTGCCTAGCAGTCGGGATCATAAAAAAAATTTTGTATTTCGTTTAAAAATATATGTTTTTAATAAAACAACAACAAAAAAGTTGTTGCTGTTGTTGTTGTTGCTTTGAAATTGCTTACCAAAGTCATTACTTTTCTGCAATTGGTAAGTACTTGCCTCCAATGACATCCCCATGTTAATGTAATGACTTAAACAGCGAATGAGTAAGTAGCTCGTGTTCAATAGTTTAACTGTTTAACTCATTATTTAGTAATTAAAAGTTTTACTGGGACGTTTTGAAACCCACCTGAGAAAAATTACCCATTTTCGAGTATGAAAAAAACTAAGTAAATATTCTTATATTTAACCAAAATTATACTATGAAATACTTCTAGTCTTGAAATGATAAATCAGGTCTTAGTTTGGCATTTTTTGTTCAAAGTATTTGTTTCTAGCGGTGTATTCTTAGATGTATTGTCAAGTACACGAATTTTTGAGGGAAAATCGCAATAATTTCAAAAATGTTTTATGGATTTTAAATATTGATGACTTCAATTTAAGCTGCATTAGTTCACTTTTAGATTCCGTTATCTTTTTTCTTAAAAATTGTAAATGGACAAAATGTAGCAAAAACTGCAAATACTCTCATTTTTCCCCATACAAATGGGCTCAAAAACTAAAAATAAATCAATAATATTTGCACACTTCCGATTGGCATAATTTGGCTACATAATTTCACTATTAGAGACAAAAGTTTAAAAACGGCCCACCCTAATACATAACTTTAATATTTCGAAGATTCGGGGTGAAGGCGAAGTCAAATGAAAAACAAACCTTTAGTAAAAATGAAACACCCTAATGTATATGTAATGTATGTACAATTTACTCTGCTGTTAGTCACGCTGATATTTTGACAAATATAAGAAATTGATTTATGTGGATTTTTATGTTTGCGTAACTTAACAACTATTTATTTACATGTAAAAATTAGAAATTAAATTGATGAAACTGTATTGGGATTTTTCTGATATTTTGATATAAGGGGGTGTTTTTTATAGATGTATAAAATTTTATATTGACAACGTTTTTTTTAGCATATAATAAATTTAAAAAATATACAAAATTGTCCATTTAGCAAACATTTATTTAAAAGAAAAATTATTCGCACTTAATCCCAGTCAATTGCAATTTATTCATTAACAACCTAAAATGTTCGGGGGACAACGAATTTCTATACGCGTTTCGATGGCTGGTTAGGCCATCATTATACCCTTCACCACCATAGGTGGAAAGGGTATTATAAGTTTGAGCTGATGTTTGTAGCGCATAGAAATATTTGTCTTAGACCCACCTTTTAGTATATCAATAGACTTAGAATCACTTTCTGAGTCGATTTAGCGATGTCCGTCCGTCCGTCTGGCTGGCTGGCTGGACCCCCATGTAAACCTTGTAACCAAACTACAGGTCGCAATTCTAAAGATAATTTGATGGAATTTGGCACAGGTAATGGGACCATGGCTATTGAAATTGGTCAAAATCGGTGAATTATTTATGGTACCTCCCATAGGTCCCACTTCCCGGAATTGCTATATTGGCCACAAATATCAATATTTTTTCATGAAATTTGAAACAAATACTGCTTATGTAAACTTAAATCACTGTACCAAATTTCGTTGAAATCGGTCCACATTTGACCATAGCTCCCATACAAACTCTTCTTCAAAAACGCACTAAATGAGACAAAAAATCACTAAAACGCTCGTAAATCTAAAGATAATGAAAATTTTGAGTTTATTTTTTGCATACATAAACAACTATAATCAATTTGCCAAATTTCGAGATAATCGGTCCACATTTGACCCTAGCTCTCATATAAGTCCAAATGACGGAAACAGGTTGAATATATACGTTTTATGAAAAATAACACCTTTGACCTTAGTGGTGAAGGGTATCGTATGGTCGGCTTGACCGACTATAGCGCTTTCTTACTTGTTTTATTTACAAACATAATTCTTAAGGATTGGTTTGTTAAATAGGTAATAATGCGAGGCTTTCGATCTGTCTATGGATAACTAAGGTTCTTTTGCAGAGAAAAATATTATTTTGGTGTACAGTCAAAGTAAAATCTGGCCAACTGTGAATCTCCAAATATCGACGATGACAGTTTAGAACTACATAAATTAAATATTTTATGATTACGTCTTTTAGATACAATCAACCTATCGTATTCGATACTACTTTCATAATAAAGGATGATTGTTACACTGTGTATCAATAAAAATGTCTTTGCTCACCTCCTTTAACTAAAGGTCACCTAATGATTTCACTCTTGAATAAAACATTTATTTGTTATTTTTTTTTTTTTATGTGAAACCCAAAGTGTTTATACCAACACCAATGAGTGGTCAATTTTGAGTACATGTTGTTTTATAGCCAATTCTCCCTTCAATGATTTGGAAGTCGTAAAAAATAAAATTACAATTTTTCCATTTTCTTTCCTTAAGATTAAGTAATTTACCTCAAAACGTGTCATGGAAAATACGCCGGCAATAAAACATGATTTTAATTAATTTATGGAGGCAATCTTTAATTTGCGACTTGAAATTGATGTAGGGAAAAGTAAATAAATACAAATTATTTAATCTCAAAATAAAATAAAATGAAATTCCGAATTGAAGGCGCGTGCATTGAGACCTTTTTTTTTTGGACATTTTAAGCTAATTTTAAAAATATATTTTATTGGTAAAAAGGATTATACACAGTTAGTATTGGCTTCATTAAACTCGATATTAAACACGTTTTATTATGTTTTAAATTAAGTCAAATGAGGTTTAAATATAAAAATCATTAATTAATAGTCAATGGAAAGGTATTATTAAATAAATCAATTTTAAAATTTGTTAACAATGAATATTATATATTTTCAAGGCTTTAAAAAATACTGAATATTTTTTGCAATAATTTAAAAATTTGCATAACAATATTATTTGTGATAAGATAAATATTTGCTTTTTATTAAATATATTATGCAAATAATTGTATACAGATTTTAAACAAAGAAAAATCTTGAAAAGCAAACAAAAAATTATATCTAAGGCTCAAAAGGAAATAGCATTTTTTATTTGCAAAAATGAAAATTTTGCTAACAAAATAAATATGAAAATTTGTTGCGCCTTGTTTAATTTATTAGAATATTATTTAAATTGTATTTATACAAGACTTTTGCATCTAAAGATACAATACAACAAATATCAACTTCCTTTTCCTTCAAAACAAATACAAAGATTTCGCAGGAAATACTATTAAAAAATGACAAAGAATGGAATTTGCATAGACAAGACTAAATATTATAAGGAGAATGAAAAGAGTGAATATTTTAACATATTCACTGCTAAGATTTCGATTTTCTTTGAAAGTTTTAGGTATTCACTAATAACATGATAAAGAAAAATTGTATTGTTTAAAATTTTTGAGATATTCGTATAATATTTATCTGGAAACAAGCTTGAATTAAGTTAGCATTTTTTCAAAAATGTGATATATGTATTTAAATTTTTTGAATAATGGAATAAACCCTAAGCCTTGAAATTTAAAAATGCTTAAAAATACGGAAATTTATTGAAATATTGTCAAAAATGTTTAGGGTTATCCATTTTGTGGTTTCAAAAGTATAGGACTTAGTTGTTAAACCTTTTTTTTATAGAATTTTTTTCATAAATTTACTTTTTATAGGAAACTTTTCAAAAATTTAATTTTTATAGGAAATTTTTCAAAAATTTACTTTTTATAGGAAATTTTTCAAAAATTTACTTTTTATAGGAAATTTTTCAAAAATTTACTTTTTATAGGAAATTTTTCAAAAATTTACTTTTTATAGGAAATTTTTCAAAAATTTACTTTTTATAGGAAATTTTTCAAAAGTTTACTTTTTATAGGAAATTTTTCAAAAATTTACTTTTTATAGGAAATTTTTCAAAAATTTACTTTTTATAGGAAATTTTTCAAAAATTTACTTTTTATAGAAAATTTTTCAAAAATTTTCTTTTTATAGAAAATTTTTCAAAAATTTTCTTTTTATAGGAAATTTTTCAAAAATTTACTTTTTATAGGAAATTTTTCAAAAATTTACTTTTTATAGGAAATTTTTCAAAAATTTACTTTTTATAGGAAATTTTTCAAAAATTTACTTTTTATAGGAAATTTTTCAAAAATTTACTTTTATAAGAAATTTTTCAAGAATTTACTTTTTATAGGAAATTTTTCAAAAATTTACTTTTTATAGGAAATTTTTCAAAAATTTACTTTTTATAGGAAATTTTTCAAAAATTTACTTTTTATAGGAAATTTTTCAAAAATTTACTTTTTATAGGAAATTTTTCAAAAATTTACTTTTTATAGGAAATTTTTCAAAAATTTTCTTTTTATAGGAAATTTTTCAAAAATTTACTTTTTATAGGAAATTTTTCAAAAATTTACTTTTTATAAGAAATTTTTCAAGAATTTACTTTTTATAGGAAATTTTTCAAAAATTTACTTTTTATAGGAAATTTTTCAAAAATTTACTTTTTATAGGAAATTTTTCAAAAATTTACTTTTTATAGGAAATTTTTCAAAAAGTTACCCTTATAGGAAATTTTTCAAAAATTTTCTTTTTATAGGAAATTTTTCAAAAATTTACTTTTTATAGGAAATTTTTCAAAAATTTACTTTTTATAGGAAAATTTTCAAAAATTTACTTTTTATAGGAAATTTTTCAAAAATTTACTTTTTATAGGAAATTTTTCAAAAATTTACTTTTTATAGGAAATTTTTCAAAAATTTACTTTTTATAGGAAATTTTTCAAAAATTTACTTTTTATAGGAAATTTTTCAAAAATTTACTTTTTATAGGAAATTTTTCAAAAATTTACTTTTATAGGAAATTTTTCAAAAATTTACTTTTTATAGGAAATTTTTCAAAAATTTACTTTTTATAGGAAATTTTTCAAAAATTTACTTTTTATAGGAAATTTTTCAAAAATTTACTTTTTATAGGAAATTTTTCAAAAATTTACTTTTTATAGGAAATTTTTCAAAAATTTACTTTTTATAGGAAATTTTTCAAAAATTTTCTTTTAATAGGAAATTTTTCAAAAATTTACTTTTTATAGGAAATTTTTTAAAAATTTACTTTTTATAGGAAATTTTTCAAAAATTTACTTTTTATAAGAAATTTTTCAAGAATTTACTTTTTATAAGAAATTTTTCAAGAATTTACTTTTTATAGGAAATTTTTCAAGAATTTACTTTTTATAGGAAATTTTTCAAGCATTTGTTTTTAATTGATAAGTATTTACCTAACATTATTTATCTATCCATTTAAATTTAATTTATTTTTATGTATTTCTAAGTATTGTTTCTATTTTATTACATTGAAAACAATAAAATATGTTTTTCAAACCAGCACAATTTTCCGCTCATTCATTTAAAACATTTAATACACAAAATGTTAATTTGGAGAAGCTTAACTGTTTAATAAATTACGAATTAAATTACCAAAATTTACTGCTTTTGCGTTTTTCGTAACTTAACTTCTCTATTAGTGAATTTTCCCCCTTCAATTTTCCACCAAAAACATTTATTTAAATAAAATGTGTCTGTTTAATTATCGCGTTTTATATGTCAAGAAAAACAAATTTTATTATTCAGTCACTTTTAGGTGTTAAAATGTGCGTCTGTCTTTCGATTAGTAGACACGCGTTATTTTTACTGATTCTTTATGAACTTTCTTAGCATATGAAGAAAAAGAAATTGAATCATGCACATGTCAAAAAACAGTCAGAGAAAAATATGGTTGGTTATGATGCAACACTATTATTGCTCAATCTCAAAATATAAAAGACAAACCTCGTTTGTTTTTGATAACTCTAAACATATTAAATTTTTAATATAAAATGACTTTCGTAATCATAAAACAATCTGATAATGATTACCGCAACCATGTTTTTTCTTTGTGTGTGTTCACTTGCAAACATAAGCATCATGTGGTAAACAGCTTTTGTTCTATACCGTTAATTTGTTCTCTTCATTCTCTCCTCCGTCTTAACTAATATACGATTAACAATGAAGAGCACGAACTAACTTTATCAATGTACTTTTAATGAGTTTAATTACTTCTGTTTGCTTATGTTGCACGATTTAACAACATATCGTTGGCTTAATTGGAAAAAGGGTACAATTTACAAAAAACTTAACTTCTGATCTTGATTATATATTAAAAGCTTTTCAATTAATTTAAAAGTATCCAAAATAAGCATTTTTGTTATTGTTATCAACGTCGTTTTATATTTGTGGTAGAGATATGGTATGATTATGTATGTAAAAGTGTATGTATATTTAATTACTCATTTTCTGCAACAATGACATAATCTAAAACTATAACACGTTGCTACAAATGAGCAACTTTTCTAAATACTAGGACAGCGACCTAGTGGGAGTTATAGGCCTAGGTAAGGTTAACAAAAAACATTTTCAAAAAATTTGAAACTCGTGCAAAATATTGAAAATTTCGCAAAAAAACTGTTTTCAAGTACGTCGCACTATGGTATTTCTGCTGCAGAAATGGCATTTTTTGACTATCACTTTCAAATTTTATAGAGAAGAATCTGGCAATGAAAAATCTGTGTATTTTTTCCTAAGATATGTATATATATAGAAAAACTCGGTTAAAGTCAGCTGAATATTGCGAAAAAAAAATTGATGGTAAAATTATTGAAATTTAAAGACTTATGTATCAAAGATATTTTAACTGGAAAAATGTAAGTATTAATTTTATTTAAGTCTGAGATCTTGCTTTTGTTTTAAAGAAAAAAAAAGTTTATTGCATACGTAGTTTGGGAGATATAAGCTCATCAAAATTGTCCTATAAAATTCAGCATTGGCTGTTTTCGTTGGAGAAAAAGTCGGTTTACCTCCGTGCTCTCAGTATAATGAAATGAAAGGCAGAAGGCTTTTCTTTCGAATTAGCTAAAAAAAATTCTGCAACTTTTGTCAATCTTTTGAAAAAAATCAAAATTTAGTAAAAAAAAGTAAGGAATATTGCTTATAATAAAAAAGCATTGCATACCTTCAGGCTTAAATTTTTAATCAAATTGCAGTTATTAATCCTAACATAAGTTTAAATTACATTATCTTGCGATTTTCGAAGTACCTCTAGGAGTCCACGGATTAAAATAAAAATAAGAAGAGTTCTTTCTTGGATCAACTAATAGGCATGTGACGAGTTTTATTGAGAAGTTCGCGTTATTTTATTATTTGATTATCCTTAAAGTATGAGAATAAAAATACATGAAAAAATAGGGGTCCAAGGCGGTACCCCAGGAAGTCGACGGACTTCAACCAAAATTAGTACAGCTCTTTTTTTGGATCAAAAAATAAAATTGTGCTGAATTTTATCAAATTCTATTGAAGATTGCGGGTAATACATTGAGAAGGAAAATAAGTGAAAAAATGCGGTTCCAAGGGAGGTATCCCAAGGAGTCATCAGATTTAAACCAAAATTAGTAGGGCTCTTTTTTTGGATCAAAAAATAAAAGTATGCCAAATTTTATCAAATTCTATTGAAAATTGCGGCTAATACATTGAGAAGGAAAATAAGTAAAAAATGGGGGTCCAAAGGAGGTACCTCAAGGAGTCAACGGATTTCAACCAAAATTAGTAGGGCTATTTTTTGGGTCAAAAAAAGTATGCCTAATTTTATTAAATTCAATTGAAAATTGCGAATTATACATTGAGATGGAAAGTAAGTGAAAAAATGGGGGCCAAGGGTGGTAGCCCAAGGAATAGACGGATTTCAACCAAAACTATTAAGGCTCATTCTTGGATCAAAAATATAAGTGTCTCAAATTTTATCAAATTCTATTAAAAATAGCGTTTTATACATTAAGAATAAAAATAATTGAAAAAATGGGGGTCCAAGGGAGGTACCCAAAGGAGTAGACGGATTTTAAAGTTTTTTTTTAATTTTTCTTATCTATATAAAATTAAATAAGTGTGCGAAATTTCATTGTTGTAGGATCACTCCTTCTATTTTTTGCAGAACTTTAGTACCTCCATCTCTCAAATTTGCAGAACGATTTTAAAATTTCAGACAGTTTTGGAAAATTTTTACAAGCTTTAGTTTTATACGGTCTTCCTAATTCCTAATATGAGTGTCAGTTACTCCCTTTAAAGTAACTGACACTTAAATTAGGAATTGATTTTTTGATTAATTATGCACTGAATTCGATTAGAAGCATCAAAAATAACGAAAAAAATATTTTTTATTTTTACGTTAGTTACGCCCTTCTGCATTTCAGGTGACGATATACTTATTGATATTAGTCAACACTTATCTAGTTTTTCCAAAGTTCAAATTTTTCGATTGCAAACAAAATACTTTTTAAATTAATTTCTGGTAGAAATGTTTACATGCCGCATTTCTGCTGCACCACCACTTTTGACAAATTTAAGGATACAGTTCTATAGAGAAGAGGTGGATATATGAAGAATCATTGATTATTTTCCAGAAAAAGTTATGTAATGTGTTAAATAAAAGGTATTGAAAAGTGCTTAATGTTCGAAAACGAAAAGTAATAAAATTTTTCATCAGACTCTGTAGTTTATGAACGAATATAGTTTCACAGCCCTAATCCTGGGGCCAAATTACCGCATTCGATAACGATCGAAAACTCAGACTTTTAAGCAAATATTGTAAAGCATACTTTAGGGATGTTCAAAGTTACTTCGATGCAAAAAGTTTATGGAAATTTGGTATCCATTTTGATTCGTTTTTTAAAAAACATATAGTTCAATTAAAACACTTTTACTACTGGTCATCTTTTGGCAAATAACTACAAAAAAAAAATAAAGTAAACTGAGCATCTTTTAAATAATTTTGATTATCCTTAAAGTATGTTATACAAATGTTTTGAAAACATCTAAGATTTTGATCGATATCGAATGCGGTAATTTGGGCCCTGATGTCCATTTAATTAAGATACAGAACCTTGGTTTTAGCACGAAATTACTTAATTTCGTATATAGTTTAGGAGATATCAGGAAATCAAAAAAGCTCTAAAAAATTCAGTGTTTTCAATTTTCTTTTTACAAAAACTAAGTTGGATCGGTTTTGCTCGGTGCTCCAACCATAACCACTTGAAAGGCGAATGTATCTTCTTTAGATTTAGCTAAAAAAAATTCACCGAAATAAACCGTTTGTAGAACAAACTTCAAAATTTCCTGAAAAAGTCAGGTAATTGTTACGCTAAAAAGTGTTGCAGTCGTTTAGGCTTAACTTTTTAATCAAATTAAATTTAAGTGTAAGTCCAAGGCAGGTAACCCTTAGGATTCGACGGATTTCAACCAAAATTAGTAGAGCTCTTTTTTGGGTCAACTTAAACACGTGTGCCAAATTTCGTCAAACTCTGTTGAGAATTGGGGATTAAATATTGAGAAGAAAAATACGAGAAAAATGGGGGTCCAAGGCATGTTCCCCAAGACTCGACTAGTTTCAACCAAAATTAGTAGAGCTCTTTCTAGAATTAATTAATAGACATGTCTCGAGTTTCATCAAATTATGTGGAGAATTGCGACTTGTTCATTGAAATGAAAAATAGAAGAATAAATAGGGGTCCAAGATAGGTACCCATGGAGTAGAGGAATTTCAACTAAAACTAGTGGACCTAGTTTTTGAATTAATGAATACACGTGTGTTATATTTCATCAAATTTTGTTTAGAATTGCTACTTGTACATTGAGAAGAAAAGAAGGTGAAACAAGGCAGGAGTCGAGGCAGGAATCGAAAGGTTCAAGGAGTTGATGGGTTTGAAATTTTTTTAAATTTTTCTTATCATATAAAATTGATCAAATATGCAAAATTTCATCGTTATAGGACCATTCCTTCTACTTTTTGAACTTCGATGTATGAAAAACAAGTAAGAAAGTGCTATAGCCGGTCAAGCCCGACCATACGATACCCTTCAACACTAAGGTTAAAAGTGTGTTATTTTTCTTGTATAAAGACAAATATTTGCTAAATTTTTCAAAACTTATATATTTAAGCTCATTTGATTTGGACTTATATGAGAGCTAGGGTTAAATGTGGACCGATTATCTCGAAATTTGACAAATTGATTACAGTTGTTACAGAAATTATGTGATTTTTGTCTCATTTAGTGCGTTTTTAAAGAAGAGTTTGTATGGGAGCTATGGTCAAATGTGGACCGATTTTAACGAAATTTGGTACGGGGTATAAATTTGAAGGGTATAAATACTACTGTGTATCGTATTACGGTGTTAGTATATACATGGCCTAGTCGGTTTATAAAAAGCTTAATAACTTTTGAGTTTTTCATCTGATCTAAAAAATTAAAACCAAGTTTTTTAAGATATTCTTATCAAAAAAAAAAACACCTTTGATTTATAATTGTGTCAAAAATGATATTCTAATGTAAAGCGCAATCTGTTTTATTTTATTTCCGGTAAAAAAAAATTAAATCGGATACAAACTGGCTGAGCTTTGGGTCGATAATCTGACGAACCTCGTTAAAATCGTTTTTTGCGTATAACTCTAAAATTATGACGTATTTCACAATTTCACAATAATGCCTAAAACTCAAGGTAAGTGTTTCCATAGCTTTTTAAGTGTATAAGAGCATATTTTCAACTAAATATTGTACTACTTTTTTTAATCTTATATTCTTAAACGAGCAATAATTGTATATATATATATATATATATATATATATATATATATATAGAATGGCTATCTCGAAAACGGCTCTAACGATTTTGATAAAATTTGGACAGTGGGTATCTTTTTTGATGTATAGGTCGAAGAAGAAGGGACTTTTGGAACTTTTGCCTCTAAGAGGGTAAGAACGGGTAAAAGGGGAAAAAATCAAAAACGCTATATCTCCTAAAGTAATAGGTATAGAAACAAAATTAAAATTACGTTTTAAACAGCTATGAAAATAAGCGGACAGGTGTTTGGTACTTTTTTGAAACTATGTCCTATAGGGGGTAAAACAGGGTGAAAATAGTTTTTTTTGGCACCTTTTTAACCCACTCTTATATTTTAAACTAAAGAATATAGAAAGAAACTTGGTACTGCAATCAATAGATGTAAAAGAAACATGAAACACGTATTTGGTACTTTTTTGATTTTGGAGCCAAAATGGGTAAAAAAGGGATAAAATGATAAGTTAACATTTCCAAAGTAATATCAATAGGAACATTATACATTATGTTAAATGCGTTTTAAAAAAATGTACCGAATTTAATTGACAACAAAAAAGTACCAAATATGCATATGAAACTTTTAGAAATTAGGGAATAAAAAGGGGGAAAAATAGTATTATTTTAAACAAATGAATGTTTGTCTGTATGTATGTTCTTTATAAAATAGTAAACTGTGAATTTGATCATATTATGCTCTTTAGCGAAGATGTTGCGGATAAGCCGGCGAAGGTTTTTAAGTTGATAAGACTAACTTCCGACAGATGGCGCCACGGAAAATTACTAAAAATTAATTAAATCGTAAACTGTACATTTGATCATGCTATGATCTTTAGCAAAGTTGTAGCGCATGAGCCGACGAAGGCTTTTTAGTTGGTATGAATAATTTCCGACAGGTGGCGCTACAGAAACTTACTCAAAGTCAATTTAATCGTAATCTGTACATTTAATCATGCTACAATCTTTAGCAAAGTTGTTGCACATGAGCCGACGAAGGTTTCTTAGTTGGTATGAAGAAATTTCGACAGGTGGCGCCACTGAAATTTACTCAAAGTGAATTTATTCGTATGCTGTACATTTAATCATGCTATAATCGTCAGCAAAGTTGTTACGGATAAGCCGAAGAAGGTTTATGAATTGGAATGAGCAAAGTCCGACAGGTGGCGCCACAGAAAATTACTCAAAGTGAATTAAATCGTAAACTGTGCATTTGATCATGTTATAATCATAAGTAAGGTTTCTTATATGGTATGAACAACTTCAGGTGGCGCCACTGCAAACTACTCAAAATGAATTAAATCGTAAACTGTGCATTTGATCAGACTATAATCTTTAGCAAAGTTGTTGCGCATGAGTCGACAGAGGTTTCTGTTGATATGAATAATTTCCAAAATTATTCAAAATGAGTTAAACTGTAAACTATGCAAACTATGTGTTGGTCGGACAAAATAAATCAAATAATTCAAAATTAACTGAATATTTGTACAATGTCTTTCCTCTAAATTTATTTTAGCACTTTATAATATAAAATATATAAAAACTTTAAAATTTTCCTCAAAATGCTTATCATAAAGCTCCGAGCAAGGCTCGGTCAACCAGGTACTATATATATATATATAGAATGACTATATCGAAAACGGCTCTAACGATTTTGATAAAATTTGGACAGTGGGTATCTTTTTTGATGTATAGTTCGAAGAAGAAGGGACTTTTGGAACCTTTGCCTCTAAGAGGGTAAAAACGGGTAAAAAGGGGAAAAAATCGAAAACGCTATATCTCCTTAAGTAATAGGTATAGAAACAAAATTTAAATTACGTTTTAAACAGCTATGAAAATAAACGAACAGGTGTTTGGTACTTTTTTGAAACTATGTCCTATAAGGGGTAAAAAGGGTGAAAATAGTTTTTTTGGTACCTTTTTAACCCACTCTTATATTTTAAACTAAGGAATATAGAAAGAAACTTTGTACTGCAATCAATAGATGTGAAAGAAATATTGAAAACGTGTTTGGTACTTTTTTGATTTTGTGGCCAAAATGTGTAAAAAAGGGATAAACTGATAACTTAACATCTACAAAAGTAATATGAATAGGAAAATTATGTTAACTGCTTTCTAATAAAATGTACCGAATTCAATTGGTACCAAAGAAGTACCAATTATGCATATGGAACTTTTTGAAATTAGGGGATAAAAAGGGGAAAAAATTAGTAATGTAATAACTTT
Organism: Stomorhina lunata; assembly: GCA_933228675.1. Classification (NCBI taxonomy): domain Eukaryota; kingdom Metazoa; phylum Arthropoda; class Insecta; order Diptera; family Rhiniidae; genus Stomorhina; species Stomorhina lunata. Next base: position 182,181,237 of record OW121740.1, read on the forward strand.
AAAACAAATGAATGTTTGTCTGTATGTATGTTCTTTATAGAATAGTAAACTGTGAATTTGATCATGTTATGCTCTTTAGCAAAGATATTGCGGATAAGCCGGCGGAGGTTTCTAAGTTGGTAAACCGAATTTCCGACAGGTGGCGCCACTTAAAATTACTTAAAATTAATTATATTGTAAACTGTACATTTGATCATACTATGATCTTTTGCAAAGTTGTAGCGCATGAGCCGGCGAATGCTTTTTAATTGGTGTGAATAATTTCCGATAGGTGGCGCTACTGAAAATTACTCAAAGTCAATTTAATCGTAAGCTGTACATACAATCATGCTATAATCTTTAGCAATGTTGTTGCACATGAGCCGACGAAGGTTTCTTAGTTGGTATGAAGAAATTTCGACAGGTGGCGCCAGTGAAATTTACTCAAAATGAATTAAATCGTAAACTGTGCATTTGATCAGACTATAAGTGAATTAAATCATAAATCATGTTATGATCATAAGCAAAGTTGTTACGCATAAGCAGATGAAGGTTTCTTAGTGGTATGAACGACTTCAGGCGGCGCCACTGAAAACTACTCGAAATGAATTAAATCGTAAACTGTGCATTTGATCAGACTATAATCTTTAGCAAAGTTGTTGCGCATGAGTCGACGGAGGTTTCTGTTGGTATGACCAATTTTCAAAATTATTTAAAATGTGTTAAACTGTAACTGTATAAAACAAAATATATAAAAACTATAAAATTCGCCTCAAAATGCTTATCATAAAGCCCCGAGCAAGGCTCAGTCAACCAGGTACTAATTTTTAATATGGAACCGATTTTTTGTAAGAAATAATCTCCAGATCTTAATAATACATTCTAGGTACAATAAAGCTTAAAGTTTAAAAGCTTAGTTTTTGAGATACTTATTAAAATCTTGTATTCGTTTCTTATAATCGAGATTTGACTTAAAATATGTAAAACGTTATAAAACTTTCATATTCTTAATACTCCAACCAAGTTTTTTGAAATAAGACGTTGTTGCAGCAAATGAATAAAATTTCTTTAAAGTTGTTTATTCTAAATTGGTTTTTGAATTTATATGAATTGTTATTATCTTGGTTTGGTTGAATGCTACTGAGTCTTAAATATTTAATTGCTTGAGTTTTTACTTGCATTTGCTTGAGGTAAATACTGAGAAATGTTGTAAAGACTGCAATTTATTAATATGAAATTTAATATTTAATGTTTTTAATTTTATATTTATTTTCACTCATTTTTACTGGTAAATAATTTTAAAAAATTTCCGCCAGCTGGAAACTTTGTAGACGGTTTTAATGGTTATTTTCTTTATCGTTGGCTGTAGAATTTAACTTCTGAAAAATTCAATAATGTCATTGATATTTTTTATTTTTGCAATATATTTATTTATTGTCAGTAAGTAAGAATGCATAAGTGTTATATTGTAAAATAAAAGAAAATAAACAATTTGCCCATTTATTGGAGTTTAATATCTTATACAATTTTTTTCATTTCACTTTATATAAACTTAAAAATTTTTCCAAATTTATGGTTTTCCAAAGCAAGAATTTTTATAATATATCAATAAATTTAAAAATTTTTTAAATATACAAAAATTCCATTGTCAGTGGAAACATTTGCAAATTTTGTAACTTTTGAAATATGCAAAGATTTTAATATTTTTTAATAGCCGTAGACTTTGATATAAATGTAGATTATGCGGCTTAAGTGTAAAATTGGTTTTAGGAAAATAAAACTTTTTTTTGACAAAAAAAAAAATAGATTACTTTCTGAATAATCCCATATAATTCAATGAGCTCCTACAGTTTTCGTAAACAGTTTAACTTTACAATAATCATGAAACTAAAATATTTCTGATGACTACATTTAATATTTTGTAATCCCAGAAATTACATTTAAATTTTCCAGTAGTTGCAAAGGCAAACGAGTTTTGAATAAAACTTTCATTATTGCCCATTTAAGCGTAAGGCAGTTGTGAATTATTACCATAATAAAACTCAGCAAAACTGTTTTGGAACATGTTCTTCCTTTTTGTTTTTTTTTTCCGCGAAAAAAATGTTTTATAAAAATAAAACTTTAGTTGATAGCATTTTGTGTTTTTTATATTTTCTCTTATTTCTATTTTGAAAACAATTGCTTTTATAAAGATTTATATGCAGTAGCAAAAGTTTTGTTGATACTATTAAACAACAGATAAAAAGTACTTGAACCTGAATATAAAAACTCGCTTATTTTGGGACACAATTGGAAAATGTGTTAAGAAATGTTTAAAAGAACAAAATAATTTAGAAATATTTTTCTGTTTAAGTAAATATAGGACAATTTAATAAAAATTTTAAGCCATTTTTTGTTTCGTCTTATTAAATATTCACTATTGAAAAAATTTAAAATTTCTCTATTGAAATTTTAAATAACTTAATTTTTATGACTTAAAAATTTTGTTACTTTGCAAAGATGGGAAATTCGTGAAATACTAGTCAAATCTGAAAACCAAATTTCATTTATAAATTTTATTGTTACTTTGTTAAATATTTGCTAAAGAAACGAAGTACATACTTTTCATGTAAGTATCAGGGCGTATTAGTAATATTTTTGCTTGATGAATTAATTCAATATCACGTATACGCTCAGAAGAACGATAAGTTTAATACAAACTTGACTTTTCTGCATATTTCATATGCAGCCCATACCACCAGAAGCCGAAAACTTTTTGTAATTTTCGTAAATATCACGATAATTAATGAAACTAGTGCAAATGAGTATTAAAGGCATTCAGTTGGGATTTGGATGTAAACAAAGTCGGTCAGTGCCGGTTTCTTAAAGAAAATGCAAAAACAAAATCTACAAGAACCAAAATCAAAATCTAATTTATAGCAACAAAATATACGGTTCGAGAGAACACGAAAATATAATCTCGAACATTGTTGCCACGACACTATTATTTTTGTTAACATTATTTGAAATAAATGTAACAGAATTGGGAATATTTTTGGAAATATAAATAAATTGTCATATTAAACAATTTTAGACAATTTTGATTGTTATATTTTTTAGAGTTTTTCAACGCAAACATTTTTTTATAGAAAAATTTTTGATAAAAATATTTTTCTTTGGAAAGTTTTTCGATAAAAATTATTTGAAAGAAACTAATTTTTAGTTGAACCAAGAATTTTATGTTAAGAGGTTGTGGGTTTGAATCCGGGCTCAGGTTCATATCATAAATTTTTATTTTTAATAACTTTTATGATTTTTAAATTAGATTAAAAATTTTTAGGAATACTGAAAAAACTATGTGACACTTAGCAGTGTGGAATGCTGCATTTTCTGTCCCGCTACGGACTTCATCAGCACACTGTGTCACCAACTGTTAGATGCCAGTAGTTAAGATCATCTATTTAACTGAATTCTTAAGCGAAATTGAAAACGAGAATTATGTTAACACTCATTTCTATTTCACCTATGATCCACCATAGTTTTTTCCTTTATGTTTTGTATTCCTATTATTAATAAATTATTTTTTATAAAAATTTTTCTGAAAATTAAAAAAAAAACAATTTTTCGAAAAATTTTCAATAAAAATTTTTTTCTAAAGAAAAATTTTCGATAAAAATATTTTTCTATAGAAAAATTTTTGAAAGAAATATTTTTCTGTAGAAAAATTTTTAGTAGAAATATTTATATGTAAAAAAATTTTCCAAAAAATTTTTTATAGAAAAATTTTTAATAAAAAAATTTTCTATAAAAATTGTTGATAAAAAAACTTTCTATCGAAAAATTTTTGAAAAAAATTTTTCTACACAAAAATATTTGATAAAAAAAAAATTCTAAAGAATAATTTTGGATAATAGAAAATTTTCTATAAAAATTATTGGTTAAAAAATTTTCTATGGAAAAATTTTTGATAAAAAAATTTTCTATTATAAAAAAAATTTGGAATAAAAAAATCTTTTTTAAAAAAATTGTTTCCAACAATTTTTGAAAAAAATATTTTCTATAGAAAAATGTTTCATAACAAATGCTTAATAAAAAATTTTCTAAAGAATATTTTTTTTTTAAATTATTGGTTAAAGAATTTTGTATATAAAGAATTTTGTATATAAAAATGTTTGATAATAAAAATTTTTGATAAAAAAATTTTTGATAAAAAAATTTTGGATAAAAAAATGTTCTACAGACAAATTTTGGTTAAAAAAATTTTCTATTGAAACTTTTTGGTTAAAAATATTTTCTAAAGAAAAATTTTGGATATTAAAATTTTCTATAAAAAATTATTGATAAAAAAAATTTTCTATAGACAAATTTTGGTTAAGAAAATTTTCTATAGAAACATTTTGGTTAAAAAAATTGTCAATAAAAAATTATTTATAAAAAAATTTTCTATAGACAAATTTTGTTAAAAAAATTTTCTATAGAAACATTTAGGTTAAAAATATTTTTTATAGAAAAATTTTAGATATTAAAATTTTCTATAAAAAAATTATTGATAAAAAATTTTCTATAAAAACATTTTTAATAAAAAACAAGTAAGAAAGTGCTATAGTCGGTCAAGCCCGACCATACGATACCCTTCACCACTAAGGTCAAAGGTGTTATTTTTCCTGTGTAAAGACAAATATTTGCTAAATTTTGCCATCATACAAACATTTTCTCAAAACTTATATATTTAAGCTGTTTCCGTCACTTGGACTTATATGAGAGCTAAGATCAAATGTGGACCGATTATCTCGAAATTTGGCAAATTGATTACGGTTGTTACTTAAAACTCTCATTATCTTTAGATTTGCGAGCGTTTTAGTAATTTTTGTCTCATTTAGTACGTTTTTAAAGAAAAGTTTGTATGGGAGCTATGGTCAAATGTGGACCAGTGATTTAAGTTTACATAAGCAGTATTTGATTTAAATTTCATGAAAAAATATTGAAATTTGAGGCCAATATATCAATTCCGGGAAATGGGACCTATGGAAGGTACCATAAATAATTGACCTATTTTGACGAATTTCAATAGCCATGGTCCCATTATCCAAAAAATGATTACAAGGTTTACATGGGGGTCCAGCCAGCCAGACGGACGGTCGGACGGACATCGCTAAATCGACTCAGAAAGTGATTTTAAGCCTATTGGTATACAAAAGGTGGGTCTAAGACAAATATTTTCATGCGTTACATACATCAGCACAAACTTATAATACCCTTTCCACCTATGCTGGTGAAGGGTATAACAAGGTTCCATATTTACAAAATATACATAAAACGTAAAAACTTAAAATAACGTTCATACGTTGCTATAGTCATGATTCTAAATATTTGCCCCAATGGTTGCTTAGAAATTGTTTCTTAAATGTGAAGTTTACCCAGAAATGTTGATTGATATTAAACGTTTCAGGTTTATGTTACTTTAGATTTTATTTAAATGTTTCATCTTAGTTTAATATGCCTATCAAACATTTGTTTGCCAGTTACGAAATCTTCATGTTACATATAAAAAAAATATTTTATGAAATTAACCCACGTACGATCAAGTTTTTGTTTTTAAAATCTGAAGGTTTTTCTTAAGCAAGACAATTAACATCATACCATAGCATTCCAAAGTATCCAAGCGTCCTAAAAACAGCTCGCTACACACTGGTCAATGTTTTACGGTTTTAAAAATTTTGTACTAAGCCTACATGGGTTAAAATAGCTTTAACTTTTGCTGTTCAGTGTGTCTTCTTGCACTTCTTATTGAGAATTGCGTGTGTATAAATAAAAAAAAAAGTAATCGATACAATTTTCTTTCAAAAGAAACTATTACTCGTATAACCATTAAATTTAATTTTGAAATATTTCATTAAAATTATTTGGAATTAGATGCTTTTACGTAAAAATGTTTTATTTCCCTAGAATTTTTTTTTCCAAATTCGTCACAATTTTCACACGAACTAGATTATCAGTTATTCTATATTTGGATTTTGGCAGAGGATGTGAATTCTCGTTAAAATGCTGAATACTTTTGTAGATGACAATACAATTTAATATAATCTCGTTATTGTGTTATTTTCTCGTTATTTTAAAAGTTATTTTCGTTTAAAATTTTGTGGATAAATTTCAGAAAATCATCATTAAAAAACTAAAACATTATGTAATTTCGAAACTAAGGACTGAGATTTTATAAATAGCGTGTAAATATTTGATTGTAACTTTTCAAATATGCAAAGATTTAAGTATTTTTAATAGCGGCTTGATATAAATGTAGATTATATATAAAAAAAATATGTCAAAAATCATCATAAAGCCATAAAGTGACAAAAAAATTATTGAAATTTTTTAAAATAAAGTCCAAGCCGTACATTCAAAACAATTGCCTTTGAAGCAAATGTATCATAAAATACGGTTTGCGGAAAGGGTATTTTTGATTTTAATAAAATACAATGGAGTGTCTTCTTCTGGAAAGCGACATATCAAAAAAAAAAAATTGTTCGGAATTTTTTGTCAGAAAAACTAAGAAAAGTATAAAGTACAAAATATGATAGAAATTCCAGAAAGAATAAGGAAGTGAAACAGCGAGCTTAAAAGCTGCATTTCCATATAAAAATAAGTCGGTAAGTGCTATAGTCGTTCCGGCCCGACTAAATGATACCTTTCACTGCTAAGGTCCTATATGTGTCAAAATTTTAGAAGTTTTACTTATATCATACTATGGCTATTTTTTCAAAATTTCGAGATTTAAGTAGATTGATGCCATTTCCGGCTAAGGGCCTGACATAGGAGCTAGGATCAATTGTGGATCGATTGTTACCAAACTTCGGTTATTGATTTATATTTACAAAATATTTATCTGTGCAAAGGTTTAGTAATGAAATGCAATTATCTTTAGATTTATAAGCATTTTTGTGCTTTTCTGGGAATTTAAACTACTTTTGAGAATGTGTCTTGTATAGGAGGTATGGCCAAATATGTTCCGATTCCTACAAAATTAATTTAAATACAACTACATTTGTGGTTGTAAAGGGCCAAAAACTCTATTCCGGCAAGATATCCCAATGGGAGGTACCCGAAATAGTATTACGTTATTGACCAGGGACCGTAACTGTTAAAAATTGTATAGTAAAAGTCAGAAAATAAAAGTTAGTTTTTTACTTTTATTATTATGAGCAAAAATAAAAGTTATTTTTTTACTTTTATTTTTTCGAAAAAAAAACAGTTATTTTTGACTTTTATTTTTTCGAGCATAAATCACAGTTATTTTTAACTTTTATTTTTTCGAGCAGAAACAAAAGCTATTTATTGACTTTTATTTTTTCGAGCAGAAATAAAAGTTTTTTTTTGATTAAAGTCATGATAAATTCATATTATTTATTAAACAATTTCTTCAAACTAAGATAATTTTTTAATTAAGATAATTCGCATATGTTTAAAAACTAATGGAGTTAAGTTTTGCAATATAACTTTTATTTCTGCTCGAAAAATAAAAGTCAAAAAATAACTAAGTCGAAATAATAAAAGTCAAAAATAACTGTTATTTTTTTAGAAAAAATAAAAATTAACAAATAACTTTTATTTTTTCTCGAAAAAATAAGAGTAAAAAATAACTGTTATTTTTGCTCAAAAAAAAATAAAAATCAAATATTAACTGTTTTTTTTTTCTAAAAAATAAAAATTAGATTTTTAAAAGGCATCGTATTTTATGAAAATTTGGTTCAAGACTATGAAAGTGGTATACTTGGTTTAAGGAAATATCGGAGTTCCTTGTGGTTGCTTTTTTTAATCAAACATTTTAAAAATAACAGTGATTTTCGGTCCCTGGTTTTGCCAAAATTTACGACAAGACAGCCGGACGACATCGTTAAAACAACTCAGGGAGTGACTCTTAGTCGATTAGACCAATATTTCTATCCGTTACAAACATCAGTACAAACCCACCCATGGTGGTGAAGGGTATAATAATCTGCTGTATAATGGACAATAAAACCTATGTCTTTGCCGACTTTTGGCGCATTTTGCATCAAGAGGAAATGAAGAACCCAAAAGAAAACAAAATTTGCCAAAAAAAAAAAAAAAATGTTTCGTTTGGTAAGTCTTAAAAAGAGATTTTTGCCATTTATACCACACATGAGCTGTATAATTTCTTCTGGCCAGATCTTGCTTTCTTTAATTATTGTAAGTTAGCCATTAAGTGATATAAAAACAATAATACCGTTTTAGTGCCAAAAGAATCAAATCCGCCTAACTGTCATCGTAAAAAGAATAATGGAGGACACAAAAAGACTCGCCAAAGACATTTTAAATTTTAGAATTAACTCAAAATATAGGGAAATAAAGGAAAATATTTCAAAAAAAAAAAAATTTAAATATTAAAAAAAAAATAAATAGTTTTTATATCTCATTATTAAAATATAATTTTACACAAAATTTACTTTGTTATACCCTTCACCACCATAGGTGGAAAGGGTATTATAAGTTTGTGCTGATGTTTGTAACGCATAGAAATATTTGTCTTAGACCCACCTTTTAGTATACCAATAGGCTTAGAATCACTTTCTGAGTCGATTTAGCGATGTCCGTCCGTCCGTCCGTCCGTCTGGCTGGCTGGCTGGCTGGACCCCCATGTAAACCTTGTAATCAAACTACAGTTCGCAATTCTAAAGATAATTAGATGAAATTTGGCACAGATCATTTTTTGACAATAGGACCATGGCTATTGAAATTGGTCAAAATCGGTCCATTATTTATGGTACCTCCCATAGGTCCCACTTCCCGGAATTGATATATTGGCCACAAATATCAATATTTTTTCATGAAATTTAAAACATATACTGCTTATGTAAATTTAAATCACTGTATCAAATTTCGTTGAAATCGGTCTACATTTGACCATAGCTCCCATACAAACTCTTCTTTAAAAACGCACTAAATGAGACAAAAAATCACTAAAACGCTCGTAAATCTAAAGATAATGAAAATTTTGAGTTTATTTTTCGCATACATAATTTTTGCAACAACTGTAGTCAACTTGCCAAATTTTGAAATAATCGGTCCACATTTGACTTTAGCTCTCATATAAGTGCAAACGACGGAAACAGGTTGAATATATAAGTTTTGAGAAAATGCTTGTATGATGGCAAAATTTTTTTTTTTTTTTAGATTTAGATTTATTTATTTAATTTATTTGGGAATTTTTCAATTTATTTATTTAATGTTTTTCCAATACAACAAGATGCATCATCTTTTAATTTAAAGTATTAGAATCAGTTTCGTTATAACACGATTTGACAGACTAATTTTAATTACATAAATACTTAAATAGTTTTTTTGAACATAAATTGTTTAATATAGAAGACAAGTAGATTTAATCATTATTTTTGTTAACATTTAAATAACAATTTAAATTTGTTTTAATATAATATAATGGACAAATAAATTTAATCATAATTAATTTTAATCATTATTATCGTTATTTTTATAATATTCAAATAATAGTTTTTTAAATTTGTTTGCGTTGCTGGTGAATTGTATGTTTGAAGGAAGACGGTTCCAGTGATATATTGTGTATATATAAAATTGATGAAAAGATGCAGTGTCACGATATTGAAAAGTCCTGATAGAGTTATTCCTAGCTGACGTGCTAAATGTGAGTTTTTTATAGAGATGGTGAGGTTCCTTATTTATGATGATTTTGTGAAGGAAAACTAGATTTTTTATCTCCAAGTATTTATTAAGTGTTATTCCAAATATACGTTTGGAGAGTGCAGATACACTTTGATAACGTGGTATACCATAGACATAACGTGTTATATTTTTAAACGTAGTGTTTAATTTCTTCGTTTCCTTAGCATTACAAATTGCAAAAATTTCGGATGAGTAGAGCAGTGCGGGTATTAAATATGTCTTTGCTAAAATCATTCTTACTTTTGGCGGAGTGAAACTATGACAGGGCCACAAACTTCTAAGCATTCCATATGTTCTACCGCAGGCTTGAGTAATATGATCAGACCAGTTTAGTGAACTATTGAACATAACTCCAAGGTTTCTAATTGTCTTTACAATTTCAATTTTAGTGTCTCCCAAGTAAATATCAATGTCATCACTGAGGGAAACGGATTTTTTGCGAATAATTATGCATTTGGATTTTTTAGGATTCAAACGTAAACCGTTGGCAGATGCCCATGTAACAATTTTATTAAGGTCTTGGTTTAGTTCGTTGACTTTATCTTGAATATGGGTTTTTGAACTACTGAGGAAAACTTGTACATCGTCCGCATACATACGAATTTTAGAGTACTGGAGCTGTTTTGGCAAGTCATTTGCATAAAGTGAGTACAACAGTGGACCAAGTATAGATCCCTGAGGAACACCTCTCGACAAATACAATGGTTTTGATGTGATTCCGTTACTTATAACTGATTGTGCTCTATCCATCAAATATAATGCAATTAGTTTTACTGCTGTAGGTGAGAAGTGAAACATTTGTTTAAGTTTCATAATCAATGTGTTGTGTTCCACAGTATCAAATGCTTTTGAGTGGTCGAGCAATACCAAGAAAGTAATTTTGTTACCATCTAGATTCTCACGGATATTTTCTACAACTTCCGTTAAGGCAGTGATATAACTGTGTTGAGGCCTAAAACCAGATTGCAGATCAGTCAAAAGTTTGTTGGAGTAGATATATTTGGTTATTTGATTATGTAGAAGGCGCTCAAAGACTTTGGAGAGGTAAGGAAGTATAGATATAGGCCTATACTCCTTATCCGATTTGGGCACCGGTATTACCTTGGCATGTTTCCAATCTGTTGGAAATGTGCTGGTGGTGACAATTGTATTAAAGATTCGATTAATGTAACGTATGATCCATGGAAGTATCATCTTTATAAATCGAGGATGAATATTATCTGGTCCAACTGAATTTGACTTTATCAACCAGAAACCCTCAACTGTTTCATTAATGTCAAAACATGTAAAATAAAATGGAGTTTCAGGGACCGTAGGTGAGATGGGATTAAATGTATCATAAAAACTTGGTTGAACTGGAGGTTGAGGTGTGTTCACAAATTTCTCATTCAGGAAGTCGACGTCAATTTCATTTGTATGGACTTGCTTTCCAATAACGCCAATATTACGAATTTGCTTCCACGTTTGTTTTGTACCAACAGCGCTGTTAAACTTACTGCTATAATATTTAGATTTTTCTTGCTTTATTTTGGAGGCAGCTACTTTTTTGGCAGTTCGAAAATTGTAAAATAATTCAGTTGTTCGGTACCGTTTCCATCTCTGGTATGACTTATCACGAGCCTCAATAAGTCCCTTGATTTCCGATGTAAACCACGGTGTTAATTTGTGTTTTATACTTTTAGTTCTTAGGGGAACGTGTTTATTAAATATTGACAGAATGGTATCATTAAGCAATTTTACTTGATCACTGACGTTTGACATGTAGTAAATATTATCCCATGACGCATTGTTTAGATCTATTTCAAGAGATTCCATATCAATGCTGTTATAGTCCCGAAAGGAAAATTTTTCGTTGCACCGTTTAGCATTAAATTTGTAGGAAATAAAAATGAGATCGTGCTTGGAGAAAACCGGTGCAGCTAACTGATCATAGTGTAATACGTTACTACTTTCACTAACAAAGAAGAGATCTAGTAAAGTAGAATTTGTGGCAGTAAAGTGCGTTGGTCTGTGATTATTAACTGAGGTTAAGTTCAGGGTACCCATGGTCGAAGAAAGATTGTTTCCATTATGAGTTAAAATATTACAATTAAAATCACCTGATATTATTATATTAGAATATTGTACAGTTAGTAGCTCTAGTTTGGTTATAAGAGTATCTAGCTTAATGTTTTTATTTGGCCTGTAGACACTACCTAAAAGCATTTTGTCATCCTTTGATTTTGTCTCCACAAAAATGTATTCAATATCATTCTTAGCTTGAAATTTAGCAACAAGCTTGCAGGGTATGTTGCTTTTAACGTAAATTGCCACTCCACCACCATTACCATCACGATCACATCTAAAAGTTCTATAACCTTGTAGCTCTATCAGCTTGGCATTGTGGGCTTCAGTAAACCAAGTTTCAGACACACATATAGCTTCAATACCAGAGTTTTCGAAAAGGTAACGAAACTCATCAATTTTCCTGTATAAGCTTTGAGCATTTATGTGGCAAACGGTAAAACCAGGAAAGCATTTTGAAAATATTCGCACCATATTGTAGTTACCTTCTCTGGAACCAAGCAGGTTAGTTGACGAGTTCATAATTTAATAGTTTTGTAGCAACGCAAATAATATTAAAAAAACATTTTTGATAAAGCAAATATAAGAAATAAATAATATATGTAATTGTTATGATATAAATAATAATCATTAAGTAATACAAATTTAATACAATACAGTTGATAATAACTTTGGTAGTCAGACGAGTTATAAAATAAAATACAAGGACCCAGATCATCTTATCGAATAATAATTTAGCAAATATTTGTCTTGATACAGGAAAAATAACACCTTTGACCTTAGTGGTGAAGGGTATCGTATGGTCGGCTTGACCGACTATAGCGCTTTCTTACTTGTTTTTCTATTAAAATTGGTTGATTCTATCAAAAGTTATAGTAACTTGTTCTTGCACTATTTATAAAATCTCACTCCTTAAATGGATCTACTAAAGTGTTTGCAAGAAATATTTATTTGATATATTTCTTGCAAACACTTTCATATTCTGAAAGTCATATTTTTTATGACAAATGAGATTTTAACACATCTTAAATTCATTATAAATATCCCAAATTTCAAATTAAATAGAACCCAATTTTCTCTTTTCAATGTTATATTTAGCTGGGTAAGTATATTTTAGATTTTGTTGCAGTACCAGGAAATATAACATAGAAATAATTGTAGTATGATATATACATACATACTAGCTTTCTTGTATAATCAAACACAATACATTCGTATACATATCGACGCTTTATATTCAAAAAGTGCTATCTACATTTTCGAACAAAATGGTTTTTAATAGAAACGTGTTCCTTGGCTTATCTGTCATATGTCATAAAAACTTTAAGAAAGAAAAATAATTCTAAAACATTTTTTTTATAAATTGTGTTTGTGCTATCTACACATAATCAAAAAATAGTGATATCTAAAGTAAAAATATTTTCGGAACTAATAACAATTGTTATAAAATTTACATTGTAATTTGTAATAAACCAACAAAATGGACCAATCCCTACCACGTACTGTAATCATGGATTTCTAAAATATGCTCTGCCAATGACCTTAACAGATTGTAAATAAAGGTCATATAAGAAAGAGAATACCTTGAATTTTATTAATATAATTATAATATATCTTGTTTTATTCAAAAAACTTATAATTTTAATTAAAATTCGCGATATTTTGATAAAAGCCTCAATTTTCATTATATTTTATTTTTTAGTACTTGAAACGATAAAATTTGAACTCGTAAAAAATGCTATCTACTATAGAAGCGCAAATATAAGGAGTTAATAAAAAACTTAATTTGTACAAAATCTTAGCCCCAATTTGTATGGTATTGTAAAACAAAGTTTATTTACTACTCCTGCAGTTAATGACAAAAACAGTTTTTTCGCTCTCCTGTAAAATTTTGAATTTATAGATAGCACTTTTTGAATATAAACCCTCGATATGTATTTGAATCTTTATACAGATGTTAGAAAAGATAATGTCTTTATTTTCAAAAGGATTTTTCATTGAAATTTAAACAAAAAACAATTCAGGACAATATTTAGTATTTGTTCTTATGAACGTTTTTGAGTTAATAAAAAAAAATGTCCATGAAAATAATATGTTTGTGTTAGTTAAGTTGACCACTACTTACAAGCTTTTTAAATTAAATGGTTCATAAAATGAATTTTGTAGCAATTAAGTTTTATGAATTCAATTTTTGTTAAAATTTAATTTCTAAAGAAATTGTAAAACGAAATGAAAATGTTACTTGTCTTGTATGATACAAATTTTTAAGTAAGATATCGAGCAATTTTTATTAACAAGAGAAAATTTTATTTAATTCATTTAAAAAGTTTTGTCTGATTTTAGCTTGGCTTAGTTATTTTTTAATTAACACAAAATAAATTGCAAGGGAATGCACTAATGAATGAGTGTTCCAAATAAAATTGGCACTTACTATTTCAAGCAAAACTGTATCCATATATACTTTTGCAGTTGTAGCAAAAGAAGCCCTGCATTTGTTGCTTTAGGCGCGAAATACACTGAACTTTATATAACGGAGTATCTACGGCTTTTACCGCCTCCGAAGCAGCACAGAGTGACTGTAAATTTTTGTGCCAGTTAAGCATAATGTCACTAAGGAAAACAGGCACTTGAGTGGTATTAGGTGCCTTAAAATAATCCTTTTTTTTTAACTTAGGACCAGCACTCAGGGGATGACCACTACTTATGCGATGCATTGTGTTGGAACTAGGAAAATAGGTTGTGGGCAGGAGGATAGATGGAGTAGTGTTTGTGGACATTTGATTTGAATTTACCTATATTGCAACTAGCAGGAAAAATTTCTGCGGGAAGCGAATTCCACATACGAACTGTACGACTAAAGAACGAATTTTCTCTGTAGTGTGTTGTTCGGTCTACCGGCCAATCGACCACAAAGGAATGTGCTCTAGCAGAATGACGTGTGTTGCGTAAAAAAGTTCGAGTTTCGGGAACGAGTTCCCTGATTTCTTTAGAGCACATTCCAAAGTAGTAACGATAGAACAGTGAGACACAACCCACATTGCGACGGTGCTCCAGTGAATCAATAGAGTTGGATACCCTACTGTCACCGATGAGCACTTTCGCCCTCTCTTGCACTCGGTCGAGAAGCTCCAAAATAGACTTTGAAGCACCGGCCCACACATGAGAGTTGTATTCCATTTTCGGTCGGATGTAGGTGGTGTAAATAGTAAGGAGATCAGAAGAAGTGAAGTATCTTTTACACCGTTTTAGAAAACCGAGGCACTTGAATGCTTCTTTCGACACTTGAAAGATATGCTTTGTCCAGCGAACATCACATTGTATTCGCATGCCTAGAACATCAAGAGCATCTGATTCCTGAATATGTACACCACCCATTAATACAGATGAAGTAACATGGCATACAACATTGAGTTTTCCGCGCATTAAAATGAACTCTATTCGCACGACCCCATTCTGAAATTGTTTATAAATCGCGGTTTAATGATTCATTCATGTTTTGTCTCATAGAGTCAACCTCAAGGAGGCTTGGCCTACGATTGAATGAATATGAATGGCAAATGTTACTATCATCTGCAAAAGAGTAGATAGGATTGGAAGTTTGACGAAGAAGGTCATTTATAAAGATAAGAAATAGAGTAGGAGAAAGAACGGAACCTTGCGGTACCCCTGAATTAATCTTGAACTCGTTTGAGGAGAATCCATCTATAACAACTCGTATAGTGCGATCTCTGAGGAAGCTCGATATAAACCGAGAGAAGTTATTACCGACACCAAAGGCAATAAGCTTTGATAGAAGTGCTCCGTGCCACACTCTATCAAACGCCTTGGAAATATCTAGAGCCACAACTTTACTTTCGCCAAAACGGTGTATTGATTGACACCATTTTTCCGATAGGAAGGCTAGCAGGTCTCCCGTAGAGCGTCCCGATGTCTGTTTAGGTTTAACACTTTTTTTTGTTAAAAAATACAATCCTAACAGGGACCGTAACAGTTGTAAGATAAACTACGATACGGTCATATTTAACCATTAATATCAATGAACTGATGTAATGGTTAAATTTAACCATTAACAAGTCGTAAAGTTATGTTCTGCCGTGATAGTGTGTTATTTCTACTTTACTGAGTACGAAATCAATTTTAAAGTACCAAAATACACTTGGTAACACACGGTATGTACCTAAGTACATTAGGGTGCCAAATAACTATACCCCCAATTGGTTCGAATTGCTAAATAAATAGTCCCTTGACAATTTTAGCTCAATCGGATGGAGGGAAGACGTGTCCATCACCAGCACAAACCGTTATTTTTTTTTATGGGAAATAATATCCAAACCAATCCAAATTTACCCAAATGCGCTCCCGTACAAAATTTTCAATACAAATTGTTGTTTTTTGAGTAATTTCTGACAACTTCGGACTGTTTTGGGTAGTTTCGTTAGAGTACGGGAACAAACATAATGAGTATTTTTGGTTTTCACAAAATTTTAACAAATAAGAATTTAAATTTCAAAAAATAACAAAATTGTCAGAATGTAAATATTATTCGAAAAAAAATATTTGAATTTGATCGCAATCTGTTAAATTTATTAATGTAACAGACAATTTATTGATAAAAGCCAAAAAATGTTTATGGGGACAACCAACCCCACTATTAGACAGATCGAAAACCTCACATTATTTTCTATTTTACCAGCACAATTATTAAGAATGTGGAGTATACAGCAAAAAATTTACTTTAGAATAAAGAAATATCAATGTATGACATGATTATTAATTTTATGCCCTATAAGTACTAAATATTATGTCTAAATATTATGAAATTTACTTAGCTTTTTTTATTAATTATACTTCTTTCGTGTCGGCTGCAAAAATAATTTTTTAGTTTTTTTAAAATTTTGTTCAGCAAATATTACAAATTATAAATTTTCTTTCCATTGCCGAAAAACAAACAAATGGGAGAATTTAAGTCAAAGAAATTGAGGTAGATATCTTGAACGGTTTCGCCATACCAGCGATTTAAAATCGTAGAATATCGCAAAAATATAATTTATTGTGGTTATGTTTAATTTTAATAAAAATGATAATAAATATTTTTCATCATTTTTTCATTTCATTCATTTTTAAGATTTTTCTTCAATTTATAATATTATAAGTGTTTAAGACTTTCTTTCCCGGGGTCAAAGGTCAATATTTTTTTTTTAATTTTCCATAGCAAATATTAATAATAAATTAGCGAATTATAATGCAACAAAGTCATTATTTTTATAAATTTGAAGTTAATTTTCATTAAAAAGTTTTTACCTCTAAACAGACCCAATATAAAAAATAAAAAAAATTTTGGTCATTTGTGTCCCGATGTCTGTTTAGGCTTAAAACTTTTTTATTATTATTTTTTTGTTAAAAAATACAATCCTAATATTAAAAAAATACTTTTTTGCATTTCTATTGAAATTCACTACAAAACTCATTATTTTTCCTTGCTTCTGCCATAAAAAATTAATAATTCGAATTTTAACATTTAACCCCGGCAAAAAATGGGTTAAGCTTTTTGAAAATCAAAAAGAAATTCCAGCATAGGTTTCCCACGGATTCAGCTATAATATTTATTTAAATTTAACACAAGTAAAATTTCCCATGCTTCTATTCACATAATGACCGAAATGTGACATTTTCGTGAAATTATACGATTTGAAATCGCAGGAACGACAACACGGTTCAATATGTCAACCTCAATTTTTATGAATTTTATTATCCAATATGTTTGTTTTATGATACAGAAAAGAAAATTTATAGTTTGTAATTTTTGGTGAACAAAAAATCACAAAAATTATTTTTAAGACCGACCCGAGGAAGAAGTATACGTCTAATATAAAAAACTAACTAAATTTCATAATATTTAGACAAAACACAGCTATTTAGTACTTACAGACCATAGAATTCTAAATCATGTCTTACTTTGGAATTTCTTTATTCTAAAAGTAATTTTTATTTTGCTGCATATTCTTAGGCATATCGTTAAAGAAATAAATTTTGGGGGAAAAATTTAAATAACTCCAACACTACTTCATGAATTTTTAGTCTTGATGACTTAAAACAAAGCTATTTTAATTTTCTTTTATATTCTATAATTCTATACCTTCACCACCATAGGTGGAAAGGGTATTATAAGTTTGTGCTGATGTATGTAACGCATGGAAATATTTGTCTTAGACCCACCTTTTAGTATACCAATAGGCTTAGAATCACTTTCTGAGTCGATTTAGCGATGTCCATCCGTCCAACCGTTTGGCTGGCTGGACCCCCATGTAAACCTTGTAATCAAACTACAGGTCGCAACTCAAAAGATAATTTGATGAAATTTGGCACAGATCATTTTTTAATAATGGGACCATGGCTATTGAAATTCTTCAAAATCGGTCCATTATTTATGGTACCTCCCATAGGTCCCACTTCTCGGAATTGATATATTGGCCACAAATATCAATATTTTTTTATGAAACTTAAAACAAATACTGCTTATGTAAACTAAAATCACTGTACCAAATTTCGTTGAAATCGATCCACATTTGACCATAGCTTCCACACAAACTCTTCTTTAAAAACGCACTAAATGAGAGAAAAATCGCTAAAACGCTCGTAAATCTAAAGATAATGAGAATTCTAAGTTTACATAATTTTTGTAACAACTGTTATTAATTTGCCAAATTTCGAGATAAGCGATCCACATTTGGCCCTAAGTCTGATATAAGTCCAAATGACGGAAACAGCTTTAATATATAAGTTTGAGAAAATGTATGATGGCAAAATTTAGCAAATATTTTTCTTTATATAGAAAAAATAACACCGTTTACCTTAGTGGTGAAGGGTATTGTATGGTGGGAATTCACCGACTATAGCACTTGGTTACTTGTTTTTAAATAATTATATTCTTATTTCTTGAAATTTTGCCAAAACCAAAAATAATTCCATTATTCCCAATACAAAAAACTTTTACAGTTTGGGCAGATTATGAGATTGTGCTCAAGGGCTTCAAGGCACTATTTTTTCACAATTCGAACCAATATAGGGGTTAGCCTGAAACAAATTTCAACTTTGAAAAATAACTGGCACCCTAATATACATCTTCCTTAGGGTATTCATTAAAAAATACGGAACGAATTAGACGGTTACTTATTTCAACAACTTAAAAATGTCTCAAAGTTTTAGAGAGCTTTTAAAATTGTTAACATATAATTAAAGATCATTTAAATTTAATTTAATTTAAAACGGTTTGAGATTTTTAAAAACTTTGGATACCCTAAAATTTCCATATGTTTGAACAAAAATTCACATATGTTTCGATAAAAGTGAATATAGAAAAGAATTTATGTGTTTTCTGTAACACAATTGGTAACAAATATAAAACATGATACCAATTTAGGAAATAAACATACACACATACATAAATATATATGACTGTATATTTATATGTTGTTTCCTCGAAACATTTACATTTGCTAAGAGCCATAGACAAGAATTGGGCTTTCAAATTGACACATGCTTTACATTTTCAAATTTCTGCTCTACTAAGAAAAAACATAAGAAAAAATGGGACAAAGTTTGTTAACGATGTTATTTTAATATTCAGAAGATTTAAAAAAATCATTGAGTTTCCATTCTCTAGAAATATTTAAGAATCATTTGAAAGTAGGAAAAATTGTTAAAAAAAAAAGAATAAAATATTTTTAAATATTCAAAAGTTTTAATAAAAACGATATCGAGTGAAACAGATTGAAAAAATTCTTAAGCTACGGTCACATTGATTAAACATTTAATCGAAATTATCAAATATTTGATCCTCGTAGTCTGACCACAAAATATTTTTGAGGTTCAAACAAGAAACATGTTGATTTGAACAAAACAAAATCATTTGCCAGCAAATAAGAATTTTCCTAATGTGACCACGCAAGAGCAAATATTTTATTAAATTTTGATCAAATAATTATTTAATCTTACAAAATTTTTGTAACATCAAACAGGGGCAAATAACAGCTGAGCATTTGCATTGATTACTATTCAAACAGAAACAACAACATCAAATTTGAGAAACAACAACATCAATTTTGAGAAACAACAACATGAAATTTGAGAAACAACAACTCAAATATGAGAAACAAATTTCCAGATACACAATTTTGTTTTGAAAAAATTTTATCAAATATTTTTTGGGAAAATATTTAATCTTCAGTGTGACCATAAATAAAACCAGTTTTTTTGTTTATACTTTGAACGTATTTTTTCTGTATTTTATCAAATAAAAATCGTCAAATAAATGTGCAAGTGTGACCACAAATTTTTTATTATTTTTTTTTGACAATATTTTACTCAAAATATTCGATTTAAATGTTTAATGAGTCTGACCGTACCTTTAGACTTGTTTTTCATAAAACCGTAGGAAAAATGAATACCTTAAGAATATTAAAAAATTTAAGTTTTTGTTTTATATTGTTAATGCGAATAACAAGTAAACATTTTTAATGTAATTTAAAAACTGTAAAGAATTTTTGAGTTCAAGCTTTACCATAAACGAGCACAAACCATTGACAACAACCAAATTAAATTTAGATTGAATTTAAGAGTGAAATTTTTTGTAATTTTAGTGCAATTTGACTATAAACATACTCGTCTACAAGTAAGTAACTATGTATGTATTCCAAACATTTGTTACAATAGTGTTCCAAATTAAAAAAAAATACTAATGGAAAATCAGCTGGAGATTTATTTTAAATCGTAGAATTAACGATTTAGCATAATTTGATTATATTTTATCAAGAATAATATTAGGATATTTTTCTCAAAAATTTAAAATTTTCACTTATTACACTCTTACAGCAAAGGCTACTTAAAAAGTAACCAGCAAGAAATTATCGCACTCCCCTAGACACAATGAAAATTAAAGGGTGGAAAATACTTTGGTATGTGCTACAACAAGTTCATAAATGTTCAAGTATTTGATATCTAAGTGTTTGATATCTACATACTTTCAACAACATTTTAGAATGCAAAAAATTATCACAAAACAAAAAAACAGGAATATATTACTGTCATTGTATGTTCTCTATAAAGAAAAAGAACATATCGCTTACTCACATGGATAGTTTTATATAGGGTAAGATCCGGTTTCAAAAATTGCTACTATTCGTGTCGTAAATGTTTTCAATTTGTGAGTGAATTTCTTTACAAGATCCCAATTAGTTTAGCAGTTAATTACAAAACGTTTTGAGTTATGACATTATTTAAAAAGATCAGCGATATGTATAGCTACAGTATAAAAACGTGTTAAAGAAGGCTAATGTATTCAAACATTTTCTAAAAGGCTTCTATTTTCATATTTACTACAGTTTAAAATGTGAACATTAGGAAGGCTCAACAAATGTGTAACAACATGTCTTTAAAATTTTGATTTTTTAAATAAATAAAAGACTTTTAAGAATATGTCTTGTATAGAAGGTATAGTATGGGGCGGTTCAATATAATATAAACAATTTTTATACTACTTTGATCACAATTTAACATAAATAGTCAGTCTCCGGACGGACATCGTTCAGTAAGCAATTCTGGGGGGTAACTACGTATTTCGATTCGAAAAATATTATTTTCGAAATACAATGCTTTGAGACATGCGGTAACATCCCCCCCTGGACACCTACTGAAGTTCTCAATTTTTATTTGCTACAATGATAAAGTGGGCTATTCGAGTGAAACGCACTGAATGTATACAATTGTAAAATTGTATATATACAATTTATGTTCATGCTTATGTACAGTTACCCTAGCAATTTACTTTCAATAATACAAAGCAAAGCAGACAGGGTATTGTCTAGTCTCTAGTGTATCTTGATTGTGCAATAACTCTGTCATCTCTTGTATACATGATTATTTCATATTATTCATAGTCAAGAGTTTTAAAAGTGTGAAAGTCTTACTAACAGTCAAGCACTGTAGGGTAATACCTAACACATCCAATTTCAAATTAAGACCACTTATCAACAATCTAAGTCGATCGTTACTTCTGATACTTTGAGATGTGTATTGAACATGAATATTAGGGTGCCAGTTATTATTTAAAATTGGAATTTGTTTCAAAAATTGAAAATTGAAGGTCAAAGAAAGCGTGCCCATGGCCCGCCAAAACTGTAAAAATTATTTGTGTGAGGGAATAATGTGAGTATATTTGATTTTGACAAAATTTTATTATATAAGAATTCAATTATTTAAAAACAAATTTTGGATTATAAAAGAGAACTAAAGTAGATTTATTTATTTATCAAAATAAAAAATGTATGAAGCAGTTTTGGAGTATATTTCTCTACAAAATTCGCAGCAAAAAAATTTCAAAATAAGACATGAATTACAATTTTATGGCCTGTAAGTACTTAATAGCTGAGATTTTGTTTTTTATACTATTAGAAAATTATACCTTTTTCTCAGAATTTTTAGCAAATAAGATTTGTTGGGCAAATATTACAATTTATAAATTTTCTTTTCTATGTCATAAAACAAACAAATACGAAAATCGAACTTAAAAATATTTTTCGATATAAAGTTTTTATAGAAAAATTTTCGATATAAAATTTTTAAAGAAAAATTTTCGATATAAAATTTTTAAAGAAAAATTTTCGATATAAAATTATTAAAAAAAATTTTTCGATATAAAATTGTTAAAGAAAAATTTTCGGTATAAAATTTTTATAAAAAAAATTTTATAGAAAAATTTTCGATATAAAATTTTTTCGATATAAAATTTTTTTTAAAAAATTTTCAATATTAAATTTTAAAAGAAAAATTTTCATTATAAAATTTTTACAAACAAATTTTCGATATAAAATTTAAAAAAACAAAAATTTGAATATTAAATTTTAAAAGAAAAATTTTTGATATAAAATTTTTACAGAAAAATTTTCGATATAAAATTTTTATAGAAATATTATCGATATAAAATTTTTATAGAAATATTTTCGATATTCATTTTTTTAGAAAAATTTTCAAAATTAATTTTTTTAGAAAAATTTAAGATATAAAATTTTTATAGAAAAATTTTCGATATAAAATTTTTATAGAAAAATTTTCGACATAAAATTTTTATAGAGAAATGTTCGATATAAATTTTTTATAGAAAAAGTTACGATATAAATTTATTATAGAAAAATTTACGGTATAAATTTAAAAAAAAAATCTATATAAATTTTTAAAGAAAAATTTTCGATATAAAATTTTCGGTATAAAATTTTTTACTGAAAAATTTTCGGTATACAATTTTTTAGAAAAATTTTCGGTATAAAATTTTTATAAAAAAAAATTTAGTAGAAAAATTTTCGATATAAAATTTTTTAAAAAAATTTTTCAATATTAAATTTAAAAAAAAAAAAATTTCGATATAAAACTTTTAGAGAAAAATTTTCGATATTAATTTTTTTAGAAAAATTTTTGATATAAAATATTGTAGAAAAATTTTCGATATAAAATATTGTAGAAAAATTTTCGATATAAAATTAAAAATTTTTACAGAAAAATTTTCGATATAAAATTTTTATAGAAATATTTTCGATATGCATTTTTTTAGAAAAATTTTCGATATTAATTTTTTTATAAAAGTTTTCGATATAAAATTTTTATAGAAAAATGTTCGATATAAATTTTTTATAGAAAAATTTACGATATAAATTTATTATAGAAAAATTTACGGTATAAATTTAAAAAAAAAAAATTTCTATATAAAATTTTTAAAGAAAAATTTTTGATATAAAATTTTTATTAGAAATGTTTTCGGTATAAAATTTTTTACTGAAAAATTTTCGGTATAAAATTTTTATAGAAATATTTTCTTTATAAAATTTTTATTAGAAATGTTTTCGGTATAAAATTTTTATAAAGAAAAATGTTCAGTATAAAATTTTTATATAGGAAAATTTTAGGTATAAAATTTTTTAAAGAAAATTTTTCGGTATAACATTTTTGTAGAAAAACTTTCAGTTTTAAATTTTATAGAAAAATTTTTTATATAAAATTTTCGATATAAAATTTTTATAGAAATATTTTCGAAATTCATTTTTTTAGAAAAATTTTCGATATTAATTTTTTTATAAAAGTTTTCGATATAAAATTTTTATAAAAAAATTTTCGATATAAAATTTTTATAGAAAAATTTTCGACATAAATTTTTTATAGAAAAATTTACGATATAAATTTTTATACAAAAATTTACTGTATAAAAAAATGTTCGATATAAAATTTTTATTAGAAATGTTTTCGGTATAAAATTTTTTACTGAAAAATTTTCGGTATAAAATTTTTATAGAAATATTTTCGGTATAAAATTTTTATTAGAAATGTTTTCAGTATACAATTTTTATAAAGAAAAACGTTCAGTATAAAATTTTTATATAGGAACATTTTAGGTATAAAATTTTTTAAAGAAAATTTTTCTTTAAAAAATTTTATACCTAAAATGTTCCTATATAAAAATTTTATACTGAACGTTTTTCTTTATAAAAATTGTATACTGAAAACATTTCTAATAAAAATTTTTGTAGAAAAACTTTCAGTTTTAAATTTTATAGAAAAATTTTTTATAGAAAATTTTTATAGAAAAATTTTCGATATAAAATTTTTATAGAAATATTTTCGAAATTCATTTTTTTAGAAAAATTTTCGATATTAATTTTTTTAGAAAAGTTTTCGATATAAAATTTTTATAGAAAAATTTTCGATATAAAATTTTTATAGAAAAATTTTCGATATAAAATTTTTATAGAAAAATTTATGATATAAATTTTTGATAGAAAAATTTATGATATAAATTTTTGATAGAAAAATTTATGATATAAATTTTTGATAGAAAAATTTACTGTATACATTTTTTATAAAAAAATTTCTATATACAATTTTTATAAAAAAATTTTCTATATAAAATTTTTATAAAAAAATTTTCGATATAAAATTTTTATTAGAAATGTTTTCAGTATAAAATTTTTATATAGAAAAATTTTAGGTATAAAATTTTTTAAAGAAAATTTTTCTATATAACATTTTTATAGAAAAACTTTCAGTTTTAAATTTTATAAAAAAATTTTTGATATAAAATTTTTATAGAAAAGTTTTCTGTATAAAATTTTTACACACAAATTTTGGGTATAAGTTTTTTTTAAAAAAAGTTTCGGTCTAAAACTTTTACAAAAAAAACGTTTTATAGAAAAATTTTCAACATACAAATTTTAAAGAAACATTTTCGAAATTTTTCTTTAAAAATTTAGATTTAGAGAAAAATTTCAGATATACAGTTTTTGTAGAAAAGTTTTCGGTATAAAATTTTTACAGAAAAATTTTCAATATAAAATTAAAAAAAAAAAACTTAGCCATTTAGTACTAACTTTGGAATTTCTTTAGTTTAAAGCAATTTGTTTTTGCTATGATTTTATTTTATTTTGATGACTTAAAAAAATAGCCATTTTAGTTTTCTTTTATATTTTGTTTTTAAATAATTTCACTCTTATTATTAAAACTTTGTCAAAACCAAATTCCACATACATATAATTTTTTCAGTTTGGGCGGGTCACGCTTTCCTCACATCCTATTGGGCTAAAATTTTCAAGGAACTATTTTTTAGTAATTCGAAAAATTCCTCATATATGTAGTTAACTGGCACCCTAATGAATATACCTGTGCATCACCACAAGCCCAAAATCATTTCACACCTAAGGTAGTATAGGGTATAAATCCTTCACTGAGTCCTTTTCATTTGAATTGGAAAATAAACAAATTTAATATTATTATTAAATTTTCTTGTTTAAAATTGATAAACATTAAAATAGAGTAAACATTTTTGGGAAATTTATTGAACTTCTTTCCCAGAAACCATTAAAATGTTGTATTTTGATAATGAGATATAAGTTTATACAAAACTGTCAACAGATATAAATATTAAAGTTTTTATAATGTAATATTAATAATGTTATAGAAAGAAACAAATCGTCGTCTTGCCAGCAAATGGCGCATGTGATTCTAAGAAAACATTTTCTTATGAAATTCATATGAAAACTTTACTATTTCCTTATTTTGTCTGTTCAAACAGAGAAAGGCAGTTTTCGGGCTCAATGAGATGGTGCGGCGTTTATATTTATTGTAGTTTTCGGAAAAATAAACAAACTCATCACTCATCTGTTATTGATGACAAACAAATTGCGCTTTAATTTTACAATAACTATCTTATGGGTTTCATTAGAAAAAAACTTTATGGCTAATAATATTTTTGATTTTTAGTTTTTCTTTTGAAACTGATAAATCCCACAATAAACTTGAGAACATTTTGGGTTTTCGTTACTTGACTTCCGGAGAATAAAGGGGGTTCCCCTACTTATAAAGTGGATTTTTGGTTAAACAAACAATTGAGAAATTCTATGTCATTCAAATATTCTTTGAATTTTATGTTTCTTTTTGATTTTTATTTATATATTTACGAGTAAATATTTTCATTTTTAACTAACAAAACAGTTAAAGAAAAAAAGTTATGACTTAAATTTAACGAGAGCCAAGAAGTATTTGATTTTATTTCCTTACATTTTCAGAAAAACATATTTTTATTTCAGTTTATACTAACATATATGTTTTTCTGACCTTAATAAATAAATTTTTCTTAAAATATGTTAATAAAATAAACAGATTCCCAAAATTCTATACTCGTGTAGAAACTCAATTTGCATTTATTTACTAGAATCTTACAAGTCAACGAGATCTATAAATAAATTTATTAGCATCATACAGATGAATTTTGAACCGGTTGACACAAAATTAAAACTTAAGAGACTCACATAAAAAAACTATGTACATATGATTTTTGGGTAGCCCTAACCTTTAACATATACGTATATACATTTTATAACTATTGGGCTACTATATGTTAAAAAAAAAATTAAAAAGAAGGATCTGCACTTTGATTACAAGTTAACATCTACAGTAGGGTGCCAGTTTTTTTTTTTCAAAGTTGAATTTTCTTATACTCCATCAACAGAGTGGTTCAAATTCTCGATATACAATTTTTATAGAAAAATTTTCTATATTAATTTTTGTTTAGAAAAATTTTAGATATCAAATTTTTATAGAAAAATTTTTGGTATAAAATTTTTATAGAAAAATTTTTGGTATAAAATTTTTTTATAAAAGTTTTCAATATAAAATTTTCATAAAGAAAAATTCTAGGTATAAAACATTTATTAGAAAAATTTTTGATACACAATTTTTTTAGAAAAATTTGCAATATAAACTGAGAATATAAAAATTTTCGAAATAAAATTTTTATGAACAAATTTTCAATATAAAATTAAAAAAAAACATTTTTACAGAAAAATTTTCGATATAAAAAATGTTTGATTTAAAATGTTTATAGAAAAATTGTCGATATAAAATTTTTATAGAAAAATTTTCGATATAAAATTTTTATAGAAAAATTTTCGATATAAAATTTTTATAGAAAAATTTTCGATATAAAATTTTTATAGAAAAATGTTCGATATAAAATTTTTATAGAAAAATTTTCGATATAAAATTTTTATAGAAAAATTTTCGATATAAAATTTTTATAGAAAAAATTTCGATATAAAATTTTTATAGAAAAATTTTCGATATAAAATTTTTATAGAAAAATTTTCGATATAAAATTTTTATAGAAAAATTTTCGATGTCAATTTTTACAGAAAAATTTTCGATATAAAATTTTTATAGAAAAATTTTCGATATAAAATTTTTATAGAAAAATTTTCGATATAAAATTTTTATAGAAAAATTTTCGATATAAAATTTTTATAGAAAAATTTTCGCTATAAAATTTTTTTAGAAAAATTTTCGATATAAAATTTTCAAAGAAAAATTTTCGATATAAAATTTTCAAAGAAAAAATTTCGATATAAAATTTTTATAGAAAAATTTTCGATATAAAATTTTTATAGAAAAATTTTCGATATAAAATTTTTATAGAAAAATTTTCGATATCAAATTTTTATAGAAAAATTTTCGATATCAAATTTTTAAAGAAAAATTTTCGATATAAAATTTTTATAGAAAAATTTTCGATATAAAATTTTTATAGAAAAATTTTCGATATAAAATTTTGATAGAAAAATTTTCGATATAAAATTTTTATAGAAAAATTTTCGATATAAAATTTTGATAGAAAAATTTTCGATATAAAATTTTTATACAAAAATTTTCAATATAAAATTTTTATAGAAAAATTTTCGATATAAAATTTTTATAGAAAAATTTTCGAGATAAAATTTTTATAGAAAAATTTTCGATATAAAATTTTTATAGAAAAATTTTCGATATAAAATTTTTAAAGAAAAATTTTCGATATAAAATTTTAATAGAAAAATTTTCGATATAAAATTTTTATAGAAAAATTTTCGATATAAAATTCTTAATAAATAAATGTAACAGATTTGGGATCAAATACTCTTCTTTTTGAAAAATTTTTATAGAAAAATTTTCGATATAAAATTTTTATAGAAATATTTTATGTGTAAAAATGTTATAACTATCGGGCTACTATATGTTAAAACAAGTAAGAAAGTGCTCTAGTCGGTCAAACCCGACCATACGATACCCTTCACCACTAAGGTCAAAGGTATTACCTTTTCTGTATAAAGAAAAATATTTGATAAATTTTGCCATCATACACAATTTTTCTCAAAACTAATATACTTTTTGTGCAAAAAATAAACTTAACTTTTGTCTCATTTAGTGCGTTTTTAAAAAAGAGTGAACCGATTTCAACGAAATTTGGTATATTGATTTAGGTTTACATTAGTATCTGTTTTAAATTTCATGAACAAATATTGGTATTTGTGGCCAATATATTAATTTCGGGATGTGGGACCTATGGGAGTTACCATGAATAATGGACCGATTTTGACGAATTTCAATAGCCATGGTCCCATTATCAAAAAAATCATTTGTGCCAAATTTCATCAAATTATCTTTAAAATTGCGACCTGTAGTTTGATTACAAGGTTTACATGGGGGTCCAGCCAGCCGGACGGACTGACATTGCTAAATCGACTCAGAAAGTGATTCTAAGCCTATTGGTGTACTAAAAGGTGGGTCTAAGACATGTATTTCTATGCGTTACATACATCAGCACAAACTTTTAATACCCTTTCCACCTATGGTGGTGAAGGGTATAGAAATTAAAGATTGTAAATTTGTGATCTGCACTTTGATTACAAGTTACCATGTAGAGTAGGGTGCCGGTCATTTTTCAAAGTTGAAATTTGTTCCACCTAAACCCCCCGATTGGTTCAAATTGCTAAAAAAAAATAGTTCCTTAAAAATTTGAGCCTAATCGGATGAAAGAAAAGAATGCCCATGACCCTAACCAACTATAAATATTATCTATATGGGGAATAATGGAAATATTCTTGTTTTTTGACAAAATTTTAACAAAAAAGAATTTAATTTCATGTTTCTATTTGTTTGTTTTTTGACATTGGAAAAAAAATTATAATTTGTAATATTTGCTTAACAAAATTTTTAATAAAGAAAAAAATGAAAAATGAAACAGATTTCTTAAAAAAACAAAAATATAGTTAATTGGCCCCCTAGTGGACAGCCAGTCATTAGTGCAGTTAGATCTCAGAGCAAAATTTCTAGGCATTACATAACCTATTAAACCCCTCCACTCTAGGTGCTGTAGGGTATACAAATTTCAAATGATATCTTAAAATCTATCAAGCAAGTCCAGTTTCTATGTATCTATATTCTATTGATTTATATTCCCCAATCATTTTGATTTAATGGCTTTGAAAAAAAATGTGTTAAATCAATCTTGACTTCTTGGAATAAGTCTTGATCTTTTTTGCCCTCATTTTTATTTATGTTTGTTATATTGAGGAAAATGTTGTTCTTTTTACCCATAAATGTTTATGTTCGAATAACATAAAAATATGTCAGACAGCATAAATGTAATTTGGGGCTTTTACTCTAGGGAATTTTAAGCTTAAAGCTAAAATACAATTCATTAGTTTACCCTTTTCTCTGGGTGATAAGGGTAGAACCACAAATAAAAGGACAATTGAAAATTTGATGATTAAATTATTTTTTGATTTTGTATTCAAAAATATGTATTATAACACAATTATAGGAAAGAGATTTAGCATAATATTTATATAACATCTAACCGAAATGTTTTTTTTTATACTAATTAACATTTTCTGAAATTAACAGTCATCATTTTAGACTTGGTTTACCATAATGATATCATTATTCTTACCTTTCCTATTAATAGGAAATTCAATTTTTACAATGTTTCCAACAAAATCTAATTTAAATAAACATAAATCATTTTTTAGGTATGACCAAGATCATTAATACCTGAACATTAATAATTTGGAAATATTCTAAGTATTTCGAATTCGAGTTAAACAATAAAACTTTAACAATTATCAAAAAGGTTTATAATATATTTAAACAAAAGCTACTTATTCCATTTAAATGATACAATAATCGATAAGGAAACATAGAATTTGTTTATCTTTTACGACCAAACAAACCGTAATATTTGTAATACTTTCCTCTGACACCTGTTAATTCGCATCTATATATGTACATTAGGATAGGTCAATTTATTTCGACGACCTAGCGGCTTTTACAATTTTAATCCATGACGATTTGTGAGAAGCTTTGTCAAGCAAACCATGGCACAATGGGATGGTTTAAAAATATAATGGAAATAAGTCCGTAAC
Source organism: Stomorhina lunata (assembly GCA_933228675.1). Lineage (NCBI taxonomy): Eukaryota > Metazoa > Arthropoda > Insecta > Diptera > Rhiniidae > Stomorhina > Stomorhina lunata. The sequence continues at coordinate 182,211,743 of OW121740.1, forward strand.
TTCAAAACCGTTTTATGTGAATATAGCAAAAGTGTTTGGGAGCTTAAATTTTGAACCTGAAAAGCCTATATATTACTGGGGCGGCACAATCGCTCCCCAAAGTAGGGCACTTCAGACTCATAAATCACTTAAAAAGATATATAATTGTCATTTCTTATCCAATTTGAAAAATCATACTATATAACAAATACATAGGTAAAGATCTAAAAAAAACATTGCTACATGCATATGTTACCTCTTACGATTTAAAAGATATTTGACTTCAAATAATACAATTTTAAATTTTTGTCCCATACTGCACCGATTTTTACTAATATCTGATTTACATACATATATACCCATACATATATACCCTTTACATACATAATATACCCTTCACCACCATAGGTGGAAAGGGTATTATAAGTTTGTGCTGATGTATGCAACGCATTGAAATATTTGTCTTAGACCCATCTTTTAGTATACCAATAGGCTTAGAATCACTTTCTGAGTCGATTTAGCGATATCCGTCCGTCCGTCTAGCGGACCCCCATGTAAACCTTGTAATCAAACTACAGGTCGCAATTCTAAAGATAATCTGATGAATTGATATATTGGCAAGAAAAATCAATATTTTTCATGAAATTTAAAACAAATACTGCTTATGTTAACTTAAATCACTGTACCAAATTTCGTTGAAATCGGTCCACATTTGACCATAGCTCCCATACAAATTCTTTTCTCAAAATGCACTAAATGAGACAAAATTCACTAAAACGCTCGTAAATCCAAAGATAAGTTTATTTTTTGCATACATAATTTTTGTAGTAACTGTAATCAATTTGCCAAATTTCATAATAATCGGTCCACATTTGACCCTAGCTTTCATATAAGTCCAAATGGCGGAAACAGCCTAAATGTATAAGTTTTGAGAATATGTTTGTATGATGACAAAATTTAGCAAATATTTGTCTTTATACAGGAAAAAGAACACCTTTGAGCTAAGCCCGACTATACGATACCCTTCACTATCGTATAGTCGGGCTTTACCGACTATACTACTTGTTTTGATTTAAAGTTTCCTAAAAAAAGAACAAAATTTTAAATATTTTACATTTAAAGCTTTACTACATATGTAAGAAGCTATATGTGCTTAAAGTTAATATTTAAAAAATATAGTATGATTTTTAAAATCGGTTGGGTTGGTTTATGAGTCTGAGATGCCTTAAATAGGGCCGATTGTGCCGGCCCAGTAAAATATAGGCTTTCCCGGTTCAAATCTTAAGCTCCCTAACACTTCTGCTATATCCACATAAATTTTTTTTAATTCGCCCAACGGCTTAGAAGTTACGGACTTATTTCCATTCTATTTTTAAACCATCCCACTGTGCATGGGTATTCAAAATCAGAACCGACCATCCCATTTTTAACGAAATCTTTTTTAACGAATTCTTTTATTGAAGCAAATTTTATTTATTTTCGTATTTTAAACAAAAATTATCATTTTTGAAAGTAATTGGTATATAAAATACGATTTTTACAACCGCTTGGTGGGTTTTTTTTGTTTTTTTGTTTTGTTCCATACAAATTGACCCACTCTCTTGTGCATATAAATAAGAGCGTCCCACCTTTGTCTGGAGAAAATGAATGTTTGGAATACAAAAAAAACGTACCTCCCATTTTGTTTTTCATTTCTGTTATTCTTGAATCCCAATGGAGCATAGCATATCATAATTTGTTCATTTGACCCCCAAAAATCAAATGGGTGCGTAAGGGTTAATTTGTATAAAAATGTAATTAAAGGCTCCCTTGGACGATTTTTTGAATTTTCATTAAAATATAACAATATTTAGCACCTTTTCAGAAAAAAAATCATACTTTAAAAAATTTACTTTTTTACAATGGTAATAAAAGGGTTAATAACATCAAATTTCAATAAAATTTCGAATATATATTTCTGTACGTTGAAGCAATATTTCAGCTCTTCTTATAAAAACTGCTAATATATAAACAATTCACGAAAATTTTTCATAACTTTGGCCCATTGCAACAAAAAAGAGTATTTGAATATCGTGAGGTCTTAAAAAAGTAAAAAGAGTTAAAATTTTTGTAATTTTTAAAAGTAATGAATTTTTTATTGCATATGCTTAGGAGAGTCTTCAAGGTCGCAAAATATGTTGGGAAACCCTTTTCCATTAGGAAAGTTTTCAAACGATTTTAGGGTCATATATCTCGTTAGAAAGCCCATTTATTTTTCAGTATCATGTTGTTAAACATATTTTTGGAAATTTATGCTAAGGGGATTTTTTTCAAACATTTGAAGCAACATGGCATATGTAAACTTTGGCTTCAAGTCGGCACGATATACGATCTGAATGAAACTTTGTATTTGAAGAAAAAAATTCTTTCTGCATAACAAAGTTTAATTTTCTTCCTACAAAGGTGGGACACTCTTATAGACATATAAAAACATTTTTAAAAAATTTTCCGTCATTTGTCATCTACAAAAGAATAAATAAACACAGATCCCAAAGTAAACACAAGTAGGTTAAATATGTTATTACATTCAATTCTAATTTAAATAGAAATTTTCCTTTTATGCCTCCACAAAACACAATTTTGGGATAATTATATTTTAGGAGGAAAAAAAAAGATTTGTTCATTTTGATTGATCTTTTACAGCTGCATTTTCAATTATTTCTAATTAGTTGCGACAAGCACGTGACATAAATTCCCTTTAACTCTATAACATAATCAGATCTATCACAAAAAGGCTTTGGCTCAGTTTAATTATACAATATATCTTGTTTAGTAAAAGTATACTTTATATCTATTTAACAGATAGAAATTGAAAATCAATATATTGAAAAGAAGCTTGTGTTGGGTTACATTTCGAAACAAAATTAAAAGGGAATTTATATAAGACAGAGACAACCAAAAAGGAAATAAACGGATTTAATAGAAATACAGTAAGAAACAGCTGAAAATACAATAAATAATTTACTATATTGTAAAGTAGTAGTATCTATAGTAGATATTATATATGTTGAAACATTAAACTGGTAAAGATTACAAAAAGATACTTACATATGTATTGCTATTTTATATGTATGAAAAAGTATAGTTTTAATCTGGTTCCAAAACCGTCACAGCTACACCATCCGATACACATGCACAAACATAAGTTAAATTGAAAGAAAATCTCTAAAGGATAAATGGTTTCTTTATTGATTCAAGAAAAAAGAATTTAAAAAAAAATAAATAAGGACCCTTAAAAGGGTATTGCTCAGTGAAATAAAACCAAAAAAATCAACTTTAAACAAACTTTTCCAAAATAAATAAAAGTTAAAGATTTCGATATGTTTTTTTAAGCTACTTCGCTCCCATTTTTGTCAAGAAAAAAAAATGTTATTTTTCTTCTAACTAAATCATTGGCATAAATTTGCATAAATTGTATGTAAATAAGACCCGAGAACAACCAAAGACACGTACTGACACTCTGTGACATACCACAGCCAGTCACATCAGAGACTGTGATGAAAAATGAAATATAAATATTTTCATAAATTCATAAACATTAACTCTTAAAAGAATCCAAGTACTCAGAATAAATGACAAAAGTTTTGGGGGAAAAGCAGAGACAAAATTATATAACCAAATATCGCCATATACTGAAAAGGATGAATATGAGGTGACATAAAATACATCAGAGTCTTTATCACTCCTTAACATATTCACTAAAACTCATTCGATGGAATGTTAAAAGCAAAATCTACTTAAAAGTTTAAGCACTCGACATTTTAGTTATTACAAAAGATTCAATTCTAACAAACAAAACAAATTTAATTTTGAAATCATTTTTAATAAAATTTGTATGAACATTTTTATGGAGCCTTTTAAAAGAATTTTTTAAAAAATAATAGCTTTTAGTGTTTGCAAATAAAATATATGCAAATACAAATTAACTTTAAAAATATCGTAGGCGTATGAGTATTTCAATGCCATTGCAAAAACTCCCAAAAAAATAACTCATACGTATCCATTCATGTACTAAAATATTTTTCTACTTTCATTAGTTTGTATTGGTGATTGTAATACACAGAAATTATGATTCAACACTCATCTAAAAGTTTTAACCGAACGATTCCGTATCTACCTAACACCAATTATAAAGCTTCAGATTAAGGTTTTCTTTTAAAAGAACAATTACCATCTAAAATCTCACCATTATTAGGATTACTTCCCATACAAAATTCGAAAATGAATTAATTTATGCAGCAACAAAAAACAAACAACATCATCAATATCTACACAAAATTCACTTAATACTGAAATTCCGAAATAATTTTTTGTTGATTCAGATACATTTTGCATGGGTCATTGATAATAGAAAAATTGTTATTGTTATTGCTAAGTGAGATTTAATAATTATTTTTTCCTACATGTTGGATCAATATATTTTAATGTTGTCATCTTTGCACAATGATAAGTTTTTGGAATTGATTAACAAAAAAGGCTATGCAGAACTTTTACGACCTTGGATATGGTTAATTGCTTTTAAGTAATCAGTTATGAAATATTAATTCGAATAGACATAGGAAGAAATAACTTTAATGCGAAAACTATATGACAGAAGTCATCGTTTCTTGCATTAAAACATTTTTAAAAATAACACTAATCAACAACCAAAATTACATTTTAGCAAACCTTTTTTATGTACAAAAACACACAAATCAAAAGTGTTTCTCTAAAATTTACGATTTTTGAAGTTATAAACCAAATATTGAGAACCACTTATTCATTTTTTTTTATTTTTTCGATTTTTAACCTTAGCGATCGTTAACTTTGCTAAAGAAATATTTAGCGATCGTTAGGTTTTTAAAGAAAAACTTAGCGATCGTTAACTTTTCTATAGAAAACTTGAACGATCGTTAACTTTTCTATAGAAAACATGAACGGTCGTTAACATTTCTATAGAAAACTTGAACGATCGTTAACTTTTCTATAGAAAACATGAACGATCGTTAACTTTTCTATAGAAAACATGAACGATCGTTAACTTTTCTATAGAAAACTTGAACGATCGTTAACTTTTCTATAAAAAACTTGACCGATCGTTAACTTTTCTAAAGAAAACTTGAACGATCGTTAACTTTTCTATAGAAAACTTGAACGATCGTTAATTTTTCTATAAAAAACTTGAACTATTGTTAACTTTTCTATAAAAAACTTGAACGATCGTTAACTTTTTTATACAAAACTTGAACGATCGTTAACTTTTCTATAGAAAACATGAACGATCGTTAATTTTTCTATAAAAACATTGAACTATCGTTAACTTTTCTATAAAAAATTTGAACGATCGTTAACTTTTCTATACAAAACTTGAACGATCGTTAACTTTTCTATAGAAAACATGAACGATCGTTAACTTTTCTATGGAAAACTTGAACGATCGTCAACTTTTCTATAGATAACTTGAACGATCGTTAACTTTTCTATAGAAAACTTGAACGATCGTTAACTTTTCTATAGAAAACTTGAACGATCGTTAACTTTTCTATAGAAAACTTGAACGATCGTTAACTTTTCTAAAGAAAACTTGAACGATCGTTAACTTTTCTATAGAAAACTTGAACGATCGTTAATTTTTCTATAAAAAACTTGAACTATCGTTAACTTTTCTATAAAAAACTTGAACGATCGTTAACTTTTCTATACAAAACTTGAACGATCGTTAACTTTTCTATAGAAAACATGAACGATCGTTAACTTTTCTATAGAAAACTTCAACGATCGTTAATTTTTCTATAAAAACATTGAACTATCGTTAACTTTTCTATAAAAAATTTGAACGATCGTTAACTTTTCTATACAAAACTTGAGCGATCGTTAACTTTTCTATAGAAAACATGAACGATCGTTAACTTTTCTATGGAAAACTTGAACGATCGTCAACTTTTCTATAGATAACTTGAACGATCGTTAACTTTTCTATAGAAAACTTGAACGATCGTTAACTTTTCTATAGAAAACTTGAACGATCGTTAACTTTTCTATAGAAAACTTGAACGATCGTTAACTTTTCTATAGAAAACTTGAACGATCGTTAACTTTTCTATAGAAAACTTGAACGATCGTTAACTTTTCTATAGAAAACTTGAACGATCGTTAACTTTTCTATAGAAAACTTGAACGATCGTTAATTTTTCTATAGAAAACTTGAACGATCGTTAACTTTTCTATAGAAAACTGGAACGATCGTTAACTTTTCTTTAGAAAACATGAACGATCGTTAACTTATCTAAAGAAAACTTAAGCGATCGTTAACTTTTCTATAGAAAACTTGAACGATCGTTAACTTTTCTATAGAAAACTTGAATGATCGTTAACTTTTCTATAGAAAACTTGAACGATCGTTAACTTTTCTATAGAAAACTGGAACGATCGTTAACATTTCTATAGAAAACTTGAACGATCGTTAACTTTTCTATAGAAAACATGAACGATCGTTAACTTATCTAAAGAAAACTTAAGCGATCGTTAACTTTTCTATAGAAAACTTGAACGATCGTTAATTTTTCTATAGAAAACTTGAACGATCGTTAACTTTTCTATAGAAAACTGGAACGATCGTTAACTTTTCTTTAGAAAACATGAACGATCGTTAACTTATCTAAAGAAAACTTAAGCGATCGTTAACTTTTCTATAGAAAACTTGAACGATCGTTAACTTTTCTATAGAAAACTTGAATGATCGTTAACTTTTCTATAGAAAACTTGAACGATCGTTAACTTTTTTATAGAAAACTTGAACGATCGTTAACTTTTCTATAGAAAACTGGAACGATCGTAAACCTTTCTATAAAAAACTTGAACGATTGTTAACTTTTCGCTAAGGTTAAAATTCAACAAATTCGATAAATTTTTTATAGAAAATTTTTCGACATTAACAACATTTTCTATAGAAATTTTTCGTTATTAACAAAATTTTCTTAAGAATATTTTTCGATATTAACAAAATTTTCTATAGATAATTTTTTGATATTGAGAAAAATTTGTACAGAAAATTTTTCGATATTCACAAAAATTTCTTAAGAAAATTTTTCGATGTTAACAAAATTTTTCGATATTAACAAAATTTTCTATAGATAATTTTTTGATATTAACAAAATTTTATATGGAAAATTGTTCGATATTAACAAAATTTTATATAGAAATTTTTTCGATATTAAAAAAATTTTCTATAGAAAATTTTTCGATATTAACAAAATTTTTTATAGAAAATTTGTCGATATTAACAAAATTTTCTATATAAAATTTGTCGATATTAACAAATTTTCTATAAAAAATTTTTCGATATTAAGAAATTTTCTATAGAAAATTTTTCGATATTAAGAAAATTTTTTAAAGAAAATTTTTCTACAAAATTTTTTCGATATTGCCAAAAATTGCTATAGAGCATTTTTTGCATTTTTCTAAAGAAAATTTTGTGATATTAACAAAATTTTCTATAGAAAATGTTTCGATATTAACAAAACTTTGTATAGGAAATTTTTTGATTTAAACAAAATTTTCCATATATAATTTTTTCGATTTTAACAAAAAAATTTTGTGTGCAATTATTCGATATTAAAAAAATTTTCTACAGAAATTTTTTCGCTTTTAACAAAATTTCCTATAGAAAATAATTTGAAAATTTTATATTGAAAAAAAATGGGTAGGGAATATGTTTGGGTATTAAAATAAAATTGTATATTCTATTTACAAATTTATGAACAGTAGGAAGATTAAAAATTAAAATTGGCCTAAGCCGTTCTTTTATTTCCAATTTTACAAAAATTTTAGTATATTTTAATGAAATTTAAAAACAATTTATAGAAAAGCAAAATCTCTATTGCTTTTAAATATATTCAATTAAAAAAAATTCTCTTCTAGATATAAAATTAAATTTAAATATTTGATTTTTAAAAGTATTACAAACAAAAAAGATTTTTAATAGAAATAATACACAAACATTATAACTAAAGATATTATGTCAATTTAAGGAAATGCAATTTAAAATGTTAGACCTTAAACAATAGGAGATAAGAAAAATCCTAAAGGGTTTTATTTTTACTAAATTAAAACATAACAATTTTAGCAATTTTAGTTTTATGACAAATAATTTACTTCGTACCAAATATCCTAATAATCATCCCTATTCATCCAAGATTTTGGAAATTTATTTAAGATACAAAAAGGATAGAATCTAAAATGTATATAAGATTAAATTCTTTAATACAATTTTCAAATAAAAATTTAAATGATTGATTCGGTATACGCATGCATTTTAAATTAGTATTTAGAACATTAAATTTTGGTTGTATTAAAGGATTCCATAAATAACTTTCTTTTTTCTCTATTCAAACTAATGGAGCTAAATATTTAATGAATAATTAAATTTTTGTAAAATGCTTCAAAAGTCTGAACAGTCAATTCAAATTTATTTACCTGGAAATGTAAGTATTTATGTATTAAAATCAGCCAAAGTCTTATTGTAGAAATTTTGTATGAATATTTTATATATAAGCTTGTCATAGCTATATTTTTCGTTTAACAATTAGAGGGTAATTAGGGGGATTTGGTCATGGCTATTGTATGTTACTTAAGTGTCCGAATAAAAGCATATTTTTGTTTTACTTAATAAAAAGCCAAAGATAATCATCTAATAAAAATAATAATGAACATTACATTATATTATATTAGAATAGCCCTTATAAACCATTAAATTTGTTAAAGAAATTTGTCTATTATAAAAAAAATTACAATCGACCGCACTTGGTTTGAAGTTAAAAATTTATGTTTTTATAACTTTTTATTATATTTCAAAAAAAAATCTATTTATGGAGAATATTTTCGCTAGCTAGAAAATGACAAAATACTTAAAGAACATTAGAAGTATAATAAAAAATGTCCATATTCATATTATTTTATGAATATGAATATTTAGATTGCCTATAAATATTTTTTACATTTTTTATTTATTTTAAATGAAATAACGAAAAAAAGAGGCGTATTTTTATCGCGCATTTCTTGATATATAAGAATTAGCATTAGGGTAGTGTAAGAATTTTACTTTGGTTCTTGAAATTAAATTTAAATTTGTATACCCACCATCAAACAGAAGGGGGGGTATATTGATATTGTCATTCCGTTGGTAATTTCCTTAATATTGGCTCAAAAACCAAACGATTGAGCGGTGTCTCTGTCTGTTATCGGCACGATAAAACCTTAACGAAAGGATATAGGTCACTGAATTTGGCATAAATATTCTTCATTACTTGGAGAATTTTGATATTGAAATTGGGCAAAATCGGTTCACATTTGACCATAAATATTCTTCATTTCTTGGAAAATTTAGGTATTGAAATCGGGCAAAATCGGTTCACATTTGACCATGGCTCCCGTATAACCTCGTCTAGGCCAATTGCTTATTTGCTAATAAATGATAAATTATAATAGCTACATTATATATATTGGTATATAAAAGTTTTACATAAGTACTAGGCAGCATATAAAATCAATCATCCAAATCGGTTCACATTTAACAACAGCTCCCATACAAAAAACTTACGGAAACAGACAAAATTTCACCTAAAATACACTTAAACGCCAATAAATGATAAACTGTAATAGTTTTGGCCACAAAATTTAGCACAAGGAAGTCTTAGGCCAACGCCAAAATTTGTGCAAAATTTTGTCACAATCGGTCACCATTTGACAATAGCTCCCATAAAAAAAACATACGGAAACACAAAAATACAAAAAGAAATGGGGTAGTATGTCCGTCAGTCCGTCTGTCCGTCAGATAAAAGCGCGATAGCGCCTTAACAAAAAGACCTAGGGGAACAAAATTTTACAAAAGTATTTTCCATATCTTAGAAAAGTGGTGTATTGAAAATGTTAGATCTCCCTTATAACCCCGATCCGAGAAACACATTAATCCTAATAAATTGAATACAATTGTAATAGCTATGACGACTAAATTTAGAATAGGGAAGTTTTATGTAACTATTGGTCAGTATATCGAATTTTACAGGAATCGGTCCATATTTGACTATAGCTTTCATATATATATATATATATATATATATAACATCCCCTTTTTATATCTAAGAGGGTAAAAACGGGTAAAAAGGGGAAAAAATCGAAAACACTATATCTCCTAAAGTAATAGGTATAGAAACAAAATTAATATTATGTTTTACACTGCTATGAAAATAAGCGTATAGGTGTTTGGTACTTTTTTGAAACTATGTCCGATAGGGGGTAAAAAAGGGTGAAAATAGTTTATTTGGTACCTTTTTAACCCACTCTTATATTTTAAACTAAAGAATATAAAAAGAAACTTGGTACTGCAATCAATAGATGTAAAGGAAACATGAAATACGTATTTGGTACTTTTTTGATTTTGGAGCCAAAATGGGTAAAAAAGGGATAAAATGATAACTTAACATCTCCAAAGTAATATGAATAGGAACATTATACATTATGTTAAATGCGTTTTAATAAAATGTACCGAATTCAATTGGCACCAAAAAAGTACCAAATATGCATATGGAACTTTTAGAAATTAGGGAATAAAAAGGGGAAAAAATTAGTATTATTTTAAACAAATGAATGTTTGTCTGTATGTATGTTCTTTATAGAATAGTAAATTGTGAATTTGATCATGTTGTGCTCTTTAGCGAAGATGTTGCGGATAAGCCGGCGAAGGTTTTTAAGCTGATAAGACTAATTTCGGACAGATGGCGCCACTGAAAATTACTAAATATTAATTAAACCGTAAACTGTACATTTGATCATGCTATGATCTTTAGCAAAGTTGTAGCGCATGAGCCGGCGAAGGCTTTTTAGTTGGTATGAATAATTTCCGACAGGTGGCGCTACTGAAACTTACTCAAAGTCAATTTAATCGTAATCTGTACATTTAATCATGCTACAATCTTTAGCAAAGTTGTTGCACATGAGCCGACGAAGGTATGAAGAAATTTCGACAGGTGGCGCCACTTAAATTTACTCAAAGTCAATTTAATCGTAAGCTGTACATTTAATCATGCTATAATCTTCAGCAAAGTTGTTACGGATAAGCCGAAGAAGGTTTATGAATTGGAATGAGCAAAGTCCGACATGTGGCGCCACAGAAAATTACTCAAAGTGATCATGTTATAATCATAAGCAAAGTTGTTACGAATAAGCAGACAAAGTTTTCTTTTTAGGTGGCGCCACTGCAAACTACTCAAAATGAATTAAATCGTAAACTGTGCATTTGATCAGACTATAATCTTTAGCAAAGTTGTTGCGCATGAGTCGACGGAGGTTTCTGTTGGTATGAATAATTTCCAAAATTATTCAAAATGAGTTAAATTGTAAACTATGCAAACTATGTGTTGGTCGGACAAAATAAATAAAATAATTCACAATTAACTGAATATTTGTACAATGTCTTTCCTCTAAATTTATTTTAGCACTTTATAATATAAAATATATAAAAACTTAAAAATTTGCCTCAAAATGCTTATCATAAAGTTCCGATCAAGGCTCGGTCAACCAGGTACTAATAATAAAAACATGTAAATTTTAGTACCTTTTTTGAAAAAAAAAATAATATTTTAAAAATTCTACTTTTGACCCTGGTAATAATAGGGTTAATGATATCCGATTTCAAACAAAGTTCACATATATATTTCTACCCATTGAAACAATAATAATTCTAGTTCTGTTTATAAAAACTGCTAATATATAACAATTCGCGTGTTTTTTTGTAACTTTGGTGAAAAATTGGGTTTTTCCCCAAATCCTTTGACTTTAAGTCGCAGGTACGGCTAAGCCGTTAGAGATATCGATTTAATACTTGTTTTGTGCTAATCTGCAGGGTGTTTTTACTAACACACTGGATTTTTTTTACTTTTTTCGAATTCGTTTAACAAACTATTGAAAACACCAAAAAAGGAGTTTTGAGAACAGTATGAAAAAAAAATATTTTTTTTCGTCCTATGCAAAAGAGACTTAACGTTAGCCCGTCTCAACGAAAATGGATAATTAAATATCTTGAGGTCTCAAAAAAGTAAAACCAGTCAAAATTTTTAAAATTTATTAAAAATAAAAAAAATTTGATTGCACATGTCCAGGAGCTTCTTCAAGGACGTAAAATATTTTGTAAAACCCTTAATAATTAGGAAACCTTTCAACCGATATTAATGTGTTATATCTCGTTGGAAAGCTTATTTTGTTATGCTGTTAAAAATGTATTTAAAACCCCTCAGTTTTCCCATATAACTGAGATGACCAAACTTTGGCGTCAAATCGTCACGCTTTCCCGATACCTGATCTTAAAAAAACTTTGTATTTGGATTATTGAGGTCATATGTAACAAATTTGGGGGGTACGTCTTTTGATACAATGACTTTCACTTTTTCTGGGACACTCTAGTATATAAGATACGGCACAGCAGAATATAACACTCTTACGTGTTGAACATTAAATTTAAATCACTTACCCAATTCTTAGAAATAATTGTTTTCAAGTTGAAATCTGTAAAAATAAAGGGAAAGGTTTTTTAATGCAGGGATTTTAATAAACTAGATAATATTATATTATGATCCCTTTCTACATTATAAATAACTAACGCTTTTATATGAGCAAAAATTTCTTATGAAATCTTTTTTTCCATTACATTTAAAATATAAAATTAAATAAAAAATACATCCGTAATTATTTTTTGCATATGAAAATATTTTACTTGGAAAAACTGAAAAACACATGCACGTGGTAACCAAAACAACCTTAAAGCAATTATTTTTGCAACTCAATAAACAAAATTAAGCAAACAGCTCATTTTTATAATATTAACCCATTGTATGCCGCTTTTAAATTTCAATATGACAAAATTAACAAATAACACTCTGATGCAGTGAAAATACACTCGGAACGAAACCAAGCTCAACCAGTAGAACTCGGTTAGAAGATCATTCTACCATTTTTAAAATTTTCGATATACCCTCAAAATCGAAAGTTATCGATAAAAAACGATTTTTTTGGACTTAGCGGAGAAAAGAAGGCTTAACTGAGTCATTTTTACATCGATATTAAATTTTAAAATGTGTTTCGACAGAAAACAAAATAGGCTTTCACTTTGTAAAGACCTTTTTTTAACATGACCAATTTATCACAAAAATATTTTCCGCTGAAGTTTAACTTTTATTTTTTTCGATTTTTTCAACTTCGGAAGCTTTTTTTTCGTAAAATTTATCAGAAGACCTAATATATTTTAACTTAAAAAAAATCATGGTCAAAAATCATTTTGTAAAACAAGAGTACTTTAATTAAAATCGGAAACATATTAACAGAGATATAACAATTTTAGTAAAAATGGTGAATTCCGTATTATTTGCATATTAGAAAATTTTCTATACAATACTACGTTAGAGTGTTTTTTCAACTTTTTTCGAAAGTAGAGAAATGGCGGTCGAATTATTATGGCATTCGGTGAGAAACTTCAAATAACAAAATTTAAGCCAAATCGGACTACGTTATCACGTGGCGCCCAGGCCATGAAGTTGAAAATTGCGTTTATAAGAAAAAATATGGCCAATTTTTTAGTTCTTGCAAAATTTAACTTTTTTAGTAAACATTTTAACAAAGTGTAAATATTAATTCATAATGTAGACTCAATTAGCTTTCTATCTACGTATGTAGCGTATAAATCGGCTAATGATTTTTTGAGTTATCGGAAATTTTCATAGAAATTTTGGGTCCTTGAAGACATCTATTTGATTTTATGATATTTGTTGATGGAAAGCAAATTGGATCTAAATTACAAATTAACGTTCAGATTTTGTCAAAAAAGTTAAGCTTATAGGTCAAAATTTGCAAAGACCGAAAAATTGCACATTTTTCTGGCCGGCACTCCTTGAAATTCGAAAAAAGTGACTTAAGAAGTTAACTAAAAATGCTTCTTTTATCTTTAACGGCTATATACACTGTCACTCGTTTCACGTTTGAGTGACCAGCAGTAATTTGCTAGCATTTTTATTGGGCTTTCCCCTGGTAGCGTTTTTCAATAGTTAAAATATCTTGGTGGAATCTTTCACCTTGCTCATCACTGAGTTTTCCAAGATTTTCTGGAAAAAAATCCAAATGGGCGTGCAGGAAATGAATTTTTATTGACATCCGGCACTCCATTTCAGCATAAGATTCAAGGAATTCATTTACCACCTGAATATAATAGAGGCATAAATAGAGCTTGGACATTATGTCGTACTTCTTTGTTTCTATCCTTTTTTAACTTCATTCATAAGTGCGTATAAATATAAGTACTTATACGTATATAGTACGTTAATTAAACTGGCCCTTTTACAAAAAAAAAACTTATATTTTTTTAATTCGCTGTTAATTTAAATTTAAATAATCTAAGTTCACAAAATATTTAATGCACTTTTCAAGTAAATATAAAAAAGTTTGGCATTCCTAACAAAATATTGCGGAAAACAGCGTCCCAATGTGAAAAAATCGAAAAAAAAAATAAAAATTTAAATTTGTTTGAAAATATTTTTGTGATAATTTGATGAAATAAAAAATCTTTTTTAACAAGAAGAAAGCCTGATGTCTTGTCTGTCTCAAACCGTGTTAAAATTTCAAATCGATAAACAAATGACTTAGCTAGGCCTATTTTTGTTCGAGAAGACCAAAAAAATCGTTTTTTATCGATAACTTTCGATTTTGAGGGTATATCGAAATTTCTAAAAATGACAAACTGATACACTCAATAAGGCCCATCGTTTGATATAGGTTTCCTTAAAAGTGTATTTCTTTTTCCTCAAAATGTATCAGTGTGTAATTAATTTCTTATCTTGTTTAAAAGTTTTTTGGGTGTACTCTGTATTTTTTTATTTACAAAGTTCCAAATTTAATTACAATACAATTCAAATATTTACTTATAGAAAACAAACAGACATTTTTGATCACGTGTGTATGCCTTAGCTTTCTTCCATTGGACATTCGTTTCCATTAGTTGTTTTCAAATTAGAGTAATAGCGGTATACATTCTTTTTTATGGGACTTAACAAATAGACCATACGGCAAATCAATGTATGAAAGTGCAACATCTTTATATTATAAAGAATTTGGTTAAGCAGGCTTCAATTTAAATATTTTGTATTTCGAAGAAATTTCTAACATATGCATTAAAAATGGGTTAACAATAACATCTAAAGGTATCTGTTGAATTTAAAATTATGCAAAGTAACAAGAAAGTTTTCTGCGAATAAATTAAATATTAAAACGGCGTTAAAAACTTAAAGACAAGAAATCACTTGGGAACATTTGTGACAAAGCTGACTTCCTTCCCATAGTATTATAAGGGCACTAAGGAAATGCAAGGCAATTGATATCAAAAACAAAAAAAAAAAAAAAGATGTAGCAAAAGTCACAGGGATAAATATCACTTCAGTTTTAAACGTAACATTAAAGATAAATTCTCAAGAAAATTGGATAAGCAAAAATATATGAGTGTGTGATAAAAACATATTTATTTATGACGCAGTTTCTTTTTTCCAAATAATATTTAACATTTTAATGAAAGAAAAATACAAGATATATGTATTTCTTACCAATATTTCAAAGGAATTTATGTATGACAATCAAACACTAAGAACGAACATTTTTAAGAAAACCTAAATATTTATATAGATTGATGTGAACTTCCCTACATTATATTTGGATTAACTTTTATTTATCTTTATGTTTGTGTGGGAAAAGATTAAAGCTTGTTTAAGCTTTTTAGAAAAGAAAATTTGTGTAAACTCTATTTATATCCTTTGAAGCAAAATGTTAAAAAATGTGGAAACTATTGATAGGTATTGAAAGAAAGAGGAAATAGTAGTTATACGAAACATAAAAATCGTTTCCTTCTTATTTTTCTTAACAAAAAACTCTTTCGTTACAAAAAATATGAAGTTAGCAATTGTATTTGGTTTGTTAAAAGAACAGATATGTATTTTATCTTATTAATTTCAAAATTGCTGAAAACAAGCACAAAACGAATTTCATCAATTTTAAAAGATTTTTTAATGTTTAGAGGAGTTTCCGAATATTGAAGTCATTTGCGGCAGTTATTTACCCTACATCACTGTAGATGAGTAAATTGGGTTTGTGCTGATGCTCGAGATCTATAAGTTATTGATATCTCAGAATTACTATATACCTGTATCTATTCAAGTATGTCCCTCAAAGTGTATGTTGCAATTTTAGAAATTCTATTATATATTCGCAGATTTCTTTTTCATAGAAAATTTTTGATACAACATTTTTTTATAGAAAATTTTGATATAAAATATTTTTATAGAAAATTTTGATATAACATATTTTTGTAGAAAATTTTCGAAATTTTTTAATATAAAATTTTTTTATAGAAAATTTCCGATATAAAATTTTTTTTATAGAAAATTTTTAATAGAAAATTTTCGATATAAAATTTTTTTATGAAAAATTTCCGAAACAAAATTTTGTTATAAAAAATTTCCGATACAAAATTTTTATTAATAAAATTTTGATATAAAATTTTTAAATAATACAATTTTGATGCAAAATTTTTTTTATAGAAAATTTTCGATATACAATTTTTTTATAGAAAACTTTTGATATACAATTTTTTTATAAAAAATTTTCGATATAAAATTTTTTTTAAAAAATTTTCGATATAAAATTGTTTTTAAAAAATTTTCGATATAAAATTTTTTATAATTTTTTTTATAGAAAATTTTTGATATACAATTTTTTAAAAGAAAATTTTCGATACACAATTTTTTTATATAAAATTTTCGATACAAAATTTTTTTATAGAAAATTTTCGATAAAAACCTTTTTTATAGAAAATTTTTGATATAAAATTTTTTTATAGACAATTTTCGATATAATTTTTTTTTATGAAAAATTTCCGAAACAAAATTTTGTTATAAAAAATTTCCGATAAAAAATTTTTATTAATAAAATTTTGATATAAAATTTTTAAATAATAAAATTTTGATGCAAAATTTTTTTTATAGAAAATTTTCGATATACAATTTTTTTATAGAAAACTTTTGATATACAATTTTTTTATAAAAAATTTTCGATATAAAATTTTCGATATAAAATTGTTTTTAAAAAATTTTCGATATAAAATTTTTTATAATTTTTTTTATAGAAAATTTTTGTTATACAATTTTTTAAAAGAAAATTTTCGATACACAATTTTTTTATATAAAATTTTCGATACAAAATTTTTTTATAGAAAATTTTCGATACAAAATTTTGTTATAGAAAATTTTCGATAAAAACCATTTTTATAGAAAATTTTTGATATAAAATTTTTTTATAGACAATTTTCGATATAATCTTTTTTTTTATAGAAAATTTTTGATACAAAATATTTTTTAAGAGAATTTTCGATACAAAAATTTTCGATAAAAAATATTTTTTAAGAAAATTTTCGATACACAATTTTCTTATATAAAATTTTCGATACAAAATTTTTTTATAGAAAATTTTCGATACAAAATTTTGTTATAGAAAATTTTCGATAAAAGCATTTTTTATAGAAAATTTTTGATATAAAACTTTTTTATAGACAATTTTCGATATATTTTTTTTTTTATAGAAATTTTTAATATAAATTTCTTTTATAGAAAATTTTTGATACAAATATTTTTTAAGAGAATTTTCGATACAAAAATTTTTGATAAAAATTTTTTTAAAGAAAATTTTCGATATAAAATTTGTTTATGGAAAGTTTTCGATACAAAATTTTAGGTATACAATTTTTTAATTGAAAGTTTTTGATAGAAAGTTTTCGATATAAATTTTTTTATAGAAAATTATTGATACAAAATTTTTGGCATAAAATTGAAAAATTTTCGATGTAATTTTTTTATAAAAATTTTTTTATAGAAAATTTTCGATATAAATTTTTTTTGTAGAAAATTTTCTATATACAATTTTTATTAAAGAAAATTTTTGATACAAATTTTTTTTAGGAAAATTTTCTATATAAAATTTTTTATAGAAAAGTTTTTATATAAAATTTTTTTAAAGAAAATTTTCAATATTAATATTTTTTATAGAAAATTTTAAAAATAAATATATAAAATAAAATAAGAAAATTTTCGATATAAAAATTTTTTAAGAAAATTTTCAATATAAAATTTTTTATAGAAAATTTTCGATATAAAATTTTTTTATAAAAAACTTTCGATAAAAATTATTTCTATAGAAAATTTTCGATATAAAAATATTTCTATAAAAAAATTTCGATATAAAGTATTTCAATCAATTTTTTATTTTATTTTCTATATAAAATTTTTGATACAAAATTTTCTATATAAAAGTTTGTATATAGAAAATTTTCTATGTAAAAATTTGTCTATTAAAAATTTTTTATGTATAAATTTGTCTGTAGAAAATTGTTTATATAAAAATTTGTCTATTAAAAATTTTCTATGTATAAATTTGTCTATAGAAAATTTTCTATATAAAAATTTGTCTTTACAAAAATTTTTTAATAGAAAATTGTGTATAAATGTTTTCCAAAAAAATTAATTTGTAGAAAATTTTCAGTACAAAAATTTTTCTATAGAAAATTTTTGATAGAAACATTTTTCTATAGAAAATATTTGATATCAACAGTTTTCTATACAAAATTTTCGAAATAAAGATTTTTCTATACAAAATCTTCGAAACAAAAATTTTTGTATAGAAATTTTTTTATATTTTTGAAAAATTTTTAAATTTTTTCCATAGAAAATTGTCATTTTAATACAAATTTTTAAAATGACAATTTTCTATGGAAAAAATTTAAAAATTTTTCAAAAATATAAAAAAATTTCTATACAACAATTTTTGTTTCAAGATTTTGTATAGAAAAATCTTTATTTCGAAAATTTTGTATAGAAAACTGTTGATATCAAATATTTTCCATAGAAAAATGTTTCTATCGAAAATTTTCTATAGAAAAATTTTTGTAAAAAGTTTCCTAGTTAAAAATTTGTTTTAAAAAAAAAATTTCTATATAAAAATCTGCTATAGAAAAATTTCGATATCAAAATGTGTCTATCGAAAATTGTTATTTAGAAATTTTTCTATAGAAAATTTTCAGTATAAAAGTTTTACAAAACTCCACTAGTTGTTTTCGAATAAGAGAAAAAGCGTTATTCACTCTTTTTTATGGGACTTTTCAAGTAGACCATAGTGCAAATCAATGCATGGAAGTGCAACATCTCTATATTATAGAGTGTTTGATTATAGACTTAAATAAATAAGCATGAGCTAATGATTTACATAAAAAACCAAATTTCAAAAACATATTGCTTAAGGTTTTTCTGCAATTATGGCTCGATATTATCAATTTCCTTAAGAACTGTAAGCTTTTTAATCATGTCTTCAAATTTACGACCTGTAATAAATATGTAAAAATACATATTTATGTTTCATTTTAAATTTACTTTCTAAACTATAATAAACTTTGAATTCAAATAGTATTTCCAATTTTTGCCAGTTAATCAATATGTTTCTTATTTATTGGGTTTATTAAACTTAAAAATCTTTAACTTCATTAAAAAAAAGTAAATTACACAAATTCTATCCACTGGCAAAGGAACATATTTCAATGTTTTTTGGTTTTACCAAAAATAGATCATAAACCATTTAACTAAATGATTTTGATGTTTAATAGACATCGATGTCGTTGGGCTTTTGTTAAGAGACTATAAATAATATTTTTAAAATTAAATATTAAATTATTCATTTTTGAACTCATCTTTCGCCACCAACGAAAAGGTACATGTTCTCTCTTGTCATAATAAATTTTCAGCCGCATAAATTTGTTGCCTTGTTTTGGCCGTCGAAAAGGCTTTAGCCAAGAAGTAAAACGCTTCAGACAGAACTGACGGACGGATGGTTGGTGGGTATTAATGGATTTCTGTTTTAGGATGTCGCAGCAGTGGCGGAACATTGTAAAAGGCGTCATGTACTCGTATAAATAATATTTTACGTATCAGCAGCTGAAACATGAATATTTTGATGTTTATTTGTTTTTTTTTTGGTTATTTGACGATACAAATAAAAAAACGAAATTCTTCAATGAAGCGTGAAAATGTTTCTGCTGTCATTTGTTTTTTTATTGTTTCAGTAATTTTGTTTTTTGTACTATTTAGCATGTTTTCATTTCATGTAGATGTCGACAACAAAATGTTTTTTTTTTTTCATTTTAAATAAATTTTTAAGCATTTTGTGGAGATTTTCTTAAAATATCAATAGAGGCCTGTTAATAGAATAGAATGATATAAATTGAAAAACTTAATAGAAGAAATGTTACTTTTTTGTTATGGAACTCTACAATCATATAGTACCTTGTCATACAAACAATTTTTATTTGGAAGTGAAAGAAGTCAGTTCATCATAATATTTATATTCTTTTCTTTTTCTATTTTTTTTTAATATTTCTTAAATAATTGTTTTATTTTTTTTTTTTGCTATAATTTGTAATAAATTTGTACATGAAAAGAATTACATTAATTAAAATGGAAAATGAGTCCCCTTTTCCAGCAAATCGAGTTATGAGACTTTTTTTATTTTTTAAGAAACAAAAAAAGGTAATAATATATCTTATTTTGCTTCTTTGAGGCTCTTTAAAATATCGGTAATATGAGCGTATACGTATACGAACTTTTTTCTTAAAATGACAATATACGAATAATGGAAATATGCGTAATAGTTTGTGGTTTTATGAAAATGATTTTTGCAAGTCTTTTTAGAAGTCAGCTGAAGAAATTCGATTGTGATCGACTTTTTAGGTTGGAGATAAAAAGGGGATATCAGTGGTTCCGTTTCAGAAAATACAAATAATTACTTAAAAAGGAAAAAAGTCGACGACATCAGCCGAGCGCGGGTTATCGTATTTTTTTTAATGTGTAGTTTTAATGTTTTAAAAAGAAAAAGTTTTCTACTCCATTTTTTTAAATATTTTTCTACTTATATATATTTTTTTATCAAACCTTTTTCTAATGAAAATTTTTTTATCAAAAATTTTATTATAAAAAAATGTTTTATAGAAAATTTTTTATCAAAAACGTTTCTTTACAAAATTTTTTTATTAAAAATGTTTCTTTACAAAATTTTTTTATTAAAAATTTTTCTATAGAAAATTTTTTATCATAAATTTATATAAAAATAGAAAAATTTTTCTAAAGAAAAAATTCTTCTATAGAAAATTTGTTTATCAAAAATTTTTCTATAGAAAATTTTTTTATCAAAAATTTTTCTATAGAAAATTTTTTTATCAAAAATTTTTCTATAGAAAATTTTTTTAGCAAAAATTTTTCGATAGAAAATTTTTTTATCAAAAATTTTTCTATAGAAAATTTTTTATCAAAAATTTTTCTATAGAAAATTCTTTTATTAAAAATTTTTCTATAGAAAATTTTTTTATCAAAAATTTTTCTATAGAAAATTTTTTTATCAAAAATTTTTCTATAGAAAATTTTTTTATCAAAAATTTTTCTATAGAAAATTTTTTCATTAAAAATTTTTCTATAGAAAATTTTTTTTATCAAAAAATTTAGAGAAATCAAAAATTTCTCTAAACAAAATTTTTTTATCAAAAGTTTTTCTATAAAAAATTTTTTTATCAAAAATTTTTCTATAGAAAATTTTTTTATCAAAAATTTTTCTACAAAAATTTTTTTTTAACAAAAATTTTTCTATAGAAAATTTTTTTATCAAAAATTTCTCTATAGAAAACTTTTTTTATCAAAAATTTCTTTATAGAAAATTTTTTTATCAAAAATTTTTCTATAGAAAGTTTTTTTTATCAAAAATTTTTCTATAGAAATTTTTTTTATCTAAATTTTCTATAGAAAATTTTTTTATCAAAAATTTTTCTGTAGAAATTTTTTTTATCAAAAATTTTCTATAGAAAATTTTTTATTAAAAATTTTTCTATAGAAAATATTTTTATCAAAAATTTTTCTATAGAAAATTTTTTTATCAAAAATTTTTCTATAGAAAATTCTTTTATTAAAAATTTTTCTATAGAAAATTCTTTTATTAAAAATTTTTCTATAGAAAATTTTTTTATCAAAAATTTTTCTATAGAAAATTTTTTTATCAAAAATTTTTCTATAGAAAATTTTTCTATAGAAAATTTTTCTATAGAAAATTTTTTCATTAAAAATTTTTCTATAGAAAATTTTTTTTATCAAAAAATTTAGAGAAATCAAAAATTTCTCTAAAGAAAATTCTTTTATCAAAAGTTTTTCTATAGAAAATTTTTTTATCAAAAATTGTTCTATAGAAAATTTTTGTATCAAAAATTTTTCTATAGAAAATTTTTTTATCAAAAATTTTTCTACAAAAATTTTTTTTTAACAAAAATTTTTCTATACATAATTTTTTTATCAAAAATTTTTCTATAGAAAGTTTTTTTATCAAAAATTTTTCTATAGAAAGTTTTTTTATCAAAAATTTTTTATAGAAATTTTTTTGAAAAATTAGGTTTAATCAGGCTTGAGTTCATATAACTTTCAAATTATTAATTTTGAAAATTTGAAAAGTAATTGTGGAGAAAAACTGAAAAAAATTATTTTTGAACGCGGCTCAGTGGATTGCAATTTCTGTCCCGCCACAGGACGTCATCAGCACTTAGCGCCCTCGACCACAGTCGAGTTGTCAAATTGCAGAGATAATCATCAATTTAACTCATTGAGTATGATCGAACATCACTACGTTTAATTGATTGTGTATTCTCCTATTACTTTTTTTTATCAAAATTTTCTATATAAAATTTTTTTATCAAAAATTTTTCTGTAGAAATTTTTTTTATCAAAAATTTTTCTATAGAAAATTTTTTATCAAAAATTTTTCTATAGAAAATTTGTTTATTAAAAATTTTTCTATAGATATTATTTTTATCAAAAAATTTTCTATAGAAAATTTGTTTATAGAAAATTTTTTTATCAAAAATTTTTCAAATTTTATGATCGAAAAATTTTCTAAAAAATATAATTTTTATCAAAAAATTTTACAAAAAAAATATTTTTATTAAAAACTACCTGTACCCTGTGGGCGTTGCTGCACCAACAACTAAAATAAATTTGAAAGAAAAACATTTACATTTACATTTTACTATTCAATTTATTTTGAAAAAAATTCAGTGCCGCCATCTATCGGAAATTAATCATACAAACGTTTCTAAGTCCGCCGACTCATGCGTGACAACTTTGATAAAAATCAAAGCATGTTCAAATTCACAGTTTTCGATTTATTTCATTTTGAGTAATTGTTAGTGGCACCACCTGTCTGAAATTAGCCAGACGGACGGATGGACGGACATCGCTTAATCGACTCAGAAAGTAATTCTAATCCTATTGGTATACTAAAAGGTAGGTCTAAGACAAATATTTCTATGCGTTACATACATCAGCACAAACTTATAATACCCTTTCCACCTATGGTGGTGAAGGGTATAATAAATGCATTTTATTACTAAAACTTTGCACAGAAATATAAACCAATAACCGAAATTTGATAACAATCGTTTCACAATTGATCCTAGCTCCCATATCAGGGGGGTTACTGCGTATCTCGATTCGAAAATAAAACTGTTCGAATTTG
The DNA here is from genome assembly GCA_933228675.1 of Stomorhina lunata. Taxonomy (NCBI): domain Eukaryota; kingdom Metazoa; phylum Arthropoda; class Insecta; order Diptera; family Rhiniidae; genus Stomorhina; species Stomorhina lunata. The sequence continues at coordinate 182,235,410 of OW121740.1, forward strand.
TATGGTTTAAGCACTGTGTTTCGAAAATAATTTCTTTCGAATCGAAATAAGCAGTAACCCCCCAGGCCCATAGCCGGAAATGACATTAATCTACTTAAATCTCGAAATTTTGAAAAAAAATGCACATAGTATATTTATGTCTCTAAAGCTTAAGGAAAACTTTTAAATTGTTGATATTTGACCTTAGTAGTGAAGGGTATTACAAAGTCAAGCTTGACCGACTATGGCTTTTTATACCCTTCACCACCATAGGTGGAAAGGGTATTATAAGTTTGTGCTGATGTATGTAACGCATAGAAATATTTGTCTTAGACCCAATATACCAATAGGCATAGAATCACTTTCTGAGTCGATTTAGCGATGTCCGTCCGTCCGTCCGTCTGGCTGGACCCCCATGTAAACCTTGTAATCAAACTACAGGTCGCAATTCTAAAGATAATTAGATGAAATTTGGCACAGATCATTTTTTTGATAATGGGACCATGGCTATCGAAATTGGTCAAAATCGGTCCATTATTTATGGTACCTCCCATAGTTCCCACTTCCCGGAATTGACATATTGGCCACAAATATCATTATTTTTTCATGAAATTTAAAACAAATACTGCTTATGTAAACATAAATCACTGTACCAGATTTCGTTGAAATCGGTGCATATTTGACCATGGCTCCCATACAAACTTTTCTTTAAAAACGCACTAAATGAGACAAAAAAATCACTAAAACGCTTGTAAATCTAAAGATAATGAAAATTTTGAGTTTATTTTTTGCATACATAATTTTTGTAACAACTGTAATCAATTTGCCAAATTTCGAGATAATCGGTCCACATTTGACCTTAGCTCTCATATAAGTCTAAATGACGGAAACAGGTTAAATATATAAGTTTTGAGAAAATGTTTGTATGATGCCAAAATTTAGCAAATATTTGTCTTTATACAGGAAAAATAACACCTTTGACCTTAGTGGTGAAGGGTATCGTATGGTCGGGCTTGACCGACTATAGCGCTTTCTTACTTGTTCTACTTGTTTTTATTGATATTTTGTTAAAACTTCTACTTGATGATGGTTACATAATGGCTTGTTTATTACTCATCTTTAATAACTGTAAAGTTTAAAAGAATACCCGACTTTTCAAAAAAAAAAACAATCATATTTCACTATATTAAAAAACTTATTTGATTGCCAAATATGTTTGAGTGTTATTTTTCTAATTTTTTTGTTATTCTTCATGTCATGTGTGGCCTTGTATTTTTCAATAAAAAAATTAAACCCGAAATTCAAAACACGTAAATAACTTTTTTGGGAACTTGTTTTTGGGTCTATGCGTCTCATTAAACACAACCAAAAAAGGATATATTCTTAATAAAATTATTTAAGTAAATACAATATTTCAAATGTACAAAATTTACATGAAAATACTTGTGTGAAAATATTTGATGCATTTTAAGTTTAAATTTAATAACAATCAAAAGTAATAAAAGCCAATGATTTTATATACAAATTTGTTCATGTTATCAGACCTTTCTTTAAATTACACTCATTGTTCTTAAACGCATGACATAATATTATTATGATTGTAATTTTGGTCTATGAATTCTTAATAGCAAAAAGTCTGTGCAAATCAGTTTTATCGTGACAACTTGTGTTATCGGCTGTCAATTAGGGATTTAATTATGGACTTTTATAATGACAAATTATATTGTGTCTGTATATAAAAGAAAACAGAAATTTTCAAAGACTGATACTTTTGTATCATTAAAATAGTATGAATTTAAATTCCTAGGAAAATTCCTAATTAATAAAAAAAATTCTTGTTAAATTAACTTAATATTTTTTTTGTATTAAATACATTATAAAAAAATGTTTGCCACATTAAGCCATCTTTTTTGCTGTTTCCTTTTCCAACAAAATGCAATTTATTTTCTGGGATTTCATCTGGATATTATTTTTTAACCAGAAAATTCATGTTCAAAATTGCCAATTATAATAAATGAATTATATACATTAACATTGAGATTAAGTTTGATTGAAATATTAATTTGAAACACACAACACAACTAAAAAAATAAAAATTCATACATTTCATGACATATTGGCAAATAATTGAAATATTCCAAAAAAAAAATAATAATTCTTTTGAATTTATTTGGGAATTAATTATTCGAACTTTAGAATTGATTGAAAAATTAGGTTTAATTAGGCTTGAGTTCAGTTAACTTTCAAATTATTAATTTTGAAAAGTAATTGTGGAGAAAAACTAAAAAAAAATATTTTTGAACGCGGCTCAGTGGATTGCAATTTCTGTCCCGCCACAGGACGTCATCAGCACTTAGCGCCCTCGACCACAGTCGAGTTGTCAAATTGCAGAGATAATCATCAATTTAACTCATTGAGTTTGATCGAACATCACTACGTTTAATTGATTGTGTATTCTCCTATTACTTGTTTTGCTCGATCTTTTCACTTGCCGTTGGCATAAAGCCTTTGACGAAGCAGGTTGTTTAAGCTCAGATTTTTTAAAAGCAACAACAAAATCAAAATTACAATAAAAATTAGGAGCTGGTAATGTGATATGAGATGGGTGTACCACATTAGCTGCACATTTCCGTGTTAAATAGAATTGGAAATATTTTCTTAAATATCACCGAAGTTGTGTGATACAAATTTGTCAAACGAAAAACAAATAGGTATACCACATTACCCGCATCTCTACAAATATACACAAAAAAGGTATGTATTTCTTATTATACCCTTCACCAATATACGTGGAAAGGGTATTAAAGAGTGTTCTAAAAAAAATATGCATTTACTATTTTAGACAAAATTTATCCATAGTGCAAGAAATAATTTATTTTTTGATCAAGTTAGTTTCTATAGATATGTCAGATACTATTATTCTAGAAATTATTAATTTTCAATAGTTATTTCAATCAAAATGGACTGCGAAAAAAAGTTCGTGAAAATATAATTAAAACTTTTCAAAAAAAATCCGTCATGGACTTTTAAAAAAATAGCTAAAGTTGACCCTCGAACGGTTTCTAATGCCATCAGACGGTATAAGGAAAACCTGAGCATTGAAAGAAAACCTGGATCAGGGAGGAAAAAAGGTCCTACAGATATTGGTAAGGCAAAATAAGTCGAGCGACTCTTTCGAAGAGCGCCTAACACTTCTTTAAGAAAAGCAGCTCGTACGGTGAAATGTTCTACGAATTTTGCACATAGAGTCAAAGCTTATGCTGGACTGAAGACATACAAAGTCCAAAAGGTTCCAGATCGCAATGCTATAAAGAACTTAGAAGCAAAAAAACGAGCGAAAAAATTGAAGTCTGATTTTATAAAAAAATACACCTGTTGTGTGATGGATGATGAAACATACGTACTGGCAGACTTTTCTCAACTTTCTGGTCAAGATTTTTATGTTGCTGATAAACGGGGCAATGTTCGGCAAGAGTTTCTCACAAAAAAACAAACAAAATTTCCTAAGAAGTTTCTCGTGTGGCAAGCTATTTGCAGTTGTGGCAAAAGAAGTAAAGTATTTGTGGCATCTGGCACAATAAACACAGAAATTTATATAAAGGAGTGCCTACAAAAACGGTTGTTACCCTTTTTAAGAGAGCACAGAGTGACTACATTTTTTTGGCCCGATTTGGCATCATGCCATTATGGAAAAAAGGCACTTGAGTGGTACTCAAAGAATAATGTCATTTTTGTACCAAGAGAGGCAAGTCCACCTAACTGTCCAGAACTTCGGCCTGTGGAAAGGTATTGGGCTCTGGTAAAAAAGGAATTGAAGAACACAGGAAAGATTTCCAAGAACATGTCCGATTTTAAGCGCAGGTGGAACACATGCTCCAAAAAGGTATCAGAAGCAACTGTAAAATCTTTAATGGGAGGGTTTCCGAAAAAAGTCGATAATTTTGCAAAACCCGAGTACTAAGTAAACATTTTAATGCTAAATGATTTTGTATAATATGTCATTATATTTGCGTATTTATATTAAAAGGTTTGATTTTTATTTAAGAAAATCCAACTACAAATTTTATTTAGAGCACTCTTTATAAGTTTGTGCTGATGTATGTAACGCATAGAAATATTTGTCTTTTAGTATACCAATAGGCTTAGAATCACTTTCTGAGTCGATTTAGCGATGTCCGTCCGTCCGTCCGTCTGGCTGGACCCCCATGTAAACCTTGTAATCAAACTACAGATCGCAATTCTAAAGATAATTTGATGAAATAACACACAGATCATTTGTTTGATAATGGGACCATGGCTATTGAAATTCATCAAAATCGGTAAATTATGTACCTCCCATAGGTCCCACATCTCGGAATTGATATATTGACCACAAAAATCAATATTTTTCATGGAATTTAAAGCAAATACTGCTTATGTAAACTTAAATCACTGTACCAAATTTCGTTGAAATCGGTCCACATTTGACTAGAGCTCCCATACAAACTCTTTTCTCAAAACGCACTAAATGAGACAAAATTCACCAAAACGCTCGTAAATCCGAAGATAATAAGAATTTTAAGTTTATTTTTTGCATACATAATTTTTGTTGTACTATAATCAATTTGCCAAATTTCTAGGTAATCGGTCCACATTTGACCCAAGCTCTTATATAAGTCCAATTGGCGGAAATTGCTTAAGTTTTGAGAATATATTTGTATGATAACAAAAATTAGCAAATATTTGTCTTTATACAGGAAAAATAACACCTTTGACCTTAGTGGTGAAGGGTATCGTATGGTCGGTCTCGACCGACTATAGCACTTTCTTACTTGTTTTTTTTTAATATATTTGTGTTTTAGAAGCCATTTCTTAAGTTAAGCAAACTTTTGACATTTGACAACTGAGACAACAATTTGTTCTCAATGACACTGGGATCCTCAGGAGAGAAATTATGTAAGACCGAAAGATAGGTGTAGGTCGTCAAATCCCGCATTAACCGCTTTAAAAGAAGGAGGGCTTAATTTGGTGTTCTGAATGGCTAAATATGCATCTAAGGGAGTAGGACTATTCCTACACTGAAGTATACCTACATACCGAACAAATAAAAACACATTTATTATTGCAATATTTAGTTTATTAACTCTTTATTTATTATGTGTAATTAACAGTTAATTAATGCAATTGAAGCAGAAGGAAACTACCCATTATTCATTCAATAACAAAAAATATAAATTTTTATTAAAGTCAAAAGTTAAAAAATAAAACATTGAAAAATATGTACTTGTGATACTTGATGTAATTTTTTTTAACTACAATTTTACGCCATTGCCAATTCCAGTGATTAACAAATTCAGCATCGAAATAATTGGTGGAAATAATCTTCATACGAGTATGTATAAAAATGGTTACATGTTTTTTGTGAACATATGTAACAACAGCTTAAGTCAAATTAACAAGAAATGTTAATATTAATTTTGTAAGTTACTTATGTTTTTATAAATTTAAAATAAAATGAAATGAAGATTGTCATCAAGAGTTCCGGTTTGTGTAACAAATATGTGTTTTTCTCGAAAGCCCTATTTTTGACTTAGCTTTTATTGCTTGTGTGCACAAATATTTATACAGCTTAAGCATGCAAAAGTTAAACATTGTGCAAAAAATTTATAAATTTGTGACCCTGATGATAATACAACAATGAATTGAACTGTGATAAATCTTTGTTAAATCTAACAAGTAAAGTTTAAGCGAAAAAGTTAATATTTTCCACACCAATTTAACAAATTTCAAATTGGAATTTCATACAACAAAAGGAAATTATTACGTAACGAATGCACTTAACAAAACAAAACTAAAAATCTTAGACGAGCAAAATGAACATCGCTTAACTGACTCATCTATGTCTAATGATTTTGAATAGAAAAATACTGTAAAAAATACTAAAGAATTCGAAGAAATTTTTTGTTTAACTTTTATTCTCTACTTATAACATTTAGCTGTAAGTGAACTATAAACCGCTTAAATCTCTGGGTTTTAGGTCTAGCAAAATACAAAAATACTTGGCTATTTTACAATATTTGTAATATTATACTATTGTAGAATATAAATGTTTTTGGTTTAGTTGTTGTCAAGTTGGTAAATTTAGATTATTTAATTTATTACAGACTCTATTCCAAAATGTCTAATAGTTAACAAGCAAATTCCTTTGAGTGTAAAAGTATTTTTAAGTAGAAATATTATGGTGGATATAATAAATTATACGAGTACATTATGCAAATAATTTACACTTTTGCAATCCAACCAAAGGTCAATTTTGTAAAATCGATAAACAAAAAAAATACGAAATGTTTGTTTACTGATAATTTATATCAGTTTGAGTTTTTATTACATTTACATTTAACTTTCTTTCATCATAAAAGTCACAATGACAATATATCGTTATAACTGTAATAGGGCCACGTTATAGTAAAGCTTATTTTGCAAAAGTTCAAAATTTTCACTTTCACCTACCAAATCGATTACAGTTTAAACAATAGGGTTTCAAGTTAGAAACACAGATTTTCCAAATCGACTAAAATATGTTAATTAACTAAAATTTTTTCTTAAACAAATTGCGAAAGTAGTAAATTTCAAATAATACAATAAGAATAATACACTATGAAAATCCATTGATTAGCTGTGATTGTATTAAGAATAACGTTGGAATAACCATTTTTTATACCAATCGTCTTATTTAAAAAAATATATATCAAATAAAGGCCATAATTTTCAAGATAACTATCAGGAGCCGACTACTCTTTATAATTTTCGTAACACAACACGATGGTTAAATACAATCGGAAAAATTAGCCAGAAAAAACAAACAAAATCAAATTCATGAGAGTTTAAAACCAAGCAGGATTATAAATTTCCTAAGAAATTTTTTCAAAATTTCTGTAAAAATAAGAAATTGTTGAAAAATTTCTTATAAAAATAAGTAATATTTAAAAAATTTCCTAAAGAAAATAAGAAATTTTTTAAAAATTTCCTAAAAAAAATAAGAAATTTTTTAAAAATTTCCTGTAAAAATAATAATTTTTTGAAAAATTTCCCATAAAAATAAGAAATTTTTGAAAAATTTTCCTATGAAAATATGAAATTTTTAAAAATTTTCCTATAAAAATAAGAATTTTTGAACAATTTCCTATTAATATAAAATTTTTTTTTTTAATTTCCTATAAAAATAAGAAATCTTTTAAAAATTTCCTATAAAAATAAGAAATGTTTCAAAAATTTCCTATAAAAATAAGAAATTTTTCAAAAATTTCCTATACAAATAAGAAATTTTTCAAAAATTTCCTCTAAAAATAAGAAATTTTTGAAAAATTTTCTATAACAATAAGTAATTTTTTAAAAATTTCCTATAAAAATAAGAAATTTTAGAAAAATTTCCTTAAAAAATAAAAAATTTTTGAAAACTTTTTGAAAAATTTCTTAATAGAATAAGATATTATTCAAAAATTTCTTAAAAAAATAAGAAATTTTTGAAAAATTTCCTAAAAAAAACAAATTTTTGAAAAATTTCCTATAAAAATAAGAAATTTTTGAAAAATTTCCTATAAAAATAAGTATTATTTAAAAAATTTCCTAAAAAAAAGAAATTTTTTAAAAATTTCCTAAAAAAAATAAGAAATTTTTTAAAAATTTCTTGTAAAAATAATAATTTTTTGAAAAATTTCCCATAAAAATAAGACATTTTTGAAAAATTTCCTATAAAAATAAGAAACTTTTGAAAAATTTCCTATAAAAATTAGAAATTTTTGAAAAAAATTTCCTATGAAAATATGAAATTTTTTAAAATTTTCCTATAAAAATAAGAATTTTTGAACAATTTCCTATTAATATAAAATTTTTTTTTAAAATTTCCTATAAAAATAAGAAATTTTTCAAAAATTTCCTATAAAAATAAGAAATTTTTGAAAAATTTCCTATAAAAATAAGTATTATTTAAAAAATTCCTAAAAAAAAGAAATTTTTTAAAAATTTCCTAAAAAAAAATAAGAAATTTTTTAAAAAATTCTTGTAAAAATAATAATTTTTTTAAAAATTTCCCATAAAAATAAGACATTTTTGAAAAATTTTCTATAAAAATTAGAAATTTTTTAAAAATTTCCTATAAAAATAAGAAACTTTTGAAAAATTTCCTATAAAAATTAGAAATTTTTGAAAAAATGTTCCTATGAAAATATGAAATTTTTTAAAATTTTCCTTTAAAAATAAGAATTTTTGAACAATTTCTTATTAATATAAAAATTTTTTTTAAAATTTCCTATAAAAATAAGAAATCTTTTAAAAATTTCCTATAAAAATAAGAAATTTTTCAAAAATTTCCTATAAAAATAAGAAATTTTTTCAAAAATTTCTTCTAAAAATAAGAAATTTTTGAAAAATTTTCTATAAAAATAAGTATTTTTTTAAAAATGTCCTATATAAATAAGAAATTTTTGAAAAATTTCCTTAAAAAATAAGAAATTTTTGAAAAATTTCTTGATAAAATAAGAAATTATTCAAAAATTTCTTAAAAAAATAAGACATTTTTGAAAAATTTCCTATAAAAATAAGAAATTTTTTCAAAAATTTCTTCTAAAAATAAGAAATTTTTGAAAAATTTTCTATAAAAATAAGTATTTTTTTAAAAATGTCCTATATAAATAAGAAATTTTAGAAAAATTTCCTTAAAAAATAAGAAATTTTTGAAAAATTTCTTGATATAATAAGAAATTATTCAAAAATTTCTTAAAAAAATAAGAAATTTTTGAAAAATTTCCTATAAAAATAAGAAATTTTTAAAAAATTTCCTATAAAAATAAGAAATTAAAAAAAAACTCCTATAAAAATTTCTTATTTTTGAATAAGAAATTTTTAAATAATTTCCTATAAAAAAAAGAAATTTTTAAAAAATTTCTTATAAAAACTTTTGCAAAATTTTCAACAAAAAAAAATTAAATTTTTGAAAAAATTTCTATAAAAATAAGAAATTTTCGAAAAATTTCCTATTAAAACTCTTGTTTTCAAAAATTTCAAAAATTTCCTTAAAAAAAAAGAAATTTTTAAAAAATTTCCTATAAAAATGAGAAATTTTTGAAAAAATTCCTATAAAAATGAGAAATTTTTGAAAAAATTCCTATAAAAATAAGAAATTTTTAAAAAATTTCCTATAAAAATAAGAAATTTTCGAAAAATTTCCTATTAAAACTCTTGTTTTCAAAAATTTCAAAAATTTCCTTTAAAAAAAAGAAATTTTTAAAAAATTTCCTATAAAAATAAGAAACTTTTGAAAATTTTCCTATAAAAATAAGAAATTTTTGAAAAATTTCCTATAAAAATAAGAAATTTTTAAAAATTTCGTATAAAAATAAGAAATTTTTGAAAAATTTCTTAAAAAAATAAGAAATTTTTGAAAAATTTCCTGAAAAAATAAGAAATTTTTGAAAAATTTCCTGAAAAAATAAGAAATTTTTGAAAAATTTCCTATAAAAATAAGAAATTTTTAAAAAATTTCCTATAAAAATAAGAAATTTTTGAAAAATTACCTATAGAAATAAGAAATTTTTGAAAAATTTCCTATAGAAATAAGAAATTTTTGAAAAATTTCCTATAAAAATAAGAAACTTTTGAAAATTTTCCTATAAAAATATGAAATTTTTGAAAAATTTCCTATAAAAATAAGAAATTTTTGAAAAATTTCCTATAAAAATAAGAAATTTTTGAAAAATTTCCTATAAAAATAAGAAATTTTTGAAAAATTTCCTATAAAAATAAGAAATTTTTGAAAAATTTCCTATAAAAATAAGAAATTTTTGAAAAAATTCCTATAGAAATAAGAAATTTTTGAAAACATTCCGATAGAAATAAGAATTATTTGAAAAATTTCCTATAAAAATAAAAAAACTTTCCTAAATGGTTATTAAGTGAAAAAAGGGTTTAAACTTGGTATCACTAAGTTTGACTTATAAACCTATATTTGTAGGAATGTAAATGGCTCTTGCATGATCTAATACTTCTTAATTATTTTTTCATTGTCAAATAGAGCAGAGAAGAACTTATTTTTTTCATTATGGAATGGAAAAGTTATAAACATTTTATAACTTTTTCATTTCATAAAGTTTTTAGAAATTAAAAAAAAAAACTAAAAATATGAAAATTTCTGGTTCATTTTAATCAATTAGCGCTTTTGTGTCTTTTAAGCTCTTGTGAAATTATTAATACTCATCGTAAAATATTTTAATATTATTTTGCCAATAAAAATATAATATTAATAACAAGCTTTAAGGTTAAAGGCAATTGTATCTTTTAAGGGTTTTTTGCATTTTTTTTCAACTTCAGGCGTTAAAACATGAAATAATAAAAAGAAAAAAACGACACTCATGAGAGTCTTAAGATTTTTGCAAATTTGTTCGTTTATTTGTTTGAAAACATTTAAATACTTCAGTCATTTTGGGGAAAATATACAAATTTAATTATAACAAATCTTTTGCATAAAGATATGAGAGTAGACGTCGCGACGTCAATACGTATTTCAGTGTTTTTTTATTTATAATTTAAAAGTAATTTTTTTTAATTTTAAATTTATTTTCACGTACTTTTTATCGCAGTCTATTAGAATTGCAATATTTTTTGCACTATTTCAGACAAAGCTTATCCATAACTTTGTCAGATTTAGTAAATGCCTATATTATTCGCAACACTCCTTAATTAAAAATATCAAAAAAGAACTTAACACATTTTTTTAATTAATGTTTGAAATGTAATTGAACTTCAATAAATACAAAAAAATTAACCGCACATTTTTATTTAAAAAAAAAATCTTGTCATCGGTTTTTGAAGTTTAAAAGAAGAAGCAGGAAATTAGATGCTGACTTTCATTATTACAAAATGAATTTCAATTTTCTATTTTCGGTTTCCTGTTTCTTGTTTTTCCTATTTCCATTTCTCTCTGAAAAAGACACTTTGATTTTTTTTAATTGTAGAAAAGTTTGGTTTCGTCCAATTTCCAAAAGCTCCAAGACATTTATGGGTATTCTTTTAAAAAGTAGTAATATTTTTTGTCACTTTAAATTAAGGTGATGACTCGCAGAATATATTGTGCCGAGTTAAATAAATATTTTCATACTTTTCCTTAAACTCATGCACATGCATTTCAATGACAATTTATTTTTATTAAGAAAATTTTAAATTGAATTTAGAAAAAATATAAAATATGCTCTTATCAAATTAAAATTTTAAGAAAAATTTAATAACTAACCCCTTAATTTATAAACGAATTACAAAATTATCAAAGTCTCATAGTAGAAATTTTGTATGAAAAATTTGAATTATAAGCTTGTCATAGCTATATTTTTGGTTTATGAATTAGGAGATAATAATTTAAAACATAAAAACCGGGAGACGATGTATCCATATCATAGAGACCATTAAAAACAAACGCAAAGGCCGAAAAATTATTTTTTATAATTTGAATTTGGATGATCGAACTTTTTCGCTTAAAAAATTTCTTATTTTTACGAAAATTTTTAAAAATTACTTATTTTTATAGGAAATTTTTCAAAAATTTTCTCTTTTTATAAGAAAACTTTAAAATTTTTTTATTTTTATATGAAATTTTTAAAATTTGTTTTATTTTTATTTCTAAGAAAAATGTCTTATTTGAAAAAAATCGAAAAAAATCTTATTTTTATAGGAAATTTTTCAGAAATTTCTTATTTTTATAAGATTTTTTTTTAAATTTCTTATTTTTAAGAAAATTTTTAAAAATATTTTATTTTTATAGGAACATTTTTCAATAATTTCTGATTTTTATAGGAAATTTTTCAAAAACTATAGGATTTTTTTTTTAATTTCGTATTTTTAAAAGAAATTTTTTAAAATTTCGTATTTTTAAAAGAAGTTTTTAAAAAACTTCGTATTTTTAACGGAAATTTTTAATAAAAGTTTTGATAAAGGAAGTTTTTAAAAAATTTCTTATTTTTATAGAAAATTTTTCAAAAATTTCTTATTTTTATAAGAAACTTTTAAAAAATTTCTTAATTTCATTTTTAAAATTTTTTGTTGTTTTATAGGAAATTTTTCAAAAATTTCTTATCTTTATAGGAAATTATTAAAAAAATGTTTTTAAAAATATTCTATTTTAAAATAGAATTTTTTCAAAAATTTTCTATTTAATAGAAAAATTTTCAAAAATTTCTTATTTTTAAAGGATATTTTTCAAATTTTTTTTATTTTTATAGAAAATTTTTTCAAATATTTATAATTTTTATAGAAAATTTCATGTTTTATAAAAAATTTCATATTTTATAAGAAACTTTTCAAAAATTTCTTATTTTTATAGGAAATTTTTCAAAAATTTCTTATTTTAATACGAAATTTTTCAAAAATTTCTTATTTTTATAGTAAATTTTTCGAAAATTTCTTATTTTTATATAAAATTTTTCAAAAATTTCTTATTTTTATATGAAATTTTTCAAAAATGTAAAGGAAAATTTAAAAAAAAATCTTATTTTTATAGAAAAGTTTTCAAAAATTTATTATTGTTATAAGAAATTTTTCAAAAATTTTTTATTTTTATAGAATTTTTTTTTTTAATTTCTTATTTTTTTAGGAAATTTTGTTACTCTTATAGGAAAAATTTCTTATTTTTATACGAAATTTTTTTTTAAATTTCTTATTTTTATAGGAAATTTTTCAAAAATTTCTTATTTTTATAGGAAATATTTCAAAAATTTCTTATTTTTATAAGAAATTTTTCAAAAATTTCTTATTTTTATAGGAAATTTTTCAAAAATTTCTTATTTTTATAGGAAAATTTTCAAAAATTTCTTATTTTTATAGGAAATTTTTCAAAAATTTCTTATTTTTATAGGAAATTTTTCAAAAATTTCTTATTTTTATAGGAAATTTTTCAAAAATTTCTTATTTTAATAGGAAATTTTTCAAAAATTTCTTATTTTTATAGGAAATTTTTCAAAAATTTCTTATTTTTATAGGAAATTTTTCAAAAATTTCTTATTTTTATAGGAAAATTTTCAAAAATTTCTTATTTTTATAGGAAATTTTTCAAAAATTTCTTATTTTTTTCAAAAATTTCTTATTTTTAAAGCAAATTTTTCAAAAATTTCTTATTTTTATAGGAAATTTTTAAAAAAATTTCTTATTTTTATAAGCAATTTATCAAAAATTTCTTATTTTTATAGAAAGTTTTCCATACTTTAAAAGAATTTTTCAAAAATTTCTTATTTTTATATTTTTCAAAAATTTCTTATTTTTTACATAAATTTTTTTCAAAAATAAATTATTTTTATCGGAAAATTTTCAAAAATTTCTTATTGTTACGAGGAAATTTTTCAAAAGTTTCTTATTTTTTAAATACATTTTTTAAAAATGTATTATTTTTAAATGAAATTTTTAAAAAGTTTCTTATTTTTATAGAAAATTTGTTTAGTTTTATAGGAAAAATTTCTTATGTGTATACGAAATTTTTTAAAAATTTCTAATTTTTAAAGTAAATTTTTCAAAAATTTCTTATTTTTATATAAAATTTTTCAAAAATTTCTGATTTTTAAAGGAAAATTTTCAAAAATTTCTTATTTTAATAGGAAATTTTTGAAAATTTTCTTATTTTAATAGGAAATTTTTGAAAATTTTCTTATTTCTGTAGGAAATTTTTTTTAATTTCTTTATTTTTATAAAAAAAATTTCAATTTTTTTTTATTTTTAGAGGAAATTTTTCGAAAATTTCTTATTTTTATAGGAAACTTTTTAAAAATTTCAGATTTTTATAGCAAATTTTTCAATTAAATTCTTGTTTTTATAGGAAATATTTAAAAAAAATTTCGTATTTTTACAGAAAAGTTTTCAAAAATTTCTTATTTTTCAAAAATTTCGTATTTTTATATAAAATTTCGTATTCTTATAGGAAATTTTTCAAAAATTTGTATTTTTATAGGAAATTTTTCAAAAAATTTGGTATTTTTATAGGAAGGTTTTCAAAAATTTCGTATTTTTTTAGGAAATTTTTCAAAAATTTCTTGATTTTTTTTACGAAATTTAAAATTTTTTTTTTTTTATTTTTATAGGAAATTTTTTAAAATTTTCTTATTATTATGGAAAATTTTTCAAAAATGCGTAATTTTTATAGGAAATTATTTGAAAATTTGTATTTTTATAGGAAATTTTTAAAATATTTTTATATAAGTAAACTTTCAAAAATTTCTTATTCTTATAAACGAGTAAACATTTTTTCTATTCACATTGAATTCATTCAACAAGAAATTTTACTATTAAAATTTTACTATTAAAAATGGTTCAAAAACTACTAATAAACTTTTTAACCATTTTTATGTTTTATTTTTATGTTTCTAATATTTATTCATTTTAGAAAAAAAAAACTCATCTTTGGTGGAAGACCTAATGTCTTTTCGCACAAGAACAGAAGCGAATTTGATGAAGAAACATAAATAAAATGAAGACGTGAGTGTCTAATGATCCGTCCTTTTACTTTCTCTTGTCATGCCAATGTCATCAGTCACTTGTTAAAAATTCCAAGATAAAACAAGTTCATAAATATTTATTTAGAAAAATAACTACAATGATGACACTTTTGGAAAGAAACTACTTTTATTAAGCCGTTGATTTATTAACGAGTCCAAGGATTTTGGGCATTGAAGAAAATTTTACAAAAAGTGAAAATATTTTTTTTCTCATATCTCCAAAAGATGTATATAAATAACTATACTAAACATTATCCTTCAGTTGCGCAATATTTAATCGACTACCAGCGAATTGGGTGTGATCATCTAAGGTTACATGTATCGATTGACTTTCCTTATGAAATTTTCTTCTTATCTCTATAATTAAACACTTGAACTTAATTTCAATTAATTAAAGGAAATATAAGCAAAACACTTTAATCATTTCCAAATAATTAAACAAGTTTTTAAATTAATCATTTTCTTGGCAATTGTTTTCTTGTATTAAATATCTCTATCTATGTAATCTTAAGAAATTTCATTAGTTTTATTATGAAACATTAACTTAATGAAATCAGTTGATACATCACTTTGATATCTTAAACATTTTCATTTTTTTTTTTTTCTTTGAAAGGAGTTGGGAGGTAATAATATGTAATTGCTATAAAGAAAATCACAGGTCTATTGTTACAGATCTAATTGGCAGATAATAAATAAATCTGCTTAATGTTAATGGCACTTACTCTAGATCAAATAATCCAGATTTGGATTCATTCAATTCCACAAAATGTCTACAATTGTTGTTATCTTCGTCCTGGTAGTCGTCATCGTCATTGTCATCGTTATTGTTGTTGTTGTTATTGTTATTTTTGTTGGTATTGATGATTTCGAGGAATTATCCTCTTAAGAATATGTTTGGCTTTTCGTGTCTTTCCTTACACTTTTCACTTATTAACTTGTTCTATTTTGTTCTTTGAGGATTTTGTTAATATTTAAACTTTTTTATCGTTTATATTTCAAATCTCAAATCTCAAAGTGAGAGTTTATTTAATTTTGGCCACATAGATTGTTGTTGACTTCTTGTCGATGAGTTCTTGAGATGTTTTAAATATTTCAGAAAATTTCATTTCAGTTTTTTAAGGTTTCAAGTTTTTTTGATACTAAAGTCTGTGTTGTTTTTCTTTATTTGTTAAGTAATCGCTTAAGTTTTCTTAAGCTAAACATTTGTATTTTTGCTACAAAATGTATTAAAAAATACGATTTTTTTTAAAAATATTAAATTTCTTTAAGTCTGATTCATGGGAAAAATGAGATGAAATTAATTTAAAAGTATTTGTTTTAATTTGTTTTTTAAGAAAATGTTCTTTTTGTCTCATATATTTCAAAAGTCATTTCTGCACAAAACTGAAACGTTGTTGGCAAATTGTTTAATTGTAATTTAATTTAAGTCTTTTTTTTTTTTGTTGAACTCATTTTAATTGTTCCCAGTAGGAAATTTTCAAAAGACATCTTTAGAGATAATTATATTGCATAATTACATTTCTAGGGAAAAACTTAAAACAAAAAATTTATGGACTGAATTTTTATCAAGAAATTTTTTTGGGAAAAATTCTAATTAACCAAGTAAGAAAGTGCTATAGTCGGTCAAGCCCGACCAAATGATACCCTTCACCACTAAGGTCAAAGGTGTTATTTTTCTGTATAGAGACAAATATTTGCTAAATTTTGCCATCATACATTTTTTAAATATACATATATTTAAGCTGTTTCCGTCATTTGGACTCATATGAGAGCTAAGGTCAAATGTGGACCGATTATCTCGAAATGTGGCAAATTGATTACAGTTTCTACAATTATGTATGCAAAAACTAAACTTAAAATTCTCATTATCTTCAAATTTACGAACGTTTTAGTGATTTTTGATAAAAGAGTTTGTATGAGGGCTATGGTTAAATGTGGACCAACGAAATTTGGTTTACATAAAATATTGATATTTGGGGCCAATATGTCAATTCCGGGAAGTTGGATCTATGGGAGGTACCATAAATAATAAACAAAATTTGACGAATTTCAATAGCCATGGTCCCACTATCAAAAAAATTATCTGTGTCAAATTATCTTTAGAATTGCGAACTGTACTTTTATTACATGGTTTCATGGGGGTCCAGCCAGACAGACTGACATCGCTAAATCGACTCAGAAAGTGATTCTAAGCCTATTGGTAGAATCACTTTCATCAGCGCAAACTTTTATCCTTTAATCCTATGAAGGTATAAAAATGAAGAAGGGTAATGAAGAAAATGTGAAGGGTATAAAAATTTTGTATCGAAAAATGTTTATTAAACTTTCTTCTAAAAAAATTTTTGTATATGTACAAATAAAATTAAAAAATTGTTCCAAACAGGGCTGCCAGATACTTTTTGATCATCATCCCCAAATTTTGAAACTTTTAGCCCCAAAAATCCCCAATTCATAAAAAAGCGTATTTGATAATGATAATCTAGTGTTTCGTAAACTTCAGAATCATCAAATTCTTGAGAATTAGATGTATGAGAAAAATATCTTACGAAGTTGAAATTAAAACAAACCTGACCATACTGTCAAGTTTACGAAAATTTTGAAAATTTGTATGAAATTTAAGGAAAATAAAATAGAAACTGATGATGAAAATTTTCGTGTGTGTACGTGAATGCATATCCAAAAGAAATGTGAAAGAAAAACTGATCAAGAGAACCTGATGTATATGAAACGGCACTAACTTTTTCGAACTTAATTTGTTAACTTTTCAGTTGTGGGTAAAAATTGACAACAAATTTTGTTAATATTATGTATTGTTATTAAAGATTCCAATATAGTAAAAAACGAAATTTAATTTGTTAAATTCGTAATAGAAAATACTTGGTCTACACAGGTATTTCATGTAGGAACCGCTAACATATTCAAAACCGCTTGACCAAGTTCTTTATAGTGATATGTACCGTCAGAATCTTGAAATTTATAAACTTTTGGCCAAAATTTAATTAAGTTTGCCGGTATTTTTCGAATATGGTTTTCTAATTTGGAAAATTAAGTTTATTAATAAAATATAATGTTTTAAATTCACAAGTTAAAATTTCCCCAAAAAATCCCCAACAAATTTGAGCGAATCCCCAAACCAAAATTTTTCGCCATTTTGAAGATTGAATATCCCCAACTTTGGGGCCAAAACCCCAAATCCGGCAGCCCTGGTTCCAAATAGTTTTTTTATAAGATGATTGACATAATTTTAGTAAAAAATTTTGTGTCAAAATTCTTTGTAAATTAAATTAAATTCTATTCATAATATTTTTTACCCATAAACATTAATAGTGAAATTGATTCAATTAAAAAGTTTTAACACCACTCGGAAGTCGTTTTATCCGTGTTAACCGAGCGATCATCGAAGAAACATTGTCCCAAAGCCAAAACACCGAAATGTTAAGAATCTTAAAAAAGACAAAGTTCAAAACCTCACGCTACAGATAAAACGATATACCTCTTCATCGCGGGTGTGTTTTTTTTCATTTTGCAATGAAAATAAATGAAGACTGACTACAGAAATGATCCTGTGAAGTATAGTCTTAACTTTTCACTACCAAAACTCATCTATATCAACATATTTTCAGATAAACTAAATAGGAATTATATTGAAAAACATGACGGCACAAATAATAAACAAAAAGAAATGTATAAAAATAAATGCTGATAAATTTGTTGTTATTTTTATTATACACATTTTAAAATTTAATGCTGCCTTAGTAGAGCGTTAATGTTAGGCTGGTCATGATCACTAAAACAAAAACAACCACCACAAAATATATGTTTCTGTACCACATGCTTTTGCTGATCGTGTGCCTACCCAGCAAACATATTTTTGAAAGTATTATTAAATAGAAAACATAAGTATTAAGCGTTTGGTTAAATAATTTAACCAAATGAGCGTATGCAGTTATGATTTATTTGACTATTTATTTAAAAATATTGTGTGAAATAAAATTATTTGCCTAAAAATGCGTCGAATGATCATGGATGATATTTTTTTTACAATAAATATACTTTATTAAAAACTAAAAATTTTGAATATTTAAGACGCAGAATAAATTTTTCTCCATTTTTATACGAAATTTTGAATAAAATAATTAGCATAATAAATAATTTCATTGACGTTGACAGTTTATCTATGAAAAGCTACGAATCAAAGTGTTTGTTGGGTGTTACTAGTTGAAGAGTTTCTAAAAATAAAAGCGTATGAGTAGATCAGGGTTGGAGATACCTTTGTTTAAGATACATATAATTATATCTTCGGAATTTAAGACAAATCAGCCGTCAAAGACAATCATTCTTCGGCAACCCTGGTCATAAGGGTTGCCGTTTTTTATACTTTTAACTAAAGTTTGTATTTTTGGGACATTTTTAAAAAATTTCTTAGTTTTAAATGAAGTTTTTAAAAAATTTCTTATTTCTTACAGGAAAATTTTCAAAAATTTTTTACTTTTATAAAAAAATTAAAAAATTTTTTTTTTTGTTATTGATAATTTATTTTCATGAAATTTTTCAATAATTTCCTATTTTTATGGCAAATTTATCCAAAACTTCTAATTTCTATGGGAAATTTTTAAAAAATTTCTTATTTATTCATTTAGAAAAAAAACACATCCCTGGTGGAAGACCAGAAAAATTTTTTAAAAAATTTCTTTTTTTTAAGTAAATTTTTCAAAAATTTTTAATTTTTTTAGGAAATTTTTCTAAAATTTCTTATTTTTATAGGAAAATGTTCAAAAATTTCTTATTGCTATAGGAATTTTTTCAAAAAATTCTTATTGCTGTAGGAAAAATGTCTTATTTTTATAGGAAATTTTTTTCAAAAATTTCTCACTTTTATAGGAAATTTTTCAAAAATTTCTTATTTATATAGGAAATTTTTCAAAAATTTCTTTTTTTTTATAGGAAATTTTTCAAAAATTTCTTATTTTTATAGCAAATTTTTCAAAAATTTCTTATTTTTATAGGAAATTTTTCAAAAATTTCTCGTTTTTATAGGAAAATTTTCAAAATTTTCAAAAAATTCTTATTTTTATGGGGAATTTTCAAACATTTCTTATTTTTATAGGAAATTTTTCAAAAATTTCTTATTTTTATAAGAAATTTTTCAAAAATTTCTTATTTTTATAGGAAATTTTTCAAAAATTTCTTATTTTTATAGGAAATTTTTCAAAAATTTCTTATTTTTATAGGAAATTTTTCAAAAATTTCTTATTTTTATAGGAAATTTTTCAAAAATTTCTTATTTTTATTGGAAATTTCTTATTTTTATAGGAACCCAGCAAAACTTTGGTAATGGCAAGTACTCTGATAACTGGTTACCTTGTAACGACTACAACATACCATCCAAATAAATAATAAGTTATTACAGAAGTACTTATTTGTAATTAAGATGGTAATTTAAACTGAATGGCCCCGGTTCAAATCCCACCAAGGGCAACAATTTTTTTTTAGTTTTTTTTTATTAAAAGAGTCTTTTTAAATAATTTTTGAATTTTAAGAACTTAAATATTATCTTCTGTAAAAAATATTTGTAAAACTAACTCACGTTAATGAAAAAATACCATCATGAGTTAATTTTGATTATGTAGGGGATGTTGAATTCCAAACACGATTCTAATTGGTCTTAACTTGGTAAGCCCAACTTATCTGGGTCATCCTTCATCTCAACTGTGGACACACACCTCCTCATGGTATCACCCGGGGAGCCAGTTTAACACTCATTAATATTGTGAGTTAACATGTTCCGAGAGTTGTCCCATAAGGTCGATAAAAATGGGTTAGGATTACGGGCTAGTAACCCTTTCTTGAAAAAAAAAATACAATGAAGAGGATAAAATTAGAATTGAAATGTCCCACTACCTAATATCTAAGGATGTCCGAAACTTCGATAGAAAGACCAAGTAGAGGAACATTTTTCAAACCTTGGCCTATAAAATTGGAGAATATTCGCACAAGATCGAAATCCTTGGAATTCTATAATATGCTCGGACTTTGACCTTAACAGGTTGTAACATTTAAGTAAGTAAGAGTCAATCTTATGTAAAAACTTATACAAAAAAGAAGATTTAAATTGTTTAAGTTTTAAAATAATTTTAAAAAAGTTTTAAAATAATTACAAAAAATCGTATAAAAATATTTTTCCAAAAATTACAACAAAGCAAAAAAAGCAGGGAAAAACAAAGTTATTTTCACATGACTTTTTATCTAAAAATAAAAATTGTTTATATTAATTATAAGCTGCTAAGTTTTCAACATATGAAGTAGCTCAGTGGAAGAGTCTTTGCCTAGCAGTCGGAGGGTCTGGGTTCGAGCCCCCATGGGATCATAGAAAAAATTTTGTATTTCGTTTAAAAATATATGTTTTTAATAAAACAACAACAAAAAAGTTGTTGCTGTTGTTGTTGTTGCTTTCAAATTGCTTACCCAAGTCATTACTTTTCTGCAATTGGTAAGTACTTGCCTCCAATGACATCCCCATGTTAATGTAATGACTTAAACAGCGAATGAGTAAGTAGTTCGTGTTCAATAGTTTAACTGTTTAACTCATTATTTGGTAATGAAAAGTTTTGCTGGGAAATTTTTCAAAAATTTCTTATTTTTATAGGAAAATTTTCAAAAATTTCTTATTTTTATTGGAAATTTTTTAAAAATTATTATTTTTATAGGAAATTTTTCAAAAAATTCTTATTTTTATAGGAAATTAAAAAAAAATCTTATTTTAATAGGAAATTTTTCAAAAATGTCTTATCTATTAATTTAAGAAAAAAAAGGTCATCTCTGGTGGAAGAGGTCTTTTCGCACGAGAACAGAAGAGAATTTGATGAAGAAACATAAATAAAATGAAGACGTGAGTGTCTAATGATCCGTCCTTTTACTTTGTCTTGTCATGCCAATGTCACTTCTTAAAAATTCCAAGATAAAAAAGAAGTTCATAAATATTTATGAAAAAAATTTTATTTTTTCAATGTGCAGTTTTGATGTTCTATTCATTTTTTTAATATTTCTATTAAAAATTTTTCTATAGAAAATTTTTTTATCAAAGATTTTTTCGTTATATTTACGAAAATTACAAAAAGTCTTCTGCTCCTGGTAATATGGGCAGCCAATCTCTGAGTATAATACTAACAATTTGTAAATGAAATTCATTGAAGCAAAAAATTTGTATTATATTTTAAAAATATAGAAAAACCAGAGAAAATTTGTTAATTATTTATACTTATTTTAATGAAGGAAATAAAAAACAATTTAACACATTTGCAAAACATGCAAAATACGAGATGCATGTGAAATTATATATGACACAAATTTATTATTACAACCTAAATCGTTCTAGTCATTATTAGCAAAGTTTTATTTTCACACCTTTTTTTAAATTTGTATTTTTCACACAAATTTTGCAAAATTCGAATTTAATATCTTTGTAATAAACTCTTTAGTTTCAAATTTTTGTTATATTTTATATTTTACGCTTTAATACAAAAGCGATACGAGTATCAAACACTTTTAGTCAAGGCTACAACAAAATTTAAAAACATCAGAACACCTCTAAGATAAAAGGCGGAATAAAGGCCAGAATCAGAACAAAATTTGTTGTTGCTAAAATGTGGAAAACTTGTTATGACAAAACATCCCAACATGCTAACTTTAAGTTATAAATTCGCCGTACCGTACCAAAGAAAGTACATTGTGACTTCAAACATCGAACAACAAATTCAACGCTAAAGTAATAACATAACAAACGAATCAAACACGAGAACAGTATGAAAGTATGAAACAAATATAAACAAACAGTAATGTTTACTGTTAGATTAGGACATATTGTTGCATGCTCATGTTTACAGTTAGTCTACAACATGTTGAAACGTGCAGTTGCTTTCAACTCCCATCCAGCATAAGACAAGTTCCAATACAACATATGAATTATTAACTACTACCAAAAGAATTAAGTTCAAAATAACGCTATTTAGCTCTTATTCAAAGAATCTCTCTTAAAAAAAGAGATTAATAACCTTTATTTTATACATAGATAGAATATATCTCCTCGGAATTGTGGAATTGTTAGCTGGTTCGAATCTCTTAAATAAATTCTGTTGCTTTGACTTCTCAAGCGAATATGGTGTTGCGGATAAAATTGGGGATGGGTGACGACTTTTTGTTTTGGAATGGTTTTGATAAACACCAGATACAATTATAGTAAAATTTGGCGCCTTTTTTGCTCAAATTGAAAGAGCTTACATATTTATGCAGGTGCTTTATAGACTTTTATGAATTTTATGTTTGTCACATTGACATTCAAAACCATTAGATTAATGCATAAGTATTATGAGTTGAACAAACTACCATTTGATAATTGATAAAGTTGAAATTTGTTTCACTCAAACGGACAGATAGAAAATTTGGCGATCGTCATCTTTTCTCATAGAACAATAGACGATCGTCATTTTTTGTTATAAGAAAGTTGGCTATCGTCATCTTTTTTTATAGAAATGTTGGCAAACGTCATATTTTCTTATAGAAATCGTAATTTTTTCTCATAGAAAATAAAAGGCGATCGTCATTTTTTCCTATAGAAAAGTTGGCGATCGTCGTCTTTTCTTAATGAAAAGTTGGTGGCCGTCATCTTTTCTTACAGAAAAGTTGGCGATCATCAACTTTTCTTATAGAAAATTAGCGATCGTCATCTTTTTTTATAGAAAAGTTGGCGATCATCATGTTTTCTCCTAGAAAAGTTGGCGATCGTCATTTTTTCCTATAGAAAAGTTGGCGATCGTCGTCATTTCTTAATGAAAAGTTGGCGGCCGTCATCATTTCTTATAGAAAAGTTGGCGTTCGTAAAAATTTTTAATAGAAAAGTTTGTGATCGTCATCGCCAAAGTTAGCGATCGTCATCTATTCTTATAGAAAAGTTGGCGATCGTCATGTTTTCTTATAGAAAAGTTTGCGATCGTCATATTTTCTTATAGAAATCATCATTTTTATACCCTTCACCACCATAGGCGGAAAGGGCATTATTAGAGTCACTTTTTGAATCAATTTAGCGATGTCCGTACGTCTGCATGGCTGGCTGGCTGGACCCCCATGTAAATCATGTAGTCAAAGTACAGGTCGCAATTCAAAAGATAATTTGATGAAATTTGGCATTCTTTTCTTATAGAAAAGTGGGCGTTCGTAATCATTTTTAATAGAAAAGTTGGCGATCGTCATCTTTTCTTATAGAAAAGTTGGCGATCGTCATCTTTTCTTATAGAAAAGTTGGCGATCGTCATCTTTTCTTATAGAAAAGTTGGCGATCGTCATCTTTTCTTATAGAAAAGTTGGCGATCGTCATCTTTTCTTATAGAAAAGTTGGCGATCGTCATCTTTTCTTATAGAAAAGTTGGCGATCGTCATCTTTTCTTATAGAAAAGTTGGCTATCGTCATCTTTTCTTATAGAAAAGTTGGCGATCGTCATCTTTTCTTATAGAAAAGTTGGCGATCGTCATCTTTTCTTATAGAAAAGTTGGCGATCGTCATCTTTTCTTATAGAAAAGTTGGCGATCGTCATCTTTTCTTATAGAAAAGTTGGCGATCGTCATCTTTTCTTATAGAAAAGTTGGCGATCGTCATCTTTTCTTATAGAAAAGTTGGCGATCGTCATGTTTTCTTATAGAAAAGTTTACGATCGTCAAATTTTCTTATAGAAAAGTTAGCGATCGTCATCTTTTCTTATAGAAAAGTTGGCGATCGTCATCTTTTCTTATAGAAAAGTTGGCGATCGTCATCTTTTCTTATAGAAACGTTCGCGATCGTCATCTTTTCTTATAGAAAAGTTGGCGATCGTCAAATTTTCTTATGGAAAAGTTAGCGATCGTCATCTTTTCTTATAGAAAAGTTGGCGATCGTCATCTTTTCTTATAGAAAAGTAGGCGATCGTCATCTTTTCTTATAGAAAAGTTGGCGATCGTCATCTTTTCTTATAGAAAAGTGGGCGTTCGTAATCATTTTTAATAAAAAAAAGTTGGCAATCGTCATCTTTTCTTATAGAAAAGTTGACGATCGTCATATTTTCTTATAGAAAAGTTGGCGATAGTCATATTTTTTATAGAAAAGTTGGCGATCGTCATCTTTTCTTATAGAAAAGTTGGCGATCGTCATCTTTTCTTATAGAAAAGTCGGCGATCGTCATCTTTTTATATAGAAAAGTTGGAAAAGTCATCTTTTTTTATAGGAAATTTGGCGAGCGTTATCTTTTCTTGTAAAAAAGTTTTTTTTTTTTCATATAGAAGTTTGCGCTCGCTTTCTGGACCATATTTTCCTATAGAAATGTAGAATATAGCATTTTTTTGTATAGAAAACTGGCTGTGGTATATGTTGGTATTACTTTCTAAAGTCGTTTAAAACCTATTAATTTTCTTCGGCCATTGGTTTTTTTAGACCTAAAGTTTTTTTCAATTCTAGTCTATTCTAAAATTCTGTTTTGGCTTAGCAGTGTTTTACCTTTTTCTTTAGATATTCTTGTCAATAATATGTCAACATTTTAAGTCAGATGAATTTTTACAATATTTCAATAAATTTCCATATTTTGAGACATTCTTTATTCTACTTAATACAACTAAATATTTTATTCGTAGGTGTTTAAGTTTAAAAATCGATATTAATTAGTTCTTTTTTTCACTTAAACTTAAAAATTTATTTTCAATTTATCTATTATACTATAATAATACCAACATTAATGATGAAACTTGACAACAGCAAATTTCTGCATTTTATTGTAAATAATATCTATAATTAAATGAAACCTTAGACCAGGCACGAGGAGACAATAAATATTTATGGTGGTTGGCAAAAATTCCTATAAAAGGATCTAAAACTCTTCTTCTTGTACAAAAGATAGTAAAATTCTACAAATTGTTACAGGAGTCAATTTGCAGACCAATGACTTTAGATTTTTGTTATAATACCCGTAAGAATTTGGTGTCAATTAATTTTGTTTAAATGGAAGATTTCTAATTTCAAAGGATTTAAGTGAAACAAAAAATTACTTAAATTATTTATAATTGCAACAAGACGTAAAATTAGTTTTCAAAAGATTAAGCAAAGGATTTTCTAAGAAAAGTTTTAAAGTTTAAACACTTAAATACTTAAAAGTTCAAAGAAAAGTGTATCTTGAATTTGGGGAAGCTCTTGACTTTATGCTTAAAGTTTACTTAAATAAATTTAAATATACTCTTGGTTATTTAAAAAAGAACATTTAAGGAAATAAATTAATATGTATTTAAATGGAATTTCAGATTTTTGTCGAAGATTTTAATGTTGCACTGTTTTTTTAAGCTATTTCCGTCATTAGACCTTATATGAAAGAAAGGGTCAAAATTAACATAAAATTGTCATTATCTTCAGATTTACGAGCATGGTCAAATATAGAACGATTTCAACGAAATTCGGTACAGTGATTTCTGTTTATATAAGTTTATATAAGGTACCAAATATAATAGATCAATTTAGCATTTCAAAAAAATATAAATATATAAGAAAGCGCTATAGTCGGTCAAGCCGACCATACGATACCCTTCACCACTAAGGTCAAAGGTGTTATTTTTCCTGTATAAAGACAAATATTTGCTAAATTTTGCCATCATACAAACATTTTCTCAAAACGTATATATTCAACCTGTTTCCGTCATTTGGACTTATATGAGAGCTAGGGTCAAATGTGGACCGATTATCTCGAAATTTGGCAAATTGATTACAGTTGTTACAATTATGTATGCCAAAAAAAAACTCAAAATTTTCATTATCTTTAGATTTACGAGTTTTAGTGATTTTTTGTCTCATTTAGTGCGTTTTTGAAGAAGAGTTTGTATGGGAGCTATGGTCAAATGTGGACCGATTTCAACGAAATTTGGTACAGTGATTTAAGTTTACATAAGCAGTATCTGTTTTAAATTTCATGAAAAATATTAATATTTGTGGCCAATATAGCAATTCCGGGAAGTGGGACCTATGGGAGGTACCATAAATAATAGACCGATTTTGACCAATTTCAATAGCCATGGTCCCATTATCAAAAAAATTATCTGTGCCAAATTTCATCAAATTATCTTTAGAATTGCGACCTGTAGTTTGATTACAAGGTTTACATGGGGGTCCAGCCAGACAGACGGACGGACGGACGGACGGACATCGCTAAATCGACTCAGAAAGTGATTCTAAGTCTATTGGTATACTAAAAGATGGGTCTAAGACAAATATTTATATGCGTTACAAACATCAGCACATAACCACCTATGGTGGTGAAGGGTATAAAAATATTTTTCATTGAAAATTGTTCTCTGAAATAATATCAATTTTTTTATCAAAAGTTATTTTCGTTGAAAGAAATTAATTTTTAGTTAAACCAAGAATTTATGTTAAGAGGTTGTGGGTTCAAATCCGGGCTCAGGTTCATATCATAAATTTTTATTTTTAATAATTTTTAAATTAGATTAATAATTTTTAGGAATACTGAAAAAACTATGTGAAAAAACAGTGACACTTAGCAGTGTGGAATGCTGCATTTTCTGTCCCGCTACGGACTTCATCAGCACACTGTGTCACCAACTGTTAACTGAATTCTTAAGCGAAATGGAAAACGAGAATTATGTTAACACTCATTTCTATTTCACCTTTGACCAGTTAAATAGATGATCTTAACTACTGGCATGTAACAGTTGGTGACACAGTATGCTGATGAAGTCCGTAGCGGGACACAAAATGCAGCATTCCACACTGCTAAGTGTCACATAGTTTTTTCAGTATTCCTAAACATTATTAATCTAATTTAAAAATCATAAAAATTATTAAAAATTTATGATATGAACCTGAGCCCGAATTCGAACCCACCACAACCTCTTAAAAATTATTTTCATAAAAAAAAATTGATAAATTTTTAATATAAAAATCATAAAAATTTTATGTGAAAAATTATTTAAAATAATTTAAATTGAATAAGTTTCTGGCCAACATGTTTTAAAAAAAATGTATTATAAAAAATTTATGAAAATGATTTTATCAAATAATTTTCAATGTAAAATGTTCAATTCAAATTTTGTAATGACAAAATTTTGAATGAAAAAAATTTTACATCAAAATTTTTTATTGTAAACATTTTATCTTAAATCTTAAGTCCCGTTTCACACGAATCAGGTTTTCTTGATCAGTTTTTTCTTTAATTTTCTTTTGAACCTGCATTCACGTTCACGCACAAACATTTTCTTCATCAGTTTTTATTTTCCTTTAATTTCATACAAATTTTCAAAATTTTCGTGATAGTACGGTCAGATTTGCTCAATTTTAATTCTGTAAGTTTTTTCTCATACAAATTCAAGACTTGATAGGCCAAACCTGACTAATGTAAAAGTACACTAAGCTAATAATGAAATTGATTTAGTTAAAAAGTTTTAACACCACTCAGAAGTCGTTTTATCCGTGTTAACCGAGCGATCATCGAAGAAACATTGTCCCAAAGCCAAAACACCGAAATGTCATGAATCTTAAAAAAGACAAAGTTCAAAACCTCACGCTACAGATAAAACGATATACCTCTTCATCGCGGGTGTGTTTTTTTTCATTTTGCAATGAAAATAAATGAAGACTGACTACAGAAATGATCCTGTGAAGTATAGTCTTAACTTTTCACTACCAAAACTCATCTATATCAACATATTTTCAGATAAACTAAATAGGAATTATATTGAAAAACATGACGGCACAAATAATAAACAAAAAGAAATGTATAAAAATAAATGCTGATAAATTTGTTGTTATTTTTATTATACACATTTTAAAATTTAATGCTGCCTTAGTAGAGCGTTAATGTTAGGCTGGTCATGATCACTAAAACAAAAACAACCACCACAAAATATATGTTTGTAAACCACATGCTTTTGCTGATCGTGTGCCTACCCAGCAAACATATTTTTGAAAGTTAATAGAAAACACAAGTGTTAAGCGTTAAACAAATAGAAATTATGTTTTGAGAAACTAAAAGCAAATTGCCATAGGCCGCTTAAATAATTTAACGAAATTAGCAGTTATGATTAATTTGATTGTTTATTTAAAAATATTGTGTGAATATAATTATATGTCTAATTATTTGCGTCGAATATAAATAAAGTTTGATCGTCGATGATGTTTTTTTTTTACAAAAAAATATACTTACAAATTTTAAATATTTAAAACGCAAAATAAATTTGTCTCCATTTTTCTATAGGAAATTTTTAATATAATAATTAGCATAATAAATAATTTCATTGGTATCCAACACTTTATTTATAAAAGCAACGAATCGAAGAGTTTGTTGGGTGTAACTAGTTAAAAACTTTCTAAAAATAAAACGTATGTGTATATCAGGTTGGAGATACCTTTGTTTAAGATATTGGATTTATGCTGATGTTTGTAATGTAAAGAAATATTAGTCTGACAACTCAGAATCATTAAAATTTTTTTGTTTCAATAAAACTCAGCATAACAAAATTTTTTATTCTAGACAAATTTAGTGTACCGAATTTTGTTGGAATCGGCCCATATTTGACCAAACCGCCAACCTTACAATACCATCTAAGAGAAAATAAGTTTTTGTATAGAAAACAAAAACTTTTTCTTTAGAAAAAATAAGTTTTTCTATAGAAAAACTAAGTTTTTTCTATAGAAAAGCTTAGTTTTTTCTATAGAAAAACTTAGTTTTTTTTCTATAGAAAAACTTAGTTTTTTCTATAGAAAAACTTAGTTTTTTCTATAGAAAAACTTAGTTTTTTCTATAGAAAAACTTAGTTTTTTCGTTTTTTCTATAGAAAAACTTAGTTTTTTCTATAGAAAAACTTAGTTTTTTCTATAGAAAAACTTAGTTTTTTCTATAGAAAAACTTAGTTTTTTCTATAGAAAAACTTAGTTTTTTCTATAGAAAAACTTAGTTTTTTCTATAGAAAAACTTAGTTTTTTCTATAGAAAAACTTAGTTTTTTCTATAGAAAAACTTAGTTTTTTCTATAGAAAAACTTAGTTTTTTCTATAGAAAAACTTAGTTTTTTCTATAGAAAAACTTAGTTTTTTCTATAGAAAAAACTAAGCTTTTCTATAGAAAAAACTAAGTTTTTCTATAGAAAAAACTAAGTTTTTCTATAGAAAAAATAAGTTTTTCTATAGAAAAAATAAGTTTTTCTATAGAAAAAATAAGTTTTTCTATAGAAAAAATAAGTTTTTCTATAGAAAAAATAAGTTTTTCTACAGAAAAAATAAGTTTTTCTATAGAAAAAATAAGTTTTTCTATAGAAAAAATAAGTTTTTCTATAAAAAAAAAATAAGTTTTTCTATAGAAAAAATAAGTTTTTCTATAAAAAAAATAAGTTTTTCTATAGAAAAAATAAGTTATTCTATAGAAAAATAAGTTTTTCTATAGAAAAAATAAGTTTTTCTATAGAAAAAATAAGTTTTTCTATAGAAAAAATAAGTTTTTCTATAGAAAAAATAAGTTTTTCTATAGAAAAAATAAGTTTTTCTATAGAAAAAATAAGTTTTTCTATAGAAAAAGAAGTTTTTCTGTAGAAAAAATAAGTTTTTCTATAGAAAAAATAAGTTTTTCTATAGAAAAAATAAGTTTTTCTATAGAAAAAATAAGTTTTTCTATAGAAAAAATAAGTTTTTCTATAGAAAAAATAAGTT
This sequence comes from Stomorhina lunata, assembly GCA_933228675.1. Classification (NCBI taxonomy): domain Eukaryota; kingdom Metazoa; phylum Arthropoda; class Insecta; order Diptera; family Rhiniidae; genus Stomorhina; species Stomorhina lunata. The sequence continues at coordinate 182,265,613 of OW121740.1, forward strand.
TTTCTATAGAAAAAATAAGTTTTTCTATAGAAAAAATAAGTTTTTCTATAGAAAAAATAAGTTTTTCTATAGAAAAAATAAGTTTTTCTATAGAAAAAATAAGTTTTTCTATAGAAAAAATAAGTTTTTCTATAGAAAAAATAAGTTTTTCTATAGAAAAAATAAGTTTTTCTATAGAAAAAATAAGTTTTTCTATAGAAAAAATAAGTTTTTCTACAGAAAAAATAAGTTTTTCTATAGAAAAAATAAGTTTTTCTATAGAAAAAATAAGTTTTTCTATAGAAAAAATAAGTTTTCCTATAGAAAAAATAAGTTTTTCTATAGAAAAAATAAGTTTTTCTATAGAAAACATAAGGTTTTCTATAGAAAAAATAAGTTTTTCTATAGAAAAAATAAGTTTTTCTATAGAAAAAATAAGTTTTTCTATAGAAAAAATAAGTTTTTCTATAGAAAAAATAAGTTTTTCTATAGAAAAAATAAGTTTTTCTATAGAAAAAATAAGTTTTTCTTTAGAAAAAATAAGTTTTTCTATAGAAAAAATAAGTTTTTCTATAGAAAAAATAAGTTTTTCTATAGAAAAAACTAAGTTTTTCTATAGAAAAAATAAGTTTTTCTATAGAAAAAATAAGTTTTTCTATAGAAAAAATAAGTTTTTCTATAGAAAAAATAAGTTTTTCTATGGAAAAAATAAGTTTTTCTATAGAAAAAATAAGTTTTTCTATAGAAAAAATAAGTTTTTCTATAGAAAAAATAAGTTTTTCTATAGAAAAAATAAGTTTTTCTATAGAAAAAATAAGTTTTTCTATAGAAAAAATAAGTTTTTCTATAGAAAAAATAAGTTTTTCTATAGAAAAAATAAGTTTTTCTATAGAAAAAATAAGTTTTTCTATAGAAAAAATAAGTTTTTCTTTAGAAAAAATAAGTTTTTCTATAGAAAAAATAAGTTTTTCTATAGAAAAAATAAGTTTTTCTATAGAAAAAACTAAGTTTTTCTATAGAAAAAATAAGTTTTTCTATAGAAAAAATAAGTTTTTCTATAGAAAAAATAAGTTTTTCTATAGAAAAAATAAGTTTTTCTATAGAAAAAATAAGTTTTTCTATAGAAAAAATAAGTTTTTCTATGGAAAAAATAAGTTTTTCTATAGAAAAAATAAGTTTTTCTATAGAAAAAATAAGTTTTTCTATAGAAAAAATAAGTTTTTCTATAGAAAAAATAAGTTTTTCTATGGAAAAAATAAGTTTTTCTATAGAAAAAATAAGTTTTTCTATAAAAAAGTAAGTTGTTCTCAAACTTTCACAAAAAAGGGCTGTTTCATCAAGATAATGTTCCGTAACACAAATCTATGGAGGCGATGGCAAAATTGCTAGAAATGGATATCGTAATCCCAAAGGAATCTGAATATATAGCATTTACATATAACTTACACATCCAACATTTAACTGATTTACAAAAATTATACTATTTGTAATATGTTTTAATTTAGTAGCAAAATAAACCACTAATCCTTATTAAAACTACGTGAGCCCTTACAAAAGCAACAAAGACACATTTTCATTCATAAAATGACTTCTAAATTATCAACAAGAAATACTCTCGTAAGTCGTAGAAAAAGCAAAAAGTCATTTGCAAGGTTGCATGTTTTGAACAAATTGTTGCTTTTATTATTTTATCAAACTGTGACCAGACAAATGACAGAAATTTTTCAGAAGGCGGACGACCACTATGTCAATGAAGTAGAAGATGATAATAATGATGTTGACAAGGATTATAATAGAGACGATAATCATGATGATGATGGCAATGTTTGGCTTTAAGGCAACCATAACCTCACCAAAGTCGTTACAGTTTTCTGATATTATTGACATTTTCTCTATTTTCATTCTTGTGGACTGAAAACTACAGGCAAATAGAAAAAAGTTTTTTTTTACTATGTATTTTATTTGACACAATAACTGCGTAAAAATGTTATTTAGTAAATTGACGTTACGTTTTTTGTAAAGTTTTATATTTTTATATATATTATAGTTTGTTTAGTTTAAAAGCATTTAGATATTTTAAGCTTGGATCAGTTTTTTTGTGATATTTACTTTTTTCATTTGAGACAAACGTTTCAACGAGGGCAAACGAAAAATGTTTAATACTGTGATAAAAATAGTAAAAATATTTGTTTTAGATCTGTATTTTGTATTAAATATGGATGATACTTAAATGTTTCAAAATAATTATTTATACTGACTTCTCAGTTTTATTTTTAGCTCTAAATCCCAGAGCTCACCATCTCACTTAAATGAAACGTCTAGTATCAAAGAAATTGTAAACATACGACAGATGTTGATTCTGATTCATACCAAAATATATAACAAATTTTGGCAAATATTAAAGTGGAAATTGGCACACAATTGTTTGGAAATAGCAAAAACAAAAATAAAAATTTTGTTACGTTCTTGTATATTCAAGATACAAAATTGATGTGACCTTTTTGTGGATAATTGAACACAAAAGAAAAAGAATGATAACAATAGAAGCACCTCCTTTGTCAACGGGTGGTTTTAAAGTTCACACCCAAAATTATCCTTTTACAAACAATACAATGACAGCGATAAGAGATCCATAAACAAAATCCACAAATAGAAAATAGTAAAACATTTAAAAAAAATTAAGGAATAGGAAAAGATTTTATAAAAATTGGCTGTAATAGAAAAGATTAAATATTTTTGAAAATTTGAAAAATTAAGAGATTTTGGCAAAACTTTAGTAATGGAAAGTATTTTGGTATTATATTACCTTGTAAGGAACAAAACATACCTTCCGAATTATTTATATCAAAGACATATAATATAAAGACTTTGCACTTCCATACAATGAGTTGTTGTATGGTCGTTTTGAAAAGTCCCATAAAAAAGAGAATATACCGCTTTTACTCTTATTCGGAAAGAACTAATGGAGACGATTATCAAATGAGAGATACCTTAGACACAAACACGTGCTCATGAAATGTATGTTTGTGCGTTTTTGTGCTTTTCATTGTTATCTCCTTTAATTAAGCTGTAGCTTCGATTTTAATTTCAATAATGGAGCAACATTTTTTATTTTCAATCAAAATGAATTAAAAAACAATTCGATGTATTTTTATTTTAAATACAAAGTTATAGAAAATAAGTAAGAAAGTGCTATAGTCGGTCAAGACCGACCATACGATACCCTTTATAACTAAGGTCAAAGGTATTCTTTTTCCTGTATAAAGACTAATATTTGCTAAATTTTGCCATCATACAAATATTTTCCCAATAATTATATATTTAATCTGTTTCCGTGATTTGAACATACATATATAAGAGCTAGGGTCAAATTTGAACCGATTATCTCGAAATTTAGCAAATTGATTTCTGTTTTCACAAAAATTATGTAGGCCAAAAATAAACTTTAAATTGTCATTATCTTCAGATTTACGAGCGTTTTAGTGATTTTTGTCTAATTTAGTGCTTTTTGGCAGAAGAGTTTGTATGGGAGCCAGAGCTGCCAGATTTTTTTTGTGAAAAATAGGCATTATCGGCAGTAAATTTTCAGAAATTGGCAAAAAAAATCGGAATTGCGACAAATATAGCCAAATATTAAAGAAATGTTTTACAAAAAAATTAATGAAGGAAAATGTTCGATAGAAAAAACTTTAAACGGAAAATTTAACTACAGAAAAAAACAAGTAAGAAAGCGCTATAGTCGGTCAAGCCGACCATACGATACCCTTCACCACTAAGGTCAAAGGTGTTATTTTTCCTGTATAAAGACAAATATTTGCTAACTTTTGCAATCATACAAACATTTTCTCAAAACGTATATATTCAACCTGTTTCCGTCATTTGGACTTATATGAGCGCTAGGGTCAAATGCGGACCGATTATCTCGAAATTTGGCAAATTGATTACAGTTGTTACAAAAATTATGTATGCAAAAAATAAACTCAAAATTTTCATTATCTTTAGATTTACGAGCGTTTTAGTGATTTTTTGTCTCATTTAGTGCGTTTTTGAAGAAGAGTTTGTATGGGAGCTATGGTCAAATGTGGACCGATTTCATGAAAAATATTGATATTTGTGGCCAATATAGCAATTCCGGGAAGTGGGACCTATGAGAGGTACCAAATTTCATCAAATTATCTTTAGAATTGCAACCTGTAGTTTGATTACAAGGTTAACATGGGGGTCCAGCCAGACAGACGGACGGACGGACGGACATCGCTAAATCGACTCAGAAAGTGATTCTAAGTCTATTGGTATACTAAAAGGTGGGTCTAAGACAAATATTTCTATGCGTTACAAACATCAGCACAAACTTATAATACCCTTTCCACCTATGGTGGTGAAGGGTATAATTATATATAAAATTTATATTGAATGTTTTGGCGGAAACAATTTTAAATCGAACATTTTTCTACAGAAACAATTTTGAAAGATAATCTAAAGATAATGAACATTTTGAGTTTATTTTTTGCATACATAATTTTCGTAACAACTGTAATCAATTTGCCAAATTTCGAGATCCTAGCTCTCATATAAGTCCAAATGACGGAAACAGCTTAAATATATGTTTTAAGAAAATGTTTGTTTGATGGCAAAATTTAGCAAATATTTCTCTTTATACAGGAAAAATAACACCTTTGACCTTAGTGGTGAAGGGTATCGTATGGTCGGGCTAGACCGACTATAGCGCTTTCTTACTTGTTTTTAAACAAAACATTGAATAAAAGCGTAAATATTCTAATTTTAAAATTTTGTAAAAGCTTGAACAATAAAAGTGGTAGATCTACTACTTTTTGAAAATAAATTTTGTGAAATCTACTACTTTTTAATGCCGAATCTCCCACAAAGTAAAATTTTGGGTTGGCCTCACTGGGGTGAGCTGTAACAGATAAACGTGTATTGCGTATGAAAGTTCGAGTTTCAGGAACGAGTCTCCAGATTTCGTTAAAGTACATACCAAAGTAGTAACGATAAAACAGTGAGCCACAACCCATACTGCAACGGTGTTCAATATCATATCGTAACTTGTCTGAAGTAACTAGACAAACCTGAACTTTAAAAGACAACCCACGTGTTGTCCTAATAAAAGCAATACAATTTTATTTCCAACTATTTTGTTAAAATAACTAATTTTTTGGAAATTACTTTAACTAAAACCTAAAGCAAAATAGGCTAAATAAACAAATTTACCAATTTCCTACTAAAGGCAACTAATTAAAGTAAGTTCTAAACACTTTCTTAAATAACATTTTGTCGGAATTGTCACAATAAAAGCTATTAGGAAGTTCCCAGAACTTTGTCCTTCATTTACTTTGTTTGCCCTTAATGTTAAATAGAACGTAAAAATAACAATTATTTTGTTACATAAATGTAAATGTCTTCATAAAAAAAGTTTTTTTTTCGTAATATTTTGTTTTCGAAATTATCTAGATTTTTTCTTGAAATGTTGATATTGTCTTAGCATTAGACATTTTGGTTATTTGTTAAAAGCGGAAACAAAAAAAAACTTTAGTATTTAAACCCTTTAAGCTGAAGAAATCCTGTTTACTTTCAAAAGTTAAAACCCATGAGTTAAGACTTAAAAGATGACTTCATTTTAAGAGAAACTGAATTAATTAGGATTTTTGTTTTTTTCGTGACTTAAGAAAGATTTTGTTGACGTTTTCGCATCGATTGGTGTAAAATGCAAATTTTGGATGTAAAACTTTTTTTTAAATTTTGGTAAGAAAATGCTACATATTTAATATTGTAATCTTTAAAGCTTCATGTTTGCCAAACAAACCATCTTTTCAATTAGTTAAAAAAAAACGAGAATAAGGAAAATCAGCCATAAAAACAAGTGGTAAATTAAATATTTTTAAATTTTATTTTTCTCTGATGTTTAAATTGTGGGTGTATAACCCAACATTTATTTAACCTGTTAATGTATGTAAGTATGTACCCAAAGGGAAAACTTCTTCTGGGGCAATGGAAGCCTTGCCCTCTCTCTTCAAAGAATCACAAAAAATTTTTTTATTTCTAAGAAATATTGAAATATTGATAAAAAACAAAATATTTTTAAAATAATTTGGGAAAGTCGGGAATATTTTCCTGCTGGGTAAACCACCAAAGGTTGATATGCATCCGTACATCCAAGTCAGTTTTTGTCGTTGTTTATACAGTTAAATTTTTACTGTTATAATAAAGTTACTTTAACATTTAATGCGAGGGCGGCTTAAATATTCTTCAACCTTTTTCTCCATTTCCTTAATTCCCTTTTGTATTAAATTAAAACTTATTGCCATCCTCGTTAGTATTTAAACCTCTGCCAAGCTTTTCCTTTGTAGGTAAAATGACATCTTTCCAAGTGAATAAAGCAAATGTTTGTACAAAATAAAAGTAAAATATTTGTAAATTTTTTATGTATATTTTTGCTAACAGGTGCAAGAGTTTTACCCAGACTTTTATTAACCCCTACGTACTGTCATAAGTATGCACAAGTTTTTATTGTAACTTGTATTAGATCATGTCAATTATTGCTGACTTTACGATTGATATGCAAATATATGCAGATATTTTATGCACCTTTTTATAACTAAGACTTTAACCTTAGCAAAGATAAAGGGTTTTTCAACATCGACGAAACAAAAGTACAGCGACAGGGACAGCAGACGACGCCATATTTCTTGCTGCTCTTTTGGCATTTCCCTTTTAGGAAGGTTTGCCATTTCATGATGGAAAGATATACGAGCCAACAAAAAATCGAAATTATTAAAATTTACTACCGAAATTCGGAGTCAGTAGCCTCAGTGTTATGTCCAATTTATGATCGTCATAATCGTCCTAGGAGATCAACAATTGAATCTAGTAGAAAAATTTGAATCCACAGGCACAGTACAAAATTTTCCGTACTAGTGAGACAATGAAGTGCCCGTAGTGTCGAGATATTGCTGCTGCTGAGGCTTCAGTTGAAGAAGGCACGTCGTTCTCAATCGTTGGGCATCTCTGTGACGTCGTTGTTCCGAATTTTGCGAAAAGACTTTGGCTTGAATCCTTACAAGATCAAATTGACTCAAGAACTGAAGACCATAAAAAGCGTCGTATGTTCGTGAATTGGGCTGAGCAATAACTTGAAAATGATTCGGATTTTCATCGAAAAATCATCTTCAGCGATGAATGGCTTCGTCAATAAACATAATATGCGTTATTGGTCAGGCAGCAACCCACACGTACTCCATGAGTCATCGTTGCATCCCGAAAAAATTGGAGCGATTTATGTACCGGCGGCGTACTTCTTCCGTGATGATCAAGACCGGCACGTTACTGTGAATGGGAATCGCTAACGTTGAACGATAACCGAATATTTTTGCCCCCAATTGGATATGGACTTGGTGGAAATGTGGTTCCAACAGGACGACACCCCAAGCCACGCAGCGAATGTCACAATCAATTTGTTGAACGTGTTATCTCACGAAATGGTCCAGTCGATTGGCCGCCTCGATCGTGAGATTTTACGCCGTTAGACTATTTTCTGTGGGGATACGTCAAGTCTACGATCTATGCCAGCGACGATTGATGAACTTGTAAGAATATCGAATGTGAAATTGCAGCAGTATCGGCCAATTTATGCCTGAAAACTGTCGAAAATTGGGTTCAGCGTCTGGACTTCTGCAAGCGTGACCGTGGAGGCCATGCAAAAGAAATCGAGCTTCATACTTAATGGCATTAAACGTACTTTTACAGGAATAAAGAATTTCGTTAATATCCAAAACCGTTTTTATTTTATCTAAGAAAACCCTTTATAAAGATGTTGCATTTTCATATATTGATTTGCCGTATGGTTGTTTTGAAAAGTCCCATAAAAAGAAATTATACCGCTTTTACTCTAATTCGAAAACAAAAACAAGCTAAGGCACATACACGTGCTCATGAAATGTATGTTTGTGAGTTTATGTGTTTTTCATTGTTCTTTATATCGTGAGCCAATATTCAATACCGACTATGAATAAAAAATGAATAAAAAAAATTTTAGAAGAGGCAAAAAAGTGTTCAATAATCAAAATATCTTAATAGAAGTCATTATTTTCCCTTCAATATATTTAAGCCAATAACTGCCTTAACAGATTTCTTCCATCTGAGTTTTATTACATGAGATGTTTTTTTATAAAAGAACAGTTTTCCAATAAAAAGTGTTTAAAAATAAAAATGGTTCATAGGCGGTATTGAATATAGGCTCACGATATACTTTAATTTAACGTTTGACAGAAAAAAATGTATAGAGTGCAATATCTTTATATTAAATATTGTCTTTGACTTTAGACTTTCATTGAAGTAAATTTGATTTTGTAGACTTTTATTAAAAAAAAAGTTGTATCTTAACAAATTTGTAAGAATTAACAAAAAATAGGTAATATTCCTTCCTCTTGCCACTGTGTAATTTAAGACTATTTCAACTATAGCCTGTATAAAATTCGTTGTTGCTGAATACTTATATCCCCTTCACTGCTTTTTTGTAGCATATTCGCATGCAAGCTTTGAGCATAAAAGAAAATCCTGTAACATTTACTTACATCCTTGCTGTTGCTTCAATTTGAATGTAAATTTAAAAAATTAAATAAAACAATTTAAAGCAAATTAAATTTATCTTCTCTTTGAAATTGTTTTTACATAGCAACAGAGTCATCCTTTATACAAATATAAAAAAATACAGCTGTCATTAAAATTCACATTCTTTGGAAAGTGTTTTGATGTTTTCTTAATTGATTCAATTAAACAAATCGACTTCCGTTAATTTATGAATGTCTTTAGTGTTTTAACACCACAAGAAATTAATGTTACAAAAAGTACTGCAGAGTTAATTTTCTTTTCTTGATTAATTAGAACAATAAATTTTTTTAATTAATAACACAGGATGAATTAGCAAATTTTTAGGCCATAAAGGATGTCATCGAAAACCGACAAAATGATTTAATTAGTCTTTACTACAGAACATGTTACCGAAATGAATTATAAAAATTTGGGTACCAATTTAGGCCTTAAATAATAATTGATATAGGTGTTGCATTTGTAAGTGTAAGTCAGTGGAAAACTTCTTTAGTTGGTTCAAAGTATTCCAGCATTTTTACTTAAATTTTCTTTGTTCAATTAAACTGAAAGAAGAAATTATTCTAAATTTTACATTTTTATTAAATAACTAGCAGATTTTACCCGGTGTTGCCCGGGTTGGTAGTAAAAGTTTTTAACTTATTACTGTGTTTACACTTTCTTTAAAAATTAACAATTATAAAATATTTGTATTAATTTTTTAATTGAATCCTTTATTTGCATATATATTTAATTGACTTATCAAACACCAATCGTATTACCAATATTCGTGCATCCGTTTTCTATTTTATATATTTTAAAAAAAGAGGTCGTAAACTTGGATTAAAAAAACATTTAGAAAGAAAAAATGTCTTCAGTGGAAAAGGGGAATTTTATCCCCATTTTTCAATTCCCAGGTCGTCGTTTCTCTATTTTCAAAAAATTCAAAGAGTGAAAACTATTCTATAGTATGAAAATCCACATCTAAAAATTTAATTAATCGTTTTCATCGTATCATCCATATTTGTCATTGTTAATATTACACTTATATGGGAGGGGTCACGCCCACTTGAGATTAAAAAAAAAACACACATACAATCAAAATTTCTGAAAAATCGGTCATCCATATTTGTCATTTTTAATATATGACTTTAATAGGGGGGGTCATGCCCACTTGAGATTTCTGAAAAAACCCTTGCCTATTTTAAACTACCGATCACATCTTACCATACTGTCAAAATTTCAAAAAAAATCGGGCCGCTAGGTCATCCATATTTGTCATTTTCAATATTCTACTTATATGGGAGGGATTACGCCTACTTGAGATTTCAGAAAAAAACCTAGGCTATTTTAACCACCGGCCACCGGTCACCTTACTGCACTGTCTAAATGTCAGAAAAATCGGTCGGTTTGATCATCCATATTCGCAATTTTTAATTTATATGGGAGGGGTCACACCCACTTGAGATTTCAGAAAAAAGCATAGTCCATTTTAACCACTGTCTAAATTTCAGAAAAAACGGTCGGTTTGATCATCCATATTTGTAATTTTTAAAATTTGACTTATATGGGAGAGGTCACGCCCACTTGAGAGGTCACGCCCACTTTCAAAAAAATATCTGGCCTATTTTACCCACCAGTCATGCCTTAACATACTGTCTAAATTTCAGAAAAATCGGGTTTCATTATCAGCTATATTTGTCATTTTTAATATATGAGTTATATGCAAGGGGTCACGCCCACTTGAGATTTCTGAAAAAACCCTAGGCTATTTTAACTACCGGTCACACCTTACTCCACTGTCAAAATTTCAGGAAAATCGGTCGTTTTGATCATCCATATTTGTATGTTTTAAAATCTGACTTATATGGGAGGGGTCACGCCCACTTGCGATTTGAAAAAAAAAATCTGGCCTATTTTATACATCGGTCACACCTTAACATACTGTCAAAATTTCAGAAAAATCGGGGCTCTCCGTCGCCTATATTTGTCATTTTTAATATATGAGTTATATGGGAGGGGTCACGCCCACTTGAGATTTCGAAAAAAAATTAGCCTATAGTCACCACCGGCCACACCATACTATACTGTCAAAATTTCAGAAAAATCGGTCCGCTTCCCAACAAACAACATACAAACAGACGCGGACATTTTTTTATAGATATAGATTCTTGGAAAAAGAAAACAAAAAAATCCATAGGCCTGTGTAAGTAATTAATAAAGGCATTAAACTTAATTAAATTAATTAGTAGATAATGTGGGTTTGGTGACTTTTATTGCTTTGTAAAAATAATATAATTGTTTCTTGTTATTCGAGGAAATTAAGATTGTTCCAAATAAAATATTGCAGGTAAAATAAACTGCAAAAAACAAGTACGTGGAAATATAATTTAAATCTTTTTAACAAATTCATTATAAACCTACTTTTTAAAAATAGCAACAAATCTGAAGGTTAAACCTCACACTGCTTTAATCATATCAATGGTCAGGGCATTCGAGCAACACTTTAGAAATGCTTCTAACATTTCTATCAGAAAAGCTCATTGTAATGTTAAATCAAAGATGTTGCACTTTGCCATGGTCCATTTGAAAAGTCCCATAAAAAAAAGAGAGTATACCGCTTTTACTGTAATTTGGAAACAATTTGAGTGGCAAATAATTTCTAGCTGTGGGAAAAGAAGGCAAGTATTTTTAGCATCAGATACGATAAAAACAGAAATTTAAACAAATACGGCTTTAGCTGCATTTGAGATAGCGCATAGTGCATATTTTTAGCCTGATTTGACATCATGTCACTATGAAACAAAGTCATTTAAGTGATTTTCAAACAATAATGTAATTTTTTGTACCACGGAAAGTAAATCCGGTAAAAACGTAATTGAAGAACGCAGAAAAAGACCTTTAGAACATGTCATATTTTAAGTCTTGCAAATCAGATATAATTCGTGGATTTCGATCTGTTTAGAATTAGGGATACTCCTTCTCAACATTTTTTTTTTTAATTATATAAAAAACTAGTAAAAGTATTATATTCGGCTGTGCGGGATGTTATATATCCACTATCAAATTGTGTTAAATTTTGTAATACATATATCTTAAAATTTAATATATTGTGTGTAAAGCTTCTTTGTGCAAAATTAAGTGGCCATAGTTTATAATTTGTTTGCGTTAAACTTTCTTTCGTGGTTTCCGGAAGTGTTTTTTGTTTATATCTGTGGCTTGGTGCTAAAAGGGTCAATGTCAAAAAAAAATTAGTTTTGAGAAAATTTAATTTAAAGTTTTTTTTTTCATATAAATTAATTTTCCATATAAATTCATAAATTCATTTCCATCATGGTCCAAGCATGGTGAACCAGCTCTAACCACTTAAAATTCTGATATCCACCAAAAGAAGGTTATGCTGTCTGTTTGGTGGGATTGGAAGGGTATGGTATATTTTGAGCTGCTTCCAAGAAACCAAACGATTAATTCAGATGTTTACTGTCAAAAATTGGACAAATTGAATACAGCCATCAAGGAGAAGCGACCAGAATTGGTCAATCGTAAAGGTGTCGTATTTCATCATGACAACGCCAGACCACACACATCTTTGGTCACTCGCCAAAAACTGAGTGAGCTTGGCTGGGAACTTTTGATGCATCCACCATATAGCCCTGACCTTGCACCATCAGACTACCATTTATTTCGATCTTTGCAGAACTCCTTAAATGGTAAAACTTTTGGCAATGATGAGGCTATAAAATCGCACTTGGTTCAGTTTTTTGCAGATAAAGGCCAGAAGTTCTATAAGCGTGGAATACTAAATTTGCCGGGAAGATGGCAAAAGGTTATCGAACAAAATGGCAATTATATATTTGATTAAAGTTCATTCTAAGTTTTATTAAAAATGCATTTACTTTCTTTTAAAAAATCCGCAATTACTTTTTAGGCAACCCAATAACATTGCCCAGATAAACCCTTTAAATCTGTTCTGGGTTAAGTTAGAGATTAGCTGTTAAAGCCAAATGAAAAAAATTGACATTGGCCCTTCTAGCACCAAGCTACAGATATAAACGTTGTAGTTAAATGTAGACCGATTTACGCAAAAATTGTATACTCAGTCTGATAGCATTAAAAAACTGATCTGTACCAAATTCTAGTATAACATTTGCTGTAACTTAATATTTATTAGCATTTAACTGGATTTCGAGGGTAGATTTTGATCAATTTCAAAAACTCCGAAATATTTTATAAATAAAAATAAATTTTGTTGCTCTGGCTTATTTCGATTTCGTGCTTTCAACTGGCGGACAGAAACCTCCTATTATTTTTAGTAGCATTCTTGTTTCCATACGTTGTTTATGTGTCTGATAAGTCAATTCATAAACGATTTCGCACAATTTTAATACCAATAAATGAGCAATATTTTTGCTTAATTTTGTTGACCTAGGTTTTTTCGTTTAGGCCCCGCTCGTTCGGACATGTACTTACTTTGATTTTATTACGTCTGGTTATCGAGATATTGAGCACATTTTTTGGTAAAAAAAAACTAATTTTTTGGAATATTGGTGTATAGTGTGAAAGGTTTTAAAATCTTCGGAAATTGTGTAAACCAATAGGCTAAGAATCACTTTCTGAATCGACTTAGCGATGTCAATACGTCCCCCATGTAATCAAAGTACAGGTCGCAATTCTAGAGATATTTTAATGAAATTTGGCACAGATAATTTTGCTACTAAAATTCGTCAAAATCGGTCTATTATTTATGGTACCTCCCATAGGTCCCACATCCCGGAATTGATATATTGGCCACAAATATCAATATGTATTTGTTTTGAAAAAATATTGATATTTGTGGCCAATATATCAATTCCGGGATGTGGGACCTATGGGAGGTATGTAAACTTAAATCACTGTATAAAATTTCGTTGAAATCGGTCCACATTTGACCATAGCTCCCATACAAACTCTTTTGTCAATGAGACAAAAATCACTAAAATGTAAATCTGAATTTTGAGTTTACTTTTTGCGTACATAATTTTTGTAACGACTGTAATCAATTTGCCAAATATCGAGATTTGACCCTAGCTCTCATATAAGTCCAAATGACGGAAACAGCTTAAATATATAAGTTTTGAGAAAATCTTTGTATTTTGGCAAAAATTTAGCAAATATTTGTCTTTATACAGAAAAAATATCACCTTTGACCTTTGTGGTAAAGGGTATCGTATGGTCGGGCTTGACCGACTTTCTTACTTATTTGATATAAAATTTTTCAGTTTGGACTTTGGACGCAGTTTTCAGAAAAGTAACTCAATTAAATTTTTAGTTTGTAAACTTGACATTTTATTGGTTAAAATTAGCTTTTAAGGTTCTGAATCCAGTTCCAGAAATATTAAAAAAAAGAAATCGAAATTGTTTTACAATTTTGTATATGAAATTATTCAAGGAAAATTTAAAAAAAGTTACTTCGCAAAGGTTATGTTTCTTACCATACAAAAATTTCGAATTCTTTGGTTAAAATTTTTGGAGCTGGTCAACGGATTCAGAATCTAAATAGCTCATTTTTATCAATAAAGTGTCAAGTCAACGTTAAACAAACTAAAAGTTTAACTCTTTTTATTCACAAAAATTAAGAAACATAAATAAAAACAGTCGGATTTTAATATATTAAAGTAACTGGGATGAAAAACTCAAAAAAACCAAATGTAAAAAAAATTGTCCTTTAGCAGGAGCCTATGGTTTGGACTTAAGATATTTGTTATTTTAATAAAGACATAAGAACAGAAATATACATACATGAACAGTAAATGACAGTAAATATAAAATTACCACAAATGAGATTTATCACATTTATCTGTTTGCCCATATATCTTTTTGTTGGATGTATATTTCTACATATTAACAATATCAACCCAGCAAAAACGGACGTAAGACAAAAATTGAAAATAATATTATTTAAATTTTTTAAACCCAAATGTTTCGAATGTATTTAAACCAACAACGAAAAGTTGTTGTTGATTGTTGTCAAATGGAGCCACTTTGGTTTGCCAAAGTAGATTTTATTTTTGTGGTAGTAAAAATAACAAAAGTCCATTCTTTGTTTGCTGGGTGGGAGAACAGAATCAAAAAATCACCCACATTCGGTTATAAAGACATATCTTAAATCTTTTTATATTGTTTGCAATTAATCTCTCGTTTTATTGTTAACAAAGAAGGATTTCGGTAATAACTTAAGGATTAATAAAGTGTCACCTTCTAAAGAACACTCAGTCACTGACAGAGAAGTTTGATGAAAACACGTGTAAGAGAACTGGATGAATATGAAGTATAAACCAACCAACTGCAACATACGAGTATACAATAATTCCAACAACAAGTAAACATTTTTAAGGACTTCCAGTGCACAGTAGGTTCGGTGACCAGTTTTTGAGGCAATAAATCACCGAGAAGAGCTAGAAGCATGAAATTTGGTAGAATTGACCACAAGGCCCATTAAAGTCATCGGTAAAAAATTTCGATTGGATTTTTGGATAAGAAAATTGTCTGTCTAGAAAAAATTATAAATTGAATTTGAGTTTAGTTTGATTATTAATATGACGTTTAAATTTCGATTCGCCCGATTGAAAAACCTAAAAGTTGTCGGCCATTTTTAATATAATGTTTGTGTTTTCGTTTTTTATATGGGAGCTATGGTCAAATGGTGACCGATTGCGACAAAATTTTGCGCACTGGCTGGCATTGATATAAGACTTTCTTGTGCAAATTGGCATTTAAGTGTATTTTAGGTGAAATTTAGGCTGTTTTCGTAAGTTTTTTGTATGGGAGCTATGGCTAAATGTGAACCGATTTCGATGAAATTTTATATGCTGCCTGGTGCTTATGTAAAACTTCTAGATACCAAATTTTGTCATCATAACTGTTATAATTTGTCATTTATTAGCAAATAAGCGATTAGCCTAGACGAGGTTATACGGGAGCTATGGTCAAATGCTAACCGATTTTGCCCAATTTCAATACCAAAATAGATGAAGAATGTTTTTGCTAAGTTTTAGTTAGCTAGCTCTTTTCGTTTAGACGTTATCGTGATTTCAACAGACAGACAGACAGACAGACGGACATAGCTCAATCGTCTTAGAATTTCATAAGGATTCAGAATATATATCGTTTTTGATTTTTGAGCCAATATTAAGGAAATTACAAACGGAATGACAATCTCAATATACCCCCCATTCTTTTTGATTGTGGGTATAAAAAATGACTTTGACAGCTTCCCGTTAAGTAAAGAGATGCCACATGGTTCCAATTTTTGCACTTAAGTTTCCCACTGTATTACCTATAAAATATTATCGTTACTTTCTGAAAATTCGTGTGTACAAGAAAGGACTTTTTGCCTCAGAAACTAGTCGGGGAGCCCATAGTGCAATGCAAAGAACGATAAGCAATCAAAAGAATCAAGTTAACGCATTCAGCTATTAAATAAATCTACTGTGAGCCAGACAATTATCTATTTATTTAAGGATCTGCTGTTGCGGCTACTGCTGCTTCTGCTGCTAGACATCCTGCACATTTTGTCTGAGTTGCAGGCAGTTAATTAATCCTTAATAAAAACGATACTCATCTCACGCTTCCATTGAAATGTCAGAGTAATTAGGTTTAATGACTTTATTTCTGCCTTAAACGTTTATAGCCGTAATTTAAGTCGAAAAAGTTTCAAATAGTTAAGTATAAAAAAATTAATTTAATATCTTTAAAATAACTACGAGACCGAAGTAAACTTCTGGGTGACATTAAATGAAGTGTGATTACTAAATGATATGTAACAAATTTATGAAAGATGTGGTCAAATTAATTAAAACCAATTTGTGAAAGTACAATAATAAGGATTTAAAAGATTTTAAAGTGATACCCTAATAATACAAATAAGACCTTTTGCAAATTAAGTGACCAAATGTAGCAGAAAGTCTTAAACGCCGAAAAAGTTATTGCTATTGTTATCCATTGAAGATGTTTAAACATTTCAATGTCATGAACCTTTTTCTTTTAATCATTATCAAAATTTTAAAATAAAAAAAGGCAATTGCCAAAAACAAAGTTAAGTAAAAAAAATAAAGCTAAATTAAGCTGCAAAAATTGTACGAGTAAAATAGCCACAGAACAATTATATGCTTCAAAGGAGAACAAAAATATTAAATATTTACAACAATACGAATCCAAAAAGTTCAATGAATTTTCTTTTTTAAAATTGCTTATCATTTTTCCTCTATGTCATATTTTGATGCCAGTATTTTTTTTTTTTTTAAGCGAAAAGAAAAGCACTTGAAAATCCCACTTAAACGCATTTTACAGTCATTAATCTAATCTTCTTTGTGATACAAAAAACAAACAAATTACGACGAAAATGATGTAAATTTTTTACTGCAGCGGAAAAAACAAAACGTACTTTCAAAATACCGCAGTCTGATATGCAGCGATTAAATTAGACTTGATCTCCTTTCACAGTCACTAAATACTCGTTGGCAATTCATTAATCATCCACAAATTTTAAAGAAAACATTAAGACTACGAATAGATTGACAGCGAACGAAGAAACAGCAAATGTGTTTAAAAAATTACAAAAGGGATTAATAGTCATTTTAGGCAACAATATATTCGTACGTATTAACTAAAAAATAGCAAAATTTAAATAAATTTCTAGAAAAATAAAACTGATTCGAGTACATTAGACCCTCCCAGAAATTAAAAATTTTTTATTGTGTGGGTTTTATTTTGTAGCTCAGAGCCTTAAACTTATATTTTATTTAATCGGCCAAAGTCTTTATATTTTTCTATAATATAAGATTTCTTTTTCATTGGGACTGAGATTTTATAAATAGTGCGTAAATATTTTCTTGATGCAAATATGCAAAGAGGCTTTTATCTTCCATACATTCATTTGAAGTATGGTACATTTAAAAAGTCCCATAAAAAGCGCTTTTACTCGAATTCGAAAACAACTAATGAAGACGATTATAGAATGAAAGGCACATACACGTGATCATGAAATATATGTTTGTTTGTTTATTTGTCTACTTCAATTACACTTTTGACAGAAAGTGAAAATTTCAAAAAACTTCTTGTTTCCCACTTCTTTAGAAAGTTTTAAAAAAAATTAAAATTTTTATCGTAAGTTTTTCAAAAATTTTCTTTTATAGGAAACTTTACCAAAAATTTACTATTTTTATAGGAAATTTTTCAAAAATTTACTATTTTTATAGGAAATTTTTTCAAAAATTTACTATTTTTATAGGAAATTTTTTCAAAAATTTACTATTTTTATAGGAAATTTTTCAAAAATTTACTATTTTTATAGGAAATTTTTCAAAAATTTACTATTTTTATAGGAAATTTTTCAAAAATGTACTATTTTTATAGGAAATTTTTCAAAAATTTACTATTTTTATAGGAAATTTTTCAAAAATTTACTATTTTTATAGGAAATTTTTCAAAAATTTACTATTTGTATAGGAAATTTTTAAAAATTTACTATTTTTATAGGAAATTTTTCAAAAATTTACTATTTTTATAGGAAATTTTTCAAAAATTTACTATTTTTATAGGAAATTTTTCAAAAATTTACTATTTTTATAGGAAATTTTTCAAAAATTTACTATTTTTATAGGAAATTTTTCAAAAATTTACTATTTTTATAGGAAATTTTTCAAAAATTTACTATTTTTATAGGAAATTTTTCAAAAATTTACTATTTGTATAGGAAATTTTTAAAAATTTACTATTTTTATAGGAAATTTTTCAAAAATTTACTATTTTTATAGGAAATTTTTCAAAAATTTACTATTTTTATAGGAAATTTTTCAAAAATTTACTATTTTTATAGGAAATTTTTCAAAAATTTACTATTTTTATAGGAAATTTTTCAAAAATTTACTATTTTTATAGGAAATTTTTCAAAAATTTACTATTTTTATAGGAAATTTTTCAAAAATTTACTATTTTTATAGGAAATTTTTCAAAAATTTACTATTTTTATAGGAAATTTTTCAAAAAGTTACTATTTTTATAGGAAATTTTTCAAAAATTTACTATTTTTATAGGAAATTTTTCAAAAATTTACTATTTTTATAGGAAATTTTTCAAAAATTTACTATTTTTATAGGAAATTTTTCAAAAATTTACTATTTTTATAGGAAATTTTTCAAAAATTTACTATTTTTATAGGAAATTTTTCAAAAATTTACTATTTTTATAGGAAATTTTTCAAAAATTTACTATTTTTATAGGAAATTTTTCAAAAATTCACAATTTTTATAGGAAATTTTTCAAAAATTCACTATTTTTATAGGAAATTTTTCAAAAATTTACTATTTTTATAGTATTTTTTTTTCAAAAATTTACTATTTTTATAGGAAATTTTTTAAAAATTTCTTGTTTTTATAGGAAAATTTTAAAAAATTTCTTGTTTTTATAGGAAATTTTTCAAAAAAATTCCTTTTTTATCGAAAACTTTTCAATTTTTTTCTTAAATTTATAGGAAATTTTTCCAAAATTTCTTATTTTTATAGGAAATTTTTAAAAAATTTATTGTTTTTATAGGAAATTTTTCAAATATTTCCCATTTTTACCGAAATTTTTAAACTTTTTTTCCTATTTTTATAGGAAAATTTTCAAAAATTTCTTATTTTTATAGGAAATTTTTCAAAAATTTCTTATTTTTATAGGAAATTTTTCAAAAATTTCTTATTTTTATAGGAAATTTTTCAAAAATTTCTTATTTTTATAGGAAATTTTTCAAAAATTTCTTATTTTTATAGGAAACTTTTTAAAAATTTTCTTTTTCACCGAAAATTTTTAAATTTTTTTCTTATTTTTGTAGGAAATTTTTCAAAAATTTCTTATTTTTATAGGACATTTTTCAAAAACTTCTTATTTTTATAGGAAATTTTTCAAAAATTTCTAATTTTTATAAGAAATTTTTCAAAAATTTCTTATTTTTATGAAAATTTTTCAAAAAATTCTTATTTTTATAGGATATTTTTCATATGTTTCTTATTTTTATAGGAATTTTTCTAAAATTTCTTATTTTTATAGGAATTTTTCTAAAATTTCTTATTTTTATAGGATTTTTTTTCAAAAATTTCTTATTTTTATAGGAAAATTTTTAAAGATTCTTATTTTTATAGAAAACTTTTCAAATATTTTTAAAAAATTTTGATTTTTTTAAAGGAATTTTTTTTTAAATTTCTTATTTTAAACGAAATTAAAAATAAATTAATTTTTTTTACAATTTTTTAATTTTCTTTTTTTATATGAAATATTTCAAGATTTTTTTTAGTTTTGGAAGTTTTTAAAATTTTTCGTATTTTGAAAGAAAATTTTTTTATAAATTGTATATTTTTATAGAAAACTCTTTAAAATTTTCTTATTTTTATAGAAAAATTTTCAATATTTTTTTATTTTTATAGGTAGTTTGTCAAAAATTTCAAAATCAACACAAACTCAACCATTACAAACCTTTTGTTATATTGAAAATGGTTGAATCTATCAAAAGTTATAATACTTTGTTCTTGCACTATTTATAGAATTTCACTCCTTTTTTCAAAATTTCGAGATTTATGTAGAATTATGTCATTAGCAGCAGAGGGCCTGATAAGGGAGTTAGTTTTAATTGTAGATCGTTGTTACCAAATTTCAAATATCGGCCGATTCCTCCAATATTACGTTATCTGATTTTGACAATTATAAACAGGCGCAGGCAGCCCATACCACCAGAAGCCGTCGAGTTTTCTTATTTTCGTATATATCACGATCAATTTGGATGTTAGCAAAGTCGGTTGGTGCCGCTTTGTTTAAAAAAAAAATACCAAAAAAAAAATAATATACAATAGAGCGGTTCGCCTTCCATACAAAATAAAAAAGTTATGTCCTAAAGATGGCGATACAGTGAACAAAATACTAAAAGGGCGGCATTTGTAGGCGTGGTAAAAAAATAAAAAAATATTTTTTGGAATTGTTTTGACATTATCTTTAATCCTAGGGGGTGACTGACTCAACTTTTTTTTCGAACCACTCTAATATACAAGAAACAAAATCAAAATCCAATTTGTAGGAATTTATATCAAAAATGTTTCTATAGAAAAATTTTTGATAAAAAAAAATTCTATAGAAAAATTTTTGATAAAAAAAATTTTATATAGAAAAAGTTTTGATAAAAAATTGTCTATAGAAAAAGTATTGATAAAAAATTTTCTATAGAAAAATTTTTGATAAAAAAATGTTTTCAAATATTTCCACCAAATTTTAGTTATTTGGAATCATTCGAAAAAATTAGAGGGTATGCGTTTCCAAAAAATAACTTTATTTTTTTGGGACACTCTCTTTAGATGATTTTGATAAACGTAAAGGAAAGAATAAATGTAAAAATTTTGCTAAAAATTAAATGACAAGAAGGGAAAATCCGATGATGTGTGAACGACACATGTACAGCTAATACCCGTATTTCACACTTTTTTCCAGCAAACGAAAGTAATTGTACTAAAAATATGTTCATACATACATGCATTGGTATAGGGTATTCAGAACATAAAATTTAAAAATTCTGGTAAATTGTAAAAATGTATGTAAATTGTAAATTCTTTATAAATTGTCAAAAAATTTCTATAAAATTTAGAACATTTTGCGTCACATTTTGTCTTAATTTTTTAAGAAACAACTTGTGTAAAAATTTATTACAATAATTTTGTGTGAAATTTTACTGGATAAATTTGTGAAGATTTTTGGTTAAATTTAGCTTACAAAAATTTTGCGTAAATTTTTCTAAGAAAAGTTTTGTGTACATTTTTATAGAAAAACTTTGTGTAATTTTTGTATAGAACATTTTTTTCTATAGGTTCTTTATAGAAAAATTTTGTGTAAAATTCAATTTGTTTTTCTGAACACCCTTTAAAAACATGGTTATATTTTCTTGTCTTGTCTTCGCTTTGTTTTCTTTTTAGCTAAATTTAACAAATTTAATCTTTAGAAACACATCAATGAATTTGTTTTGTACTTTTTAACTAAATTGTTTATGTGACAAGAAAACATGTGTTAGGAAAAAAGAAAAAATTTTCATATCAACCTAATCACATTCTGAAGAAAAAAGTGTAGTTTGAGTTCTTTAAGGCAAAGTGCAATGATCGTAAATTCATTTTAACACATTCACATAAAGATCCAAATATGTAAGTATTTGTTAACCCAGCATAAATGTCAAATTTATTGAAGATAGTCAATATTGTATTGTTTAAAATAAACAATAAATGTTAAAGGAATTAAATTTTTTTAAGGATTTTAAAGTTTTTGGAGCAAATTTTACTTTTTAACACAATTGATAAATTCATTTAGTAAAATATAAAATTTTATATTCTTTTTTGTATCATAAAACAAAATTCAAGAAAATATAACATATTTCAGTTAATAATAATTAAAATTAAAAATGCATTTTAAATAATGACGCATTTAACCTGAAAATTGTGACTGGCCATGATCCTTCAGCAACTGGTCACGCCAACACCCACAAAATGCTACGAAGTTCATTTACAATCAATCATTTAAGAAATTAAAAACAACCTCTTTATTGCAAAAAGAACCATAAAAAGGTAAAAGAAAAAAACTTAAATAGAAATGAAAACTTCATTAATTTGGTCTAACAGCTCTCAAAAAAAAAAAAAACAAAGAAAATTTAATGGAAAAAAAGCAGCAAATCCATGCAAAAATGCCATTTCTATTCTATTTATTGCGGCGTGGATAATCATCTTAATTGTTAAAGATAATAATTACATTTGAACTTAAAATAAACCAAGAAAAGTACAAATGTCCAAAAAAAAAATTAAGAAAGAAACACCAAAGTTTGAAGATAGAAGAAAAAAAAATCAGGAAAAATTAGTACTAAACACGAGTAATTCTTGTACATGATCCCATGTCAAGGACTCAAAAGGGATTATTCTACAGTTTTTTTTTATATTTGTCTTTTACTTAGGGAAAAAAGCCAAGACAAAAAAATACAAGAAAATTTAAAAATCCTTATAACCAAATAACACTGGTCGACAGCCAAAAATGCATTTAAATTAAACTATTTTTTATGTGTTCTGGTCCCCAAAATACCAAAACACCAGAAATTTATATTTTTTTTGATCGATTTTTTTAAATTATTGTTTTCAAGTTTGAAATTTTTGAAAAGTTTGACGTAGTATGAAGTGAGATTCTATAAATAGTGCACGAACAAGTTGCTATAACTTATGATCAGGCGTAGACAGTCCATACCACCAGAAGCCGAAGGAAGACTTTTTGTAATTTTCTTACTATAACTTACGATCATGCGTAGACAGCACATACCACCAGAAGCCGAAGACTTTTCAAATTTTTGAACAAGTTTGACGTAGTATGAAGTGAGATTCTATAAATAGTGCACGAACAAGTTGCTATAACTTATGATCAGGCGTAGACAGTCCATACCACCAGAAGCCGAAGGAAGACTTTTTTGTAATTTTCTTAAATAACACGATCATTAATGATACTCGTGAAAATGAGAATTAAAAGCATTCAGTTGGAATTTGAATATTAGCGGTTGGTGCGGCTTTGTTAAAGAAATTACAAATTACACAAGAAACAAAATCAAAATCATGGTTCGAGAGAGCAATGAAATATAATCTCGAACATTGTTGCCACTACACTATTATTTTTGTAAATATTGTCTGAAATATATGCAACCAAATTGGGAATATTTTTCGAAACAGAAATAAGTTTTAAGTAATACTAAACAATTTAAAATTTTTTAAATAAAAAAAAATATTTTAGATATTTTCGACTTATTTTTCTTTGGTAAATTTTTCGATAAAAATATTTTTCTGTGAAAATTAAAAAAAAAAAAAAATATGTCTCTATCGAAAAATTAAAAAAAAATATTCTTCTGTTATCCTGACTCAATCGAAAAATTTTTGATAAAAAATTTTTCTGTAGAAAAATTTTTGATAAAAAAATTTTCTGTAGAAAAATTTTTGATAAAAAAATTTTCTGTTGAAAAATTTTTGATAAAAAAATTTTCTATAGACAAATTTTTGATAAAAAAAAGTTTTCTATAGATAAATTTTTGATAAAAACAAAAATTTTCTATAGAAAAATTTTTGATAAAAAAATTTTCTATAGAAAAATTGTTGATAAAAAAATTTTTGATAAAACAATTTTCTATAGAAAATTTTTTGATAAAAAAATTTTCTGTAGAAAAATTTTTGATAAAAAAATTTTCTGTAGAAAAATTTTTGATAAACAAATTTTCTGTAGAAAAATTTTTGATAAAAAAAATTTTCTGTAGAAAAATTTTTGATAAAAAAATTTTCTATAGAAAAATTTTTGATAAAAAAATTTTCTATAGAAAAATTTTTGATAAAAAAATTTTTGATAAAAAAATTTTCTATAGAAAAATGTTTGATAAAAAAATTTTCTATAGAAAAATTTTTGATAAAAAAATTTTCTATAGAAAAATTTTTGATAAAAAAATTTTCTATAGAAAAATTTTTGATAAAAAAAATTTTCTATAGAAAAATTTTTGATAAAAAAATTTTCTATAGAAAAATTTTTGATAAAAAAATTTTCTATAGAAAAATTTTTGATAAAAAAAATTTTCTATAAAAAAATTTTTTGTGATCAAAATTATTTTCTGTAGAAGCATTTTTGATAAAAAAGTTTTCTCTAGAAAAATTTTTGATAAAAAAATTTTCTATAGACAAATTTTTTGTGATAAAAATAATTTTCTGTAGAAACATTTTTGATAAAAAAAATTTTCTCTAGAAAAATTTTTGATAAAAAATTTTCTATAGAAAAATTTTTGATAAAAAAATTTTCTATAGAAAAATTTTTGATAAAAAAATTTTCTATAGAAAAATTTTTCATAAAGAAATCTTCTATAGAAAAATTTTTGATAAAACAAATTTTCTATAGAAAAATTTTTTATAAAAAAATTTTCTCTAGAAAAATTTTTGATAAAAAAATTTTTCTATAGATACATTTTTGATAAAAAAAATTTCTATAGAAAATTTTTTGACAAAATAAAATTTTCTATAGAAAAATTTTTGATAAATGTTTATCAAATATTGTTAAAAAATTTTTCTATATACAAATTTTTGATAATTCTTTTTTTTTTAATTTTCTATAAAAAAAAAAATTTGATAAAAAAATTTTCTATAAAAAATGTCTATAGAAAAATTTTAAATAAACAAAAATTTTGATAAAAAAAAATTCTATGTAAAATTTTTGATAAAAAAATTTTCTATAGAAGAATTTTTGAAAAAAAAAAATTCTATAGAAAAATTTTTAATAAAAAAAATTTCTATAAAAAAAATTTTGGTAAAAAAATTTTGAAAAAAAAATTCTATAGAAAAATTTTAAATAAAAAAAAATTTTCTATAGAAAAATTTTTGCTAAAAAAAATTTCTAAATTTTTCTAAAATTTCTAAAATTTTCGATAAAAAAATTGTCTGTACAAAAATTTTTGATAAAAAAAATTTCTATATAAAAAAATTTTCTATAAAAAAAAAAATTCATAAAAAATTTGCTATATAAAAATTTTTGTTAAAAAAATTTTGATAAAAAGTTTCTATAGACAAATTTGAAATAAACAAAAATTTTGATAAAAAAAATTTCTATATAAAATTTTTTTAATAAAAAAAATTTTGATAAAAGAAATTCTATATAAAATTATTTTAATAAAAAAAATTTTAATAAAAAAAATTTTCTATAGAAAAATTTTTGATAAAAAAATTTTCTATAGAAAAATGTTTGCTTTATGTTGTATATCTTCTAGAGAAAAGTCCTAACTTGTCCAACAGAAAAGTGGCATATAAAGCAAATTTTTCATCAGGAAAGTTAAGAAAAGTGGGCGGCTGAAGTCGTATAAAGTAAAAAAGGTATCGAATAGAATTTCCAGAAAGAATGACGAAGCTAAACTGCAAGGAAAAAACTGCAGTGCAATTTCTTAACAAAATACAATAATACTTTGACCGTTTTTGTAAAAACAAGACCATAATTAATGAAAATAGTGAGGATGTGAATAATCTTGGGTTAATAACCTCGAATTGTTAGAGTAGAAGCGGTATACTCTGTTTTTTATGGGACTTATCGAAAAGACCATATGGTATGGAAGTGCAACATCATTCACCTTCTCATATTTTTTTTGTTTATTTATAAAGAAAACTCTCAAAACTATATTCGGTTTTTAAATTTTGCAACAAAGTAATTTAATTAAATATTTAATTAAATTTGTGGCTTTTATGTAAAAGAAGCTAGTTTTTGATTGTGGTTTTATTATTTTAATATAATTTCATTTTTTTAGTTTAGCCTTAACTTTAATTTGTTCTGATCAATTTGTTTTCAGTACAAACTTATTTGTTTGTTTGTTTGGTTTTTTTTTATTACTTTGGATTTCTAATAAATTTTATTCATTATTTATGATTTTCTTTAGAGCAATTTATGGAAATTATGGTCATAAATCTGAATATTTCAATAGAACATGAAAAACGAAACTAGATTAAATAGAGCCATAGAAAAATGTAGTCATTGGCCGTTATTCGGTCATTTATCTCCTCATAAACAAGAAATAGTGAAATTTGAAAATCCTTCTATTACTCCCGCACCCCATATAGAATTTTATCAAACTTTTCTATATGAAGTTTTTGTTTCTTTTTTTTTTTTTGTTTGTTTAAGTATTTTTGTTTGCTGTTTTTTATGATTTTTTTTTTAGCGTAAATCTATAAAAATTCTACACTAACGTTCTAATGACTTTTTCAACATTTTTATTTATTTTCAGGGACATGGAAAATTTTAGATACAAAAAAAGAAAAACCTATAAATATGATGGCCTATCGAAATTTATTTTCAAGGCCAATCCTTATGAATATTTTAATTTATTCGCTTGAATTAGAATTGATTTAGTAATAAGTGAACCCTATAGATTAACAAAACTATAAACTTTGTCTAAATATTTCACAATTTTCTTAAAATATAAAAATCCTCTAATTTTTAATTTTTAAAATAAATTTGTAAAAAATAAGTCTTTCTTAAAGAAAAAAAACTTTAAAGATTTTCATATTACAAAACAAATAATTTAGCCTGCAAAATTACTTATGTGTATTTTTACACATTTTTATTTTTGTTGACCTTTCGAATGCCTTCTAAATGGCTTTTATATAAAAAGTTACTTCAAAAATATATAGGCCAATGTACCGGCTTTGTGTGAAATTAATAGCTTAAATCAATCTGTCGGAAAATATCATTGCCAACTTCTGTTCGGCGAGAAAATAAAATTTTTGGAACAGTTGTAAACATAGATTAATGACACCTACTTAGACATACGTATATTTATGTAGGAATGTGATTTATGTAGGAATGTGCTAATGACAAGAAATTCTTAATGTTTTAGTCTTTATGTCCAACACCATCATATATTAGAAGGGTATTTATTAAAAATTTGAAACGCTTTGAAATAAAGTATCAGAATCACTTTCGGCTTTACTTAAAATTATGATGCTACAGCCACATAACACGAGAAACAAAGGCCCAATTAAGACGCGAACAGTTAATTTTAGATCGTGATATTTACCGACTAAAAAGAAGACTAGCCGAAATCGGAATCACAAAAAATGTTCATACATTTCTCCAAATTTTGTTTTTTTTTTTTCACCAAATTCCAAAGTTCTTTAATAATCACTCTTTGCAAAGAAAAGCATTCTATTCAAAAACCAGAGGGTAAAGACGACTATATATTATCGGCGACGAAGGCTAGACATAAATAGGACCAGTGGCGGCTAAGCGCCGGCTCCGAAAAGAAAAAATTACGCTTTGTAGACAGTTTATTTTTTAAATGAATTTTTAAAACTTTAATTTTTCTTTAGGATATTTTGAGAATCTTTAAAATTTCACATTTTTATAGTAAATTTAAAAACTTTTCCATTTTTATAGCAAATTTTGAAAATTTTTAATTTTTATAGGAAATTTTGAAATTATCCTATTTCCTATTTTTATAGATAATTTTGAAAATTTCCAATTTTTATATGAAATTTTGAAAATTTTAAAAATTTCCAATTTATATAGGAAATTTTAAAAATTTAAAATTTTTACAGGAAGTTTTGAAAATTTCCAATTTTTATAGGAAATTTTGAAAATTTCCAATTTTCATAGGAAATTTAGAAAATTTCGAATTTTTATAGGAAATTTTGAAAATTTCCAATTTTTATAGGAAATTTTGAAAATTTCCAATTTTTATAGGAAATTTCGAATATTTTCTATTTTTATAACAAATTTTTATAGGAAATTTTGAAAATTTCCAATTTTTAAAGGAAATTTTAAAAATTTCCATTTTTCATAGAAGGTTTTGAAAATTTCCAATTTTCATAGAAAGTTTAGAAAATTTCCAATTTTCATAGAAAATTTTGAATATGTCCAATTTTCAAGAAAATTTCCAATTTTTATAGGAAATTTTGAAAATTTCCAATTTTTATAGGAAATTTAAAAAATTTAAAATTTTTACAGGAAGTTTTGAAAATTTCCAATTTTTATAGGAAATTTTGAAAATTTCCAATTTTCATAGGAAATTTTGAAAATTTCGAATTTTTATAGGAAATTTTGAAAATATCCAATTTTTATAGGAAATTTCGAATATTTTCTATTTTTATAAGAAATTATTATAGGAAATTTTGAAAATTTCCAATTTTTATAGGAAATTTTGAAAATTTCCAATTTTCATAGAAAGTTTTGAAAATTTCCAATTTTCATAGAAAGTTTTGAAAATTTCCAATTTTCATAAAAATTTCGAAAATTTCCAATTTTCATAGAAAGTTTTGAAAATTTCCAATTTTCATAGAAAATTTTGAAAATGTCCAATTTTCAAGAAAATTTCCAATTTTTATAGGAAATTTTGAAAATTTCCAATTTTCATATCAAGTTTTGAAAATTTCCAATTTTCATAGAAAGTTTTGAAAATTTCCAATTTTCATATAAAGTTTTGAAAATTTCCAATTTTCATAGAAAGTTTTGAAAATTTCCAATTTTTATAGGAAATTTTGACAATTTCAAATTTTATAGGAAATTTCTAAAATTTCCAACTTTTATAATTTTATTTTATTTCCTATTTTTATAGGAAATTTCGAAAATTTCCTATTTTTATAAGAATTTTAAAAAATTTTCTATTTTTATAGAAAATTTCGAAAATTTTCTATTCTTATAGAAAATTTCCAAAATTTCCTATTTTTATGGGAAATTCCCAAAATTTCCTATTTTTATGGGACATTTCCAAAATTTCCTTTTTTAGAGGAAATTTCCAAAATTTCCAAATTTTTATAGACAATTTTTTAAATTTTCAATTTTTATAGGAAATTTTGAAAATTTCAAATTTTTATAGGAAATTTTGAAAATTTCAAATTTTTATAGGAAAATTTTGAAAATTTCCAATTTTATAGGAAATTTCGAAAATT
The DNA here is from genome assembly GCA_933228675.1 of Stomorhina lunata. NCBI lineage: Eukaryota > Metazoa > Arthropoda > Insecta > Diptera > Rhiniidae > Stomorhina > Stomorhina lunata. The sequence goes on from OW121740.1 coordinate 182,294,667, forward strand.
TCGAAAATTTACAGTTTTTATAATTTTATTTTATTTCCTATTTTTATAGGAAATTTCGAAAATTTCCTATTTTTATAAGAATTAAAATTTTTTTTTTTTTTATATGAAATTTCGAAAATTTCCTATTCTTATAGAAAATTTCGAAATTTCCTATTTTTATGGGAAATTTCCAAAATTTCCTTTTTTTAGGAAATTTCCGAAATTTCCTATTTTTATATGATATTTGTTTTAACAAAAATTTAAGGTAGTAACATTTGTTCACTTGCCCTCATTTTCTCGTATACAAAAACGAGGTTAAAATGAAAAATTAAGTTGATTATACTTTTATTTATATTCTTATTTAATAAAAAAAAAAAAGTAATAATAAACAATTAAGTAGTAAAAAATGTATTCATATAAAAATCAAAACACGGTTGAAAATTTGAGCCGCCATGAGCCGATTCATTCAGCGGCGGCTAAAGGCCGGCTTCAAGCCAGTCTTCGCCCATGATTTAAAAATCACTACTTTAAAAGTTGTAGCCTTAATTTATATTGTTCTTTATCATCAAAAAAAAAGGTTACCAAAAACTCATTACTATCTTCTACACACAAAACATATAGACATTCACTGCCTTAACCAGTTAAGTTCTTAATTCGCTAAATTTCCTGATTGAATTTGATTTATACAAATTCGAACTAAACAAAAATCTAACAACTAAATGGCGCAAATAAACTAACAAAATGTAACCATAAACATTTTGTTAGTTTATTTGCGCGTAAAATAAAATAAATTTAAAAGTTCTAAATATTTACGTATGTATCAATCAAGTTGCCAAAATTTGTTTTTTTTTTACATTTAAGCAGATTTACAATTTCAAGTAAATTTTTTAAATAAAAAAAAATAGAACTAAAATTAATTTATTTGCAACCCATGGCGCTAAACGTCAATTGATTTTGAAATGCGGTTTTTGTAATCAATTTCCGGTGAAAAATCTCACAGTGTGAAATTTTCGGTAGATTTTTGATTAATTTTTTCAAGTATTTAATATAATTAAGATTAAATTTTAAAAATAGAATAAAGAAACAAATTGATTTGAGCACTTTTTGCACATGTTAAGTGAATTTTGAAACATCTTTTGCTTTATAAATGTCCCAACAAATTCTAGCTTAAGACCAAAGTACGAGTATTCTCGAAAATAATTTGTGTTTGAAAAGGATTTTCTTTGTTCGTTTCTAAATTACACTTCATAGAAGTGGTCGAGATTCGACTACTTAAAGATACAATGATTTGTGTTTGTTTGCCTTTTAAGGCTTATCAACAGCATCTGCAAATATTTATTTATAAACAAGATGAATTTTTTTATTCTCTAATTTCAAAAAGGAAACAAAAAGGACATCACCAGTAGCAGCTCAGCATGAATTTGTTAAAGTTAAGTTGTTATTCTGTGTTACCACAGTATTAGTATAAATTTAAGTGTATTAAACGTTTTAGATGGAGATTAAATCTTAATTCATATCAGATACCCCCCAATGCACATTTAATGCCCCAAAAACAGCCAGAAAATAATAGACGTTAGAGAATGATTTTCAAAAAATTTAGGATAAATTACAAATTAATTTACTTTATTTGATGATTTTATAGTATGACTTTAATTTCGTTTGCTAGAAAAAATGATGAAAGACTATAACATCTATAAGTAAGTAAGTACTTATAATATTCTATATTTAGCCAAAGTATAAAAATTTCTCATTTTTATAGCAAATATTACACATTTCTTTTTTTTATAGAAAATTTTCGATTTAAAAGGAAATTTTGAACATTTTCTATTTTAAACGGAAATTTTTTAAATTTCCCAATTTTATAGGAAATGTTGAAAAATTCCTATTTTTATGGGAAATTTTTAAAATTTCCTATTTTTATAGGAACTTTTTTTTTATAGGAAATTTTGAAAAATTTCTATTTTTATCGGAAATTTTGAAAATTTCCTATTTTATAGGAAATTTTGAAAATTTCCTGTTTTATAGGAAATTTTGAAAATTTCCTATTTTTATAGGAACTTTTAAAAATTTCCTATTTTTATAGGAAATTTTGAAAATTTCCTAATTTTATAGGAAATTTTGAAAATTTCCTATTTTTATAGGAAATTTTGAAAATATCCTATTTTTATAGGAAATTTTGAAAATTTCCTATTTTTATAGGAAATTTTGAAAATTTCCTATTTTTATAGGAAATTTTGAAAATTTCCTATTTTTATAGGAAATTTTGAAAATTTCCTATTTTTATAGGAAATTTTGAAAATTTCCTATTTTTATAGGAAATTTTGAAAATTTCCTATTTTTATAGGAAATTTTGAAAATTTCCTATTTTTATAGGAAATTTTGAAAATTTCCTATTTTTATAGGAAATTTTGAAAATTTGCTATTTTTATAGGAAATTTTGAAAATTTCCTATTTTTATAGGAAATTTTGAAAATTTCCTATTTTTATAGGAAATTTTGAAAATTTCCTATTTTTATAGGAAATTTTGAAAATTTCCTATTTTTGTAGGAAATTTTGAAAATTTCCTATTTTTATAGGAAATTTTGAAAATTTCCTATTTTTATAGGAAATTTTGAAAATTTCCTATTTTTATAGGAAATTTTGAAAATTTCCTATTTTTATAGGAAATTTTGAAAATTTCCTATTTTTATAGGAAATTTTGAAAATTTCCTATTTTTATAGGAAATTTTGAAAATTTCCTATTTTTATAGGAAATTTTGAAAATTTCCTATTTTTATAGGAAATTTTGAAAATTTCCTATTTTTATAGGAAATTTTGAAAATTTCCTATTTTTATAGGAAATTTTTAAAATTTCCTATTTTTATAGGAAATTTTGAAAATTTCCTATTTTTATAGGAAATTATGAAAATTTCCTATTTTTATAGGAAATTTTGAAAATTTCCTATTTTTATAGGAAATTTTCAAAATTTCCTATTTTTATAGGAAATTTTGAAAATTTCCTATTTTTATAGGAAATTTTGAAAATTTCCTATTTTTATAGGAAATTTTGAAAATTTCCTATTTTTATAGGAAATTTTAAAAATTTCCTATTTTTATAGGAAATTTTGAAAATTTCCTATTTTTATAGGAAATTTTGAAAATTTCCTATTTTTATAGGAAATTTTGAAAATTTCCTATTTTTATAGGAAATTTTGAAAATTTCCTATTTTTATAGGAAATTTTGAAAATTTCCTATTTTTATAGGAAATTTTGAAAATTTCCTATTTTAATAGGAAATTTTTAAAATTTCCTATTTTTATAGGAAATTTTCAAAATTTCCTATTTTTATAGGAAATTTTCAAAATTTCCTATTTTTATAGGAAATTTTCAAAATTTCCTATTTTTATAGGAAATTTTCAAAATTTCCTATTTTTATAGGAAATTTTCAAAATTTCCTATTTTTATAGGAAATTTTCAAAATTTCCTATTTTTATAGGAAATTTTCAAAATTTCCTATTTTTATAGGAAATTTTCAAAATTTCCTATTTTTATAGGAAATTTTCAAAATTTCCTATTTTTATAGGAAATTTTCAAAATTTCCTATTTTTATAGGAAATTTTCAAAATTTCCTATTTTTATAGGAAATTTTCAAAATTTCCTATTTTTATAGGAAATTTTCAAAATTTCCTATTTTTATAGGAAATTTTCAAAATTTCCTATTTCTATAGGAAATTTTGAAAATTTTCTATTTTTATAGGAAATTTTCAAAATTTCCTTTTTTATAGGAAATTTTGAAAATTTTCTATTTTTATAGGAAATTTTGAACATTTCCTATTTTTATAGGAAATTTTGAAAATTTCCTATTTTTATAGGAAATTTTGAAAATTTCCTATTTTTATAGGAAATTTTGAAAATTTCCTATTTTTATAGGAAATTTTGAAAATTTTCTATTTTTAAAGGAAATTATGAAAATTTCCTTTTTTTATAGGAAATTTTGAAAATTTCCTTTTTTTATAGGAAATTTTGAATATAATCCTTTTTTTATAGGAAATTCTGAAAATTTCCTATTTTTATAGGAAATTTCGAAAATTTCCTATTTTTATAGGAAATTTCGAAAATTTCCTATTTTTATAGGAAATTTCGAAAATTTCCTATTTTTATAGGAATTTTCGAAAATTTCCTATTTTTATAGGAAATTTTCAAAATTTCCTATTTTTATAGGTAATTTTCAAAATTTCCTATTTTTATAGAAAATTTTCAAAATTTCCTATTTTTATAGGAAATTTTCAAAATTTCCTATTTTTATAGGAAATTTTGAAAATTTCCAATTTTTATTGGAAATTTTGAAAATTTCTAATTATTTATAATGAAGTTTTAAAATTTCCCATTTTTAAAGGAAATTTTATAAATTTCCTATTTTTTATGGGAAATTTTGAAAAATTTCAAATTTGATAGGAAATTTTGAAACTTTCCTATTTTTATTGAATATTTTAAAAATTTCCAATTTTTATAGAAAATTTTTAAAATTTCTTATTTTTAAAGGAAATTTTGAATTTTTTGATTTTGTTAAAAAGTTTTGAAAATTTCTTACTTTAATAAAAAAATTTAAAAATTTTCCATTTTTATAGGAAATTTTAAAAATTTTCCATTTTTATAAAAAATTTTGGAAAATTAATATTTTCGTCATCCTAAAACTGCATTCCAAAAAAAAACTGAGTAAATTAAAAGTACCCAGTTATCACCAAATCCTAAGTCATCTGGAACTGCTGAAAGTTAAACCTGATCCATCATCTTTGACCGACCGATTTATACACCATCGAAGACTAGCTAAGTTCAATTTTGTTATATTCAAAATTACTATATACATATTTTGGATTCAGAATTGACTGGCAGACGGACAGACAAATTTAGTTTAATTTTAACAGTGATTCCGAATATTGAAATAAACTTAATTTTGAAGGCATAGATTAAAGATTTAGAATGAATTGAAGTGAAGTTTAAAAAAGCGTTTTTTTTTTTAATTAAATAACTAATAGTTTAAAGTAAATTTTAAATTAAATCGTAAAAATTTTGCAAAAATTCTACTTTTTGATAGCTAATTCCGCTAAAAAGTAGATTTTTGTTAAAAAGTTCTGCAATTTATATCTTATTCTGCTAAATCTAGCGGTAAAAATGCTAAACTGACAACAATGTATGTATATTAGACCGGCTCGATTCCCGTTCAAGTGAAAATGGGCTTTGGGTACAAATATAAAGTTTGATGGATTTCTCGATGCTACTAACTTTCAAACGACAGTCATTTGTTTTTTTTTTTTTTTTCAATTATCTCCAAAAATTGTTTCTAAATTGTAGATTTGTAAATTTTTTTATGAAGCCGCTTTCTTACTTGTCCTTGTATGTATTTGCACTTGTATATCCTGTCAAACATTTAGTCTGCTCCCGTCGTATTAGTAAATACATTTAGTTAACAAATTTTACCAAATATTTTTTGGTCTTTCTATTTGTAATATTTGCTTTATCTGTAATTTTGCTGTTTTTGACCTTTAAGTTATATTTTGTTGGGTGTCATTTTATTTTTATGTTTCTTTTTTGTCGTTTTCTTGGCTTTTGTCCTTTTGAAATATTTTGAACTGAGTCTTTTATTTAATACGAAAAAGTAAAAGAAAAAAAATGTGCATTTTTTCACTTAACCAGACAAGTTCTATTTTTAAGTAACTAATCTTTTGCAGTTGTGATTTTAAGCAGCTATAAATTATGGAGTTAGGATTTTTTTAAAGGTTCTGGTGACTTGTTAAGTGAATGAATGTTGAATTGTGTTGTGGGTTACTTGGAAAATTCTTAAATGGTTTAAATATTACATTCGGGGACTATTTAAAACAATTTTGTTATGCACTTTCAGTTATGGCCAAAACATTTTATTTTCTTTTAAGTGGTCAAAAAAAATTCTTGAAATTTATTGTTCATTTGTATTAAATGTTTGTTACTCGTATATTTGATATATTTTCTAAAGTAAACATTTAGTTTAATTTTTATATTATCTAGTTTTTAACCAAATAAAAAATAATTGGTTTTCTTGTTAAATGTCACAAATGTTTTTTTTTTTATTCATTTGGTTTACTAGACATTTTGCTTCTGATAAGGCCACACAAATAATGAACAATTGAAGAGTGGGTGCGGAAAAATTTCAAGATTGAGTTAGAACAATTTAAAAATATGCATTAGAATAAATAGAATAGAGGGCGAAACAAAAGGAGCAACAAATGGAAAAGATATGAACTTGAACTGCAAAATGAATTTAATTAAATGAAATTTTTTCTGCAAGCGGAAATAAAGTTAAACAAATAGTATTGGATTTAATTTATTGTATTTAAGAACAAAAGAAAAACTATGTTAAACTCAAAGAAACAAGAAACAAGACATTGAACTTTAAACAAATATTTTTTGATTTGAGATAAAATTTTTTGTGGAAAAAATTTTAATAAAATCAAAAGTGTGTAAAAACAAATTTAAATATTTATTTATATTTGTTAAGATTTAGCAAAACAAATTTAACTACAATATTAAGATTAAAGTAAATTAAATTTTGATTTGAAATTTCTTTATTTGATTTAGGTGCTACCGAAATTTTTTCATATCTTTATTCTTGTAATTTATTGAAATTAAATTCATTTGCCAATAAATGCTTTGAATTACATTGAGTCCTGCTGCTATAAACAGTTGAGATTGAAAGAACAGTTGAGAGTTGAAAAAAGAAATTGAATTAAATAAGAAAGAAATTTTAGCCTTTTTTTACCAAAAAAATAGTTACACGGAGAAAATTTTTTTGCTGAACAAATACTTGTATTTGTTGGAAATCAATAAATTCTTCAACAATCTTATTATTATTTTCTTTTCTAAAGTAAACCGTTTGTTGTTCAGTTGCCAATTTGGGAAGTATCAAATAGACAATTCTTGGAAATTATCAAATTATTTTGTAACCTTAACTTTATATTACAAAATTAGACAGACAACTTTCGTGAAAAGAGCAAACAAATTTACAAAAGCTTAAAGGCAACAATATCAAATTACACTAGTTCACAAAATTATACTTTTTGCGTTACAATTGATCGCCACTATATTTTTTATACATTGTGGCCTTTTTTAATTTGTATGATTTTAATTTTTTTTTTTTATAAAATTTGCCATTTTCGAAAATGAAAAAATTTTGTATTTTTTTCGATTTTGTTAAAGGTAACAGAATATAAAAGCGAATAAAATTATTTTTAACCCTTAACTGGTGTCGCTATTTCTAGTTACGTAATTGATATCTACCACATTAAAGAAATTAACTGTTATAAACATAAGTTTTAGTTTTGTTTTCTTTTAAATTAAAGGACATTTACTTATATACTCATTTCATTTACCGTTTTCCATGTTGAAAATTTGCCATTTTCATAGGAAATTTTGAAAATTTTTAATTTTTATAGGAAATTTTGAAAATTTCCAATTCATATAGGAAATTTTAAAAGTTTCCAATTTTTTAAGAAAATTTTGAAAATTTCCAATTTTTATAGCTAATTTAGAAAATTTCCAATTTATATACGAAATTTTGAAAATTTCCAATTTTTATAAAAAATTTAAAATTTTTATTAGAAATTTTGAAAACTTCCAATTTTTAAAGGCAATTTTGAAAATTTTCAATTTTTATAGGAAATTTTGAAAATTTTCAATTTTTATAGGAAATTTTGAAAATTTTGAATTTTTAAAGGAAATTTTGAAAATTCCCAATTTTAAAAGGAAATTTTGAAAATTTCTAATTTTTATAGGAAATTTTAAAAATTTTTAATTTTTATAGGAAATTTTAAAAATTTCCAATTTATATACGAAATTTTGAAAATTTACAATTTTTATAAAAAATTAAAAATTTTTATTAGAAATTTTGAAAACTCCCAATTTTTAAAGGCAATTTTGAAAATTTTGAATTTTTAAAGGAAATTTTGAAAATTCCCAATTTTTAAAGTAAATTTTAAAAATTTCCAATTTTGAAAGGAAATTTTGAAAATTCACAATTTTTATAGTAAATTTTTAAAATTTCCAATTTTTATAGGAAATTTTTAAAATTTCCAATTTTTATAGGAAATTTTTAAAATTACCGATTTTTAAAAAAAATTTAAAATTTTTATTAGAAATTTTATAAACTTCCAATTTTTAAAGGCAATTTTGAAAATTTCCAATTTTTATAGGAAATTTTGAAAATTTTGAATTTTTAAAGGAAATTTTGAAAATTCCAAATTTTTAAAGGAAATTTTGAAAATTTCCAATTTTTAAAGGAAATTTTGAAAATTCACAATTTTTATAGTAAATTTTGAAAATTCCAATTTTTATAGGAAATTTTTAAAATTTCCGATATTTATAGAAGATTTTGAAAAATTCCAATTTTTATAGGAAATTTTTAAAATTTCACATTTTTATAGGAAATTTTTAAAATTTCCCATTTTTATAGGAAATTTTTTAAATTTCCCATTTTTATAGGAAATTTTTACAGAAAATTTTAAAATTTTCAATTTTTACAGAAAATTTTTAAAATTTCCAATTTTTAAAGGAAATTTTTAAAATTTCCAATTTTTATAGGAAATTTTGAAATTTTCCAATTTTTATAGAAAATTTTGAAAATTTCCAATTTTTATACGAAATTTTGAAAATTTCCAATTTCTACATAAATTTTAAAAATTTCTAATTTTTATAAGAAATTTTAGAAATTTGAGTTTTTTTTTAAAATTTCCAATTTTTTTTTTAGGAAATTTTGAAAATTTCCAATTTTTGTTAGGAAATTTTGAAAATTTCAAATTTTTAGAGGAAATTTTTTTAAATTTCCAATATTTAAAGGAAATTTTTAAAATTTCCAATTTAAAAAAAAAATTTGAAAATTTCCAGTTTTTATAGTAAATTTTTAAAATTTCCAATTTTATAGGAAATTTTAAAAATTCCCGATTTTTATAAAAATTTTAAAATTTACCATTTTTTTAGGAAATTTTTAGAAATATTAACCTTTCGTGGCCATCAGGGACCAAAATGACCCCAAAAAAATTTAAAAATTTTTTCTTTTTGATTTCTATTTAATAGACCAAAAAAAACGTTTCTTCTTTTTTGGGCCATTTTGCTCCCTGTTGGTCACGAAGGGGTTAATATTTTTAGTTTATATGATCTTTGTTATTAACGTTTTTAGAGGGGTTAGCAGAAGAAATATTGTTTGAATTGTAATAGCTTAGATATTCCTAAACAAATGGCAATTTGAATAAAAATTGATTTTAGGGCCTGGACGCCTCGTGTTAACGTTGTCCGATTTGGCTCAAATTTTCAGGGTTAATGTTTTTTTCTCTCATTGGAAAATCGACTCCATTAGTTGTTTCCGAACTAAAGTAAAAGCTTTAAAATCTCTTTTGTATGGGACTTTTTAAAACGACCATAAGCCAATGAATGGAAGTGCAACATTTTTTTATTATTGAGTGTTTAGTTATACGTGTTTATATTTTTGGTCCTTGTTAAATTTTCTTTTGGAAATAAAAAATATATACTTATATATATATATATATATATATATATATATATATACAGTGGCGTGCAGAAATGAGTACATAATTCATTTCTTTACTTTTCTGAATGATAAAATGAGCAATAACAAAGAAAATAAAATAATTTTTTTTTTATTTATTCTGCGTTCCATTCTGAATAAAACAACAAAAAATTCAAAACAAAAAGCAACAAATTCATAGAGAAAAAAAAACCATAACAAAAATAACTCTTATGTACTCAATTTTGCACTTTTCAATAAAGTTGTTAATGGATCACTTTTTTAGTACTTGGTCCATAACCCTTTATTTTTTAGTACCATATTAATACGCTTTGGCATGCTTTCAACCAGTTCCTGTATTATTTCTTTCGGTATATTTTGCCACTCTAGCTGTACTCGTGCCCACAGCTCTTCTAGGTTTGATGGAGCTGATTGGTATAATCCCAGCCGTCTTCCCACTAATAATGGTGCGTCATCTCGGGAAATAGCCAAGGAGCTAAATATTAGTCAATCTGTGGTCATACGCGTTCAAAAAAGACGACATACTGCTCCCAAAAAGCAAACCAGAGGCCGTCGCAAACTGTTAACCTACGCGGATGCACGTCTTATGATGGCAGAAATGAGGCAGAACAAGACCATAACACCGAAAAATACTTTTGTTGCCAAAAATAAGCACGTAAGTGAATGGACAGCACGAAGAGCGCTCCACGACATTGGCTATATTTCAGCAGTTAAGAAAAATAAACCAGCATTGTCAGAAAAGAACCAAAAGGCGCGAATGAAATTTGCAAGAGACCATAAAAATTGGACGGTAAATGATTGGAAACGAGTGATTTGGTCAGATGAATCAAAATTTAATCGTTTCCAATCGGACGGTAAGCAGTTCTGCTGGCGTCGTGATACCATTCAACGTCACCAAGTCAAGCAAACTGTGAAACATGGTGGTGGGAACATCATGGTTTGGGGATGCTTCATTTGGTGGCATGTTGGGCCATTACACAGAATTGAAGGTATAATGAAGAAGGAAGAATACCTCACCGTTTTGCAGACTCATTTTCCCGAATTCGTTGATAAGAGTGCCTATCCTGAAGAAGAAGTCGTGTTTCAGCAGGATGGTGATCCAAAGCATACGGCGAAAATAGTGAAAAAATGTCTGAGTGAGCAAAATTTTCAACTGATGAATTGGCCAGCTCAAAGCCCCGACCTCAACCCGATTGAGAATTTATGGTCAATCGTGGGAAGACGGCTGGGATTATACCAATCAGCTCCATCAAACCTAGAAGAGCTGTGGGCACGAGTACAGCTAGAGTGGCAAAATATACCGAAAGAAATAATACAGGAACTGGTTGAAAGCATGCCAAAGCGTATTAATATGGTACTAAAAAATAAAGGGTTATGGACCAAGTACTAAAAAAGTGATCCATTAACAACTTTATTGAAAAGTGCAAAATTGAGTACTTGAGAGTTATTTTTGTTATGTTTTTTTTTCTCTATGAATTTGTTGCTTTTTGTTTTGAATTTTTTGTTGTTTTATTCAGAATGGAACGCAGAATAAATAAAAAAAAAACTTATTTTATTTTCTTTGTTATTGCTCATTTTATCATTCAGAAAAGTAAAGAAATGAATTATGTACTCATTTCTGCACGCCACTGTATATATATTTTTTTTTCCAATAATTTTCTAACTCTCCAATATTATATTAAAATCCTCATTCAATAGAAATCAATACAAATCTGTTCAAAATAACAAATCTATAAAAATATGACAATCTCTTATTTAATGCTGTGCAAATTTGGCAAAACATAAAAATAAGATTTCTTTTCTCGTATCGAATGACAATAAATGCGAATTTCATAAACATAATAATCGTACAATTGACTTTAACCGAAAATGTCCTTTCTATTCATGACAATACGGGGTCACCCACTTAATGCATAAAATATATTTTTATATCTTTATTGTTTGGGATTTCTTTATGTTGCAAATATACTAAATCTTAGCATCAGTTTGATATTTTCGCCACGAAATTGTAGCAAACAATTTGGATTTTTTATTTATTTATAACTTTATTTATACCTTGAACGTTTGCCGTGAGACATATTTTATTAATCAATAAAAATAAATAAATGAGATTCAATTGTTTGTCACAGATCATTTTTATTTCTCGAAATAAATGCTAAAATAAGAAAATTAAAATGAAATTGCTTTAAGCAACAGTTTTATTATTGATTTTATTTGCAATATTTTATGGGCTTTAATTCGGGTCACATGCTCCTTGTAATGTCAACATTTACTTAAGGCTTAGTAGTTCTTTCTTAAAATTTTCTTATTCGCATACAAAGAAAACATTACGATACCCACATTCTGGCCCCATCAATGAAAACCCCACCCACATTTCAATTATATTTGGATAAAATATTGTGTGTGTTAAGTTGTCTAAGTACGTATTTAGAATAATCAGGGTTTTCGTAAAACTTGAGGATATAGTTAAGCTTTTACAATGGTATCATGTAACCTTTTAGATTGATATTGTCGTATATAGTTAAACATCCCAAATTTTTAGAGTGCCCTGTTCATAAATATTCGCATTAAACATTCAAAGAGTTTTTTGCCTAAATTACCAACGACGACTGGCTGTTGCTGCGAAATGGTTCTAATATTTGGCAAAAATGAAGTTGAATTGAATCCTTGTATGCGTCAGAAGTCTATATTCTTTTCCTTTTTCTTCCATTTTTTTTTTTTTTGCTTTATTTATGCATATCTGTGAATAAATTATAATTTAATAGGTATTACTTATGTATTTGACTGGGTTGTTGAACCATTTTAGATGATTATTGTTTATAGATTTTTCGGTTATTTTGTTATTTTTTTATGAATAACGCAAAAATGATAAAGTATTTAATGGGGGAAGAATTACTTGTAAACAACCTTAATTTTATGTGAACGAATCTTGTGAATAACTAATTTGACAAGAATGTATTATAACAGGTAGCAACTCCTTCTACAAGTCGATGTGTCTGACAGAAATGCCCAACAGTTGTATTAAGTTAAATAAAACTTAAACCATAAAATCAAAGTCTCTATAATATAAAGATATTGCACTCCATACATTTGTTTTCTGTCAAAAGTGGAATTTAAGCAGATAAAGTTTATCCGATAAACACATAAACAATGAAAAATATATAAACGCACAAACAAACATACGTTTCATGTCAACATGCATGTGCTTTAGCTCTTTTTCATTTTTGATAACAAAAATTTTCTATTGAAAAATTTTCGATAAAAAAATTCACAAAAATGAAAAATTATCCGCACTTGATGCCAGTCTATTACATTTATTAATGTAATAGACAATTTATTGATGAAAGCCAAAAAATATTTGTAGGGACAACCAATTCCTTGACGCGTTTCGATGATTGGTCAGACTATCATCTCAGGAGAAGTGTCCCTACTTTTAAACAGATCGAAAACCTTCCACTATTACCTATTTTACAAACACAATCATTACGAATTATGTTTGTAAATCAAAGGTAAAAGCGACATATTATCGACTGATAAACCTGCATGCATATAACATACTATTAAATAAACTTCTGTTTATTTTAAACTGGGATCAAGTGCGAATAATTTTGTTTTTTAAAAAAATCTATAGAAAATTTTTTTATCAAAAATTTTTCTATAGAAAATTTTTTTATCAAAATTTTTGATAAAAAAATTTTCTATAGAAAAATATTTGATAAAAAAATTTTCTATAGAAAAATTTTTGATAAAAAAATTTTCCAAAAAGAAGTGTATTTGCATTTGATCCCAAACCTGTTACATTTATTTATTAATGTAACAGATCAATTTATTGATAAAAAGCCAAAAAATGTTTGCGGAGAAACCAAATTCCTCGACGCGTTTCGATGGTTGGTTAAGCCATCTCTTCAGGAGGATTATTCCCAATTTAGACAGATCGAAAACCTCGCATTATTACTAAATTTACAAACATAACTATTAAGAATTATGTTTATAAACCAAAAGTAAAAGCGTAGATTATCGCCTGAACAAAAACAAACATTTTTCAGTTTTCATCTACCTTCACTTATGTTTGTAAATTTAGTAATAATGCGAGGTTTTCGATCTGTCTAAATTGGGAATAATCCTCCTGAAGAGATGGCTTAACCAACCATCGAAACGCGTCGAGGAATTTGGTTTCTCCGCAAACATTTTTTGGCTTTTTATCAATAAATTGATCTGTTACATTAATAAATAAATGTAACAGGTTTGGGATCAAATGCAAATACACTTCTTTTTGAATAATATTTACATCCCGACTATTTTGTTATTTTTTGATAAAACTGCATGCATTCAGCTTATTTTTTAAAATAAACTTGTTTATTTTAAAACATCTTACCCCCCCCTTCTTCACAGCATTCTGCATATAGTAGCCGACGGCTACAGCAAGAATGTGGGAAGTGAAGGTAGATGAAAACTGAAAAATGTTTGTTTTTGTTCAGGCGATAATCTACGCTTTTACTTTTGGTTTATAAACATAATTCTTAATAGTTATGTTTGTAAATTTAGTAATAATGCGAGGTTTTCGATCTGTCTAAATTGGGAATAATCCTCCTGAAGAGATGGCTTAACCAACCATCGAAACGCGTCGAGGAATTTGGTTTCTCCGCAAACATTTTTTGGCTTTTTATCAATAAATTGATCTGTTACATTAATAAATAAATGTAACAGGTTTGGGATCAAATGCAAATACACTTCTTTTTGAATAATATTTACATCCCGACTATTTTGTTATTTTTTGATAAAAAAAAAAATTTTCTATAGAAAAATATTTGATAAAAAAATTTTCTATAGAAAAATTTTTGATAAAAAAAAATTTCTATAGAAAAATTTTTGATAAAAAAATTTTATATAGAAAAGTTCTTGATAAACAAATTTTCTATAGGAACGTTTTTGATTAACAAATTTTCTATAGAAAAGTTTTTGATAAAAAATTTTCTATAGAAAAGTTTTTGATAAAAAAAAATTTCTATAAAAAGTTTTGATAAAAAAAATTTTCTATAGAAAAATTTTTGATAAAAAAATTTTCTATAGAAAAATTTTAGATAAAAAAATTTTCTATAGAAAGATTTTAGATAAAAAAATTTTCTATAGAAAAATTTTTGATAAAAAAAATTTCTATAGAAAAATTTTTGATAAAAAAATTTTCTATAGAAAAGTTTTTAAAAAAAAGAAATTTCTATAGAAAAGTTTTTGATAAAAAAATGTTATATAGAAAAGTTTTTGATAAACAAATTTTCTATAGAAAATTTTTTGATACACAAATTTTCTATGGAAAAGTTTTTGATAAAAAATTTTCTATAGAAAAGTTTTTGATAAAAAAAATTTTCTATAGGAAAGTTTTTAATAAAAAAATGTTCTATAAAAAATTTGTGTTCTAATGAAAATTGTTTGTGTTTTGTTCAGTCGATGATCTACGCTTTTACTTATGGTTTATGAACATAATTCTGAAAGGTTTTGTTTGTAAAATAAGTAATAATACGAGGTTTTCGATCTGTCTAAATTGGGAATAATCCTCCTGAAGAGATGGCCTAACCAACCATCGAAACGCGTCGAGGAATTTTGGTTTCTCCGCAAACAATTTTTGGCTTTTTATCAATAAATTGGTCTGTTACATTAATAAATAAATGTAACAGATTTGGGATCAAATGCGAATACTCCTATTTTTGAATAATATTTACATCCCGACTAATTTGTTATTTTTTAAGAAAAATTTTATATAGAAAAATTTTTGAAAAATTAGGTTTAATCAGGCTTGAGTTCATTTAACTTTCAAATTATTAATTTTGAAAATTTGAAAAGTAATTGTGGAGAAAAACTGAAACTCAATGAGTTAAATTGATGATTATCTCTGCAATTTGACAACTCGACTGTGGTCGAGGGCGCTAAGTGCTGATGACGTCCTGTGGCGGGACAGAAATTGCAATCCACTGAGCCGCGTTCAAAAATAATTTTTTCAGTTTTTCTCCACAATTACTTTTCAAATTTTCAAAATTAATAATTTGAAAGTTAAATGAACTCAAGCCTGATTAAACCTAATTTTTCAATCAATTCTAAAAGTTCGAATAATTAATTCCCAAATAAAGAAAAATTTTTGATAAAAAAAAATTTCTTTAGAAAAATTTTTGATAAAAAAAATTTTCTATGGAGAAATTTTTGATAAAAAAATTTTCTACAGAAAAGTTTTTGATAAAAAAATGTTCTATAGAAAAAATTTTTGATAAAAAAATTTTCTATAGAAAAATTTTTGATAGAAAAAATTTTGATAAAAAAATTTTCTATAGAAAAATTTTTTATAAAAAAATTTTCTATAGAAAAATTTTTGATAAAAAAATGTTCTATAGAAAAATTTTTGATAAAAAATATCTATAGAAAAATTTTATGTTTAAGTTTTTTTCTGTAGTGAAATTTTCCATTTAAAATTTTTTCTATCGAAAATTTCCTTATATAAATTTTTTGAATAGAAAAATTTTCCATATAAAATTTTTTGTATAGAAAAATTTTCCATATACTCCACATTTTTTGTATAGAACAATTTTCAACAAAAAATTATTTTAAAAAGGGTTTTTCAAAAATTGTGGGACATCAAACATTTTAAAAAGTTTTAATTTTTTGTATGGATAAATTTTACATATAAATTTTTTTTAGAGAAAAATTTTTCGTACAAAATTTCTATAGAAAAATTTTCCATTATCATTATTAAAAATACGAATACTAAAAAATGTTCATTGAAAATTTTTCTATAGAACAAATTTGAAAAATTCTTCTAAAAGAAAAAAATCATATTTAAAATTTTTCTATACAAACAATTTTTCTATACTAATGTATAGAAAAAACAATATACAAACAATTTTTCTATACTAATGTATAGAAAAATTGTTTGTATAGAAAAACTTTCAATATAAGATTTTTGTATGGAAGAATTTTTAATACATAATAATTTTTTTGTATAGAAAAATTTTAGATATGATTTTTTTCTTTTAGAAGAATTTTTCAAATTTGTTCTATAGAAAAATTTTCAATGAACATTTTTTAGTATTCGGCTATATTTGTGATATATTTTTGACAATTCCGATTTTTTTGCCGATTTCTAAAAATTTACTATCAATATGCCGATTTTTTATGAAAAATTTCTGGCAGCCCTGGTTCTCCTTAACAATTCTCCCATACATTTTGATGCAATCAGACTCACAGTATCGATACCGATTTATTACCACTTTTTTTTTTGATTCCAACTACTGTGCGCCGCTAAGTATGCAGTGAAATGAAAAAGAAATATCTTTGTTTGAAAGTGATTTTTCGATTCGATCAATTTATGAATCACTTTTTTGATATTGATACCGCTTCCATAAGAGCTACTAGATCTAAATCATTCCTTTAATTTTTCATATTAACGAATGATATATATAAAGCGGTAATTGCGGAACATTCAGAATCTCAGTAGACTTGTCGAGAACAAGTAAATTTAAATTACACATTAAATTATCTTTAACATTTTTACTATTTTTCCAATTCGACGCTGAGTTATTCGGCAAGACATAGGAAATCAAATTATGTAATTTTGTGTTAGATATCTTTTCATTTACTTTGAATTATATTTATAAACGCTATTGTAACTGCAGGGTATTGACAAAAGAAATTAAATAAATAATTTTTCATTAATCGATTATTAAAATAACTACGAAAATAACTTTTACAAATAAAAACATTTTAACAAACACACCCACACTTTTCTCATCTTCAAAATTTTCGCAGACAAGTTCATTTGTCAGTCCGCTCTAAATAGGTTGAAGGTCATTTTAAGTTTATTCCCGTCTTATTAAAAAAAAAATCTAGAACACACAAAATGACTTGGACAGTAGATTTTATAAAATAAAATATTGTATAGACAATTTGGGTATTCACAAGAGACCTTGTCGTGTTGTCAGAAATTGAAATTCACACAATTTTTTCATCAAGGAAGTTTATTTTGAAACATTTTCCCTTTGAAATTAAAGATTTAACAATTTTTAAGCATTTTTTTTAAATAATACTTAAGACAATGAGGCTAGATAATAAGAGTCCTTCTGAATATCCTTAATATCTTTAACTTAGCTCATTTTTTAAAAAGGTTTATTGACACAGCTATTACCTGTGAGCTGTCATTTAATTTTCTACATTTTTAATCCTTGAAAAATGCAAGTGGATAAAGGGATTTGTTTTCTGTTGATTTTTTTTTTTTTTTTTTTTTTGTTAAGAGAAGATAAAAATCAAACAAATTTACTAGAGCACACTTAACTATAATGAATGGTCTACAACAATTTTTGTTAATTGTAAAAAGTTCATGAAATTTGTATACATACTATCAACTTGATATTTGTCAGGGGATACAATGCAAGGGCTTTTTCAAAAAAAAAAAACAAGTAAGAAAAGCTATAGTCGGTCAAGCAAGACTATATTATCCCCTTCACTGCTAAGGTCAAATAAGGACCAACAATTTAACAAGTTTTCCTTATGTCTTAGAGACATGCATATATATACTATGTGTTATTTTTTCAAAATTTCGAGATTTATGTCATTCCGGTTAAGGTCCTTATATGAGAGCTAGGGTCAATTGTGGACCGATTGTTACCAAATTTTGGTTATTGGTTTATATATACAAAATAATTATCTGTGCAAAGTTTTAGTAGTCATATGCATTTATCTTCAGAGTTATATATGTTTTTGTGCTTTTATGTGCACACAAACGTCTTTTGAGAATGTGTCTTGTATGGGAGGTATGGTCATATATGGGCCGATTCCTACAAAATTAGGTACACTGATTAAGGTAATCATAAGCAATATTTGTGCTTAATATTATCAAAATACAAGTAAACTTGTGGTTGTAAAGGACCAAAAACTCTATTCCGGGAAGGCATCCCTATGGGAGGTACCCGAAATAGTAATCCGATTTCCCCCAAAAAGTATAGGCATCGTCCTTGGACCAAAATATGAGCCTGTGTCAAATTTCATGAAATTATCTTTAAAGTTACGACCTGTACAATGATAACAAGCTTACAAGGATAACCTGCCAGCCATCCAGCCTGCCAGCCATCCAGCCGGACGGACATCGTTAAAACAACTAAGGGAGTGATTCTAAGTCGATTGGTATACTAAAAGGTGGGTCTCAGACCAATATTTCAATGCGTTACAAACATCAGCACAAACCCTATATACCCTTTCCACCTATGGTGGTGATGGGTATAACTAGAAAACAAAAACTCATCATTTTACAAAATATGTATGTCATAATTTTTGGAAAACTAAAACTTCCTAGAGAAAAATTACATTCGTTAAAATGTAATTAGTTTCAAAGTTTAATTAATTTCACTGACAATTTAGTGTCAGTCATCCTTAGAATTAATAATCCTTTAAGTTACTTGTGTAAATAAATACATAGAAATATTATGACATATTTTTTGAAATTAATATTTTGCCATTTTGTTTGTGTTGCTGTGGTAATTGATGATATCCTGTAGACCACGTGCGGACTTAACACTCATGAAGGACATTTGTGTATTTTTGGACTGTGATAAATAAATTTGTAAAATGAATGTTCGTATATTTTTTAGTTTATGGAAAATAACTGAAGGATTAAGTAGCAAAACATATTTATTTTACTTAATATTTGTAAACATAATTTTTGCTTTAAAATTAAATATTCAAATATTAAATCAATTGACGTCAATACTATTTTCAGGAATCCTTGTTATAAATTAGCCCCAAACTTATTTCAGATCAATCGTTAAAGGCACGCCGAAATTTAAACACTCGTTTTTATAAAAATATTCAAAACATGAAAAATACATTTTGAAAATATTAAAATCTTAAATAGAAAATATATTTTTCGAGTTATTCCAATGCTCTACTTAGAAAACCAGTAAGAAAGTGCTATAATCGGTCAAGGCCCACCGTACGATACCTTTCACGACTGAGATCAAAGGTATTCTTTTTCGTGTAAAAAGACAAATATTTGCTAAATTTTGACATCATACAAAGATTTTTTTATACCCTTCACCACCATAGGTGGAAAGGGTATTATAAGTTTGTGCTGATGTATGTAACGGATAGAAATATTTGTCTTAGACCCACCTTTTAGTATACCAATAGGATTATAATCACTTTCTGGCTACTGAAATTCGTCAAAATCGGTCCATTATTTATGGTACTTCCCATAGGTCCCACTTCCCGGAATTGATATTTTGGCCACAAATATCAATATTTTTTCGTGTAATTTTAAAAAAGTACTGCTTATGTAAACCAAAATCAATGAACCAAATTTCGTTGAAATCGGTCCACATTTGACCATAGCTCCTATACAAACTCTTCTGTCGAAAGGCACTAAATGAGACAAAAATCTCTAAAACGCTCATAACTCTGAAGATAATGAGAATTTTGAGTTTATTTTTTGCACACATAATTCTTGTAAAAACTGTAATCAATTTGCCATATTTCGAGGTAATCGGTCAACATTTGACCCTAGCTCTCATATAAGTCCAAATGGCGGAAACAGCTTAAGCTGATAATATAAGAATAACGGAAATACGCGTAAAGTTTCCTGTTCTTATAGAATGAAGAGAAAAATTATCTGTTTAATTTGGAGTCAGTTAAAAAAATTCGGGGTGTGATCTACTTTTTTTTGGCTAGAGTTACAAGTATCTGGAACAAAGATGTAACAAGGATATCAGTAGTTCCGTCATAGTAAACATAAATAATTGCTTGAAAAAGAAAAATGCAATTTAGAACGATGATATCAGCCTAGCGAGGGCCTCTGGTTACCGTCATTAGTTGCTTGAGCGCAAGAGGCGCGTTTGTACCTTCATTTTTTATATTCGCCTGTAAAAATCTAACAAAAAGAACGTGGTACCCATTAATATATTACCAACATGCCTTGCACCACATTACCTGCACATTTTTAAAATCGCTTTTAATGAGATTTAAAATATTTTCTTAAATATCTCTGAAATTGTGGGTTTAGTTTTTTTTTTGGATCCGTGGATACAGAAAAAGTTATTATGTCTTATATTTTAATCGGACAAAAACTAAAAATTTGGCAATGTAAAAATAAATTGGTGAATCGCCGTGGTATAGCAGGTTAGTCATCCGCCTAGCACACCAGAGGTAACAACTTCGATCCTCTGCAAAACCCACTTGAAAAAATCAATTTTCAAAAAAAAGCGGTTCGACTCATAACTCAGCTAGACACTCGTCATTGAGTATTAGGCTATGTAAAACTTCTCTAACTAATGCATTTGCCGTTCGGAGCCGGAGTTAAAACGTAGGTCCCTTTTAATGAGTCTTAAAATAGAATCGGATCGGCTCATTGTCTGAAAGAAATACCCCTTGTTCCAATTGGAATGTCATGGGAATTATGTGTATGTATGTATGTATACCATATTACCCACACTTCCTCTACCTGCACTACTAAGGTGAAATATGGTCCAATGAATACAAATTTTCTTTTAAATACATAGATACATATCGTTACTTTAATATAGAAAAGTCCTAACTAATACTTTTCTTACATTACAGGAGAGGGAAAAAACTAAATAAAATCTTAAGTTTTGAAGATATAGAAATTTTCTAAACCCAGTTTTTTACTAAATTCTCTAAAGAACTTAATGCTATAACAATGTTTTTTAAAATTAAATACTTTTTACAATTTATATTAGATAAAGTTTTTAGAAGCGATTTGAAAAACTACTTAGGGCCTTTCTATATTAAAGTAACGATATATATGTTTGTTAGATTTTGTCATTATACAAACCTTTTTTTTGGAGACATATATTTAGGTTATTTCCGCAATGCGCCATGTATGGAAGGGAGCTTTGGTCAAATGTGGGCCGATTTCAATCAAGTACAGAGTTGGTAATGGGTGATTTTTTTAGAGGTATAGAACTTCGAATTGAAATAAAACACAAGAAAATCGTTTTAATGTCCATCAATTTGGCTTTATTGGAAGGATAATTTTATGCCAATTATGTTTAAATATGATTTCGGGCATGTGGCCGCCGCGGCTGGCTCGAATAAAGCCAATTCTACAGGTCCAATTTTCGACTACTTTTTCGAGCATATGGGGCCGTATGTTGTCAATAACGCCACGAATGTTGGCTTCCAAGTCCCCTAACGTTTCTGGTTTGTTGGCGTAGACGAGCGACTTCACATATCCCCAAAGAAAATAATCCAGTGGTGTCAAATCGCACGATCTTGGTGGCCAATTGACAGGTCCATTCCGCGAAATTATCCGCTCATCGAATGTTTCCTTCAATAAATCAATTGTGACGTGCGCAGTGTGGCACGTAGCGCCGTCTTGTTGAACCACAACTCATCCACATTCATGCCATCCAATTGGGGAACAAAATAGTCGGTTATCATGGCTCTATACCGGTCTCCATTTATGGTAACCGACTCTCCAGCATTATTTCGGAAGAAGTATGGCCCAATGACTCCAACAGCCCATAGAGCACACCAAACAGTCAGTTTTTGTGGATGTAATGGCGTCTCAAGGGTCTCATGTGGATTCTCTTCACTCCAAATGCGGCAATTTTGCTTGTTGACGTAGCCATTCAACCAAAAATGAGCCTCATCACTGAACAAAATTTTGCGATGAAAATCAGCATCGAGATCAATCTCATTTTCGGCCCATACACCAAAATCACGACGCATTGCATGGTCTCGCGGCTTTAATTCTTGCACAAGCTGGATCTTGTAAGGTCGCAAGCCAAGATCTTTGCGCAAAATCTTCCATAAAGTTGATTGACAAAGCTCCAATTGCTGTGCACGGTGGCGAATCGATTCATTCGGGTCCTCTTCAACACTTTGCTTTACAGCGGCAATTGTTTCTTCGGTGCGCACTGTTCGACGTCGCTGCGGATGCGTATTATCACATAGAGTAAGCGTAGTGCGAAAACGATCCATAGTTAACCGAATTAATTGCTCTGATGGACGATTATGTCGACCATAAAATGGACGGAACTTGCGGTAAACTTCGCGAACTGAACCATTATTTTCGAAATAAATTTGCACGATTTGCAAGCGTTGTTCTTTTGTCAACCTGTTCATGATGAAATGGCAAACCAAACTAAATATTAATCACTTGACAGCTGACAAAATGGCCGCCAGTTAAAAAAGTGATGCCAACTTAAAGTTCTATACCTCAATAAAAAACACCCGATATAAGCAATAAAACTTTAGTCGGACAGACGGACTCTTAGGACATCGATCAATCAAGAACAGTCCCATCCTGAGTAGTAGCGATACACTTCTCTCAACTCCGGATGAACAATTAACACGATGGATGGAACACTTCCAGTCAACATTAAACAATTGGATTAGAAGCACTGACGGAAGTGCAAAATGAAACCAACCATGACTGTTTATTCAATGGAATTTCAGACAGCCTCAAGCGCAACAAGGCCCCGGGCAATGACAATATATCAGCGAAGATGCTTTTATGTGACGTTGAAGGATCGGCGAGACTGTGGCACCCATTTGTATGTAAAACGGAGAATTTTAGAAAACCGTAACATACCAACAAAAATTCTGAACTTAATTCGGGCAATGTACGTGGACTTTAAATGTCGGGTTCTACATAAAGGTAAATTGTCTAATCCGTTCGAAGTTATTACTTTAGTAAGACAAGGATGTATCTTATCACCCTTTTTATCCTTGTCATCGACTGTGCGCGGCACTGAATGGTAGACGTGGTATCCAATGGACACCCTTTAAACAACTCGAGGACTTGGAATACGCCGATGACGATGTCTTCTAAGCCAAAGCTCAGGTCGCCTTCAAGAAAACACTAGCGGTATTACTGTTGAATCTCGGGCAGCTGGGCTGGAAATCAATATTTCCAAGACAAAGATTATGCTAAGGCCCAATGTGGATAACGAGGTTATTGGATGTGTAGGTACCTTTAATTATCTTGGTAGTTTGGTATCTACAAAATCGCGTATTAATAAGGCAAAATCTGCATTCGGCATTCTCCGAGCTATTTGGAAATCTCGGCAAATATCAACAACAACTAAGTTACGAATATATAACTCAAATATCAAGTCCATCTTGTATTAAGGCTGCGAAATTTGGAAACGCACAAATGTAATCGATAAGCGCCTACAAACCTTTGCAAACAAATGCTTGCGGCAAATTCTTAATATATGGTGGCCAAATCGCATAAGAAATAAAGATCTACTAAACGCTACAAACCAAATCCCTTCATCTATAGAGGTATGTCAAAGGAAATGGCGATGGATAGGCCACTCACTTCGAAGGCCAAATACCAACATTGCTCGATAAGCGCTTCGTTGGAATCCACAAGGAAGCGGCCGTCGTGTTGGTGCACCTGCTAGAACGTGGAGAAGGTCAATTGATGCGGAGTTACAAACAGCAAACTATTCATGGAATGATGTATGCCTAACATCTCGCAATATAGTTCGATATAAAAGGATATGCTCCACTGGGAGTCAAGGATAACAGAAGAAGAATCAAGAAGTGATTTTGAGTCTATCGGTATACTAAAGTAAGTTTTACATCAATATTAGATCTTCTCACCTTTGGTGGTGTAAACACACGCCACGAGTAAATTATTACTCGTAGAGGGTATTATTGTAAAGGACTAGTTCACGGGTTTTCTTAGTTTAAATATAATATTTTTATTTTTAAATTCTTGAAATTTCGTATCTTTGTTTAAATTGTAATTAAAAGTACAATAAATCATCTTTTTCGCTAAGAAAGTTCTAGACGTTTTAAGATTTTAACTTCACCCTTTTCTAAATGTCACTTGCTTGAAATAAAAATAAAGAAAAATTCTTAAATTACTTTGACACTGGTCAAAAATAGCCCAAAAAGAGCCCAAAAAGGAATGCAAAAGTTAAACGTTTTTTTTATAAATAGCACGTGTTAAAAATTTTCAGTTTAAATACACAGTTTTTGTCCATTAATTTCCCAGTAAGAAAAAAGGTTTATTCTCAAATTGAGGATGATTTGAAAATAAATCTTTTTTCAAAGGTCAAACGTTTGATACTGATTTGATACTGATTTGAGAATAATAGCGTTCTCAACAAAAAGGGGACTTTATTCTCAAATTGAGAAATGCCTTTATTCTCAAATCATTATCAAACCTCATTCTCAAAGGTTTTTCAAATGTGGATATCATCTACATGTGGAACGTAAATAAAATGGCGTTGTATTTTTGAGTTTGTTTATTTTGTTTTTGAAAACGGTGCATCATATTTGAATTCTTTTGCTTAAAATATATTTTTTTATTGTTAGGTAAAAAAAAATTCAAGAAACAAAGAAAATTTACTTATGCATATGAATATTATTGAATTTTTAATGTTGACATTTTTTAAGCAAGGTTTTATATTCAAATATGGATCAATTTTAAAAAAATCCGAAAGAAATAACGAATTTCTTTGAAATGCAATGCCATTCCATTAAAATATCTTAAACATTATTTTTTTAACATAAAATTATTTTTTTTAATGTTTGAAAAAATTTGAAATAAGGTTTGATATCAAATTTATATAACACCATTTTTCAAATTATTCTCAAATCATCTTAGGGTTTGATGATGATTTGAGAATAACCTTTATTCTCAATTTGAGAAACTATCATTTTTCAAACGTTTATTCTCAAATGAACCCTCATTTGAAAATGAATGTGAATCTCAAACATCTGTTCAGGTTTGAAAAAAGTTTGAAAAAAACGTTTGATATCAAATGTAAAAGTCATCATATTTCAAACGTTTGACACTGTTCTTACTGGGTTACTTTATTTTCTATTTTCACTCTTTGTTTTTTACTTATATTTTGCTACAATTTAATATTTCCTGAAGAACTGAACCGAGCAATTCTTATAATTTAATACTTTTTTATAAAAAAAAACACCTTCTATAAAATATCTTTAGAGATAGAAGAATCAGAAAAAAGGTTTTTAATTTTTTTTTTTAGCTGACATTCTAATTAAAATTTATAGGTATTCATTAACAGATCATTTTAATAACTACTTGATAAAAAATATTTATCTAATTGTGATTGTTTTTTGTGCGTGAAGTGTATAAAAAGGATAGACGAGAAAAAAGGACATAATTTGTATTAGATTTCTGTTCTCCCACCTCTTAAGCAGACAAAGTAGTGACATTTTGTATTTGACACCTGAGTAAAAGTACAAGTTTACTTTTACTCCTCCATTGTCAAAAGAATTTATTGTCCTTTTTCCGGATTTCTCGGTGTGAGTAAAAGAAAAGCTTAAGTTTCTTAACTGCTTTTATGCTTCAAGTACTTTAACATTATTTTTTGCGTTGGTTATGCCTGAGAAATTTCCAGAAAAGAACTTGAATAAAACAAAAACTAAGTAAAAATTTGTGTACTTTTTATAGACAATTTCCTACAATTGTTTTACTTATTTAATACAAATGCACTTTATGTAATACATTTAGAGAAATTCAAGCGCATTTATCTGCAAACAGCAAAATAATGTACTGAGAATAGTTTATAAAGTTCTTCTGTTTTCTCAATGCGATTTTAGAACTTCATGTTCTACTAAGTTCCTCTCACTTCTATACAAGAACATTCGAAAAATATTTTGTTCTTGTAATATCGGACAAAGTTTTGGTTCACTTTCACCAATAGATGGCATTAGTTACATTTTTCAATTAGTGCTGAATTGGAGCGATCTTGAAATCTGACAAATGACGCCATATTTTGTCGGCTTAATGTGCAAACCTGCTAAGTCCACTTTTTAAGTGTGTAAAAAGATTCAATAAGAAAAACTGCAAAACTATAGAAAAGTTTTGTAAGAAAAACTGCTAAATCCAGTGCAACGTACTAAAATTTTGTTTTTGAAAAATATAAAATATACCGGTATGTGAGGGAAATCGGTCGATTTCAGACATATTTTTGAAATAACTATACTATATACTAGTCAAAAGGATTAAACCTTTTATTATACTAGCCAAAAGGATTAAAACCCAAATTTTAATTTTTTTTGGGGAAATAAGCGAAAAATATCTCAATTATTTATCTGAAATCGATCGTTTTCAAAATAATTGATTTCCATCACATAACTTCGAAATATACCGGTATGTGATGGAAATCGATCGTTTTTAAACCGACAGATTTCATATACATATGTATATTTTTGGAATTTGGTACTTTTTTTGGGATTTGGTACTTTTTTGATTTCGGGTGCAAAATGTGTGAAAATGGGATAAAATGATTATTTAACATCTCAAAAAAGAAACATAATACACGTATTTGGTACTTTTTTGATTTTGGAGCCGAAATGGGTAAAAAGGGGAAAAAATGATAACTTAACATCTCCAAAGTAATATGATAGGAACATTATACATTATATTAAGTGCGTTTTAATAAAATGTACCGAATTCAATTGGCACCAAAAAAGTACCAAATATGCATATGGAACTTTTAGAAATTATAGAATAAAAAGGGGGAAAAATTAGTATTATTTTAAACAAATGAATGTTTGTCTGTATGTATGTTCTTTATAGAATAGTAAACTGTGAATTTGATCATGTTATGCTCTTTAGCGAAGATGTTGCGGATAAGCCGGCGAAGGTTTTTAAGTTGATAAGACTAATTTCCAACAGATGGCGCCACTGAAAATTACTAAAAATTAATAAAATCGTAAACTGTACATTTGATCATGCTATGATCTTTAGCAAAGTTGTAGCGCATGAGCCGACGAAGGCTTTTTAGTTGGTATGAATAGTTTCCGACAGGTGGCGCTACTGAAACTTACTCAAAGTTTATTTAATCGTAATCTGTACATTTAATCATGCTATAATTTTTAGCAAAGTTATTGCGGATAATCCGACGAAGGTTTATTAATTGGAATGACCAAAGTCCGACACGTGGCGCCACTGAAAACTACTCAAAATGAATTAAATCGTAAACTGTGCATTTGATCAGACTATAACCTTTAGCAAAGTTGTTGCGCATGAGTCGACGGAGGTTTCTGTTGGTATGACCAATTTTCAAAATTATTTAAAATTAGTTAAACTGTAACTGTATGAAATAAAATATATAAAAACTTTCAAATTTGCCTCAAAATGCTTATCATAAAGCCCCGAGCAAGGTTCGGTCAACCAGGTACTATGAATAAAAACAAACTATTAATGCGTTTTAATAAAATGTACCGAACTAAATTGGTACCAAACAAGTACCAAATATGAATATGGAACATTTTAGAAATTAGGGGATAAAAAGGCATTGAAACAAAATTAAAATTGCGTTTTGATCAGCTAAAAAAAAAATAAGAAGACGAGTAATTGGTACTGTTTGGAAAAAAGGCCGAGGAGAACTAATAATGTGTGAAGAATATTTTTGGTACTTTTTTACAAATAAAAATCGAAACAAAAAGTGAATCGCAAGTATATGCTTCATAAAATAAAATATATGAAAACTATAAAATTTACCTCGAAATGCTTATCATAAAACTCCGAGCAAGGCTCGGCCAACGAAGTACTAAATATCGGGTTAATCATTTCGTGGTTTAAAAAGGACTGGAATTCGACATCTATCAAATTAAGTTGTTAAACCAATTTTTTCTTTTCAGTTAAAAGTCTGGCATTGACGTAAATGGATCACTTAAGTATCACACACAAATGGTGATTCTGCAACAGCTACGTATCGTGCTTTAAGAGGAAATTATGGTTTACATAATCGTCCAACTACGCAAGCAATTGGCAAAGTTGTCAAGAAATTTGAAGAGAATGGAGCGGTTACAAATATTGTAAGTCCTGTGCATCATCGTTTCGCTCTGTAAGTGAAAGTGTTGCCGAAGACCCGAATGTGTCGATTCCTCGTCGTTCTCAGGAATTAGGACGTATTCTTCAATAATTTGCCGTAAAAATGATTGAAGAATACGACTTGGAGAATATGTGGTTTAAACTAGACGGTGCCACATGCCACAAAACTCGAGCGATTATGACTTTACTGCAAGAGAAATTTCCTGGCCACGTAATTTCTAGCGATATAAACTGGCCACCAAGATCATAAGATTTGACACCATTCAACTTTTTTGGGGGGCTACGCGAAAGACCGTGTTTTTGCAAATAAACCTTTAACTCTTGAGCACTTAAAACCCAACATTCGTCAAGTTATGGCTGAAATACCGCCCAATACGTGATAAAAGTGGTCGAAACTCACCTCAAAATATAATAAAAAAGAAATATCATGAAAAAAAATTGTATGTGTGTTTTATTTACGTACACTTTTGAAACCGCAGAATGGATAACCCTGTTCTTTGTACTTTATATTCTAAAATTATAAAAAAATACATATTAGATTATCTAATATTTTTG
The DNA here is from genome assembly GCA_933228675.1 of Stomorhina lunata. Classification (NCBI taxonomy): domain Eukaryota; kingdom Metazoa; phylum Arthropoda; class Insecta; order Diptera; family Rhiniidae; genus Stomorhina; species Stomorhina lunata. The sequence goes on from OW121740.1 coordinate 182,323,574, forward strand.
GTAAATTATTTTAAAATTTTGTTGTTTAATTTAAAAATTATTTTTATAGTGTAGTTATGTAACTAGAAAATGTCCTAAAAATGTATAGTACATTTTGTTACAAAATCTATTGCCTAAAAAGGCATCGCAAATGGTGTTTGAAAAACAAAACACATACGAAATTTGAAATTAATCGACCTTAAAACCTCCAAATTTTTATGTCAAGGGTTAACAAAATTTACAATAATGGGCGATATTCTAAAAGTAAAACTAAGAGAAAATTCAAAAAATGTACATATATAGACAATTTTGTAATTTTTATTATAATCCACGAAAAATCAAATTCTCAATACTCGTATACCTACATGGTAATACAATCAATTTTGCTATAAAAATCACTTAAAGAAACATTCATATTTGGAGGTCTTACTAAGATAATGATATTCTTGTAAGTAAATTTGTTTTAAAAAGTTAATATCTTTTCGGTAATTTATTATTTCCATAAGAAAATGAACACAATTTGTGAACAAACGCATCATTTAAAAAAGGATAATATTTTCAAAATTTTTGCTTTTGTTAAATTTTAGCTTTTTGCTAAATTAGAGTAAAAAAAAATACGTGATACAATAATTTCCCAACAATTGTGAATATAAAGAATAAAATAAAGAAGAAAATTCATTTTTATGTTATATAATAAATATCTAGGCTAAAGCACCGACAAAGAAATGTTTAAATCCCATTTGAACTTTGTGCTGCCACCCACATATTGTGGCCCAGAATAGATAAAGTTGTGGCAGACTGACAATTCCCATGATACGTGTTTTAGTTTAGCAATGAAGGATATTTAAATAATGCCATTCACTCACTCACTCACTCACTCACTGACTTAAATCATAAATTAAACGGAAAATGGTTCAGTTTGCTATCAATCCATGGCCAACAACGCAAGAGCAACAGGACATTTTTGGCACATGATGAAGGTAGAACTAACATTTAGTTAATCCCTCTAAGTACGGGTATCCTTCAATTTTATATAAACAATATGTAAATGATGATGTGGTTCGGATGTCAAGTCGCATGGAAGGCACATAGTACACATTCATAAATTTCGTAGCATTTCGAGAGATATTAAATAATAAATCTTTATACTTAAGCTCTTCTATGACGGAAATTGTAACAGCGATCTTTGATTATGGTTTAAGGTAGAAACTAACAGTTCCTATATATTCAAGTATTCTTTGGCTTAATTTGTTAAGATTACATTGAATTGACATGATTCCAAAGAACAGGAAGTATTTTACTTATTTCTTTTTATCTAGTTTGTATATTTATTCATAGAACTTTTTTCATAGCCAACAAAAATGTCATAAAAATAAAAGTTGTTTTTATAGTAAATCAATGAGTTTGAGATTAAATTCTTGGTAATGATAGACTTTAATTAATTAGATTTGTAGTCTCTAGTAATTTCTAAAAAGAAACATTTACTAGATAGAAAGAAATAAATACGAAACTTCTATAATCTATCGCCTACGATATGATTTATTGCAAATTGTGACTAAAACTCATCTGTTAATGTAATATCCGCAGTTTAATTTAAATTATTTTTCATTTTCTCTTTTATGGTTTCTTATTAAGGCTAATGAATATGGCCATAATTTAAAGTTGTTCTTTGAAGCCAAAATTCCAATAATTAAATGGAAAATTTTTCATAAATTCATTAACGCTTTAACAAAAACAAAAAATCTAATAATTTGTAAGCAGCCATTAAATAATTCAACCCTTTATGAGAATTTTCGTCTCTAGTTTGAATTCATATGAAATTTATGAAAATTTGTTTTCATTTTTATTGGCATAAAAAGGCCTCTGAAAATTTAAATTTTTTGGTAATTTTGTTATTAATGAAAAAAATGTTTGTTTTTTTTTTTAAGTTGTACAACAACTCACAACTAAAAATTGAATATTTTAAATGTTATTAAGGGGGCAATTGCATGATACTACATTAGGCTTGCCAGATGAGCTTGATTTAGCTTGATTCTCAAGATTTTTTAGGGCTTTTCAAGAATGAAGATAAAATTGTATATCTTAAGCTAAACATTTTTTTCAAAATTTTTTAATTTAAACTTTAATTAAAACAATTATCAACTGATAAAATAAACAAACAAAAATAATTGCAAAAATGAATTTCAAAATTTTTAATTCTAAGAAAAATGCAAAATGGCGCACAGTGGTTTGAAACGAAAAAAAAGTGGTAATAAATCTTTTTCTTTAAACTGTAACAGTACGTATGAGATAGGGTGTTCATTTTACTCGACTTTTAATTGTTTGAGTAATCAAATAACTTGAAAATGGGGTTTTTGAAATACTCGGAAAATCGATTAATCGTCAAAAATTACTCGAGTTAATCGAGTAAAATATTCGATTTAAAATTACTCGAGTAAAATTTTTTTATAAGCTGTTTTTAATAAAATTATAGTGTTTTATTAACAAAAAATTTGATAATTCACAATAAAATATATAAAACGAATATACCCCTTTCAGACCTAGCTTAATCGATTGTGAGGTCTACATTATAATGTCCCTAATTATGTGAAAAAAATAACTTTTCGTTTTTAGCCGGAATGCAGTGATTGTGAGTTATGTTTTTTATCAAAACAAATGCAAAAAAATAAAAAAAACCTTGCAAAAACTAAAAATCTTGCTCAGTTTGATTGTGTCATTCAAAGAGTGTAGACATGCGTCCAAGAGGTAAGTGTTTTTGTTGTAATTATAAAAGAAGTGTTAGATCTTCTTTGTAACGGTTATATAACGAATGAAAGAACAAATTTAGGTGTATGGCGTTAGTTTTTTATCATAGCAACAACAATTTTGTGAGCAAAGATATATAGATATCACAACTGTGTTGGTCAGGCACAATGTAACATTTCACTTCATGCTCACGTTTGTGTTATCATTTAATTTTCCAGGAAAACTGTTTGATTTGAACAACGATAATGATGTTGAAGCAGTTTTAGAAATGCTTGAAGAGTCTGATGCAGACTTTAGCGACGATGATACGGCTGCTGAAGAAGCATGGACCCCTTTGGATATTAATGCAGAAGAAGAAAGTGATGACAATTATAGTATTGATAATACTGATGAATGTGAATCTACGAATGGCCCGCCAATTAGATCGGTTAAACAATCAAACTCCTGTGAACTGTCATCTGTAACAGAAAAATCTCACATTTCAAACAAAGAAAGACGAGCTATATGGAAAAGTGTTCTATTCCCTAATATCGATATTCCCACATCATCGGGATGTCAACAAGAAATCATTTTGAAAACCCCTTTGGAATATTTTAAAAGATATTTTCCAGAAACCCACTATGATGACGTTATTACGTTCACTAAAATGTATGTAATGAATAAGCGTGGCCAAGAAGTGCGCTATGTATCATCAGACATAAAACGGTTCTATGGATGCGCGATCATAATGGGGTGTCTTGGTTATCCAGCCGTGCGCATGTACTGGTCAAATGACTGCAAAATTCCAGCCATATTCAACTCCATGTCTCGTGATAAATTCATGCAACTTCGATCGGATATACACTTTACTGATTGTTCTACACCAGACTCGACTAATAAATTATGGAGAATTCAGCCAGTCATCGATTTGGTTAGAAAACGTTGCAACGAATTAGCAACAGAAATCACAAATTATTCGATCGATGAACAGATGATTCCATTTACGGGTAGATGCCCTGCACGACAAGTAATCAGATCAAAGCCTCGACTTGTTGGATTGAAAAATCTGGTGTGCGCAACTTCTGATGGTATCGTGGTTGACTTTGAAGTCTTTCAGGGTGCTGGTACATTTGAAGATTGCGGCCTTGGACATGGTCCATCTATTGTCATAAGGTTAACTAAAACTTTGCCAAAGGGCAGCCATATATATTTCGATAGGTTTTTTACAACAATTCCACTCTTGGAATCATTGCATCGTAAAGGTTACCAAGCAACAGGTACAATTATGGCTAACCGAGTACCAAAAAGTGTAGAATTCCCTTTAGACAAAAACATGGTCCGCGGTGATATGTCTCAATTTGTTAATGAAAATGTGGTAGTTGTTAAGTGGAAGGATACAAAAGCAGTTGTAGTTGCCTCAAATATGTGTGGAAAAGATCCGGTAGAAGAAATCGAAAGGTGGAACAGGAATCTAAAGCGCCGTTGTCCTGTAAAAGTACCCGCAGTGATTGTAAAATACAACTCATTCATGGGTGGAGTTGATTTGTGTGACCAAATGTTAGAATATTACAGGATTAAAATAAAAACAAGAAAATGGACAGTCAAAGCTTTTTTCCATTTCCTTGATCTAGCAATTTACAATTCTTGGATGGAATACAAAAAAGATTGCAAGCAAGCTGGAATACCCAAAGCAAAGGTAAAATCGTTTTTAACTTTCAAAATGGAGCTAGGTTCCGTATTAGCCTCTTCCTTTAAAGCTCCTGAGTATGTTGAAAGATTTCAGCTTCCAAATGATTTTTATCCAACGAAATATAGACCACGTGACGCTCCGGATGATATTAGATATGATCGCTATGATCACTGGCCAGAATTTACAGATGATCCACCAAGAGTATGTCGCAATAATTGTGGCAGTCGATCTAGATCACGCTGCCAAAAATGTAAAGTAACACTTTGCTTAGCAAAAAACAAAAACTGTTTTGAGAAATACCACTCAAAATATTGATCTCAATTAAAATAATACGCTAAATGTATATTTATATTGTAATATACTGAATTGTTATATTTTTTTAACCAAAAACTTTATTTTTATAAAACATAGAATGAATCCGTTTATTTTTGTTAACTTTTTTATTTATTTTTAGTAAGTTTAGTTTTAAAACAAACATTATAAAATAAAATGTTGAATAAAATACATAGAACAAACACAGCATTTCTTTAATTTTGGGAAATTTATTTTATACGTTATGACCGAGTCCTCACAATTGTGAGATGTCCTGTATACAAAAAAGGACCTTGTGAAATCTTTCTGTGGGCTAATTTTAGCCTAAATATTAAAGAAATATCTAAATATTGTACTTTAGGAGAATTTCATACGTAATATAATGCATAGGTCTGAAAGGGATACAAATTTTATTTTTATTAAAAAATAATATTTGTACCATATATTTGAAACATATCGTCAACCCTTAATATTTAAAGTGAGTTAATTTATTTCTATATATGTATTCATGTCTACACTGATCGCCTAAAGTAATCTTTTGATTTGATAAATCCTGATTTTGATTTAATAGATTAATAGAATCTACTACATTTTATATATCTTCACAATGAGATCTTCAACAGGACTATAGTATGATCTACGATTAATTGTACTATTATTATTGGTCCTACTATAGTAATAGTACGTAAGATTACATAAGAATCTTCAACTTACCTACGAATACATTGAACTGGACTATAACAAAAGTTACAATTGCATTAGGACCTTTAAATTAACAATAGTAGAAATTACATTGGATACCACAACTGGTCTATGGTAAGCTATTATTTCTGAACATACAACCAGCTATACTTGGATCTACGATTATTAAAACAGCAATTGACTATATTACAACTCTCGATTATTGCTTAGAATTGACAACATTAAAACCCACGATTATAATTTCGAACAAACGTTGGTCATTAATTGCGTGACAGGGGAATAACAAGAACATACATTAAAAAAAAGTTTTTCTTTACTCGTACTCAAAAAATCAGAAACAAAAATGCATACTAAATTAACAATCTTGGAGCACATTCTCATTTCGAAGTTGAGCACTTTAATTTAAAAACGCTTTCTATTTGGCCAACATTGTTTCAAACAAACATAGCAGTTAAGGAATACACTGAAACAAATTTTAGTCGTTTTGTTTTATTAATATTTTAAAAAAATGCTAACAAAATTAATAAAATGGTTTCACTCGAGTAACTCGATTACTCGTGGAAAATTACTCAAATAAATCTTTATTTGAAATTAGTCATTTTTATTTACTTAAGCGAATAATCGATTTTATTTTTCCGGTTAATCGAGCAAACATAACTCGAGTAAACACCCTAGTATTTATGAGAGAATTGTTAAGGAGAAACCAAGCTTTCTGAGTTTTGGATTTATGGTTACTCTGTGTTTTCACAGGGTGAATTATTGGGCGTTAAAGTAGACCTCAAAAGTAAAAAAAAAATACATTTTTCTCGTCGATTTTTTGTAAGTGCTTGGCACATTGTACGTTCGATATTAAACAAGTAAGAAAGTGCTATGGTCGGGCATGACCAACCATACGATACCCTTCACCACTAAGGTCAAAGGTGTTACTTTTCGTGTATAAAGACAAATATTTGCTAAACTTTGTCATCATACAAACATTTTCTCAAGACTTATATATTTAAGCTGTTTTCGTCATTTGGTCTTATATGAGAGCTAGGGTCAAATGTGAATCGATTATAGCTTTTAGAAAAATTAATTAATGCTTTAATCAGACGTCCAAACAGGCAGTCAGATCCAGAGAGAACGCTTTCAGAAACTGGCGAAATAATCAAAGTTCAGTTAATGATTTGTGTGCTAAAGTATTAAGGCGCGAAAAAACTCTGTAAGAGCAGCGTCTTCGTACTAAAGTTCTTGATGCTCCTCGGAGCAGCAAGAGCTTTTGGTCATTCGTTAACGGAGTTAAAAATAGTGCTAGTTCTTTAATTCCTACTCTTTTAAAGGATGACCAAGCATTTACCAACCCTGTTGATAAATGCAACCTTCTAGCTGAATTATTTGCAAGTAATTCACGCTTGCCGTAAAGCGACCAACCACTGCCAGGGCTTGAAAGGGTATCTGTAATTATGCCAACCATATTTTTTCGAGCTCGTGCAGTTAAGAGGGTTTTATCGAATCTCAACATAAACAAGTCTTCAGGGCCGGATGGTATTCCAGCGCTGGTCTTGAAGCAGTGCTCTTTGACGCTAGCTCGTCCATTAGCAAACCTCTTCAGTACCTTATACCATGCCGGTGAATTTCCTATGTGTTGGAAGGTTGCTAATGTAACGCCAATCCCTAAAAGGGTGAGGCTAACAACCCTGAAAATTACCGACCAATAGCGATTTGTTCAGCACTTCCCAAAGTAATGGAGAGATGGTAAATTACCGTTTGGTTAAATATTTAGAGTCTTACAACTTACTAAGCGACCGCCCCCGCTCTACGGGGGACTTACTAGCATTCCTATCAAAAAAATGGTGCCGTTCCATTCACCATTTTGGCGAAAGTAAAGTTGTGGCTCTAGATATTTCCAACGCGTTCGATAGAGTGTGGCATGGTATACTTTTATCAAAACTTGTTGCTTTTGGTGTTGGTAATACCTTCTCTCGATTTGTATCGAGCTTTCTCAGGGATCGCACTATAGGAATTGTTGTAGATGGGGTCTCATCAAACGAGTTCAAGATCAGTTCAGGGGTACCGCAATTCTCTGTTCTTTCTCCTACTCTATTTCTTATATAATATATTAACGACCTTCTAATTATGTCTAACTTCCAATCCAATCTATTCGTTTGAAGATGATAGTAACATTTGCCATTCGAATTCATTTAATCATAGATCGGATCTTCCACAGATTGTGGCTATAAGACAAAACATGAATGAATCATTAAATCGTAATCTCGAAACCGTTTCCAAATGGGGACGTGTAAATAGAGCCGACTTTAATTCACGCAAGACTCAGTGTTGTATGCTTACGCATAAACGCACGGCAGATCATGTTACTTTATCTGTATCCATAGATGGTGTAAATATTCAGGAATCAGATGCTCTTGATGTTCTGGTTATTAGAATTCAATGTGATGTCCGTTGGACTAAGCACATGTTTTAAGTGTCGAAAGAAGCATTCAAGTGCCTAGGTTTTCCAAAACGGTGTAAGAGATACTTCACTCCAACTGATCTCCTTAACATTTACACCACCTATATCCGACCAAAAATGGAATACAACTCTCATGTATGGGCCGGTGCTTCAAAGTCTATTTTGGAGCTTCTCGACGGCGTACAACATATCATATTTAGCCTGAGTTCGATCCCCGGTCGCGGCCGTCGATGAAAAATAATAAATAAATAATAAATTTTATATAAGAAATAGCGCAACTTCTAAAGTGTTCTAAAAATAGACTTTTCACCACACTTCATCTCTCTACTCTCTCTCTAACTCAATTCGTATAAACATATATATGTACAATTGTAAAGGCAATATTACGTTTTTTTTTTAAATCAACTGAAAACATAATCAAAATTGAGTCAAACACGAATCCAAAATGGCTCGTAAAAGACTCATAAACGATTCAGAAAGGTGTTCATATAAGATTCTCTCTAGGAAGTCGCGGCTATTATTTTCTCCCGAAGACACAGTCTTCAGTGAGGCATATTTGATTGTTTTAATCGTCCACGGCAGTCAAAAAAGAGTCAAATATGATCAGAAAACAACAAAAATGCTGACTTACTAGTGAGTCAATAGAGTTGTTTACCCTGTCACAGAAAAATACATTCACATTTCCCTGTACGCGGTCGAAATGTTCCAAAATAGACTTTGGAGCACATGACAGTTGCATTAAATTTTAGGTTATACAAAGTCGAGACACTTCAATGATTCTTTCAATACTTAAAAAAAATGTGCCTTGTTCAATGAACATCACACTGAATTCTCATGCCGAGGACATATTTAGCTTCTGATTTATCAATGATAAACATGATCGGACGTATGGTTGTTTGCCAACACATAACATCAAAAATGGTATTACGATCCCGGTTTAAAGTTTCATTTATGTGTTGTCGAATGGCCTCAATCTTCAAGATATGTTGGCAAATATTGCTGTCATCTGCAATAGAGTAGACAGGGTGTGAGGTTTGACATAGGAGGATATTTAGAAAATTTATTAATAGAGTAGGAGAAAGAACGGAGCGTTGCCGTACAACTGAATTAATTTTGAACTTGTTCGATGATGTCCCATCTATAACAACTCTTATAGTGCGATCAATGAGAAAACTCAACATAAATCGATAGAAGTGATTACGGACACCAAAAGCAATAAGTTATATTGATACTCATCTCAATTGGCCCCACGCCAATCTCTAGCAGAAGCCAAATGTTTTATCAATAAAATTTGTTGTTTCCCTTTCTTTCGGCCCAACTGTTATATTTATGTCATTTTCGGTGATGGGTGGTATAGTCAAATCGATTTGTCTTAATACAAGACTTAAATGTAAGTGCATCCGATTCAATAAATGTACCTAAAGTTTGTCCATAAGTAAACTTAATAGGTTTCAAACTAATCCAAAATGAAGGAAAAAGCGAAATAACACTTAACTTTAACAGTCTCTTGAATAACATAGAAAGCGATCCGAAAATGTTAATTTTGGAGCATAGCCTCAAGTCATATAAATTGCGTTCTCAAATTGTTTACATGATAAAATTAATTCAACAATATTTATAATATAAAAAAGTAATATGGAACAAAAGAAATGATTTTACCAAATTCCTTGGATAATTCTAATTTTTTGTAACATTCCTTACATGTCTATTTATGTTTATGCATATGTGTATAAATATGTATATAGTATATATGTAATTACATGTACACATAAGTATTTACATAATATGTAAAGTAGGTGTTGCCGTGAAGAATGTTAAAATGAAGCCTAAATAAAAATTTAATGGTATGCGAAATTTATTAAAAAATTAATTCTTACTTTTTTCTTACAAAGTATTATTTGCTAAAATTTTATTATTTTGTTTAAAAGATTTGTATTATAATCTGAAATAACAATAAATAGATATAGGATATACGCATTTAAACTAAAATGGCAACGCTGTTTGTATTAGATATTCCCTGACAAGAATGGGTGGGTATCCTCCAAATGATTAACTAAATTTACTCCCAAAGAAAGTAAAAGATAAAAGAACAAAAAAGTACAAAGTAACATGAGCATTCTGCTCCTCGTAATTGTGCACATTCATACCAACCACTTTACTTTTATTGTTAGTCAAATGTCCTTGATTTTGTTCTTAGAACATGATGATGTTACTCATGATTATAATAATAGGCCGAAAGAAAAGTTTTCCAACTCAATAATCTACAGTAAGATACATATTTAAGGAAGATTTATGTACGTAATTCTAAAGAATTCTTGTGAATTTGCCAGATACATTATAACTTATTATCATTTATAAACTAAAATTTTTGTTAAACATTTTTCGACTTTCAATAAATTAAATTAACACGATTTTACCATTTCATTAAAAGGCAAGTATTTAGTACTTCAAGAGCTGTTGTTGTTGTTGTTGTAACAGCTCTAACATTTACAATTTTATAATTTTGTTTTTATGGGGGATCTGTTTGGAGATCAAGGCCAAGAAATTGTGCTACTTCAACTGGATGAGTCCACAAATCCTCAGGACTAAGTGAAGTAGGGTTGGCGGTACAGTTGAAAATGTGGGGGGTATCATGAGGACCCTGACCACAAGCTGGGCATATGTTAGGGACGGCACGGTCTATGCGGGACCAAAAGATATTTAATCTATTGCTCCATCCCGATCTCAGTTGAGCCAGAACTACTCTTGTTTTCCGCGGCAGGTTCTTTTCTTCTTCTGCTATGGGCGACCTCCTAATACAACATTCATGCGATAACCTGAAATCGCGGAGTAGGTGGCGTCTTTATGAATGTTGTTTAATGCTGCCATGTACGAGGTATGATCTAAAGGATCAGGTACATATCCCGCGACAGCCGGTTCTACGTACCGGAATGACCCGAGATTTCTCGGCCAAGGGCTGTCAACTCAGCAACAACATATTTCCAACTTCAAGAGCTCGAAGTGGCTGGTTAATATCTAATAAAAATATACAGTAATTATGTATTTCAATTTCAAAATATCTGTAATGTGATTAGATCAGGCGTAGGCAGCCCATTCCACCAGAAGCCGAAGACTTCTTTTAATTTGCGTAAATATTACGATCATTAATGAAACTTGTGAAAATTTGTTTTAAAAGTATTCAATTGTAATTTGAATATTAGCAAAGTCGGTTGGTACAGAGTTGTTTAGGAAAATAAAAAAAAAAAACAAATTATAAAAAAAAACAAATTATAAAAAAAAAACAAATTATAAAAAAAAAACAAATCAAAATCCAATTTATAGCAACAAAATACATGGTTCGAGAGAACAAAGAAATATAATCTTGAACATTGTTGCCACGACACTATTATTTTTGTAAATATTGTTTGAAAAAAATGTCACGGAATTGGGAATATTTTTTGAAATAGAAATACATTTTATATTAAACAATTTTAGATTTTTTAGTTTAAAAAAATAGATACAAACATTTTTTTATAGAAAAATTTTTAATAAAAATATTTTTCTTTAAAAAATTGTTCGATAAAAATTATTTTTTATAGAAAGTTTTCGATAAAAATATTTTGCTGTGAAAATTTTCGATAAAAATATTATTCTATCAAAAAATTTTTAATAGAAACATTTTTCTGTAGAAAAATTCTTAATAAAAAAATTTTCTATACAAAAACTTTTGATGGAAATATTTGAATTTTTTTATCAAAAATTTTCTATAGAAAATTTTTTGATAAAAAAAATTTCTATAGAAAATTTTTGATAAAAAAATTTTCTATAGAAAATTTTTTGATAAAAAAAATTTTCTTAAGAAAAATTTTTATAAGAAAATTTTCTTTAGAAAAATTTTAATAAAAAAATTTTGTATAACAAAATTTTCTAAAGAAAAATGTTATATAGAAAAATTAAAAAAAAAATTTTATATAGAAAAATTTTTGAAAAAAATATTCTATAGAAAAAGTTTTTGATAAAAAATTTTCTATAAAAAATTTTTTGATAAAAAAATTGAAAAAAAAAATTATATAGAAAAATTTTTGGTAAAAAAATTTTCTTAATAAAAAGTTTTGATAGAAATATTATATATTATAATATATAGAAAAATTTTTGATAAAAAAAAATTCTATAGAAAAATTAAAAAGAAAAATGTTATAAAGAAAAATTAAAAAAAAAATTGTATATAGAAAAATTTTTGAAAAAAAAAATGTTTATAGAAAAAGTTTTTGATAAAAAATTTTTTATAAAAAATTTTTTGATAAAAAAATTAGAAAAATTTTATATAGAAAAATTTTTGATAAAAATTTTCTATAGAAAAAGTTTTAATAAAAATATTTTTCTGTACAAAAATTCTTGATTAAAAAATTTTCTATAGAAAAATTTTTGATACAAATATTTTAATTTTTTTTTTATCAAAATTTTTTATAAAAAAATTTTCTACAGAAAAATTAAAAAAAAATAATACTGAAAAATTGTTGATAAAAAAGTTTTGATAAAAAAATTTCTATAGAAAAAGTTTTGATAAAAAAATTTTCTATGAAAAATTTTTGAGTTTTTGATAAAAAAATTTTCTATAGAAAATTTGTTGATAAAAAGTTTTTTTTTGTCAAAAATTTTTTATACATAATTTTTTGTCAAAAATTTTTTATACATAATTTTTCATAAAAAATTTTTCTTTAGAAAAAATTTTATATGGAAATTTTTTTTTGATAAAAAAATTTTCTTTAGAAAAAGTTTTGACAAAAAAACTTTTCTATAGAAAAATTTTTGATAAAAATATTCAGGTATGTGATGGAAAACGATCGTTTTCAAATCGATCGATTTCTGATATATTTTTGAAATAATTTTCGGTTATTTTCCTAAAAAATTCAAACTAAATGAAAGACAAAATATTTAATTCTGACTGACTGATATTTTATCCTTAATTTGGTTTGAATTTTTTGCCAAAATAACAGAAAATTACCTCAAAAATAAATCTAAAATCGAACGATTTGAAAACGATCGATTTCCATCACATACCAGATTGAAAAAAAATGGAGTGGAAAACTTTTGTTTTTTAAAACATCAGAACTGCATATTGAGAAAATACTAATTTTAGTAAAAAGTATAAAAAACGATTCTTTTGTTCTGTTCTCTTTGTGCCTACCTCTGGATTATATATTAATAAACAAATTTGTTGGGGCCCGAATTAGCTTCAAAATTTAGTTTGAAAACATACAAAAAATAAAAATAATTTGATATTGAGACATTAACTTTGAAAAATAAAGATGTGTCAAACTTTTTATACCCTACACCACCATGTGTTTAAGAAACTTTTATCTACAGTACAAACTATTTATTTCGGTACAAGGACGATTCAAATTGACCTTATCAGCCATGTCACGGAACTCAATTCCGTTCGAAAAAGAAAAACTATTTATACCCTTCACCACCATAGATGGAAAGGGTATATTGGGTTTGTGCTGATGTTTGTAACGCATAGAAATATTGGTCTGAGACCCACCTTTTAGTATACCAATCGACTTAGAATCACTCCCTTTGTTGTTTTGCATTTGATTTCTTTGCACAAATAAATATTTTGTAACTATAAACCAATATCCAAAATTTCGTAACAATTGGTCCACAATTGACCCTTTGCCGGAAATGACATAAATCTCGAAATTTTTAAAAAAATAGCACATAGTATATGTGTGTACGTCTCTAAGACTTAAGGAAAACTTGTTTAATTGTTGGTCCATATTTTACCTTAGTAGTGAAGGGTATTATATAGTCGGGCTTGACCCTTACTTGTTTTATTTCAAAGTGGGATAAAATGTTATGTTTTTTATTGTTTATTCAATATTTGAACAATTTCTTAATTATTCATTTTTATTTGTTAAAACAAAGATAGTGTTACTGATTTCATTTGAAAAAATCGTGTTTTGTACTGTTTTAAACCAATAAAATTTTTCGGAATCTATAGAACCTAAAACCACGTCGATAGGAATGGTTTTGATTCCGAACGGAATTTGTGAAATGCCCCCTTTAGGACTGTCTTCTCGAATTGAAGATTTTGACTACAAATCAAAATGTATTTTTAAATATTCAGAACAAAAATGTATGTTTTTGACAACGGCCTACATTTTACCTCAAAAGTGTAAGGTATTTCAAAATCGACTAAAGTACTTTCCTAATTGTTTTAATTTCTTATTGAAGAGCTATTTATAGCTACACAAATTTCTAACTTATCTTAACCACCTACAATTTGAAAATTTATCTTTGTGGTGATATGTCTATTAACCTGGGTAACCTTTTTTGTTTCCAAGTGAAGATTTATATCAAAATGAACAAAAGAAAAGCTATTTCCTACATGAGCAAAATTTCTTTAAAGTGGCAAAACGAAAAAACCTTAATCATAATAAGTTTTAATTAAGAAACGCCTGCTTTATTTACTTTCAACCCGTTAACCTTATTTTTCACCTGTTTAAAGATAAAGATATTATTGCCTGAGTTATAAATATTAGTGTTAAAATGTCTGTAAGCTATGCTGCGTGTAATGTTGCTCTAAAATCGTTAAATGACTCTAAAACAGAAACGTTAATTAAAAACTTTTCGTCATTTAAATTTAAGACAAAACATCTCCACGCAAAAATCACTCCACGTTGTAGCACTTAAAATTACTTTCCGTTGGGTGGCTATAGAAAATTTATTTAATACTAGTAGAGCCCGATAAGCTTTGGAGGAAAAATATGATGTTGTTAGTAACATAATAACGTAAATAGTTACTAAGTTTTTACATAATCGCAAAATATTAGAAATTAAAAAAAATTTATATTTCAAAAATTTAAAAATATTAAATTTGGTAAAATGTTTAAATTTAAAATTATTTGAATATTTATCGCTAAACTAATTAATAAACTAATTATAAAATTATTAAAGGCTTTTGTATTAATTTTGTTTGAAAATTTTATTTAAAAGCTTGAAAATTTTCCCCCTAATTCATAAACGAAAAATAACGTTATAACAAACTTATAAATCAAATTCCTACAAACTTAAAAATCAAATTCCTACGATAATCCTTTAATAGTTTTATAAATTGTTTATGAGGTTTATTTTTAAGTTTTTTATAACATTATTTTTCGTTTATTAATTAGAGGGTTTAATATTTTTTTCGATTGTATAAGTTTAAAACTATCACAAACTTTATTCTTTTCATAACACTTATTCTAAAAGCGCTTTCAGATTAACTTGTCTAAAGTTATTTCAAAACGTCCCTACCTACTTCTCAGCCACTTATTCAATTAGTCATCAACTCCTTCAGTCTTTCATTTATTCTCTCACGCATTTGCTTACGGAATAACTTAGTCAGTTTGTGTATCTAGTAGAAGTGGGTTAGTTGCTATGATAGATGTTTTTACGGTTTGTGGAATTTACAATGATGGCGTGGGTAACAAAATACGTTTAACGACATCATATTAGGATAAAGGCAAAAATAGCAACAGTTACAAAACACCACATGAAACCCAAAAGTCAGCTAGAAAATTTAAACGATTTTGGTAATTATCCTTTTACATTGTTTGACATTAAGTGGATGAACAAATTTTGTTATGCTTGAGATGACAAAATAAATAAAACAATTTAACAATCACGTTCTTTCAATAAGAATGATATAAAATTGAAATTTTAAACCTATTGTATAAACAAAAAACAAAAAAATGTCGTAATTCATATAAGTATTTTTAAGACTGTATATTTCCATAAAGCAGTTTTTGCAATTTCATTGATTATGTTTGTGTAAAGACTCCTATGAAATTTGATATTTTTATTCCAAATTTCTTTAATTTGGCTATTTTGTGGAATTTGTATACATATACAACCATGTCACAAATTCTGTTCGAAGTTGAAATAATCCGTAGTTGAATTCCGATCAAAATGGTTTCAGGTTCTCTAGATTCCGAAAACATTTAAACAAGTCTACCTTTGTTTAAACAAATAATACTGATAAATTAAAGAAATTGTCGAAATATGAAATAAACAAAGAAATTCAATTTAACTTTGAAAATAGAAAGTGGTTTGCTTAATTTAAAAAAAAAAACTCGTTTTACTTTCTCTATATAACGAAATTGAGTTATAATAGAGAAGTCACACATTTATACTTCTGGTATCAAAAAAAAAAAACACAATATTGTTTACATTGCTGCTAGAAACTAAATGATCACAATTGTGTAGCAAAACAGCTTATAAGTGTGTATAGTCAGAAACACAAATATGGGGATATAGCTCAGTGGTAGAGCATTCGACTGCAGATCGAGAGGTCCCCGGTTCAAACCCGGGTGTCCCCTGAAGGAAACTTTTTTTTGAGTTTTTTAATTTTTATTTTAAAACTATTCTTTCACATCTTCTGCAACAAATGTGTATTTTGAAATCTAAATATCTGATATTTTTATTTCTTATATGCAACGAAAAGACATACATAGTAGTATGTATATATAGAAGACTTAATTTTTTCATTAAATTTTTTCTATAGAAAAATTTTAATTAAATTTTTTCTAAAGAAAAATTTTCATACAATTTTTTCTATAGAAAAATTTTCATAAAATTTTTTCTATAGAAAAATTTTCATAAAATTTTTTCTATAGAAAAATTTTCAGAAAATTTTTTCTATAGAAAAATTTTCATTAAATTTTTTTTATATAAAAACTTTCATTAAATTTTTTCTATAGAAACATTTTCATTAAATATTTCTATAGAAAAATGTTCATTCCATTTTTTCTATAGAAAAACTTTCATTAAATTTTTTCCATAGAAAAATTTTCATAAAATTTTTTCTGTAGACAAATTTTCATAAAATATAGACAAATTTTCATAAAATTTTTTTCTATAGAAAAATTTCCATAAAATTTTTTCTATAGAAAAATTTTCATAAAATTTTTTCTATAGAAAAATTTTAACAAAATTGTTCATTTAGAAAAATTTTCATAAATTTTTTTCTATAAAAAAATTTTCATTTAATTTTTTCTATAGAAAAATTTTCATTAAATTTTTTCTATAGAAAAACTTTAATTAAATTTTTTCTATAGAAAAATTTTCATTAAATTTTTTCTATAGAAAAATGTTCATTCCATTTTTTCTATAAAAAAAACTTTCATTAAATTTTTTGTATAGAAAAATTTTCATTAATTTTTTTTTATAGAAAAATGTTCATTCCATATTTTCTATAGGAAAACTTTCATTAAATTTTTTCTATAGAAAAATTTTCATAAAATTTTTTCCATAGACAAATTTTCATAAAATATTTCTATAGACAAATTTTCATAAAACTTTTTCTATAGAAAAATTTTCATAAAATATTTTCTATAGAAAAATTTTCATAAAATTTTTTCTGTAGACAAATTTTCATAAACTTTTTTCTATAGAAAAATTTTCATAAAATTTTTTCTATAGAAAAATTTTCATAAAATTTTTTCTATAGAAAAATTTTCATAAAATTTTTTCTATAGAAAATTTTTCATAAAATTTTTTCTGTAGAAAAATTTTTATAAAATTATTTCTATAAAAAAATTTTTATAAAATTTTTTCTATAGAAAAATTTTCATAAAATTTTTTCTATAGAAAAATTTTCATAAAATTTTTTCTATAGAAAAATTTTCATAACATTTTTTCGATAGAAAAATTTTCATAAAATTTTTTGTATAGAAAAAATTTCATAAAATTTTTTCTATAGAAAATTTTTCATTTAATTTAGAAAAATTTTCATTTAATTTCTTCTAAAGAAAAATTTTCATTAAATTTTTTTTATATAAAAACTTTCATTAAATTTTTTCTATAGAAAAATTTTCATTAAATATTTCTATAGAAAAATGTTCATTCCATTTTTTCTATAGAAAAACTTTCATTAAATTTTTTCTATAGAAAAATTTTCATAAAATTTTTTCTATAGACAAATTTTCATAAAATATAGACAAATTTTCATAAAATTTTTTTCTATAGAAAAATTTCCATAAAATCTTTTTTATAGAAAAATTTCCATAAAATCTTTTCTATAGAAAAATTTTCATAAAATTTTTTCTATAGAAAAATTTTCACAAAATTTTTCATTTAGAAAAATTTTCATAAATTTTTTTCTATAAAAAAATTTTTCTAAAATTTTTTCTATAGAAAAATTTTCATTTAATTTAGAAAAACTTTCATTTAATTTTTTCTATAGAAAAATTTTCATTAAATTTTTTCTATAGAAAAACTTTAATTAAATTTTTTCTATAGAAAAATTTTCATTAAATTTTTTCTATAAAAAAAACTTTCATTAAATTTTTTGTATAGAAAAATTTTCATTAATTTTTTTTTATAGAAAAATGTTCATTCCATATTTTCTATAGGAAAACTTTCATTAAATTTTTTCTATAGAAAAATTTTCATAAAATTTTTTCTATAGACAAATTTTCATAAAATATTTCTATAGACAAATTTTCATAAAATTTTTTCTATAGAAAAATTTTCATAAAATATTTTCTATAGAAAAATTTTCATAAAATTGTTTCTGTAGACAAATTTTCATAAACTTTTTTCTATAGAAAAATTTTCATAAAATTTTTTCTATAGAAAATTTTTCATAAAATTTTTTCTATAGAAAAATTTTTATAAAATTATTTCTATAGAAAAATTTTCATAAACTTTTTTCTATAGAAAAATTTTCATAAAATTTTTTCTATAGAAAAATTTTCATAACATTTTTTCGATAGAAAAATTTTCATAAAATATTTTGTATAGAAAAAATTTCATAAAATTTTTTCTATAGAAAAATTTTCATTTAATTAAGAAAAATGTTCATTAAATTTTTTCTATAGAAAAACTTTCATTAAATTTTTTCTATAGAAAAATTGTCTATACATTTTTTCTATAGAACCTATGACCCATAAATAATGGACCGATTTCAAAGAATTTCAATTAAATTATCTTTAGAATTGCGACCTGTACTTTCATTACATGGTTTACATGGGGGTCCAGCCAGCCGGCCGTCCACCCAGACGACGGGCGGACAGACATCGCTAAATCGACTCAAAAAGTGATTCTAATATTGGTATACTAAAAGGTGGGTCTAAGACAAATATTCTATGCATTACATACATCAGCACAAACTTATAATAAACTTTAAACCTATGGTGGTGAAGGGTATAAAAACCTTAGCTAATATTTCAAAATCCAGCAAGGGTTTTTCTACTATCATAGCTTTCAGATTTTGGGGATCTCAATCGGTTCAAAATTTTAGTGCCGCACTGTGTCATAGATTACACATATTTCACACTCGGATTTTAATGAAATTAGCATAAATAATGTAACATATTCTAAAAATGCAGAGAAGAAAAATTCAAACAAAAAGTTGCAACTCTTGCAAAATTCCAAATGTATACATTTCAATAAGTGCGATTATTTGGCTATGTCTTATACATTCAGTTGTATTTTTCAAGCGATTTAAATCAATATAATAAATAATATAAATTCTGAAGAATATTGCTTTGCAATAGCTGAAAGGCAAAGAATAGACAATAAAAGAAAAAGAAAATCAATATAATTGAAAGGAACAATGGTGTGAAAGTGATTTGTGATTCTGTTACAATGTTAAGTATATTAGTTATGTTCGTGCTCGCAATATAGTGCCGTTTGCCTGTGGCGACAAACAATAACTATATAAGTCAAAAACATTGAGTTTTGGAAAAATCATGTTTTATATATAGTTTTTAATTGACTTTTTATTTGGTTTATCAAACCTCGAAGTAGTAACGTGAAGTATTTATAATCCTTTTGAGATTCCTGAATATACATAAAAATGGACTTTAACTGTTTTGGCTTATGATCACAGATTTGTGGTTGCAGTTCTACAATACCATATTGTAACGATGGCTGGTTTCAAAAACAATACAAACAATAAATTCAAAGAGAAGAATATTGTGAAATGCAAAAATTTAAATAAAATGCAAATTATTAAGTCTATGCGAATAAAATATATACACTAACTTTTACTTTAAAAGCTTTTATATATGTATACTGTAATGTCAAATGCAGAAATTTATAGGAAACAAATAGAAAAAATAAGAATGAAATAAAGTAGGAAAAAATGAGTTAAAATAAAACTATACTTACATTATGAATAATACATGAATTTTGCATAATGATTAAATGAAATAGAGCAATTTTGAAATGGATTCTTGAATTTTTAAATACCCAAAACACTTATAAATTTTTGTGAGTTCAAACCTATAAATTAGAAAATATTATTAGACTTTATTTATTTTCAATATAAAATATATGTATATTTTTTTATTATATAAAAACACCTTAATTCAAGCTTCATATTAGAGTTTTATAGTTAATACAGCTTCTTAATTTTAAAGTTGTTTAAATCTATGATTTGAACCTAAAAATAGAAAACATATAATATTTATTAAAAAGGGGTTTTTCAAAACTTAAAATATATATTTAACAAAAAATAATAAATTGTTATTTAAATAAAATATTGTTAAATTTTAAAAATGTTTCTTTTAACTATAAAAAAACCCACCTTTAATTGCAGTTGGTATTTGGGCTATTTAGGCTTTTAAGCCAATTTCTCCAGGATTGAAAATTTTAACATTTCTATCATTAACTTTGTACAAAATTTCTTTTGATGTGTAATTGCATTCGTAGTTATTGTCAGCATCATCTTGTACTTTTTTAATCAATAGTTTACCATCCACCTCACGGAACACGCCGCTTTTAAGTTTAACAACTCGAATATGCAAAGAGCCCAATTTGGCCACATTATTATCATCCAAATTGTAAATATCGCAATTACTCATCTTTGTGATAATAGTCAAGTTTTCAAATTCCTGAGATAAAGCCACTAAGCCATGACAGAATTGTTGTATGTCCTCTTTGCTGGCACCCAAATTGTACAACATGGCCAAATTATCAATTATGACGGTCGTATTAATGCGTGTTGTAAAGTTGATGCCTGATATTTGTTCCCTTATATCAGCCAATAGTAAATCAGTAATACGAGTTTCCTTGGACAGCCATTTGCTGCCCAGAAAATCCTTGGTCATATCGGTAAGTGAGTCAATGACACTAAGAGTTTTTCCTAGAAAAATATTGCAATTATAGCCCAAGCGCATGCCGGCATTAAAGTAATGCTGGTAGTTGTGTTGCAAACACACGAGTAAAGTGCCAGCATTGGAAATGCGTAAACGTTGGCCTAAAATGGAACTGATTAAAAAGCTGCCATCGATATTGGATTCCTCACTGATGTGAATAAATGAAGGTAACTTTTGCTCGTTTAAGCCACAAGCGAACAGAACGGAAGCAGCCATTGTAAATAACTAGAAAATAGAAAATAAATAAAAAAAATGTAATTTTGGAATTAGAAATGCTTTCGAAATAATTTTTAGTTTGCAATAAAATTTACACTTATTTGTAGTATGTATTTTTGTTTCAATAAAGTAAAATGTGTAAGTACTCTTAACAGAAAAGTATCTGTGTCTGGCTGCACATAATTTATCTTATGAATCAATGAACTTTGAAGCACAAGACACTCAACTGTAATACGAAGAAACATTAAAAAATGATTGAATTAAAAAGGGAAAACCTAAATGTTGAATTTGAATTTTTAACTGTAAGCCAACCAACTAAATAGACGCAGCAACTAACTAAAGATTTTGTAAATACACCAACAAATACAGTTGTCTCAAGATGAAGGTGTTTCATCACAGAAGGTTGTTGTTAATCATCCAGAAGATTGGTTTATAAAGTCATTGTCAGCTATGTACATATAAAATTGTATACGATTATATATACCCACCCGATGCCCCATAACTAAAATGACTATATAAAAATTTTTTTTTCTTTTTAAATTAGATTGAATTCACTTAAATATTTAAATATTTTTGTTGTATAAAAACTAAACACGAGATGCCCTACAATATGTAAAAGAATATAAGCGATTTCTTTAAATGTTTTTATAGTAATTTTTCTAAAGGCGAATTGAAAAGGTATAATTTACTAAATAGGACTGTACGAGTATGTTGCAGAGCCTACATTGCCAATGGAGCCTAAACCGTTAGCAAGAACCACCAAATCATGTTGTTCTGGGTTGTTGGCATTGTAAGTATTAATTTTGTGTCAAAACCATAAGAAAACTTTGTTAAGAGTTAATGAATCAAATAAGTTAATGTTTTTCAACATTTAATTTTTATAGTGTTTTCGGAGAAGAATTTAATGCAAAAAGGTTCAAAATGCATAAATTTTCCAAAAACAGATGACACTATTTTTTCATTAAGAATTTAATTTGATTAACAATTTTAAGTAATGATTAGATTAACTGAGGCTTATTTCGAGGCTCAAAAAGAATAAAAATGGTATAGAAAAATTATATGATTGAAAACAATCAAGCAACGAAAGCAACGAAAACTTAATAAAAACAACGAAAACTTAATGAAAACATAAATCTATATTTTAAAAAATTTTGGATCGAAAATCTGCAATTTTTTACAAAACTTGAGTTTAATTTGAATTAAGTCTAATGTTTTTAGGTCTGTACAAAAATCTGGTCCCGGCCATAAATTGGGTCTCACCGCCGGTTTTTAAAAAAAAAACTCAAATTTTCGAAAAGCATACTCTTCTGTATTTAAAAATGTTAATTAACATTTCAGAACAAGTTTTGAAATTTAATGTTCTGAATTTCTAATATATTGGTCTATAATGTGTCCCAATAACTTGTTTAAATTTAGAGATTTTTGCGAAAAACTACAAAGTAATATTATAAATTATTGTTGTTGCAATTTTCAATTTAAAAATTGTCAAAAATTTTTTATTCTTACTTGAAAGTTTTGGGTTTTTCAACAGGGACGCTGCAAAAGTACAGCGACATGGACAGCAGACGACGCCATAATTCTTGCTGCTCTTTTGACATTTCTCTTCAGTAAGGTTTGCCATTTCATGATGGAAAGATATACAAGCCAACAACGAGTAGAAATTATTAAAATTTACTACCGAAATTCGGAGTCATTGGCCTCAACGTTAAGAGCGCGAATCATCTTCAGCGATGAGGCTCTTTTCTCGCTGAATGGCTTAGTCAATAAACATAATATGCGTTTTTGGTCAGGCAGCAATCCACACGTACTCCATGAGTCATCATTGAATCCCGCAACAATTAATTTGGTGCGGTTTATGGACCGTCATTGGGCCGTACTTCTTCCGTGATGATCAAGACTGTGAATGGGAATCGCTACCGTTCAATGATGACCGAATATTTTTGGTCCCAATTGGATGGTATGGACTTGGAAGACATGTGGTTCCAACAGGACGGCTCCACAAGCCACACGCTAATGTCACAATCAATTTTGGAGAACGTGTTATCTCACAAAATGATCCAGTCGATTGGCCGCCTCGATTTGACACTGTTAGACTATTTCCTGTGCGGCTACGTCAAGTTAATAGTCTATGCCAACAAGCCAGCGACGATTGATGAACTTCTTTCGAATATCGAACTTGAAATTGCAGCAGTATCGGATAATTTATGCTTGAAAACTGTCGAAAATTGAGTTCAGCGTCTGGACTTGTGCAAGCGTGCCCGTGGTGGCCATGCTAAAGAAATCGAGTTCCATACATAATGGCATCAAACATGCTTTTACAGGAATAAAGAATTTCATTGATATCCAAAACCGTTTTTATTTAAAAAAAAAAAACTTTTGTAGAGCTCTTATTGAAAAACCCTTTATATAAAATTCCTTTTCCATTGATGTATAACATGTCTTATTTTGGTAGAATAATATTTTTATTTTTTTTACAAAAATTTCCGTTTTACCAAAAAAAGAGTAAAAAACGCAGAAAAAAATTTTTTGGGGCGAACAATATAAAAATCTTTCGGATCGGACCAAACTGGCGAAAGTTATACGGACCCAAAGGTTTTATATACCCGCGGTGGGCAACTAAGGTTCACTGTGATACCGATAGATGCGTCCCTAAACATTGCTCTAAAAGCCTAACTCCTTTTGTACTAAAGTTTCAAAATTAGTCAAAATCCGACCAGTAGTTTAAAAATTGGTGAGTTAATACCAAAAAAAAACCTTATACGCACTTCTGTGTAGTCAATAAAATTTGTTAGCAAATTCAAGAAAAAATAAAAAAAAAATCTGTGTGGCCCATGAGGGGATCGAACCCGCGACCTTCGCGTTATTAGCACGACGCTCTAACCAACTGAGCTAATGGGCCCATATCAACAATTTAACAAATGTTTTATTTGAATATGTTTAACATTGGCGATAAATTAAAATCGACCATTTAGTCCAAGTCCAATTTATGGACTTTTTCAAAGATCTAAATTTTGTCCAGCTTTATAACTTCAAGTGGATACAGACATTTGTATGTGGAT
Organism: Stomorhina lunata; assembly: GCA_933228675.1. NCBI lineage: Eukaryota > Metazoa > Arthropoda > Insecta > Diptera > Rhiniidae > Stomorhina > Stomorhina lunata. The sequence continues at coordinate 182,347,832 of OW121740.1, forward strand.
GTAAATAAGATTTTTTTTTAACATAATATAAAGATATTGCACTATATTCATTTGTTTTCTGTCAAATATGAAATTAAAGTGGATATAGAACAATGAAAAACACATAAACACACAAACATATATACATTTCATGAGCACATATGTGCGCCCTAGCTTCCTCTTATTGGATAATCGGCTTCATTAGTTGTTTCCGAATTAGAGTAAAAGCGGTATTGAGTTTATGGTGTTTTCAAAACGACCATACTGCAAATCAATGTATGGAAAGGCAACATCTTTATTTTATAGACCCTTTGTTTTAATTGATATTGAAATTAAGACAAAAATCGAGATTTTTCAATTAGAATAAAAATATTTTTAATTTAGTTATATAAAAAAATATATTTACAAAAAAAAGTCATGTGGCCCATGAGGGGATCGAACCCGCGACCTTCGCGTTATTAGCACGACGCTCTAACCAACTGAGCTAATGGGCCAGATGCCACCTCATACACAAATAACCTACATAAAACGACTGCAACTACTTCTAGATATTTTCTGAACTATAAAGAATACAAAAATATATAATATGTATTTTTATTTAAATATTGTTAATATTATATGTGTTCCTTTACTTTAACGAAACAACTTTAGTCAAACGTGTTCCCGTACAAAATTTTAAATAAAAATTGTTGTTTTTTGAGTAATATCTGACAACTTCGGACTGTTTTGGGTAGTTTCGTTATAGTACGGGAACAAACATATTATTAACAATATTGAAATAAAAAACTAAATAAACAGCCATGTCACAGAACTCAATTCCGTTCGGAAGTGGAATTAATTCCGTGTTTTGCCTCTGCAGAAAAAGTAAAACGAAAAAATTTTTCGGAATGAAACCACATTCTTTTGTTAAAGTGGAATTGAATTTGTATAATTTTCTTTGTTTATTCAATATTTGAATAATTTCTTCAATTATTTAGTGATATTTGTTGAAACAATGATAGAGTTACTGATTTCAATTAAAAAATTCGTGTTTTGCAATGATTTTTGACATTGAAAATTTTTCGGAATCTATAGAACCTAAAACCATTTCGATCGGAATTCAACTACGGAATGGTTTCAATTCCGAACGGAATTTGTGACATGCCTGTATATAGTTAAATTTGTAAAAACCTTATAAAGATTTGCAAATAATTTAAACAAATAGAATATGTTGTCATTAGAACATCGAAATGTTTTTAACACGTTTCTATTCATTATCAAATATTTACAATTATATACCCAAATTAAAAATATTGACACCAAAATCTAAAAGCTAACAATAATATTTTAATTAGTTTAATAAATAAATAAAATTTGTGTTATTGGCAAATTAAAAAAATATTATTTTCGCAACACAGTTTTTAGACAAAAGATCATTTAAATTATTTTATTTTAAATGGCATAAATCAAATGTTTCAAAGTTTCTAATTTAGACCTAATCAAAAATCATAATAATTTCAATTGTATTAATTTTCATTGGAATTTCAGGCACTTCAATATGTATTTCGAACAGGAATGGTTTGTTAAATTTAAACAATATTCAATGAATATATATAATAATGGCACTAGATTTATTTAAAAGTGTTTCGTTGTCATCGTAACAATATCAAATCATATGTTCACTAAATAAAAATATAAAAAAAATATGAAAAACCATAAGTTATATGTGTAGATTTTACAAAAACATGTTAATTTTTTTCCACCTGCAACTTGTAATAAATTTACCATTTTTAATTAGTAAAGAATTCGAAATGCTTAGGGAAGCATAATTATTTATCGTTTTTATGGTTATTTGGAAATTTTTAGAAAGTTCGGTATTTAATAAAGCAACAATTGAAATGAATGTTTTAAAAACCACAACAATGTATCTGGAAAATTGTTGAAATTTAGATAAAAACAAAAAAGAATAATAACTAATAAATAAGGTTTAATTGAGGAGGTCCAAAACAAAACGTTATTTTGAGTAGATTGTAAAAAAATAGTATTTTTCGTAGGATTACACTAATTCATAAAACTAATCGTGCTATTTTACCCCTTTAGACTTTTTATCTTTTTTTCTGAAAAAAGCTAAATACTCCATTACATTTCAGTTACGATCCACTCAGAGAAGAAATAGAAGACATTTGAACGATCTTATAAACGGTAACGATTCTTATTCATATTAACTTGTCGGTTTTGATCATCACAGAAGAAGCACGGCCCAAAGACGCCGCCGGCCCATAAACCGCACCAAACCGTAATTTTTTCGGGATGCATTGATAACTCATGGAGTACGTGTGGATTGCTGCTTGACCAATAACGCATATTATGTTTATTGACGAAGCCATTCAGCCAGAAATGAGCCTCATCGCTGAAGATGATTCGCGCTCTTAGTGTTGAAGCCACTGACTCCGAATTTCAGTAGTAAACTTTAATAATTTCGACTCGTTGGCTCGTATATCTCTCCATCATAAAATGCAAACCTTACTGAAGAGAGCAGCATCCCTGTCCTTTTGTAGCATCCCTGTTGAAAAACCCGATATTTCACACATATATAATTAGATCTTTAAAACTCACATACACTTTTTTTAATTTTAAAGATGAAAAAAAGTGCTTCAGAAAACACTCTTTGAATTTTTAATTTACCTAAGTTTTTGAAAAAATTATTTAAAAAACACAAAATTGAATTTTTAAAATTTCATAATTAAGCAAAAAATAAACTAATGCTTGCAGAATAATAGTAACATTCCAATATATCAAACAAGTAAGAGCGGTATATTCGGCTTTGCCGAATCTTGGATACCCTTCACCAATGGTGTTCCAAAAGTAAAGTACAAAATCGTAAGTTAATCGTAAGTTATATAGTTTCTGATTACTGACTTAGTTGAGCCCCACACAAATGCTTGATATGTATATTAATTTTCTTTTGTTCATACTAAATGTAATTCCTAGCAATATTTAGCTATGTCGGAAAACGAAAAGCTTTTCGGTCGCGTCATCATCTAGAATAGTTATTGACCCAAAGGTTAGGTTGGGCAGGTAGAGAATGCTTATTTAAGCCAGCCAGTAGCTTCGATATATGTGTCTATTTTACGAGCACTTAATAATAAAAGATGCTTCAAAATGTAGATGACCTTAGATTTGCAAAAGCACATCGATTTGATCAAGATTAAGTATTCTGGCATGCAACCCAAAAACGCAGTGCCCATTGAGGGTTGTGTACTTTAATTCGTACGAATCATCCAACTAGTTCTTGATTAGTTATGTAAAACTTTGAAGTTAGCGGACTGATTTAGGTCAAAGCTTTAACAATGATTGTCAATGTAAACAAGCCTTAGAATTATAGGGTATAAACTCTTAGTTTTAGATACATACGTGAAATATATAGTTTTTAAATGGAATTAAGATGAATACTTCATCAATAATAATGTATTGTTCTTTCGATCTGTCCGATGGATGTGTGGAAAGTTTTGCTCTAGTTCTTTGTGCAATTATAATGATTTAATTTATCAGCATTAAAGTGATTCCCGGTCGGGGTTATATGGGAGATTTCACTAAATGTGAACCGAGCTCGACCATTTTCAATACCGAACTTTTCAAAAGATCAAAAATACTTTTGTCAAATGTTGTTGTCTAGAAAGTATATTTTAGGCGCTATCGCCCTAAATAACGATATTGTACAATGTCTTTATACTAAATGTCATCATCGTATCTATTATAATTTGTCATTTATTAGCTACTAAGAGATTGCCTTAGGCGAAGTTATACGGGAGCAATTGTGAAACGTGAACGGATTTCTCCCAATTGCAATTAAAAAATTTAAATTTTCGTTGATATGTGAGATACATAAAAACATATGTAGGTTTTGAACGGATATCATGTACCCAGTTGCATTTTTGTACTTCCTAGGAAGATTACCTATAATTTGATATATAATACATTCTCAAAAGTTATCATAATGTTCAAAAGTCAGACACAAAATTAAGATAAATGCAGTGTGTCTGTCTGCTAAAATCAGATTTGTGGAGCTCCTGGAAGGTATAAACATATGCATTTTACACAAAATTTTAGGATATCGTCTCACCCTAAATTTCATCATTGTCGATCAAAACACCTGAAATATCGCTTAAACACTAAATTATATTTACCACAAATTGCCGAATGCATCAGAGTTTAGGTAATCCCCTGCGAAGTACGCTATTAAATTTCATCAAAATAAACATCTGAGATATCGACAAAACAGGAGCTCCAAAAACTTGACTACAACAGAAAAAAGGACAGACAGATAGACGGAGGGACGGACGGACAGACAAACAGACAGACGGACGGACGTCGCGAAATCGATTCTCCTTGAATAAACAACTGAGATATCGCTGAAACAATACTTACAAAATGTCAACAAAATTTCTTAGACACGTATCTCAGTTGTTTATGGACCGCTTTTGATAAAATTTAATAACGTGCTTGGCGGGAGAATTTCCTAAAATCTGATATAAAATTTATGTATGTCCGTGCTAAAGGAGGATGGTTTTTCCTATTTCTGCATTTCATTTTTTCAACAAACATTCTCTAATGCGTACTTTGGGCAATTTGAAATACATCAAATTTAGTGTTTTGGCGATATCTCAATGGTTTATGGACCGATTTTGATAAAATTTTACAGAGTGCTTTGGGGAACCATTTCCTACAATTTGATATATAATATATTATCACATGTATACCAGGAGTATCTCTTTTCTCTTGTTATTTAAAAGTGTGTTTCAATCAAAAATTTTAAAATTTTCGTCTAATTTTTGGTATTTTTTCGATATTTTCGGTGTTTATAAACCGATTTTAATGAAATTTAATAGCGTTCTAAAATCTGATATATAATTTATGTAGGTCCATCCTCCACGGGCTTCAGAAACTTGATTTCAACAGACAGACAGACGGACAGACAGACAGACAAACAGACGGACATAGCTTAATCGATTTTCCTCCAGATTCTGAGTCGATCGGTATAATTTTTATGGGGTCTACGATCACTAATAAAATAAAATTACAAACGGAATCACAAACTTATAATACCCTTTCACCTATTGGTGAAGGGTATAAAAATATAGAAATTCAAGAAAATATTAAAAATATAATGTGAATTGTTTCATTTTTGTCTGGATCTCTACAAATTAGAATTAAATAAATCAAAATTGTTAATATAAATTATGATTACAAATTTTATAATAGAATAATTTTAACATGGGGTAAATTTTGTATTCAAGTTATCGTTATTAAATGTGTTTAAAATATTTTTTTTTTTTTTTTCAAAATTTCTTTTTAATTTAAAATTAAAATAAATTCCAATGAGATTGAAAAAATAATAACAAACAAAAATTAACAAATGGAATAATGAAATGCCTAATACACTGCAGATCGTATTTCACGGCAAATTTTAAATTAAAATTTCTCATATTGACAATATAAACCAAACGTGAACCTCAAATCAATCTGTAAATGAATCACATTTATGAGAAATTGTTCTCTAAAGAATAGAAAAATTTTATAGACAAAAATAACTCTCCCGAAATTAAAGAACAATTTAAACAAATAAAATTTACAATTTCTATATATAAAATTTTAATGAAACTTATTCGTTAATTAATGTTAAAAATTGAAAACAACGCACCTTTTAATCGAAGAAAAACTCTACTGGTCTGTGAAGAAACGAGCTTTTAGTTGAAACTAACGATCAATCCGACGAGAATATGATTTTGTATTAAATCTAAACAAATCGGGAGAGAAGCCATTGATAAGAAAGTCCGTATAATACAAATTTAAAAATGTTTTAATAATATAAATATTCTCCTTTGTTCTCTGGAGAATATCAGTCGTATGTATACACGAGCGTTGGGTAAAGACCTGACATGTTTTTGATGATGATTAGACAGAAAACAATAGGTAAAAGTAAGGGATCGTTCGAATCTACTCAAATTATACCCAACGCAATTTTGATAAGAGCACTACTTCTTATAGCAATAGACAGATAAGAAAAAAAAAATTTTTGGGAAAGTAGATTTTTGATAAAAAAAAATAAAATTTTAAATTGGATAAACATTTTTTTATTTAGGAAAATTAATTTTATCTAAAATAATAAATGTTATCTAAATTCTAGTTTAAAATATGAATAATTGAATATACATTTTTTAATGGTTGATTTAAAATTTTTTTGTAAATTTTTAAATTGTTGGTAAAAAAAAATCGGGTTCTAGTGAAATCTAACCTAATCTAATTTATAAACCAATCATAAAATTATCAAAGGCTTATTGTGGGAAGTTTGTATGGAAAATTACATACAGTCTTATTTTTCAATTATGAAATAAAATTTCTTCACAAAAATTTCTTCACAAAAATTTAAATTTTTCAGTAAAATTTTGATTTTTAATAAAAATTAATTTTAGAAAATTTTATTACTGAATTTAAGTTTTTAATAAAAATCTAAATTTAGAATGAAAATGAAGCAGTTTTGGTTTGTTGGTTGTATTCTTTTTTTTAAATATTTTTCAGTAAAAATTAAGTTTTTCATTAAAATTTGGTAAAATTATAGGTTTTGATAAAAATTTTAATTTTTAATGAAATTTTTAATTTTTAATGAAAATTTTAATTTTTAATGAAAATTTTAATTTTTAATGAAAATTTTAATTTTTAATGAAAATTTTAATTTTTAATAAAAATTTTGATTTTCAATAAATACATAAGCAAAGGCTCTACAATATAATGATATTGCAATTCCATACATTGATTTTCCGATTGGTCTTTTTGAATGGTCCAAAAAAAATAGACTTCAACGCTTGTATTCTAATTTGAAAACTAATGGTGACGATTATCCAATGGGAGAAAGCTAAGGCACACACATGTGCTAATGGAATGTATGTTTGTACGTTTTTGTGTTTTTTATTGTTCTTTATCCACTTAAATTTCACTTTTGATAGAAAACAAATGTATCTATGGATATCATAGAGTCTTTGATGTAAGTTTAGCAATTACAATTTTAAGTGATTTATAAACAAAAAATAAGCCGTTTATAAAACAAATTTCGTTTGGAAAATTTAATTTAATGAGTTAGATTTTTGAAGATTTTTTGAAGAATTTATGATTTTATTACTAACCTACCCACCATCGAATTACACTGAGTGTAACGCTGACTATTTTGTTTGCCGGTCGTCTGTCGGCCTTTAGTATTAAACGCTTAGAGCGTTTGAGCATATATTATAATTTCAAAAGTTTCAAAATACGAGTTGTTAGAGCTAACATTAGTTTGTGGTGGCAGGTCGTATGATTCAATACGTTTCAGTTTGTGGGGAAAAAAAGTTAAAATCGAAAATAAAATACATTACTTAAATAAAAATACAATTCAAAGTATTTTTTATTAAGTATTATTTTTAATTTAAACAAACTCAATAAATTAATAAATAAATAAAAGAAACTATTACAAATAGTTAAAGAAAAATCGCACTAAATTTGCAACAATCAATAAAATAAGAGATTTCAAATTTCACGATCGAATACACAAGGTAAAGTTCAATATAAATATTATTTAATCATTTTATAACGTTGTAAATAAATAAAAAAGTAATTAATATACTCAGAAATTAGATGCCGAAAATATTAAATACATGTATAAAAAGTTTTGACTTGTTTTCAAATAATATTTTCATTATCTTGACATAATTGGTAATTACGAGTTTGTTTGTCAAATTTTATTTGACAAAATAAGCAATAAGTAAATGTTGTTTTCATTAAAAAAAAACTATAGCTAAATTTGTTTATTGCATTAATAAACAATTATAATAAATTTTTAACTACAATAAAATTGTAATTAAAAACAAAAATGTTTCTTTCTTATCGTTTTCATAATAATAATCATTCTTGTCTCTAAAAGAATCAGACAATTATTGAAATGTTTTCTATATTACATTTAGATTTGACAATAATTCCAGATACAAATATTTTAAAAATTTCTTTATCTTAATTTATTCAGTTTCTAAAAATTATTATATAACGATTTGTAAACGCTACGATGGTAGATAATTTGAAACTAATTGTGAACCGGGCTAATGTTAATAGTGTTTATTTTTTCGCTATTTTAAGATTAACAAACTTTAAAAGTGTAATTTTTATTATACAGAAGAAGGGCAAATAACATCTGTATCTTTCTGAAACTTTTACGATGACAATAAGATAAAACTTTTATTTCAAGATTTATTCATACTAGTACATTTTCAAAATCTATAAATGTCAAAAATAAAAATAGTACTGAATAAACTGAATTGCTTTCACAAATACGATAAACATTTATAAAATTTTATCAGTAATGTGTGAAAAAAGTTTATAATCATAGAACAATTAAATTAAAATACAAAAAATATAAAACTTTGAACATAACGATTTAAAAGTCGATAATAAGTATTTTTATACCCACCATCAAAAAGAATGGGGGTATATTGAGATTGTCCTTCCGTTTGTAATTTCCTTAATATTGGCTTCAAAATCAAAAACGATATATGTTCTGAATCCTTATGAAATTCTAAGACGATTGAGCGATGTCCGTCTGTCTGTTGAAATCACGATAACGCCTAAACGAAAGGAGCTAGATCACTGAAGCTTAGTGAAAACATTCTTCATCTTTGAGAAAATGTTGGTATTGAAATTGGGCAAAATCGGTTAACATTTGAGCATAGCTCCCGTATAACCTCTAATCGCTTATTGGCTAATAAATGATAAACTATAATAGCTATGATGATAAAATTTGGTATATAGAAGTTTTCTTAAGCCCCAGGCAAAATCATCAAAATCGGTGGACATTTAGTCATAGCTTCCATACAAAAAACTTACGGAAACAGCCAAAATTTCACCTAAAATACACTTAAATGCCAATAAATCTAAAACTATAACATATATAACCACTAAATTTAGCACGAGGAGGTCTTATGTCAATATTAACCAGTGTGCAAAATTTTGTCGCAATCGGTCACCATTTGATCATAGCTCCCATATAAAAAACTTACGGAAACACAAAAATACAAGAAGAAAAGACGGTTTATGTCCGTCTTTAAGTCAGAGAAAAGCGCGATAGCTCCTTAACTAAAAGAGCTAGAATTTAGCAAACGTATTTTAGATATGTTATAGAAATTGTGTGCTGAAAATGGGTAAAATCGGTTCACATTTATTTGGAGCTCCCATATAACCCTGCCCCGGAAATAACATTTATACTGATAAATTGAATAAAATTGTAAAATCTATGACTACTTAATTTAGAACAGAGAAGTGTTATGCAACTTTCAGTCAGTATGTCAAATTTTATAGGAATCGGTCCATTTTTGACCGTAGCTTTCATATAAAAACCGCTCCCGGTAACCACTAGATTGCCACAAACACCAATTAAAAGCTGTTAAATTATAAACTATATCAGCTATTGCCACTAAATTTTGCACAAATAAACTTTATATTAATACCAGCCAGTATATAAAATTTTGTAACAATCGGTCAACATTTGGCTGTAGGTCTTATATATATAACATCCCCTTTTTATATCTACAATCAAAAAGATTAGGAGGTACATTCAGTATATAAGATTGCATTTACGAAATTAGATAGCTATCAATCAATGTTAGGTCCAGACTTTATACATGCATTAGGAACTCCTAACAAAATATATGAACCTGCCGTGTTGCTATCAACATGTTTATGACACAACGAAACAGCTTATTAATGTAAAATTATATTCGGTTATGGAACAGCATTTTGACCAAGGTAAATACTTGAGAAACCACTTAGATACTTTTAAATGTTGAACTATAGTTACTATACCACTGCAACCGAATTTAGTCCAAATATATTACCAACAATACCACATTTGGTCAACATTTTGAATTAGCTGCACTCTCGTACATCTTGATGGTGGGTATACAAGATTCGGCACAGCCGAATATAACACTCTTACTTGTTTTTTATTATTGTATTGTAGAATATTTAAGCATTTTAACATAGAACAGGAAAGTTTTAAAGTTTACGCGGTTTTTTTAATTTTAAATCGATTCCGGTTAGCAAATTTAGGAAACTTTTATTTATATTTAGTCTCATTCAATGATTCCTAATTTGATGTATAGTGTAAATTTATACGTTAATTGAAAGTCATAAACATTTGAAGAATAACAATTCGAAAGAGTACTCGAAGCTGTTATGTAGTATGTTTAACATATTTTGAACAAATAGGCCATATAGAGATAAGAAACAAACGTAAAAAAGAGAAATAAAAATAAGAAATGGTTAATATTTTGTTTTTAAGGGAAAACTTGTATAAAATATTGAAACACGTGCCAAATTTTCTCATAAAATATGAATATTCTTAAGCATTTTGCAATATCAATAAACATTTTTCTATATCAAAAAAAAAAAAAAAAAAAAAAAAAAACATTTGTATAAAAACAATCTTATTTCCATGGCAGAACTATGCTTATTTCAAATTTTCATCATTCGATCAATTTTATTTACTTATAAAAAAAATTGCATATAGTAAAACTCTCCGAATATTTTTGTTCAAATCTGCTCATGTTTACTCTTGATATTTAAAAACGAAATAAAAAAAATTGAATTAAACAAAACATTTGTAGTCAATGTCATGTTATAGTCAAGCAAATAAATACATATTGGCCAAATAAAATATCTTGCGATTAGCAACACGCTGGAGATTGGTAAAAATAATTTGAAATTTTTTATTTTTACGATCACGCTTTTCAAAATTCGAGTATATAGAGACAGGCCCCCAAAAATAAAATTTATTTATAATATATAAAGACAATAAAATAGTACATACATAGTAACATTTGTTGATAAAAATTAATCTATTTATAGGAAATTTTATTTAAAAGTTAGTTAGAAAAAGAATATTTAAATAACTTTATCAAATACGAAAAAATAATCCTCGGAAGCAAGTGTTTTATACTAACATGAAGTTAAATGATCTTTCAAAAAATAGCATTTAGTTTTAATTAAGAGTCCAATTTCCATTTCGGTAAAATTACCAGTAAACTTGAGATGATCGATAAAGGATTTATTGTTATCTATTTTAAATAATTTTACTTTCTAATTATAGGAATTTTTATTGAGATTTATAATTACTATTCGATAAAATATTTCTAAAAAAATATATATTTTTTAACTTTAAATTGCAAATATTACCGGAGTTCTGCCTATTACCTTTATAATTTATTTAAACAAAATGCATTATATGCATATGATATTAATTTCAAAATCTCCCCTAAACATATTTTGTGTAAATTTATAATTCAAACGATTTATGCACATTAAAGTAAACATTTATTAGATCAGTTCACATCACATTTGAGAATAAATTTTGTCATCTTTTAAAATTCATTTAAATATACAAATGTACATACGTATTTATTTATAATACACATATAGAAATTGATATGAGCATTTTGTTTTACTTTAATACTAATTTATTCCATATTAACAACCGGTTCTATTAAAATATGCATTCGATATTTAAAAAAAAACTTACTTTCAATGCTGATTTTGAAAAGAAAGGTCTTCACAAAAAGAAACTTTAATCGAAAAATCTGAAGTACTAAAATTTTAGCTTATAACAGCAATATTCTTGTGTATGTGTGATATAGTAATAAGATTTTGTGGTATTTACCGGTATGTGCTGAAAATCGAGCGTTTTCAAATCGTTCGATTCCTGATATATTTTTTTTTTCTAAATCCTTAAAAAAAATATGAAATATGAATTTTCCCTAATAAAAAAGTAAAAGCTGTATCGTCCGTCACGTAGCGTTGGCAACAGTTCATTTATGGATTTTTGGTGAAACTGGAAACTTTAAAATATTTTATAAAAGCGGTCCTCTGATTTTCCTCTTTCTTCAATGTATTTACAATTTTTTTTATTACTATGATGAAACTTACAGAAACACGTGTTGAAAAAAGTCACCTCCATTTTTTGTAGCGTCCGTCACAGTACTTTAAAAGCGAATATCTTTTTTCTCCAAAGCAAGTTTGTAAATTAACAAATGCAATTCGAGAGCACAATCGATGGCCTAATATTCTCCGAAATATGTGCAAAGATATCTCGTGTAAAACGACAATGGGATGCATTTAAGTACAAACAAATCCGTACAAATGTATCGTCCGTCACGCAGGATTTGTCCATATGTTGAATGGTTTAGTTACATTTAGTCGTTCTAGTTCCTAGCAGACTTCGCTGAATCGCCTTAGATTTATAGAAGGTCGAGAATTATGAGAGTAATGGCAAACTTAATACTCTTGTAAAATCTTATCATGAGGATCCTGACCACATGCTGGACATAGGTTGGGGAAGGCACGGTCTAAGCGGGACCAAAAGATATTTATCTGTTTCTCCATCCCGATATCAGTTGTGCCAGAGCAAAACTCTTGTTTTTATTTTCTTTTTCTGCCAAAATAATACAACATTAATAAGATAACCTGAAATGGGGGAGTTGTTGGCGTCATAGTTCGATCTAAAGAATATTCCTGTGCTACCCTCATACAAGTTCTTTCCTGGCATACTTCGGTGAGGACATTTACAATTCCTTAATTTTGTTTTGCTTTGGCCAACAAATTGTGCTACTCCTACTGGATGAGTTCATAAATCCTAAGGACTAAGTGAAGTACGGTTGGCGGTACAGTAGAAAATGTGGCGGTATCATGAGAACCCTGACCACAAGCTGGGCATATGTTGTTTCCGCGGTAGGTTCTTTTCTTATTCTGCTATGGGCGATGGGAGACCTCCTAACACAACATTTATGAGATAACCTTAAATAGCGGAGTTGGTGGCGTCTTTATGAATGTTATTTAATGCTGCCATGTAAGAGCATCAAGTATACATCTTCGTATGCTATCCTCATACACGCGAAGATCTTTCCTGACATGCCTCGGGGAAGATGCCAACTGTGTTATGTTAAAGTTTGGATGGTTTCTCAGATGACATCCCAAAGGGAACTGCTGAGATAGCATAATGTTGTGTTCCTTTACTCGAAGGAACTTTGTTTTCTCATGAAGATGATGTCGTGAGGTAATTTGAAGGCAGCTTATTATAGTTTTCAGAGCTGCATTTTGGCAGGATTGAATATTTCTCCACTGAGTATCACTTAGCGACGCTGACCACACCGCAGCAGCATAATTTGCCACTGGACGACCAATCGCTTTATAGGTAGACAGCAAATTTCCTTTGTCTATTCCCGACGCCAAGTTGTAGTTCTGTATAGTAGTTCTTTTGTCCAGGTCGGGGGTCGGGGAGGACTCCAACTGTGTGATGTTAAAGTTTGTATTATCTTTCCGACAACATTCCTAAAGAAACTACTGAGATAGTATGATGTTGTGCACTGTTTCTGAATAAATAATCTTTGTTCCTTAATAAAGATGACGTGGTAGGGTAATTCGCAGGCAGGCTTTGATTGTTCTTAGGACTGCGTTTTGGCAACATTGTATATTTTTCCACTGAGAATCACCTAACGTCGCTTACCACACTCGATCATAATCAGCCAATGACCGGCCAATTGCTTAATATGTAGACAGAATGTTTCTTTGTAAATTCCCTAAGTACTGCCCATTTGTTTCTACATCAACATTGAATGTATTAAAAATACTTAATTCTATATTCTATTTACTAAGATTCCTGACTCCGTCGCTTCAAAATTTTTAACTAGATATTTTATATCTATGCAGTCACCCATAAGATCTACATTTGAAGTCTTGTTTTTTCATTTTTCACAAATAAAAGATTCAAAAAATTTATAACATTATTTTCACACGTTTAGTTTTTAACAAAAGAAATTAACATTTTATTAGCAAAACATACCTTTTATGGATTTAATTGTTAATTTAAACTCGAATTTTGTTCCAAAAATTAACACTTTTGATAGACACAATTTGCAAATAAAACTTCTAAACAAAAACAGCTGTGCAATGTTGTAAAATTTAGTACTTGATAGTATACTTAATAATACAACCATGTTAGTGTTGGAAAGTGTCTTTTATTTAAAAACTTGGAAACAAATAAAGAGGGAATCTCTTTAGAAATAAAAACGAATGACTTATACTAAAAAAATAGGAAAATTAAATTATTATTATAGTTTTTGCTTCAATTATCTTAAAGCAATACAAATTTATAGTTTTCTTGAGTGCAATTTAGATAATTTTAAAACCCATTTCATTTAGCATAGACAACTACATTTTCATGTTGCTTTTGCTTCCTTTCTATACAAAGTTTTGTGTAATGACAATTGTCATTTGTTTTGTTTACTTGTTTCTTTCTAAACAAATATATCTGACATTTCGAATGAAAACTTTTTCTTGTGTGTATTTATTTATAGATTTTTCAGTCAACAAAAATCGACGGAAATATTTAAACTGTAAATTTTAAGTGATTTTTTGTTATTTCCGGTGGTTATATCCACTTTAAAGGCAAAATCTTTTATTTAGAAGATTTTTTGTTCGTTCGTCAAAAATGCATTAAGTTATTTTAAGATCATAAAATAAGAAAGTTCCTATAATTTGTTTTTGACTAAATCAAATCATTCCGTTATAAGAAACAAAAACAAACATTCCACAATAATGCACAAATTTTATATGTAATTCCAACACAAAAAACTATTTTTTCCAGTCGAAACCTACTAAACAGGTCCGTCCAGTGTAAAGGCAAAAAGGAAGTAAGTATTTTCATAGACAAGTGCTATTCTAATCGATCCAATGCCAATAGAAATTGTATTTTGTCAAGGCCAAGGGCCTTCCTTAATTGCATGCGCCACTTTTAACGTTAAGGCAGGCCGACACTTATAATGATTATGATGACGTGGATCGAATAGATGAGATAAAGCAAAAGCATTTCTGAAAAACATGTATAATTAAATATTTTGTAAATTGTGACGTCATTTAAAAGATAAATATACTGACAAAATGTGTACATGATAAACACTTATTAATTTATTAGAAATAAGCGTACGATTATGTTCGGTTAATTTTCATTTTACTTTTTTTTCAATTTCATTGCAGTTTTTCTCGTTCAACCCATCGTTAACACATTGCAACATTTTTCCCAATAATACTCCAAAAAATGGCTGTTGTACCCGTTGAAAAATCTAAGCGTCTGGGACGTTGGTATTTTGGTGGTTTGGCTAGCGCTGGCGCTGCCTGTTGTACCCATCCCCTCGATTTAATCAAAGTCACCCTACAAACTCAACAGGGTAAACTATCCGTTGTACAATTAACAGCTAAAGTTGTACGAGAGCAGGGTGTCTTTGCTCTTTACAATGGTTTATCCGCTTCCGTGTTACGTCAGATGACCTATTCCATGACACGTTTTGGCATTTATGAAGTTGGCAAACCCTACATTAACACCGATACTTTCCTTGGTAAAATTGCTTTGGCAGGTTTAGCTGGCACATTTGGTGGTATTGTTGGTACGCCAGCGGATATGGTTAATGTGCGTATGCAAAACGATGTTAAGTTACCTCCTGAACAGAGAAGAAAGTAAGTTAAATGTTAGGAATCTTTATACCTATTTATACATATTTTAATTATTTACACTTTTTTAAATATTTTCTACATAGTTACAAAAATGCTTTGGATGGTCTTGTCAAAGTTTATCGTCAAGAAGGTTTCAAACGTTTGTTCTCAGGAGCTACTACTGCCACTGGTAGAGGTGTTTTAATGACAATTGGCCAAGTTGCTTTCTACGATCAGGTAAGAATTTAATTTTGACTACATAAGTATGTAAACTCTAAAACGTTAAAATGAGAATTTTAAAACGTTAAAATGACATCACAAGATCAGTTTTTGGATTGGTATGGTGAAGACGAAAATGATATAGGCGTGTTGAAAAAAAAAATATTTTTATCGAAATTTTTTCTGTAGAAAATGTTTTTTCGAAAATATTTCTATAGAAAAACATTTTTATCAAAAATTTTTCTGTGGAAAAATATTTTTATTGAAAATTTTTCTGTAGAAAAATATTTTTATCGAAAATTTTTCTATAGAAATATATTTGTATCGAAAATTTTTCCATAGAAAAATATTTTTATCGAAAATTTTTCTATAGAAAAATATTTGTGTCGAAAAATTTTCTATAGAAAAATATTTTTATCAAACATTTTTCTATAGACGAATATTTTTTTTCGAAAAATTTTCAATAGCAAAATGTTTTTTTCGACAATTGTTCTATAGAAAAATACTTTTATCGAAAATTTTTATATAGAAAAATATTTTTAACGAAAATATTTTTATAGAAAATTTTTCTAAAGAAACATTATTTCATCGAAAATTTTTCTATAGAAAAACATTTTTATTAAAAATGTTTTTTTGTAAAAAATTTTGTTATCGAAAATTTGTCTATAGAAAAATTTTTTATCAAAAATTTTTCTATAGAAAAATATTTTTATAGAAAATTTTTCTAAAGAAAACTTTTTTCATCGAAAAATTTTCTATAGAAAAATATTTTTTTCAAAAACTTTTCTATAGAAAAATATTTTTATCGAAAATTTTTCTGTAGCAAAATATTTTTATTGAAAATTTTTCTATAGAAAAATATTTGTATCAAAAATATTTTTATAGAAAATTTTTCTAAAGAAAAATTTTTCTAAAGAAAAATTTTTTCATCGAAAATTTTTGTATAGAAAAATATTTTTATCAAAAAAATGTTCTATCTAAAAATGTTCGATAAAAAACTTTTCAATGGAAAAATTTTTGAAAAAGAAACATTTTTTATAGAAAAATTTTTGATAAATAAAAATGATAAAAAATTTTTTTTACAGAAAATTTTTCGATAAAAATATTTTTCTATAGAAAAATTTTTGATAAATAAATTTTTCTATAAAAAAAATTTCGAAAAAAATATTTTTCTATACATTTTCGATAAAAATGCTTTTTTAAAAAAATTTTTGTTTCCATAGAAACATTTTTGATAAAAATATTTTTCTATAGAAATATTTTTATCAAAAATTTTTTCTTAAGAAAAATATTTTTATGGAAAATTTTTCTGAAGAAAAATATTTTTATCAAAAATTTTTCTATAGAAAATTTTTTTTTATCAAAATTTTTTCCTTAGAAAATATTGTTTATCAAACATTTTTCTATAGAAAATTTTTCCATAGAAAATTTTTTTATCGAACATATTTGTATAGAAAATTTTTTTATCAAAAATTTTTTATAGAAAATTTTTTTATCAAAAATTTTTTATAGAAAATTTTTTTATTAAAAATTTTTCTATAGAAAATTTGTTTTTTAAAAATTTTTTTTTATCAAACATTTTTCCAAAGAAAAAAATGATCAAATATCAAGGTTTTCCCAAGAAATCATAGTTCTAAAATCAAAAATGGGAAGCTCGATTTATATTTTAGACCTATAGTTTCTTAAGCAAAGCTTCTTAGAATTCTTTGTGTTTTTAAAACCTTATAAATGACCCACTCTTATATATGTTTATAGTTATATATCAAAACGTACTCAATTAATTTTTCTGTTATTTATATTTTCAGATCAAAACAATGCTATTGGAAACACCCCATTTCGATGATAATTTGATAACACATTTCACAGCTTCTTTGGCTGCCGGTGCTATTGCCACAACGCTAACCCAACCCTTGGATGTCTTAAAGACACGTTCAATGAATGCCAAACCTGGCGAGTTCAATGGTCTCTGGGATATTATAAAATTCACCGCACGTCTTGGTCCATTGGGTTTCTTCAAGGGTTATATACCCGCCTTTGTGCGTTTAGGTCCACATACCATCATAACATTCGTATTCCTTGAGCAATTGCGTCTCAATTTTGGAGCTCTGCCACCAAACAAACAATAAAAAGTTCTAAATAGTCATAAATATTAAGAAAGAATTCTGCTCTGCGATTTGTATGTACTCAAGTTTAAACAAGATAAATATTTTCTAAATTCAGCAGGATAACTAACTAATTTTTTATAAATTTCTTTTTGATAAAACAAAGATATTTTTGCTAGAACTAGATAAATAGTTGTGACATATTTTAGAGCAAATTTACAATCTAGAAAGAAAAAAGTTAAAACTGAACGAAACGAAACATAAGAACACAAATTTTGAAAACATATTTTTTAAATGCAATTGTTGTTAACTATTAGCATTTTGGATATAGTTATATTTCTGATACAAATATTTAATTGTTGAAAACATCCTGCGAAAGAATCAAACATTTAATTTAACAATGATAGTAATAATTGTATGTATGTGTTATTATATATTTAACATTCCTGCTAATCAGAGTACTATATTATTAATATGTACGTGTTTTAGATATAATAAGTTTTATAAAAAAAAGTTTCAATGACAACTTTTATTATGTAAATAACTTAGCATTTAAAAAATGCTCTCATTTAATTGCGCGCACATTAGTTTTATTTTATTACATTTTTTCTATTATTTGTTAATGCTTAAAATAAATATAATTTTTATACTTCTATTAACTTGTTGTCTGTTTAGAAGAGTTTTATGATTTTTTCTTTATAAATGTTTACATCTATAAAAAGCTTAATTTTGTATTAAAATGCTTAAATATAAATATACTGCTTTTTTGAAATATAGAAAGAAAAATATTAAATTTAGCTGTGTTTTATTTCAAAACGGAAACTGTAGTAAATGCTAAACAAAAGCATTACACTGGCCAACATGGGAGTTAGTTATTTGATGGAAACAGACCTGACAGATTTAACGTTTTTATACCCTTCACCAACATAGGTGAAAAGGGTATTATAAGTTTGTGCTGAAATATTTGTCTTAGACCCACCTTTTAGTATACCAACAGACTTAGAATCACTTTCTGAGTCGATTTAGCAATGTCAGTCCGTCCGTCATCTAGCTAGACGGACGGACGGACATGTAAACCATGTAATCAAAGTACAGGGGGGTTACCGCGTAACTCGTTTCGAAAATAAAACTGTTCGAATTTGTATGCTTAAAGTATTGTGTTTCGAAAATAATTTCTTTCGAATCGAGTTACGCGGTAACCCCCCAGGTCGGAATTCTAAAGGGAATTTATTGAAATTTGGCAAATATGAGTTTTTTGATAGTGGGATCATGGCTATTGAAATTCGTCAAAATCGGTCCATTATTTATGGTACCTCCCATAGGCCCCAATTCCCGGAATTGATATTTTGGCCACAAATATCAATATTTTTTTATGAAATTTAAAACCATGTAAACCATGTAATCAAAGTACAGGTCAGAATTCTAAAGGGAAATTTAAAACAGGTACTGCTTATGTTAGCCAAAATCACTGTACCAAATTTTGTTGAAATTGGTCCACATTTGACCATAGCTCTCATGCAAACTCTTTTATCAAAACGCATTAAATGAGACACAAATCAATAAAACGCGCATAAATCTGAAGATAATGACAATTTTGAATTTATTTTTTTGCATACATAATTTTTTGTAAAAACTATAATTCATTTGCTAAATTTCGAGATAATCGATCTAAATTTGGCCCTAGCTCTCATATAAGTGGAAGTGACGAAAAAAGCTTTAATATATAAGTCTTGAGAAAATGTTTGTATGATAACAAAATACAAACTCGTTAAACCCGACTATTTCAACACTCAAGAAATCAGGCATAAACCAAATGTTAAATAAAATTATACATTTAATTTTCTTATTTTTGGCACTGGGAACTAAGGTCAAATGTGCATTAATTTGGGTACCTCTCATACTAGACCAGTTGACGAATATCGCTTAAAAGTACTTAAATTTCGAGAAACTTTTGGTATAATGAGAAAATTAAGCATCTGCTTTACACTTGACCTCAGTGGTTATCATAAAGTCGACTTTGACTTTCTAAGGACTTAGTTCACGAACTACAATTAGAAAATTGTAACTAGAGAGCCGTTGTAACTCTGCTTACAACATTTGTAAATCATAATCGCAAATTATATTATCACTAAAAATAACAAGTGTGAGAAGTTATCGACATTTTTGAAACATTAAGAAAAATATTTATCTTTATATTAATTTTAAAAATTTACATTCTTAAAAAAATTGTTTTATTTTATTATGTCAAAATTTATTTTTAAAATTATATTTAAAATTTTCTAAACTTAAGTTTAAACCAAATTCAAAATGGAAACTGATAAAAGACTAAACCGTTGGTACTTTGGTGGTTTATCAAGTGCTATGGCAGTTTGTGTTACACATCCCTTGGATTTGATTAAAGTCCATTTGCAGACTCAACAACTGCCCAAAAAATCTTTGAGGCAGGTAATAGGCCATATTTATGAAACAGAAGGTGAAGCTGTATATACATGTATACATATTCCTGTGGCTTGGTGCTAAAAGGGCCAATGTAAAAAAGAAATAGTTTTAAGAAAATTTAATTTAAAATTTTATTTTCCATAAAAATTTATAGTAACATTGCCCTGAAAAACCCCTATAAATCTGTTCTGGGTTAATTTGGAGAATATCTGTTGGAGCCAAATTAAAGAGGGTAAAGAATGCAATGATTAACTCAAAGTACCAAAAAATTGACATTGGCTCTTTTAGCACCAAGCCATAGATTTGTAAATAAATCATCAATATATTTTGACTACTTTAATATTTCCTCAAATAGGTTTCTTCAGCTTCTACGAAGGCATGACAGCGTCTCTACTACGTCAACTAACCTACACAACTACACGCTTTGGTATCTATGAAACTGGTAAACAATTTATTGATACCAACAGCATTGGGCAGACATTGACCTTAGCCTCTGTGGCTGGTGTGGTTGGTGGTGCATTCGGCGTGCCGGCCGATCTAGTCAATGTCAGAATGCAAAATGATTTAAAGCTGCCAAAAGAAAAACGAAGAGGGTACATAAAATCTCAGTTCAGATTTAAATTTGTTAATTTGGTTAATATTGTGAACATATTTGATAAAATAGGTTCAATTTTAAATTGTTAAAGGTGAGAGACTTGGAAAATTAAAAAGGTTTAACCTATTGTGTCAAATATTTTAGCACTAAGCCTCAAACTTACTGCTAAACAATTGTGTGTACTATTTATACCCTTCACCACCATAGGTGAAAAGGGTATTATAAATTTGTGCTGATGTATGTAACGCATAGAAATAGACCCACCTTTTAGTATACCAATAGGCTTAGAATCACTTTCTGAGTCGATTTAGTGATGTCAGTCCGTCTGGACGGCTGGACCCCCATGTAAACCTTGTAATCAAACTACAGATTGCAATTCTAAAGATCATTTGATGGAATTTGGCATAGATAATTTTTTGATAATGGGACCATGGCTATTGAAATTCGTCAAAATCGGTCCATTATTTATGGTACCTCCAGTAGGTCCCACTTCCCGGAATTGATATATTGGCCACAAATATCAATATTTGTTCATGAAACAAATACAGTTTATGTAAACATAAATGAGACAAAAATCACTAATTGTAAATCTGAAGATAATGAGAATTTTATGTTTATTTTTTGCATACATAATTTTGTAACAACTGTAATCAACTTGCCAAATTTCGAGATAATCGGTCCACATTTGACCCTTCCTCTCATATAAGTCCAAATGATGAAAACAGCTTAAATATATAAGTTTTGAGAAAATGTTTCTATGATGGCAAAATTTAGCAAATATGTGTCTTTATACAGGAAAAAGAATACCTTTGACCTTAGTGGTGAAGGGTATCGTATGGTCGGACTTGACTGACTATAGCTCTTTCTTACTTGTTTTTTCACAAATACTCGTAGTTACAAAAACGTATTTGATGGACTGTATCGTATCACGAAAGATGAGGGTTTTAAATCACTGTATAAAGGTGGTTCAGTGGCTATTTTCAGAGGAGTAGTGATGACAATAAGCCAAAATGTAACCTATGATAAGGTATGTATGTATGTTTTTGCTTTCAAATTTAACGTACAAATGAGTTATTTAAAAATTCTTCATTTATTTTTAGATAAAAATGTCTTTGCTAGAAACGGGCTACTTCATGGATAACAGCAGTACACATTTCCTTACCTCTTTCATGTCAGCGGCAACTGCTGCTTTATGCAGCCAACCGTTGGATGTGATGAAGACACGTCTTATGAATTCCAAACCTGGTCAATATTCTGGGCTATTAGAAGTAGTTAAGGATATATCAATGGTTGGACCTTCTGGATTTTTTAAAGGTTTTATTCCTGCTTTTGCTCGCATTGGTCCACATACAATATTAACGTTTTTAATGATGGAACAATTACGACTTTACTTTGGTTATGTACCAACAAAGTCTTGAAGTTTAAAAAAAAAGAAATGAAAAATATAGCTATGGTAAGCCTCTACTTGTTCCTAAAATTTCCCATAAAAAAATTACTATGTACTATAAAACTTCGATAATTAGTTTATGATTTAGGGGGTTATTTTCTAAACTAACTACCTATTTCATTCTATTTCAAGACGGAAAAACTTTATGAGATTAGTCAATGTTGATGTTAAAAAAACTTACCAATCTATTAAGCAGGAACTTCCAAGACTTTTTTCCATTTTCACTAATTAAATTAGGTACATATTACTTTAAAATATTTATTATATCAAATGCCCTAACAGCTTTTTAATATTACAACTTGAAATTTAAATAATTTTGACTTCTTTTGATTAAATTTTTACACACATAAAAACAAAACAGCAAAATCGTATTTTAACCATTTTTACCGGCGTTAAGACTTAATAACCTTATTAGAAGAGTCGTTACCGTTTTTACTACAACCGCAAGTTGAGACATTCATAACCATCGAACAACAACGCGAGTGACTCCCGGCGAGTCTCAACTCAAACGATTTTATCTTCTGTTCCTTCTAAGTAACAAATACATTTTCACAAAGACGAACAACAACTGAGATCATACGATTTTTTCAATTAGAATTTACACATTTTTCTTCAAATTTTCTTTCTACACTTTTATGAAATTTTATTAAACACCAATAAAACACTTTTGAATTACTTTATTTTATTTTAAACAGAATTATAAATTTTTGAATAAAAATAACACGATTTACCCCATAGAGGTTTTCTAAGAAAGACGCGCACTTGTTAGAGAAATAAGAGAACTAATGCAATTTATTCGCCGAAATAATTACATCGACGGAAGTTGCAAAAACAAAATATTAGCTTTTTATACTAACACATTCAAAGTTTTCTGTTTTAAAGCGAATTGGTAAATTCGCCAACACTTTTGAGTTGGAAAAAGGCGCACAAAACAAAAGACATCAATAAACCCAAGATATATGTATCATGAATAAACCAATGAATTCGTCTGGAAAGTGTTACCAATGTTTTAATTTTGTTAGGAAAAATTTAAAGAGGTTAAAGCAGGCGCGACCACCGCAAAGCAAGTGCTTGCCAGAATTTTTCTTATTCTCATTTATTTAGTCGTCATTCAACCTTTGACGGATGCACACGCGTGGAGGCTGTTATAAGTTTTGTTAATTTTTTTGTATTTTTTGTTATTGTTTTTTTCAGATACACTGTGAGATTGAATGTTAGAATAATTATTTTTACGCTAAGCATTCAATAGTTTTTATAGAAAATATTTGATTTTTTTTTCTAAGGAAAACAAACTTTTTCTCTAAAATAAAAACATGATAAACCTTCTTAAAGACATGTTTTTTTTTATAGAAAAAGTAAGTTTTGCTATAGAAAAAGTAAGTTTTGCTATAGAAAAAGTAAGATTTTCTATGGAAAAAGTAAGTTTTTATATAGAAAAAGTAAGTTTTTCTACAGAAAAAGTAAGTTTTTCTATAGAAAAAGTAAGTTTTTCTACAGAAAAAGTAAGTTTTTCTATAGAAAAAGTAAGTTTTTCTGTAGAAAAAGTAAGTTTTTCTGTAGAAAAAGTAAGTTTTTCTGTAGAAAAAGTAAGTTTTTCTGTAGAAAAAGTAAGTTTTTCTGTAGAAAAAGTAAGTTTTTCTATAGAAAAAGTAAGTTTTTCTATAGAAAAAGTAAGTTTTTCTATAGAAAAAGTAAGTTTTTCTATAGAAAAAGTAAGTTTTTCTATAGAAAAAGTAAGTTTTTCTATAGAAAAAGTAAGTTTTTCTATAGAAAAAGTAAGTTTTTCTATAGAAAAAGTAAGTTTTTCTATAGAAAAAGTAAGTTTTTCTATAGAAAAAATAAGTTTTTCTATAGAAAAAGTAAGTTTTTCTATAGAAAAAGTAAGTTTTTCTATAGAAAAAGTAAGTTTTTCTATAGAAAAAGTAAGTTTTCTATAGAAAAAGTAAGTTTTTCTATAGAAAAAGTAAGTTTTTCTATAGAAAAAGTAAGTTTTTCTATAGAAAAAGTAAGTTTTTCTATAGAAAAAGTAAGTTTTTCTATAGAAAAAGTAAGTTTTTCTATAGAAAAAGTAAGTTTTCTATAAAAAAAGTAAGTTTTTCTATAGAATAAGTAAGTTTTTCTATAGAAAAAGCAAGTTTTTTAAATTGTATTTATAAAAAATATACTGTGCTGAATATACATTTCTAAAAAGAAATGTTTTCTTTATAGAAACAAAAGAAAATAATTTTTGTTTACATAAAAACAACAAAAAAAAAGATCAATACTCCTTCGCATGTTCATTTCATACTGGTTCAGCGGTTACTGAAATAAAATAGAAATAAACAACCAAATTTATGTCAATTCTTGCTTCTGCCTGTGTATCCTCTCTTTCGCTCACAAATACAATCACATTCCTCTCTTTGGTCATCCCTGGGTTAAAGAAAAGTTTAAATAAGATATAAATGTAATAAACTAGGATTAGGCGCAAAAAATAAGAAGAAATGTTTACTATTCAAACAATTTATTGTTTAAAAAAATACTTATTTTTCAATATCGTCGGCCTATATCTAAAATGGCTTATCTGCAAAATACATATTTTTCAGGAGAAGCAAAAAACTCTTTAATTTTCTTATTAGTGAGTTTTTAACAAAGTGATCTTTTACAATATGATTGGTAGACTCCTTCTCATTTCCTGACATAAAATTTATTAAACAAAAACCAATATTCGCGATTTTATGGTAGATCAGCCGTTTTGTCTTCGAAAATGTTTATATAGAATTTTAAAATGTGTAGATAAACCATTTTCTTCATAGTGAATTTATAGGATTTCATAACATAATTTAAGAAATTTATGTAATTCCGATTACACAATACTCCCTCATGATTTGAGATACTTTTATGTATTTAAATTGTACTATATACGACGTTTATTACATTTTATTGGTAATAATTTATTTTTTGAAAAAGTGATTTTTTCAAAATGCACTTTCTTCTATAAAAGTTATGAATAAATTAACATTTTGATAAATTAACATTTTGATAAAAAAAAATCACACTATAGGTAAAGCGCGTCATACGGAATTGTATGGTATAAAAATCTCAATTTCTAAAATCTGCAGATAAGCCGACGATATAAATTTTATAAATTCTTCTTGTATGTACACTAGGGATATAACTTTTTAACAATTTTTCAAAATATCAAAATTGTCATAGCACATTCCTATAAAGCATTGCTTTTATTCTGATTAACTCGAATTAGTTAGAGATATAAGTAACGCGCACTTGTTAGAGAGGTAAAGAGAAGAAATGCAAATTATTCGTCGTAATAATTAATCCGACGGATAATACAATATTCTTAAACTTCCGTTTTAAAGGGAATTGGTAAATTTGCCTACGATGTAAAGTTGTAAATAAAAAGCAAAATCAATCAAATTGTATATAGAATCGCCTGGAACGAGTTATCAATGTTTTGAATTTGTTTGAGAAAAATGAAATAAGGGGCTGTTCACAAAATACAAAACGCTCTTGCGGTGGAGGGGGTATGATTTTTGTTACGCTGGATGAATTTTGTATGTATATTGCTATAAAAATGTGTTACAAAGGGGGGTCGTAAAAATCTGCAAAAATAGCGTTACGTAATTTGTGAACAGACCCTAAGTAAAGGAATTTTTTAGAAGAAATTTCAAAAAGTAAACAAAACAAAATTTTATTCTAAAAACTTTATATGTATACGAAAAATTTTCTATAGAAAAATATTCTTTTAAAAAATTAAAAAAAATAATTTTTAACATAAGATATTAAGGTATGTGGTGGAAAACGTTCGTTTTCAAATCGATCGATTTCAGATATATTTTTGAGATAAACTTCCGTTATTTCCCCAAAAAATTCAAACCAAATGAAAGATAATATATCAGTCAAAACGATTTAATCCCAAATTTCTATTTTTTGGGGGGAAATAGCCAAAAGTTATCTCAACAATATATCTGAAATCGATCGATTTGAAAACGATCGATATTCATCACATACCTGATTAATTTGAAGTTTTTTATTCTAAATAAATTGTCAACAGCAAAATTTTTTATACAAAAAATTTATGTATACATTTTTATAGAAAAATTTTTTATACAAAACAAGTTTCTATACAAAAATTTAAAAAAATAGTTTTACCAAAAGATTTTCAATCGAATTTTTTAACAAAAAATTGCATCCAAAAAAAATTTAAATCAAAAACTTATTACATGGAAAAATTTGCGTATATTTATTACAATAATAAATAACTGTAAAAAATGGGGATCTTAGTGCAATACACTACAGTAAAACTTAAAAAAAATATATTGACAAATTTCTATGAAAAAAAAGATTTTTTAACATTTATGTAAATCATCACTATGTTCTTTTATTGTTTCTTTAATTTCAAAGAGTGCCGGCCGAATCCAAATTTTGACCTGTTACCCCGGTGAAGAATAGGTTAAGCTTTTCTAATATCAAAAACACATTTTAGCATAAACTTTCTATAGATTGAGCCTCAAGTATGAAACACAATTGGAACGAACGACCAATTTTTCGGAACGAATATTCGTCGTTAGAAATAGAACATATCGGTTTATATGAAAGTGCTCACAATAGATGCGTACTACGAAATTCGTCGTGCGTATGGAACAGTGCGATAGGTTTATTTCTATTTCATACGCAGACGACTTTTTGCTGTAAATATGAAATATTGTATGAGTTTTTGTTAAATATGGTCACCTTTAAATTTGTAAACAAAAAATATTTATTTGAAATAAAATTAACTTAAAATATTTATCTTGTGAAATAATCGAAGAATAAAATGTAAAAAGGGTGATTAAAATCCGCAAATTAAAAATTCAAAAAAATGACGTCAACAACGTTTATTCGTCCCAAATGTGTTCAAGAGACGAATATACAAGACGAATTTTTAAAACCGAATTCTACGTATATTACGGTTGTCGAATATACGACTTCGACAGTTAGTACTTGATTAATGAAATTGTATTGATGTTTTCTTTAATCTAGTACTAACTGTCGTAGTCGAAGTCGTATATTCGACAACCGTTACAAAAAATTTACCAATTCGGAAAACGGAAGTTTAAGAATATGTTAGTATTGAAAGCTATTATTTTGTTTTCGTAACTTCCGTCGGATTAATTATTGCGGCGAATAAATTGTATTTCTTCTCTTTATCTCTCTAGCAAGTGCGTGTTAGTTATATATCCGATAAATTTGAGTTAATCAGAATAATATCAATGCTCTATAGGACTATTTTGATATTTTGAAAAATTATTGAAAAGTTATATCCCTTATTTACAAACAAGAAGAATTTTCAAACTTTATGTTGAAAAAGAAGTATTTTTTTAACTAATGAATTGTTTGAATAGTAAACATTTCTTCACAAAAGTATGTTTTGCAGTTTATTACATTTATATCTTATTTAAACTTTTCTTATTAACATCATTAAATTTTTCCTAACAAAATAAAAACATTGGTAACACTTTCCAGACGAATTCATTGGTTTATTGATATCTTTTGCCTTGTGCGCCTTTTTCCAACTCAAAAGTGTTGGCGAATTTACCAATTCGCTTTAAAACAGAAAACTTTGAATGTGTTAGTATAAAAAGCTAATATTTTGTTTTTGCAACTTCCGTCGACGTAATTATTTCGCCGAATAAATTGCATTAGTTCTCTTATACCTCTAACAAGTGCGCGTCTTTCTTAGAAAACCTCTATGGGATAAATCGTGTTATTTTTATTAAAAAATTTATAATTCTACTAAAATTAAATGAAGTTAATAAAAAGTGTTTAATTAGTTAGTGTTTAATAAGATTTCTTATAAAAACTAACAGAAAATCTAAAAAAATATTTGTAAATTGTAATTGAAATAATCGTACGATCTCAGTTGTTGCTGTTTTTTTTTTTTTTTTGAAAATGTCTGTGTTCCTTAGAAGGAAAAGAAGATAAAATTGTTTGAGTTGAGCCTCGTGTTATTCGATTGTTGGAAATGTCTCAACTTGAGGTCGCAATTAAAACGACAACGACTTTTCCAATAAGATGATGATAATAAAAAGTTGTTAAAGCATTTGACAAATAAATTAGGTAAAATGCAATCGTAAAAAAATTCGACATTTGTTAAATTGAAGTTACAGTTAAAAATAGTTTGGTAAGTTATTTTACATCAACATTGGCTAAGTTTATCTAGGTATATTTTTTTGAAAATCTTTTTAAGTTAAATATGTCTTGAAAGCACAACTTAAGTTTATGATTTAAAAATTTAACTGTACGGACACTTAGTTTTAGATACATTTTGTCAGAATCGGTCACCATTTCATTAAGCTCCCATATATGAAACTTACGGAAACACAAAAATATCAAAAAGATAGAGAGTTTCTGTCCGTCAAATGAAGGCTCGATAGCGCCTTTACGAAAAGAGCTAGAGGGACAAAATTTTACAGAAGTATTTAAGATATGTTGAGAAAGTTGTGTATTGAACATGGGCGAAATCGGTCCACATTTATTTAGAGCTCCCATATAACTCCGCCCCGGGAATAACATTAATGATGCTAAATTAAATACAATTGTAATAGATATGACAACTTAATTTAGAACATAGAAGTTTTATGCACTTATTAGTCAGTATATCAAATTTTATAGGAATCGGTCCATATTTGACTTAGCTTTCATATAAAAACCACCTTCCGGAAACCATTAGCGATGTCCGTCCGTCTGGCTGGTTGGCTGGACCCACATGTAAACCTTGCAATCAAAGTACAGGTCGCAATTCTAAAGATAATTTGATGAAATTTGTCACAGATCATTTTTTTTTGTAGTGGGACCATGGCTATTGAAATTGGTCAAAATCGGTTCATTATTTATGGTACCTACCATAGGTCTCACTTCCCGGAATTGATATTTTAGCCACAAATATCAATATTTTTTCTGAAATTTAAAACAAATACTGCTTATGTAAACTAAAATCATTGCACCAAATTTTGTTAAAATCGGTCCCATTTGACCATATCTCCCATACAAACTTTTCTGTCAAAACTAAATGACACAAAAATCTGTAAAACGCTCATAACTCTGAAGATAATAGTATTTTGAGTTTATTTTTTGCACATATAATTCTTGTAAAAACTGTAATCAAGTTGCCAAATTTCGAGATAATCGGTCGAAATTTGACCCTAGCTCTCATATGAGTCCAAATGACAAAAATAGCATAAATATATGTTTCTAGAAAATATTTGTATTGTTTGGCAAAATTTTGCAAATATTTGTCTTTATACAGGAAAAAGAACATCTTTGACCTTAATAATGAAGGGTATCGTATGGTCGGGCTTGACCGACTATATCACTTTCTTTTTACAATCAAAAAGATCAATGTTAAATCCAGACTTTATATATAGTTTACTGTGGATACATTAGGAACTCCTAAGAAAATATATGGACCTGCCATATTACTATTAACGTGTTTGGTCTAACTATTAAGCCCAACGAAAAGTATTTAACAGTTTATTAATATAAAACACTACTCGGTTATGATACCAAATTTCAAATTGCAAATTAAATGCTAAGGGAACCACTTAGATACTTTAACAGCTAGTGCAACTGAATTTAGTCCAAAGATTTTACCAACAATGGCAACTAGATTAACAAATTTGTTCGAATTTGGTTCACATTTTGGATACCTCGTAGATATATGAAATATGTTTCTAAAATTACACAATTTAATGATGGATATATAAGATTCAAAACAGTCGAATGTAACACTCTTGTTTTTTTTTTTTCTTTTTTTTTGATATGACGGCTATGTCTATGATCACAAATCTATCATTATAGTTGTTTCTTTCCATTCCAAGTATTTACCATCTAGTTATCCATGTACCACCATTTATATTTTGCAGCTAACGATTTTAAGTTATTTAAATAAATTTTTAAAACTCTGAAACTTATTTTATTCGTGTAATTTTTATTATTAAATATATTGGATTTGTTTCCGATTTTTATCATATAATATAATTTTACTGTATTAAATTTTTTTTGTGCTTATAATTAGCAGAAAAAAATGTAACTTAAAAGTACGGGGAGGGAGAGAAAACAAATAATTGTATTTTGATAAAAGTCTGTGTGCAGAAGTGAGGAAAGAGGATGGTGAAGGGTAGTAGGTAGTATTAGATTCAAAAATTAAATTTAAAATGAACTCAGTTTGTATGTTTACTTATTTTATTTAACAAAATTAAGAATATTAAACAAATAAAAAAGTGAAATATATGTAATAATAAAAATTATAATGAGAAGTTTGCTTGTGGGGTATAGTTTGTCATCAATCATTTTAAAATGAATTATATAAAATAAATTAAAATTGAATTAATTATTTAAATATGTTAATTATAGTATTTGAGTTTATTGTACATTTAAGTTGTTTAATTGGGTATAATAAAAATGTAGATACTCTGAAAGGTGCTGAGGTGAAAAAAAGTTAAAATTTCTAGCTACTTAAAAAATAAAAACTAAAAACACTGCAATATAATGATAAAATGAGCTGTTTAGTAATTATACTGATAAAAATTAAGATTTAGTCAGAGAAATTAGTTAAAAAAATTAAGAAAATAAACCCTTATTCCCAATAGAGCTTTTGCAGTTTACGATTTAAAGACTAATTAGATATTAAATGTAAATCAATGAGAAAGCGCAAATGGATGTATTTTTTATTTCATGTATAAAAGGTGCCAGACCGAATTGTAACAAAGGGATTTATGTTTGTGTTTTTCATCCTCGCAGTATTTTCTTCTTTTCTATCTGCTTAAGACAATTGGAAATAGTAACACAAAATAATAATTTAGCTTTTGAACATATTTTGAAAATAGAATAGGTTTTGGGTGGTAATTATAATAGCTTACATCTAATTCGAAAAATGTCATTAACAATTAAATATATTTTCTATATAAACATAAAATTATGTATTATTTATTAATTTTTTGTTTTAAATTATATTACTTTATCATGTTAAATTATATATTATTTCTGTTTGCTAAAAACTACTAAATATGTATGTTTTTTTTTATCTCTTTTCCTTAATGAATCTAATCCTTTTTAAATTAAATTTTGTTGCTTACTTTTTCAATTCTTCTGTGTTGCTTTAGTTAATAATTTATATAAATTTGTTTATTTTAGGCGTAGGCATCATATAAGAGAACCATTATTATTATTATTTTTTATCATAAACAAAAGTCTTTCACTCATTCTAATATAAAGTCCTAGAATTTGTATCCTCAGGTCCTTTAATAAGAAAAAAAAGACTGCACTAATGGTTTCAGTCGTCGTACGTGTGTATTTGAAATTGAATTACAGTTGTTGGGTTATGGTAATGTAAAGTAGCAATTTGATTTAATTGTATTTCTAAATGTTCGATGAGTTCCAAATGTGTATTGTTGTATTGTATGTTTCTGAAAATACTATTTTGAACAAACGATTAAGGAATCAATAAATGATTTTTACAATAATGATACAAATCAACAGATTTTTTTATACATATGTATGTCTGTTAGTGCTTATGGAATTTATATTAAAGTTTTTCCTATTTAATTTTTTAGTAAGACTTTTCTCCTTTTGCGATCATAGAGGAATAACATTGAAAAACTTATTAAACTTAAAAGCAAAATGTTATCACTTACACAAATATTATTGTATAATAATGAATGCGATGTAACTGAAGAGGCTTCTCTTAGATTTGTTTTAAGTTCTTGGAACTTTTTAGTATGTGAGCGTGAGTTGGGGTGTTTGTGAGTGTGTGTGTGTGAGGATAAAGAGGGTTACAGAGTGGGGGATGTGTCAGGCAGGGTATTTATTGTTTTCTTTCCTAAATATAAACTGTTAACAAAAGTCATCTAATTCTAAAAAGCTAACCAAGGATGATGTATTAGTGATTCCTTAGAGCGATCGCCATAGTCATAGCAGAGTTCTTCGCCAGGCTCAATGTCATCTTTGGCTATTAAAACTAAATGAGGTTTTTGCTTAACCACAACAACTTTGGTCATCAAATTGCCATTGCGCGAGTGATTAACTAAACGTCCCAATTTTCCAGTGTCCTCGGTGGCATCTATGCAATACTGCTGATTCTTATGTTTAAAATAGTACATATAACAGCCGGCATTTTCATCTAAAGCATAACGTTTCTCACGTTCGGCAGCCTCTGTGGTGGATATCAAGTCACCCACATATTCAATAACAAATTCTCCACGTTGAAAGCGTCGTTCAGCTATAATACCACGTCCCTTGCCTTCAAAGTTAGCTACTTTAAGACCTTCTGATCGTTCTTCTAGAATAGCCTGTTCCAAATTGCGCATCATTTCTTCTTTTACGGCCGTCTTTGTTTTGCGAACACTTCTACGTACCGGAAAGAAATCATTGATTTCGCGATTGCCATTCGTAGCAGCTAAAGGTTGTGGTGCTTGATGCTTGAGTGCCACATGTTGGGGCCTCTGTACTGTATATTTTGTTTTAGACTGTTGGCTCTTTTGCTTTCCTCCTCGATTATTAGTGGCATTTTGTTGATTTGTTGGATGTTTTGCTGAATTTAAAATAGACTTTGAAATTCCGTTATTCATAAACAGTAGATTTGATTTGTTGTCTGACGAAGAGGTCATCATATTTTCATATTCCTGGTCATGTTCGTCGATATCCTCCGCTTCATCATTGACCAAAACTTCGACGGGATCATCGTCATTATCTTCTTCATGTACATAATGTTTCTCATCTAAATTTATTATTGGCAGCTGTTGCTGAAGTTGTTCTGGTTGATGTTCTTTTGCTGTTTGAGAAGGACTTGGATTCAGTCTTCGTCTAGTTTTACAAGCGCCAGCAGTACCTATGACTCCACTTCCACCTGTTGCAGCAGCAGCCACAGTTGTGGTAGTCAAATGTCTTTGAGACTTGCGAGGCGATAGAGATGAAGCCATTTTTCTAGTGGAAGGAGAGCCAATTGGTGATACGACTCTTGGAGCTGCTTTAACTGGTGAACAACAAACTATACGATGCGGAGTGGCAGGCTTGCGTCTGCGACTTGCTTGTCCTACACCAGGTGCTGGGGATGCTTGTACTGAGTTATTCAATAGAGCAGCAGATGCACTTGTGAAAGCAACGCCACTATCACAGGAACTATTGTCATTTTCAGGCAACATCATAAGAGCATAATCGTGTCCATTTAACATTTCGATTGGTTTCTTTTCATATCCAAATGAATCTCTCTTAGAAGGGGAAGTGTTAAGGGAAACTATCTGATTAAAACGTCCGTGCAAAACTGAGGCAGTCAATGAAGTGGGAGAAGAGAATTTCGGTTCCACTTCTAAAGTTTTGTTTATCTTGATCGAAGATGCTTGATTTGGGGATTTATCGACATTTAATGTAAGAACCGGTTCCTGCAAGAAAATATTTTCGGTGGCACTTGTATTTGAACTACTGTGGGAAGACGAGTGACTGTCAGCCCGTTGTGACGAACGATGATTAGTAAAGTCAAAACCATTAGTCATTAGTAAGGTCTCCTGAATTTGTTCAACTGCTGTTTCTTCGGATAATTCAGTGCGTTCACTGTCATTGGTATCTTCACTGAGGTCAAAGATGAACTCTTGTGGAACAACAACATTATCTAGACTCCTGCGAGTTATAACTGGTTGATTTTGACCTTGAAACTGTTGAAGTTGCTGCTGCTGTTCGTAAAATTGTTCTTGCTCGGCATGATTAATATGATGATCTATCCCATTTTGTAGCGTAATGATTCCATTATAATTAACCATTTGTGGCGGTGTTACAGAGGCAGACAATGTGGGTTGTATAATCTTTTGAGGTTCTGGTGAATGATTATTTGTTTTAATTTGTTGTTTGGCAGCTGCATTAGCTTTGAAAAAGTTTTCTATAGTGCGTGTTTGCGAGCGTGTAGCCAATGGAACACCTAAAAACAGTATTAGAGGATTATACAAATATTACAAATTTACTGAAATATATAGAATCTGATTTCATTACAAAATTTCTATCTATTATGAATGAGTAAGGATACAAAATCTTTTTAATTCGTTAACTATTAAAATACACATCAATTGCAGTTTCAAATCAAATGATCTTTGCTATGGAAAGTACGAATACCTAAATTTTCTTATTAGTTATCCTTTTCGGCAACAAGAATTTGACAGTACTTAACAATATTTTGGATATCGGTATAAGTATTTAAGTAGGAATGCAAACGTATTGAATTATGTATATTGTAGACAAAGAATAGACTCTTTTAAATTTAATATATCTTTTAATGTGAAAGAATGTGAGGTTAGGTTTCTGTTTAGAATTCTAAATGGTGAGAATACTATTACTTGATATTGTCCCTGTTCAACAGATTTTGAACTTTACCTACATATTTCATTTCTTTATCGTATGTAATACTATTTGCTAAAAACTTTTAAATTAATAGACATACCAATTGTTTTGCCATCCAGGCCACCACGTTCTCCTTTCATTTTACTAGGACTTGGTGACTTATTCTTGGGTAAAACAGTTGCATCATCTTCGCTAGCACCATTAGAAATACCATCGTTACTGGAACAGTTCTCTTCAACTTTACAGTCTTTTCTCTTGGGACTGGCAAAATATTGTTCCTCAAGAAGTTGAGCATTTGCCAAGGCTCCTACAGTTGAGCCATTGTCCAAACCAACATTGGCAACAGTTTTAGGAGCTGCAGTGGCGCGCGTACGTCGACGCACCATCTTTGTGACTTATTAGGGAACAGATGAAATACCAACAAATGGACACTCACATACACTTGTAATAAGGCAGTCGTCGTAATCAGTCAACTGGTGAACAAACAAATGAACACGCTTTTTATTTAATTTCCAAAATTTAAATAAAAAACTTCAATTATTCATTCGTTTGAGTTTTATATTTTTTTCTTGAATTTTCATTTCACTTGGTCGGTCTTTAGTTCTTTCGCAGTTTTGCTAAATTAACATTAATAATGGCCGACACTTGCGTAGGACTTTTGATGGACCACTTTGAAATTGTCTGTGATTTGGTCTTAAAACTATTTCTCGTTTACAATGTCAGCCAATGGTTTTCCACATGAATCTGAAATTAAAGATTTTCCCTTGTGAATTGTTAACTTCAATAATTTGTAAATGTAATTAAATTTTGTCTTCTTGTTACAGTGGAGCGTTCATTTTTTATTTAGCCTGACCTGCCTCGCATCTAACCGCACCATCGTAACATACCCGTGTCAAAAAAACTCTAATTGTAGCTGCAGAAGAGGAATATGCGAACAGAAAGAAAAAACTCTTCTGTTTCTGAAGGTAATTTCTATCGATGTAAACTTCGGCCAAACGTTTCTGACGACTTTGAATTTATAAAATATTTGTAAAAAATTTTAAGGCAATTGTTTTGGTATAAATATTTCAATTATTTTGTTGATTTTTATTGTAAAATTTCCGCGCCGTTTTTATAATTACATTTTTTCTTTCAAGTAAATTTTTCTGATTTTATTTTACTTGTGCTTCTTTTCGTTGTTTGTTGTTGTTCTTTTGATATAATAGCGAGAGGGAGATAACTGTAGAAACGAGCGTTCTAACTCCAAATGTGAGAAAGTGAGACGTCTACTAAAGTTGTTGACATATTCAACAATGAAAAACAAATGGTTGACTTCTCTTCATATATGAGAGCTGAATGTTATGAAATCTTTTCAATTGGTTTATGGGAAGTAAACTCTAAGGGATGTTAGTAAAATGATAATATTATTTAGGAGCTTTATTACTGCTATTCCGAATCTTATACAAAATAAAATTGTATTAAATGAATAATTCTGCCTCCACGTCGCATAGGTTCGTGTTTGTGTCATACTTTCTTTCTTTCTTAATACCATTTAAGTGAATATTGAGGTATTTAAGATAGTAATCTCAATTAAAATCCATTATTTTTAGGACTTTCTACAGCATATGAGAGTAGATTTTCGTGTGGTGGCTTTTTGCTTAAGTTTTGGGTACAAAAATTTAAAATGTTAAAAAAGATACAGTCACTCAAATTACTGTCCCAATGTTTTTAAGTTCTTAACAAATATAAGTGTAACAATACATTTGTTGGCTCAATATCTCTAATATTTGATATTATTGTATATTGCACTCGTGTTGTCAACTGTAATTAAAAACATCATTGTGATGCTTACCGTAAATAAAGAAGCTAATTTTTATTGCGACTGTTTTTTGACATTGGAATTGTTTACACATTTAATGTTATTTTTTTAATTTAATATTTTGTAAAGCCTTGTAAAGCCCTTTCATTCGCAGTAATAACAGCTTCTATACAATCACTTGGAGCAATGCCGTTCTAAGTTTTCACCACATCAGCCCCAGCCCGACTTAAAAACGCCACATAGATGCGCGTTGGGGTTATCATTGCATAACTGGGGCGGCCAGTCAAGGACTTTGTACCCGTTGTCATTGATCCATTTTTGTTTTTGAGGTCATTGTCCTGTTGGAAAATGACATTTTCCTTCAAGAATCCAAATTTTTCCCAGAAAACGGGGAGATTGGTGGCTAAAACATTGACATTTAAGACTTATGTGGGGTTCATATAACCCAAGCGTCTGACGATTGAGTGAAATTTATATGTATTTTGTTTTTGTTGCAATAACAAAACACATGTAAATTTCACTCAATCGTCAGGCGCTTGAGTTATATAAACCCTACATTATACATATGTATATTTAAGCTATTTTCGTCGTTAGGTGAGATCTTGGGTCAAATGTAAACCGATTGTTTTAAAATTTGGTAATTTGATTACTGCTTATACAAAAGTTATGAGTGCAATAAATAAACATGAAATTGTTATTATTTTTAGATTAACGAGCATTTGAGTGACTTTTGACAAAGGAGTTTGTATGGGAGCAATGATCAAGTATAGACCGATTTCAAAGAAATTTGGTACAGTAATTTCTGTTTATATAAACAGTATTCAATTCCGATTTCCTAAAAATATACTGAAATTTGAGGCCTAACTCTTTAACTCTTATCAATAGCAATGGTCCCACTATGAAAAAAATGTCTGTGCCAAATTTCATTAAATTATCTTTAGAATTGCGAGCTGTGCTTAATGTTCTAAATGAAATTTCGAATATAGTTTCACAGCTTTAAAAATGATGTCTATTTCATTAAGATTCAGAACCTTGGTTTTAAATAGTCACTAAATCTCGTATATACTTTAGAATATATCAAGAAATCAAAAAAGCTTTACAAAATTCAGAATTTCCGTATTTCTTTGGATAAAAACTAAGTTGGAGGCGAAAGACTCTTCTTTATATTGAGCGAAAAAAAAAACACCTAAATTTACCGATCGTAAAACGAAGTTCATAATTTTCTGAAAAAAGTCACGTAAATTTTAACTCATAATCTAAGCAAAAAGTGTTGCAGTCGTTTAGGTGTAACTTTTTAATCAAATTGAAATAGATACCCCTAGGAGTCGACGGATGTCATCCAAAATTAGTAGAGCTCTTTTTTGGGTCAACTAATAATCGTGTGCCGAATTTCACCAAATTCTGTTGAGAGTTGCGGCTTATATAGTGAGAAGAAAAATAAGTGAAAAATGGGGGTCCAAAGCAGGTACCCCAAGGAGTCTAGGAATCTCAAGTAAAACTACCTTTTTTTTTAGATCAACTAATTGCGGATTGTAAATTAAGAAGAAAAATAGGTGAAAATGGGGGCCCAAAACAGGCACACCAAGGAGTCGACTAATTTCAACCAAAATTAGTAGAGCTATTTTTTTAATTAAAGAGTGTTCTAAAAAAAATATGCATTTACTATTTTAGACAAAATTTATCCATAGTGCAAAAAATAATTTATTTTGTGATCAAGTTAGTTTCTATAGATATGTCAGATACTATTATTTTAGAAATTATTAATTTTCAATAGTTATTTCAATCAAAATGGACTGCGAAAAAAAAGTTCGTGAAAATATAATTAAAACGAATGGTTTCTAATGCCATCAGACGGTATAAGGAAAACCTGAGCATTGAAAGAAAACCTGGATCAGGGAGGAAAAAAGGTCCTACAGATATTGGTAAGGCAAAAGAAGTCGAGCGACTCTTTCGAAGAGCGCCTAACACTTCTTTAAGAAAAGCAGCTCGTACGGTGAAATGTTCTACGAATTTTGCACATAGAGTCAAAGCTTATGCTGGACTGAAGACATACAAAGTCCAAAAGGTTCCAGATCGCAATGCTATAAAGAACTTAGAAGCAAAAAAACGAGCGAAAAAATTGAAGTCTGATTTTATAAAAAAATACACCTGTTGTGTGATGGATGATGAAACATACGTACTGGCAGACTTTTCTCAACTTCCTGGTCAAGATTTTTATGTTGCTGATAAACGGGGCAATGTTCGGCAAGAGTTTCGCACAAAAAAACAAACAAAATTCCCTAAGAAGTTTCTCGTGTGGCAAGCTATTTGCAGTTGTGGCAAAAGAAGTAAAGTATTTGTGGCATCTGGCACAATAAACACAGAAATTTATATAAAGGAGTGCCTACAAAAACGGTTGTTACCCTTTTTAAGAGAGCACAGAGTGACTACATTTTTTTGGCCCGATTTGGCATCATGCCATTATGGAAAAAAGGCAATTGAGTGGTATTTAAAGAATAATGTAATTTTTGTACCACGAGAGGCAAATCCACCTAACTGTCCAGAACTTCGGCCTGTAGAAAGGTATTGGGCTCTGGTAAAAAAGGAATTGAAGAACACAGGAAAGATTTCCAAGAACATGTCCGATTTTAAGCGCAGGTGGAACACATGCTCCAGAAAGGTATCAGAAGCAATTGTAAAATCATTAATGGGAGGGTTTCCGAAAAAAGTCGATAATTTTGCAAAACCCGAGTACTAAGTAAACATTTTAATGCTAAATGATTTTGTATAATATGTCATTATATTTGCGTATTTTGTGGAGTTTTTATATTAAAAGGTTTGATTTTTATTTAAGAAAATCCAACTACAAATTTTATTTAGAGCACTCTTTAATTAATGGACGTGCCTCGAATTTCATAAAATGCGACTTGTACATAAAAAAGAAAAATAGGTTAAAAAATGTGAGTCCAAGGCAGGTACCCCAAGGAGTCGATGGTTTCGAAAATTTTTTGAATTTGCCTTATCTATATAAAATCGACAAGTGTGTAAAATTTCATCTTTTTAGGATCACCCGTTCTATTTTTTGTACTTCGATGTATGAAATACCATTGTGCAGGGGTTCATCCAGCCAGACTGACCATCCGTTTGAAAAACTAAACGATAACAAATCATTTTTTTAACAAAATTGTCTTAAGTAATGAGACAGATATGTAAACAAACAAAATTGTCACAGATTTCTGTGGCTTGGTGCTAAAAGAGCCAATGTCAGTTTTCGGATGTTTTGAGTTAGTCATTGCATTAGGTTAATCTTTTTACTCTCTTTTATTTTGTTTCAACAGCTTCTTTAGCTCATTCCAGAACAGCTTCATAAGAAATTTAAAGGCCAATGTTATTTTAAACTCATCTAAAATTGTTAGTGCTTTTGTCACTAACAATTTTTTTTATTTTTTAATAAAATCTAAATGCTAAAAGGGCCAATGTCAACAATTTATTTCACATTTTTTTTTAGTAATTGTATACCATATATTATTAGATATATATGTTATAAGTTATTAGATATATACAGATATCCTCTAAATTCAATAATATTTGTAGTAATATAACAAACAGTTGCTAAATAATATTGTTTTTTTTTCAATTCTTCCTTGTAAAATGGCCAATGTTACAGAAATAAATATAAAATGTAAAATATAGTTAGTGCTAAAGGGCCAATGTCACATTTTTTCTTAATTTGGATGTTTTTCAAAGCCCACTACAGGATCATAATACATGTCTTACCCAAATTTCATGAGCGAAACTTGGAAATTAGCTGAGCTGTAAGCAAAACAAAATCTTATAAAAATTTCATTTCAAATTTTCTCAGAACTAGTTTTTTTGACATTGGTCCTTTTAGCACCAAGCCACAGATATATAGGGCTTACAATCTTCAAAAAACATGATAACAGATTTTTTTGTGATCACAATTTGCTAATGTTGTCATAAGTGACCTTTTCCCAAAATTGCCGTTCACGTAATTGATTCTTAGCTCGAACACAAGCATAAAATTGTTCATGAATTTTGCCAGCCACTGGCAATGTTTCAATAATTAAAAAACTGTATTTTAATACATACTACTTTTGAAATACAACACTTTATGTTTCTGACTATGAAAATCACCTCTTAACTTAAAACAGCTGTACAGGAAACCAAAGAGAAAATGTAAACAAAAAGTTAAGAGAACACAATGAAAATAAACTAATTGTGCTCTGTGCGTCTGTGTTGGTGATAAAATGCAAAAATTGGTTAAAAGCAAAATAAAAACAAGTTAACAAACACACAAAAACCAGTTTTCAACCATTAAGCCAAATAATCAAAAGACAGTCGACGGTTGAATGTGTAACGGTGCGGTTCGTGCGAATTACGTTAAAGTTAAACGCGGCGGAAGTCGTGTTTGTTTGTGTGTGTGTTTGTATGTAAAGAAATTCTAATTCAAATACAAGAAATAGTAAATAAATTAAGTTGCATATATTGTATTAAATTAAAGAAAAGTATTAAATAAATCTAAACGAATATCCAATTATAAATCTAAATAATTAAGATCCGCTTAGTCAATTGTATAATTAATCAAAAATATCCCTTCATATGTAGCTAAACATAAAATTAAATTAAGATATGAAATAAAAAAAAATAATATTTTAACAAGAAATTTCAAGTAAGAAGCAAAAAAAAAGTTATTTTTTGTGTCGTTTGTATTTCTTCTTCTTCGTCTCTACTATAAATAAGTGGCTGCGAATGCCAGAGTTTGTTTGCGTGCCCGTGCCTACACACTCACACACAGACGTACATACATCTGAACTGAGTTTTTGTGTGTGTTAGAGCAAGTGAGTGTACGAAAAAAAAAAAATAAAGTAATAATAAATAAGTAAATAAATAAATGTAAGGTAAAGAATAATAATAAAAATAATAATAATAAAAGAGAAGAAGAATGTGAGTATGTTCTGTTTGTTCCAATAAAACTGGTTTAGTTGGAAGACAACTACGACTTCGAATACGGCGGAGACACTAACAACAAACCAACAATCAACATCAATGTTAACATTGTTAGGAGTAATAGATATACTTATGTACATATGTATGTATGTATTAATGTATATAAACGAGAAGTTATTAGTTGAAACACCAACAACAATAAAATAATAGTAACAATAACAACAGTAGCATCAACAACAACAACCTTTAAACAAGAATATAAACAGCAAAGGTGAGTTCATAAGCCAACATTATTTTGCCAAATATCAAGTTAAAGTCCGTCATCTACAATCACCCAACAACGAATTCCTCTTAGATTTCTTTTGTTATTAATTAATATTATTCATTTTTTCTTACCACTTCCGAAATGTTTGGGTCTGTTATAATTTCAAATTTTTGTGCAAATTTTAAAATCTTGTTTTCATGACGTCAAATTGACCAAAGTCGATCTTTATTTTAAGAGTTTTAATTGGAAAACTTAAATACATTTCATAATATAATTTATTAATAATACTGCTCGATTTTGACAACTTTTTTTAATTCAATGGTGCTAACCGTGTTTTTTTTTTGGTTAGCTCTAGTTTCCGAGATATAACATTATTAAAACATAGAGGAGGTTGTGCTATAAATATTCGAGTTACTCGAAAACTGTTTATTTTCCTGAACTAAATAAAATTCGCAAATAAAATTATCTTCAGATAATTTTATTTGTGATAACACTCGTTTTGCAAATAAATTTTTTTGTTTGCAAAAAAAAAATTTTTTTTGTTTTTAAATTTCCATTTTCAAAAATTCATTTAAAATTTTATAATCAATCCAGTTATGCAGTTATTATTAATATACACTTCGTTCTCTATAAGCGTATTTTAATAATAAGTGCATAACTGGATTATGGAATTTTCAAAAAATTTTTTTAAACGGTAATTTTTGTGATTTTTCAAAAAAAAAAAAAAATTTCCAAACAAAAAAATTTATTTTGAAAACGACTATATAATTACTATAATAATTAGTGTTTCTGAAAGATAACTTTGTTGCCGAATTTCGATTTTGTACTTAATTCAAGAAAATAAACAGTTTTCGAGTTATGCGAATATATATTGCGCAACCTCCTCCATTTTTATAATCTCGAAAACTAGAGTATCCTAAATTCAACTAGCACAGTGTAATTTTATAATTCATTTGTTTTAAGCTTATCAAAACTTTATTTTTCGTTTATGAAAAAGGGGTTATATATAGCTTATATGTATATATGTTTTTCATAAAATTTACATATACAATATATCGTCGACTTCATATTATCGTCGACTTCATATTATCGTCGACTTAATATGAAAACCTGCTAAGTCCACTTTTGATGTATATTGATTTTGATGCTATATACAATAAGTTTGTGCTGATATATATAACGCATAAAAATATTGGTCTGAGCCCCATATTTAACCACCAATCGAATCAGAATCACTTCCTGAAAATGACTAAAATAGTTTCATCAGTTTTGGTATCTCCCGTAGGCCTGGCTTCACGCAGTTGAGATTTTGGCCTCAAATTTTAGTATATTTTTATGAAATTTGCTTATAAAAACATTTTATTCGAAATTTTGTTAAAATTTTAAATTCATAAAATCTACTATAGCTCTCATACAGTCCCAACTGTCAAAAGACACTAAATGGCACGAAATTGACAAAAAAGATCGTAAATCTAAAGATAATGGCAGTTTAATAGGTTCACATTTACCTATGATTTCCATATAAGGATGGCCGGGATGACTTAAATATATAAGTCTTATGAAAATATTTGTAATGTAAAAAAGTGATAATTTTCTTAGGCTCATATCTTGTAAACC
Source organism: Stomorhina lunata (assembly GCA_933228675.1). NCBI lineage: Eukaryota > Metazoa > Arthropoda > Insecta > Diptera > Rhiniidae > Stomorhina > Stomorhina lunata. The sequence continues at coordinate 182,391,134 of OW121740.1, forward strand.
GTTTCAAATTTTGATTCACTCTTTGAGGCAAAGTTGTAGTAGTTGTCATAAAAAATCAAATTCCTCGAATTTTAAACGTTTGGCTACCTATGGACTTGAACAGGGGAAAAAGGTAAAAAATATTTATTTTCGGAATCAAAATTCCGAATGGCTTACAAGATGTGAACCTGAAAAAATTGTCATTTTTTTGCAAAAATAACACATACAAAAGGGAGGATGAGTTGACAAAACTAGGAGAAACGGGTATTTTTTTATTTTAATACATAGTGGTATCCGTACATGGTTATTTTTCCATGACTTAAAAAACTACACACAGTGTTCTTAAGCTCTGGTTCGTTTTACGCAAAAAGCTATTTTCTGAAATACCTTTTTCATAGCTATAAATAAAATTTATGACGTTTTTTACTAATAGCTGTAACGCATAGATACACCTTAAACTAAAAAGATCGAAATCACTCGATTATCTATTAAAAATGATCGAAATCGATTAAATAGGAGTGAATTCCCGGAATTCACAAAAACGGACATTAAGAAAATTAAAGCTTTCTTTTTAACTTTGGACAAGTAAGTTTTTTATTTATTTACATAAATCTATGCCCTCTCATTTGGTCCATATTAGACCTAATGCCGGAAGTGACATACATACAGATACAAATCATGAAAATATAAAAAATTAGCAACCGTTCCACACTTGACCTAAGTGATATCTAACTTGACTAACTTTACTGCTTTCAGATAAAAAGCTAAGTAGAAACGTTAACCTTCGAGCTTAGTTTAGAATGCTTCAGGGTTTCTATTCGTCACTTTGGTTAACACTATAACAAGTAAAGTTTATGTCTATCGAATCAAATGTTTGTTTAAAACCTATAAAGGGGTTTTTGGAATTTGATCCATATTTAGGGGCTTTTTCTAATATTTACAAAAATAATTCTTTAAATTTAAATACATACGATGTACATGTAAGTATGTGTATGTATGAGTGGTCGTATGGAATCTTCCTTTGTTAATATTCTCCAAACAATTATAAACAAAAGAACTTCTTCCTTCAATTCCTCTTTTTGGAAAATGTTATTTCTTTGTACTCCTTTTTTTTTAACAATTTATTTTTGTATTATTTTTCTTTTATTCGCTGCTGTTGTCAGTCGTTGGCTGGTCGTGTTTGTTGATGTTCTTTTTACAATTCTCTGGTTAGAAGTCAATGTGAGGTGTAAGTGAGTTCAATTGGAGGCCAATGTTTAAGGTCGCCAACGACAAAAAGCCAAAGAGTCTGACAAACAGACAAAACAGTTAAAAGACCGACATTTGGTTTGAGATTCAGTCTGAGATGGCAAACAAACGCGAAAACTGTCAGGATGCGTTAGACAGTCACACACATTAAACAAACGTACAAACATACATACGAGTATATACAGTTTATTAACCATTTATGGTCGCATCATTTTAGAACTTGTTGGCTTCTAGCAAGATTTGATGATGGTTGACGTCGACATACCCGTATAGAAGAAGATAGGTTGATATCATTGGAGGTTATACTAGGTCTATATAAATAAAAACATAAGCATATATGTAGGTATGTTTGTATGTTTAAAATGAAATATAATTTTATCTACACTTGCACAGACAGGCATACCTAGATATAAAAATACATAAATGTGTTGGTAGACGAGTGAGTTTTCATTCCCTTTTATTGACAGTACTTGAATCCAATTAGATACAAAATTGAATTTCACGCAAATTTCCAATTGGAAAATATTGTGTTGTTTTTCTCAATGATGGGATCTTTGTTGTTTCGTGTTTATACTAACACTAATCGAGTTTCGCGCAATTTAGCCACAATAAGAAAAACCTCATTATTAACATCAAAACTGGCAGCAAAAATAATCACTACCACAAGAAAGAATATTGAAATGGATACATTCGGTCTTTGGTTACAAAGTGATACTAGAGACTATAATAAAATGCCAAGCAATGTCGATACGACGACATAGTTGAAGAAAAATAATTAAAGTAAAAAATTTAGGGAATTTATGTTAAAATTAAAGTTTTTGGAATGATAAAAACTCAATAATTTTTAAATTAAAAGAAAAAAAAAAACTGAATTTTCTTCCATTTTTTATGATATTTTTTTTATAACGAACATTTTTTGAAAGAAACATTTTTTCGGTGTGAATTGAGAGGAGTTCTTAAAGATGAAGTTGTTTCCTAATTTCGGTTTTTGTTATAAGCTCATTTTAAAAAGCTGTTTTTGATTTGTATTAATGCTATCCAGTTTTTCGGAAAAATATTATTTCTCGAAAACTAGAGCCATTCGGAAAACCAATGTCACTTTCGGATTTAGCAGACCAAAATCTCATTCACCTGTGGCATTTAATTTATCGTTTTATATATCAAGAGCCTATATATATTCAATAAAGTCAACAAACCTATTTATACTCTTCACCCCCATAGGTGGAAAGGGTATTAAAAGTTTGTGCTGATGTATGTAATGCAAAGAAAGGCTTAGAATCACTTTCTGAGTCGATTTAGCGATGTCAGTCCGTCCGTCTGGCTGGCTGGACCCCCATGTAAACCTTGTAATCAAACTACAGGTCGCAATTCTAAAGATAATTTGATTAAATTTGGCACAGATTATTTTTTTGATAATGGGACCATGGCTATTGAAATTCGTTAAAATAGGTCCATTATTTATGGCACCTCCCATAGGTCCCACTTCCCGGAATTTATATATTGATATATAATCACTAAAACGCTTGTAAATCTGAAGATAATGAGAATTTTAAGTTTATTTTTTGCATACATAATTTTTGTGACATTTGACCCTAGCTCTCATATAAGTCCAAATGACAGAAACAGCTTAAATATATAAGTTTGAGAAAATGTTTGTATGATGGCAAAATTTAGCAAATATTTGTCTTTATACAGGAAAAAGAACACCTTTGACCTTAGTGGTAAAGGGTATTGTATGGTCGGGCTTGCCTGACTATAGCTCTTTCTTAATTGTTTTTTTTTTAATAACGAGAATTTTTTGAAAGAAATAGTTTTTTTGATGTGAATTGCACGATATCTCTTAAACGACTTAGCGGATTTAAACAAGTGAGTTTTTGATTGGTATTAATACTATTGGCTAAAATCCCGATTTTCGGAAAAATATTATAACTCGAAAACTAGAGCCATTTGGAAAAACCAATGTCACTTTCGGATTTAGCAGACCAACACCACATTCACCTGTGTTATTTAATTTATCGTTTTATATATCAAGAGCCTATATATATTCAATACCGTCTACAAACCTATTATTTTAAATGAGTTATGGACTAGATTTATGACTATAGTTAAGTTTGATTGGAACTTCGATTACTGTTACGACGAGAGCTACGACTAATACTATGACTAGAGGTATCACTACAGTTAGACTAAAACTTGTTTTGATTATGACTAGAGATAAAAGTAGTACTACAACTATTTCTATGATTACATTTACGAGTAGAGCTAAAACTAAAGCTTTGACTAGAGCTATATAAGAGCGAAAAAAGAGCGCAAACCTAATATATTCCTTTCACCTATGGTGTTAGGTTAGGTTAGGTTGAAAAGGTGATGCCAGGAGAGTGGCATCTTCACTCGGAGACCTTCGGGTCCATTGTGATCCTTTCTGAAAGTAAATAAATGATAGCGGAAAGAAAAAGAGAGAAAAGAGTGAAGGGAGTAGTTCTAGAAAGTGTTAAAGATAGAGAAAGAAAATCGTAGAGAAGTGTTGACCAAAAACGCTGCCCTAGGGGGAGGAGACCTGTCGGTCTAAGCCATCTGAGTCCCAAATAAAACCAACAACATCAGTCAGTTTGCACTGCTGTATGTCTCCCAGTTCCTCAAGGAATCTATTGCCTAGAAATTTAAGTCTCTGGTTTTGGAGCATAGGACAGTGACAGAGGATATGCTCGACCGTTTCGGATAAGTCCGCGTCTAAGCATAGTCTGCAGATGTCCTGAATTGCTCCATCCCATCTACTACGTCTGGAATTCAGGGCGCAGTGTCCAGTTAGAACACCTATGCATTTCCTAAGACTGGTTCTGCTAAGACCTAGCAGGAGCTTGGTCTTGCGTATATCTAAGTTGGGCCATAAGGTCCTAGATATCGTGCAAGTGTCCAAGCTATGCCAGTTCTTAACTGTTTCCTCACCGATCCAAGACTTGATGCCCATAAAAGGTGGAGCTATCTCTGTCACCGCGAGTATCAGGTCCTGACTCGAGCCAAGTCTTGCGATTTTGTCAGCAATTTCATTGCCTTCGATGTTGCAATGACCAGGAACCCAGCAAAGTCTCAGCCAGGCTGATAATAGCTGATGTACATATCTTGACTAGTTTTGAGGTAATGCTACATCCTTCTAGGGCTTTAAGAGCAGCCTGACTGTCAACGTAGATTGTCATCTCGCTGTCCACAGGAATATTGTTTGAGATGAGTTCGGTGGCTTTCAGAATAGCGAAGATTTCTGCTTGAAAAACACTACACTCATCTCTAAGTCTGTAGCATTCCCTAATATTCTAATTTCTTAAGAAAACATCAGCGCCGGTGCCGATTTTCATTTAGAACCATCTGTGAAGATCGAGTTCCCCTCAAAGAGCGATTGACGATTCTCCCAGCTAGTTCTATCAGGAATAACGACCTCTGGTACAGAACTGAACAGCAGTTCCTTGACTAAATAGTCAGATGCAGTAGTACCTGACTGGAAGCAAGGGACCTTCGTTCGGTTCAATATGCTGGTAAGTCCTCTCTGTCTGTGCCTAAGTATGCCAGACTCATGCAGCCTTAGAAGACATCTAGTTGCTGTTCCCTTTATGAATATATCTAAAGGGAATAGAGACAGCATCACGTCTAAGGCCGCCTGAGGAGTGCTCCTTAGGGCCCCAGAGATGCCTATACTGCTACTCCTTTGGACTTTGTTCAAGAGGCTAAGAAAGGAGACTTTGTTTACCGCCTCCCACCATACTGCGCACCCGTATGTCAGAACTGTTCTTACAATGGTTGTGTATATCCAGTATACTACCATTGGGTTTAATCCCCAGCTCTTGCCTACTGATTTCCTGCGAAAGTAGTAGGCGTTAAGTCCCTTTTTCATCCTCTCAGGCGTGTTCCTCTTCCAAGATAGCTTCCTATCTAGAATGATGTCTAGGAATTTGGCTTCTAACGATAGTCCTAACTATGGTGTTAAAGGATATACAAATTCTTGGTATTTAAATATTTTTGTTGAGTATATACATATGTATCTGTGACTTGGTGCTAAAAGTGCCAATGTCAATGTTTTTGGTATTTTAAGTAAATCATTGCATTACATTACTTTCTTTTATTTGGCTTCTACAGATAATCTGCAACATGACTCAGAACAGACTTATAAGGGTTTTTCTGTTACTATGAATTTATATAGAAAATAAAAATTTAAATCAAATTTCCTCAAAACTACTTTTTTTGACATTGGCCCTTTAAGCACCAAGCCACAGATATTAAGTCCTTTAATTCTTTGTGGAACATAGGGTCTGACATTAATTTGGAAAATTGTAATTAGTTAAATTTTAGCTATTAATGTATATCTAAACTTTATTGTCCAAAAATTATATTTAATGGAAAAAGTGACTCAAAAAGTGGCTAAAAAATTTCAGCCTAAATGTTAATTACAAACATTTTGATGTTTTTGTTTTAAAGTTTATTTTGTTGGGAGCAGTTTACCTTCAAATCGAATGAAACATATGTATAAGTATTAGTAAATGTGGCGATTTTAAATGTATCTATGTATAAACAATAGGTTGGTAACTTTTGCAAAAAATGGAAAATAAACTTAATACCAATAATTTTAAATAACTTCATTTCTTTTATAAACTATAGTTCCATATAACCATTTAAAGCCTTAGATTGTCCCATTTTCAAAATAAAATCTCATTTTAAAAAAATTGAAATTGTCTGCTTATAATAAACATAATAACATACATGTCTAATAGAACTGTCTGTCTTTTTTTTAGATATGACTCAACTTAACTAAACTTTGCATTGTCATACTCAAAAGTCAAGCAATTTTCTTAAAATTATTTTCTTTTATTTATTTAGAATTTCGTGAATCCTCCAAAACTTCATAAGAAAATTTCTAAAGTGCGTTTGTGGGAATAAGTAGACATTTTCGTAGATTTGAAATTTGTATTTAAATCGTATGTTATTTGTTTGATATGGATGGTTGACTTAAAGCAACTTTAGTTTTTTGGTTTCTTATTCATCTTCATTTCTAGCTTATTATTATGAGATTTCTATGTATGTATTTATTTCATTTAATCATCAAACCATCCATCCATCCATCCATCTATCCAGTCAGTCAGCCAACCAACCATTCATACATTATTTTCATATTTATACAAATAAGTAACCTATCGCTTATTTACCTGAACAATGGTCTAAGTAAAAAATGTAAATTGTATAAAAAAATTTGAATATTTATATATAATTTAAGATGTTTTTAAATAACTTAAGAACGATTTTTGTTTTTGTATAAAAAAAATATTTTAGAAGTTGAAAGTTCAAATTCCACGAATTCCCAAATACATAGTTTCTATGTAGATAATATATCATTTTTTGTATATACATATGCACTTATGTATGTATTCACGTTTTAATATCTTGTCTTACAATTGTTTATTTTATGTAGATACGATTGTATTTATTTTTGCAGAAATTTAAATAATGAAGTCTTAAATCTTAAAAATTTTCAAGAAACTCGGTCTAATGGCTTAGAAGTGCATAAGTATTACATATAAATAGGTCTTGAAAATCAATCATGAAAAAGTAAGCAAAACCCTTCTAAGGCTAAGGTCAAATATGGACGAAAACTTTAACAAGTTTTTCTTAAGTCCTTAAGGGTCATAATTATACTACGTGCTATTTTTTTTAAAGGTTTAAGTAGATTTATGTCATTTCCGGCTAAGGGCCGGTTATCGGTCAACATATACAAAATATTTATATGTGCAAAGTCTTAGTAATAAAATGCAATTATCTTTAGATTCATAAGCATTTTTGTACTATTCTGGGTATTTAAAAGACTTTTGGGAATGTGTCTTGTTTGGGAGGTATGGTCAAATGTGGGCCGATTCCTACAAAATTAGGTACACTGAAAAGGTTATTAGAAGGTACTTGACATAGTGATTCGATTTTGCCCAAAAAGTATAGAGATCGTCCTTTGCCCAAAATATGAGTCTGTGACAAATTTTTTCAAATTATCTTTAAAGTTGCAGCCTGTACTTTCATAACAAGCTTACATGGATATCCGGCCAGCCCGACGGATATCGTTAAAACAACTCAGGGAGTGATTCTAGATCGATCGGTATACTAAAAAGTAATTCTCAGATCAATATTTCTATGCGTTACAAACATCAGCACATACCCAATATACTCTTTCCACCTAATTTGGCGAAGGGTATAAATAGTCAACAAACAATTGTCAAACAGTCGTCATCATCAATCAGAAAACAATCACCAAAGAAACATAACCAGTAGAACAATCATTAAACAATCAACAAATAATCATCAAACAATCGTCAAAAATCATCAAACAATCGTCAAAAATCATCAAACAATCGTCAATCAATCATTATACATTCATCAAACAATCGTCAATAATTTAAAACAAGCAAGAATCATCAAATAATCATCAAACAGTCTTCAAAAATCGTCAGACAATCTTCAAAAAATCATCAAACAATTGTCCAACAACCATCAAACAATTTTTTAACAATCGTCAAAGAACCTCAAAAACAATTTTTAAACAATCATCAAACATCTATCAAACAATCAATCATCAAAATCATAGTCAAACAACAATAATAAATCTTCAAGCTGTCATCAAAACATTGTCAGACAATCGCCAGTCAACCGTTAAACCATTTTCAAACAATCGTCAAGCATTTCCGTTTGCAGATTTTAGAAAAAAATTGGGCGCGGTAATTTTTTCTTTCAGTTTAAACTTAAATTGAATAATTACAAACATTTAAGTTTTCTGATTAAAGATAAATCGAAAAAAGTGGGCGTGGTCAAATTATCCATATCCGTACAGCCATGTACGTATGTAGAAACCTAACTTGGACTATCGAAAACATTTAGAAAAAAAAATTGTCGAAATCGGTCCAGTCATTCTCAAATGATGCAATTAAAAAAAGAAAATCTTCCCAGTTTTTCGATCCCCAGGACCACTTTGGTTTATTTTCAAATAATACAAAAAAACGCAAAACTATCCTATAGTAAAGAAATATTAACATTTAAATATTAGAAGTTTTGATCTTATGCGAATGTGTTTCAACCATATTTGTGGTTTACAATATTTGTCTTATATGGGAGGGATCATAATAATAATAATTTCCACGACAACATTCCAATTGGAACAAGTGGTACTTCTCTCAGACAATGAGCTGCATCCGATTTTATTTTTAGACTCATTGAAAGGGACGTTTTATCTCAGGCTCCAAACGGCAAATGCATTGGTTAGAGAAGTTTTACATAGCCTAATACTCGATAACCAGTGGTTAGCTGTGCTATGAGGTGAAACGCAGCTTTTTTGAAAATTTATTTTTTTAAGTGGGTCTGGCCAGGGATCGAACCTCTGGTATGCTAGGCGGATGACTAACTTGCTATACCACGGCGGCCACACACTTGAAATTCCAAAAAATGCCAAGCCTTTTTCACCCACAGGGTATCCCTAAACATATTGTCAAAATTTGTAGGAAGGTATGATTAAATCAAAGATTGCATATATTTGTTTTTTGTCAAAAGTGAAATTAACAATGTAAAACACATAAGCGCACAAACAAATATACATATCATGAGCACGTGTGCATGCCTTAGCTTTCTCTCATTGGATAATAGTCTTCATTAGTTTTCGAATTAGAGATATACTTCCTTTGTTATGGAGTTTTCAAAACGACCATAAGGCAAATAAATGTATGGAAGTGCAATATATAGTCTTTAGTTAAATATAGGTTTAATAATTTCTGTTACTAAAAATAAACTATATTTATACTTAACTTCTTTAAAATACAAATAAATTTGTGGTTGTAAAGGTCAAAATTTATATTCTGGAAAACCAGTCCCATGGGAAATAATCATCCGATTTAGTCCAAAAGGGTAGCCAAATTGTATGAAATTATCTCAAAAATTGTAGCCTATACATTAAGATAGTCATCCGACTTAAAAAGTGAATAATAATAGAATTTCATCTGTGTTCAATCCAAACTAGATTTTGAAAATTAAATGGTAAATCTTTATAGACTCTTTAAATCTTAAAAAAAAAAATTTCAAATTTGATAAAGATTTTATCTTATTTCCATTAAAAGTTAAATTTCTCCTCAAAGCATTCCTTTCAAACTCTGAGTGCAAATGTCAGGAGTGAGTGAATGAGTGAGTGAGTGAATACATTAATTTGTATTTGTTTTAATATCTATAGATTTCTATTGTTTGTTTTATCATTGTATCTTTATTTGTTTCTTTTTTTTATTCAAACATCATCTTTATTTAACTGAAACTGAGATTGATAATTATTATTTTACCCAGAAATGAACTTTAATATTTCAAATGCATTTCAAATGATAAGAAACAATTTAAAGTTTTGTTGGTTTTGCTTTATTACCTTTAACCTTAAAATGATGACTCTATTGTCCTTGTTTTCAGTTTTTGGTTTTTCTTTGCTTTTCTTTGGAAAAGTTTATCAAGTTACACAGAACTTGGATTTGAGTGTAATTTGTTTAGTGGTTTATTGTTGTTTCGAAAACAATGTTTTTGTTTTGCTGCGGTTTTTCTTTTATAAAAATATTAAAATTAATTGCCCAAGATTTCTTTTTTAAAATGCAAATTTTGTTTTTGTCTGTTTTCAATTGAGTCAACTTTTGTATAAATTAATTTTAATTTTTTATATAAAGTTAACAAGCAAAAAATAAATAAAAAGTAAATAATAAAATAAATTATGCATACATTTATTTAGAAAAAAAGCTTCCAATTTTTGGCTTTTTTTAAATTTTATTAAAGGTTACTTTTTAAAGATTCTTTAGAAATATCAACATCCATAATCTAGATTTGTAAAGAAATTTTAGAAAAAATAGAAAGTTAGGAATGTTAAAAAAAATAAAATAAATTTGTATATAAATATGTTCTAAAATGAACTCATTCTAATTGACCTATAAATATAAATCAAAATGAGACAATATTAATACATATAAAATATTAAAATAATAAAATTTAAGCGAATTCAAAATTCGCATCATTAATTTAGTGAAATTCTTCCAACAAAATTCTTAATCATTTTGACATTAGTTAGATTTATTATTAGAAATTTAAACCTTTTTCTTAATTTGGAGTAGAATCAGAGGTAGGCACAAAGTAATGGAACAAAAAAAAAAATCGTGGGCAGAGTTGAAGTTTTGTTTTTTATAATTTAAATTAAAATTGGTATTTTTTGTGTAGTTCTGATGCTTAAATTTTTTTTTATATTTGTATCAAAAATTTTTCTATAGAAATTTTTTTTATCAAAAATTTTTCTATAGAAAATTTTTTATCAAAAATTTTTTTACAGAAAATTTTTTTATCAAAAATTTTTCTACAGAAAATTTTTTTTATCCAAAATTTTTCTATAGAAACTTTTTTTATCAAAAATTTTTCTACAGAAATTTTTTTTTATCAAAAATTTTTCGATAGAAAATTTTTTTATCTAAAATTTTTCTATAGAAAATTTTTTTATCAAAACTTTTTTTACAGAAAATTTTTTAATCAAAACTTTTTTTACAGAAAATTTTTTAATCAAAAATTTTTCTACAGAAAATTTTTTTTATCAAAAATTTTTCTATAGAAAATTTTTTTATCAAAAATTTTTCTATAGAAAATTTTTTTATCAAAAATTTTTCTATAGAAAATTTTTTTATCAAAAATTTTTCTATAGAAAATTTTTTTATCAAAAATTTTTCTATAGAAAATTTTTTTATCAAAAATTTTTCTATAGAAAATTTTTTTTATCAAAAATTTTTCTACAGAAATTTTTTTTTATCAAAAATTTTTCGATAGAAAATTTTTTTATCTAAAATTTTTCTATAGAAAATTTTTTTATCAAAAATTTTTCTATATAAAATTTTTTTATCAAAAATTTTTTTACAGAAAATTTTTTAATCAAAAATTTTTCTACAGAAAATTTTTTTTATCAAAAATTTTTCTATAGAAAATTTTTTTATCAAAAATTTTTCTATAGAAAATTTTTTTATCAAAAATTTTTCTATAGAAAATTTTTTTATCAAAAATTTTTCTATAGAAAATTTTTTTATCAAAAATTTTTCTATAGAAAATTTTTTTTATCAAAAATTTTTCTATAGAAAATTTTTTTATCAAAAATTTTTCTATAAAAATTTTTTTTATCAAAAATTTTTTTAAATAATGTATCAAAAATTTTTCTATAGAAAATTTTTTTGTCAACAATTTTTCTAAAGAAAATTTTCTTATCAAAAATTTTTCTATAGAAAATTTTTTTATCAAAAATGTTTCTAAAGAAAATTTTTTTATGAAAAATTTTTCTGTAGAAAATTTTTTTTATCGAAAATTTTTCTATAGAAAATTTTTTATCAAAAATTTTTCTATAGAAAATTTTTTTTATGAAAAATTTTTCTAAAGAAAATTTTTTTATGAATAATTTTTTTATAGACAATTTTTTTATCAAAAATTTTTCTATAGAAAATTTTTTTATCAAAAATATTTCTATAGAAAATTTTTTTATCAAAAACTTTTCGATAAAAAATTTTTTATCAAAAATTTTTCGAAAGAAAATTTACTTATCAAAAATTGTTTTATCAAAAATTTTTCTATAGAAAATTTTTCTATAGAAAATTTTTTTATCAAAAATTTTTCTATTGAAAATTTTTTTATCTAAAATTTTTCTATAGAATATTTTTTTACCCAAAATTATTCTATAGAAAGATTTTATGCAAAATTTTTCTAAAGAAAATTTACTTATCTAAAATTTTTTTATCAAAAATTTTTCTATAGAAATTGTTTTATCAAAAATTTTTCTACAGAAAATTTTTTATCAAAAATTTTTTTATAGAAAATTTTTTTGTCAAAAATTTTTCTAGAGAACATTTTTTTATCTAAAACGTTTACAGAAAAATATTTCTATAGAAAAATATTTTTTAAATTTTGTTCAAAATTTTTTTTTTTATTTTAAAAAAAATATTCCCAATTCGGTTACATTTATTTCAAACAATATTTAGAAAATGTAAAAAATGTTTTAGATAATATTTCCTTGTTCTCTTGAACCATATATTTTGTAGCGATAAATTGGATTTTGGTTTTGTTTCCTGTGTATTTTGTTTATGTATTTTCTTAAAGAAAGCGGCACCAACCGACTTTGCTAACATCCAAATTCCAATACTCATTTTTACGGTTTCATTAATGATCGTGATATTTCAGAAATTACAAAAAGTCATCGGCTTCTGGTGGTATGGGCACAGTTCTCATAGTTTTAAAAGGTGTTCGTTCAGAAGCCCAAGTTTTCTGCGACAGTGGACAATGGCATTAGACCTAATATTCCTATCATCTGATTATCTTAGAACGAATATCGATCTCAAATATATTATTCTTTCTGCTCACAATGCAAGAACTTTAGCTTGAAAACTGCTACCTTAAGTAAGACCGGTCTCTTTCTAGAATCTACCCAGTTATTTTTTGGCGGCCGCTTTCGACAGAACCCATATGTTCATAGGTATTTCAAGCTATGTTTGAGTTTGGCATACCTGCAAAGCCAATATGTCTTAGTAAGCGGCTTTAACTGATGATTGATCAGCAGTTAAAATAGAAAAAAACCTCTCCTAACCATTCGAACTTGGGACCTCTGGTATGTTAGGCGGATGACTAACCTGCTATATATAGGTACTGTTGGAAAAACTCATACGAGGTGCATACGTGAATAGAACTAAAACACTATGCACGAAACAACACATGTTTCTCGCCTATGCCGATGATATTGACATCATGGGTAGATCATTGCGAGCAGTAACTTCCACTTTTGAGAAAATCGAAAAAGAATCTGTCAAAGTAGGTCTGGCTGTTAATGGAGATAAAACTAAGTTGATGGTATCGACACACAATACGCTCGAAATACTCGGGAGACAGTGGAAGTTGGAAACTACAACTTTGAAATATATAACGATTTTATCTACCTCTATGGCCTAAGTAGGCAGTTTAAAAACAAAGTCACTTCTCGACTGACAAAAATCACGCTTTACAACACACTGATACTATCCATGCTATTATACGGTTCAAAATTATAGGTACTTGCGACTGCAGATGAGACAGCACTTGGAGTGTTCGAGAGAAAAATTCTTCATAAGTCTATGGACCAAACAGCTTTGATGGAGAATGCCGTTTCTGTATGAACTATGAGCTATATTTCGACACTGGCATAGTTAAGCGTGTTGAAATAAAACGTTTATAAAAGAACATCTCATGTAATTAAAATCAGATGGAAGAAATCTGTTAAGGCAGTTATTGGCTTTAATATACTGAAGAGGAAATATTGACTTCTATTAAAGTATTTTTTGATATTGAACATAGGCTCACGATATTCTATATTCGGTTTTTAGAATAAACGTTCTGTAATAACCATTAAAAGAAAAGTTGCTTACAAACGTAAATGTAGGCTAAATTTTATTTAATTATATAGGTATTTAGACGTAGGGTACAATCATATTCGATTTCAAGTAGACTTAGGCTTAAGTCCACTTAAGAGTATTATATATTGTAAGCAAATGTTTTCAAATGGAAAGAATAATATCTTTGAAGCGTAGGAGAAAAAGTTTCCAATAACATGGCTAAATATACGAGTATGTATTTAGTTACCTCAATGAAAGTGTTTCTATGGTATTGTTTTTCGTGCCCTAGTAACAATAAAATAAGATTATCGATTGATAAATTGTTTTCGAAACAATTTTTCTATTATTGTTGCATTGTTTTTCTGAATGAAATCAATAACATTTTCTTAAGTTTCAATGAATAAAAATAACTTCAAAGTGTCTTCTTTTATTTAAGGAAATTTTGACAATAAATGATGATATGTTTTAATTAGTTTTGATTTTTCTATTCTTGTAATTTGTCATGGCTAAATGTTATATTTATATAAATACATAATTCTTTTGTTTCAACTTCTAAATTTTATTTATAAACAATAAATATTTATTCGCGTTTTTGCTCTTTCCTAACCAGTTTTATTTGTAGTTTTTTCCTACGTTTCTTTTCATTTTTAAATTCCATTTTTGTTGTTATTATGTTGTCTATCTCAGAGACTGCGCATGTTTTTTGCTTTTGCAAGAATAAATAGTTTTCAACAAAAAGTTTTTGTTTTTTCCTTATTTTTCATAAGATGAAATAAAACTGGTTTTGGACTGAGAAGTTTATACCTAAATACCTACAACGAATTGTTATTATATTTTTGTACTTTTATAGTATGAGTCGGAATATGTGGACGAAAAACAGCTGCTTTATGAATGTTTTTTTTTTGCAAAGTTTTTGTTTGTTTCTTTTTATGTTGAGGAAACATCCTCAAATAGTAACAAATTAACCCAGAGTGAGTGGTGCTCTCTTAAACTTAAAGATGATAAGAGAATTAGAGATTTTTCATTAGAGTGGGCTTATTTCTAAGCCAAGAGAAATAAAATCAACAATCAAACAAACACTCGAACATGAGTTTAGTTGTTGCTTTTCTTTGCGATTATGTTTTGTGTTGAATTTTCTTTATTATCATCTAAAACAACAACAAAAGCAAAGGCGAAACTTAGTCATCATCATCATTACCTTCTTAACTATAAAAGTTTGTCTATGAATGCGACTGTGTGTGTGGGTGTGTGTGTGTGTGATGGTTTGGCTTACACTCTCACACTCATCTTAACTAAGTATCTCAACTTTTTGGCCATTTGTTTTGCTGTAAATATGTAGAAAAATTTGAAAGATGTGGGGACCCCAGGGAACGCAAATATTTATAATTTTTAAAAATGTTAATGGAAAAATCTCCTATGAGTTATAAATAATGACCCTTATTTTGTAAAAATTGTATGCTCCTTTTTAACTTCGGAATAATTAATGAAAAAAAGTAAGAAAAAGCTATAGCCAAGCCCGACTTTTTAATAACCTTCAACTCTGGGGTCAAATATGGATCATTTGTCAACAAATTTACAAGTTTTACGTAAGTTTTAGAAACACATCTATGCTTAACCCAACAAACCAATTTAGAAGCAAATTTTAAATTAGTTGTAAAACAAACTTATCATACAAAATTTCTAAAACTTTTTACAAATATGTTTAATAAAAGCTAAGAATGATAACAATTTATCATATATAATGGAATTTGTCCTCTTCTTATTTATTCTCGCTGCAGATTTGTTATTGTTTCTGAAAATAAAGTCTCAATTTTGTATTATTTTTTAAAGTTTTCAGTCTTTGTGTTTTTCCAGTGAAAAGTAAAGTATTTTTATCACTAAAGTGTTTAAAAATTAAAAACGCTTAGGACTTAGCATTCTATAAGTTATTTCTAAAACCATTTTGGTTTGTTGGGAAGTTTCTCATTATAGCAAAAATGTTTCGAAATACGTCTAAATGTCCTAGAGAAATATTAAAACAATTTGGTATGGTAGCCCCTCTAAACCGTTCTGGAAGCCAAAAGTAATAGTATAATTTCTCTTTTTTTGGCTGGAATACCAAATTTAGCCATAGTTAAGGAGCTGGAGCATTAAAATGTCAACAGGAAGCTGGTATATCAGACCATTAGACGATACCTTAAAACTGGGAGCATCGCAAAACGTTATGGTGGTGGTAGAAAAAGGACAGGAACAAGTCCTAAAATGATCCGGAATCTTAAAGCCAAGAAAAAAATGTCCGCACTTTATTTCAGCTGAACACTGGTCCTCAAATTTACCTGTTGCAAACCTGCTGGATTTCAGGGCTTAGAGCATTTCGGACACTAAGTTCCTGGCAAAAAATATGCTACAGTGGAGGGCTTAAAAGCTGATCTTCAAAGAGAATGGAACCGAATTCCGCAAGAAGTCATTCGTGATACTTCTAGTTTGTTCATTGACAGAATTAACAAAATTATAAGCAAAGGAAAGAAAATTTGAATAAAAAATTAGTTCGTAAGAATTTAATTTTTTTTTAGAATTAATAATTAAAAAAATAAACATAAACACTTAAAACTGTAACACTTCAATTGCCTCACCCTGTATATTAGGATGAAAATGGCTTAAAGCTTTTTTCAACGGAATATTGTAACAAAATGTCTAAATGCTCAGTTCTGAGAATTTGAACCAAATCGGACAACGTTCTATGGGCGAGCATCGGGTCGAAAGTTTAAGAGCCTATTTATATGGATAAATGGATTTTTTTGACTTGTGCGAAATTTCAAGCAAAAGTAATTAATTTTTACAAGCAAAAAACGGAATATTAAAAAAAACTAACTAACTTTCTGTCAAATAGTCAAAAGACAAAAATTCATGAATTAATTTTTGAGTTATTGCAATTTTCCCCTGAAAACGCGCCTAATGATATGCAGCAAACATTTTTTTGTAAATTAAGAAATTCCAAAGTTAACAGTTCTGTTTTGTCAAAATATGATCGAATTTACTTAGTTTTCTTCGTTTTGAAAAATTGTACATTTTTGTCGGTTTCAAAAATCATTTTTAGTTTTTTGAAAATTTTGTTCAGCAAATATTAAAAATTAAGAAATCGTGTATCGGTGTGCTAAACCAGACAAAAGGGAGAATATAACACAAAAAAGTTAAGGTCGATATCTTGAACAGTTTCGCCTTAAGGGTGGATTAGTTGAACTTATCGTGAGGCTGCCTTAACGGCCAGTCGGTCAAGCTCGACCATACGATACCCTTCACCACTAAGGTCAAAGGTGTTATTTTTCCTGCATAAAGAGAAATGTTTGTTAAATTTTGCCATCATACAAACATTTCCTAAAAACTCATATATATAAGCTGTTTCCGTCATTTAGACTTATATGAGAGCTAGGGTCAAATGTGGACCGATTATATCGAAATTTGGCAAATTGATTACAGCTGTTACAGTTGTTATGTGTGCAATAAACTTGAAATTCTAATTATCTTTAGATTTACGAGCGTTTTATAGATTTTTGTCTCATTTAGTGCGTTTTTAAAGAAGAGTTTGTACGGGAGCTATGGTCAAATGTGGACCGATTTCAACGAAATTTTGAACAGTGATTTTAATGTACATAAGCAGTATTTGTTTAAAATGTTATGGAAAAATATTTATATTTGTTGCCAATATATCAATTTCGGGAAGTAGGACCTATGTGAGGTACCATAAATAATGAACCGATGACGAATTTCAATAGCCATGGTCCCGTTATCAAAAAATTTGTGTCAAAATGACCTGTGCCAAATTTCATTAGATTATCTTTAGAATTGCGACCTGTAGTTTGATTACAAGGTTTACATGGGGGTCCAGCCAGACGGACGGACATCGCTAAATCGACTCAGAAGGTGATTCTAAGCCTATTGGTAGACTAAAAGGTGGGTCTAAGACAAATATTTCTAGGCGTTACATACATCAGCACAAATTTATAATACCCTTTCCGCCAATGGTAGTGAAGGGTATAAATATTATTGCTAAGTTTATGAAAACCCTATTCTGAAACGTTTTTTAATATTGGATAAGATTAACCCTTTCTTCGCCAGGGTCAAAGGTTAAATTTTTTTCTAAAAAATTTCATTATAAAAAACATAAATTTTTATTATAAATACAGAAAAATTTTGATATAAAACTTTTTTAATAGAAAATTTTTCGATATAGAATTTTTTCTATGAAATTTTTTACATAAATTCTAAAATGCATATTATGTTCATTACATAGACGAACTAATATCTGTAATTTTTGCTTTAGCCGAGAGGCCTCTTATTTCTTAAAGCAACAAAAATTTAAAGCATATATGTATCTAACTTTTAAAATTAAACTCATAATCGTTGCGATCCCTGGAGTATACAACCAAAGGTAGACCATAAATTCAAGAACAACACAACGTATGAGCAATAAAGTATGTACCAGTAAAACACATTTGTATGAACTTTTGGTTACAAACAAAAATTTGTATGAAACTTGTTACGCGTTACGTTTTTCTTAATGTTTGTTTTTATTGTATCATTTGTTCTGTTCAAGTAGAATTTCTTTATGACACAAATAGAATGAGAATGTGGTGCTCGGGAGAACGGAGAGAGAGAGAGACCTAATAGAAGAAGTAAGTCAAACATTTGTTCAGTTTTGTTTGTTTGTAGGTAGGCAGTAAATATGTAGCATGTATTAGGATAGAACCATTTGCTTGCCAAAGAAGGCAAGGAAACTTTTAATCTTCCTGGTGAATGATATCCCTTAATTCCTTTCGAACAAATAACTTTTAAACTTTCAAATATTCTTAGAAAAAATTGTTCTGATTGCCTTACATTACAAGATTTTTAAGTTCTCTGAAGTCAAGGATCATCCTAATAGATATTTTCCTTCGTTATGGTAATGATGATTTAGCTGTTGTGTTATTTTAAGTATCTTCTCCTAATCAAGTGCTTTAGCTTCTGTTATAATTACTACTCGTATATGGAAATACTTACATACTTACTTTGGTAATGGTAATGCGGTAGCACTAGATGGTATGTTAAGATATAGAAATATATATGTATATACAGACATAAATATATACAATCATATCTGTATCTGTGTTTAAATAAATATGAACTTAGTAAATACTTGTAGGTTTGTGTGCAACTGTCTGGTGTAGTAAGTAAGTAAGTAAGTAATTAATTAATTGCTGTGAATTTGTAACTTTATCACTGTTATTTTGTTGTAATGCGACTGCTGTCGTTATTAATTTAAGCTCATTCAATGTAATTTGTTAAAGTTATACTTATTAGTTTCGAGGAAAAATAATAACAACTACAAAGAAAAAATTTACAATATAAACGTTTATGAAAATACAAAAATAAGAAAAAATGTCTAGAAATACATAAATTGATTTATAACTGTATGCAATTAAGATTCACCATATTTAGTCAACTTAAGGTGATGGATGTAGCTTTGAAAGTTATTAAATTATACCCAGCTAGCATTTTTGGAAAATTTTAATCAAATCTGAGTCTTTTTTGACTTCACTGCACGATTAAAATGATCATTTATGAGTCAAAAATGATCTTTCATGAGAGTCTTTAATGACTCGTTTTGCTCATTACATTTTGCTAGATTTGTTAAAAAAAGAATCATGCTTTTTATTACTCAACACAGTATAACTATTTTTAGAACACGTCATATCTATTTTTAGAACAGTGAAGTTGCGTTAATAATTACAGAAATTTATGTTGACGAGACCAAGGATCGAACCTAGGCTGCTAAATATGATATGTTATGCTTAGTAGTCGACGTGCTAACCAACTAAGCCACATCACCCATAATGAGAAACAAGTCTTTTTGTGGCATTTTTTATCATCTAAAAATAGTCATATTACGCACATTTTACAAGATTTTTTGTGCTATTTTTAACTAGTCGCTTCCTAAAAGTCTATGAGTGTTTTTGTACACTTTTTTGATTACCAAACTGATTGCACACATTCTGCTTTCAAATAGTCGCTTTCAAGGTATTTTCTGAGTCTTTTTGTGGCCTTTTTTGATCACCAAACTGATTAAAATAACATAAAGTAGTTTTTTTTGCCTGCACACATTCTGCAAGAATTGCTTGTGCTTTTGAAAACTAGTCGTTTTCTGAGCGTTTTAAGGAGTCTTTTTGGAATCTTTTATAGATCACCAAGCTAATTAATCAGTTTTTGATCATCTATACGAGTCCCAAAAGACTCATTTTGCTGATTTTATCGTCAACAATCACAAAATTGCTAGCTGGGTATTTTGTATTGTTACTTATATTGTCACAAAAGTCACAAAGGTCCCTCCTACTAGAGATTGTTTTGAATTGTGCTTTTAAGTTTTGTTAAATGGGTCACATAAACATTAAGGTATTGAAATAGTTAGTGCTTTTTTAACTCTCTGCGACTGATGTGCAGTCCACCAGATACAAACAAAGTTAAATATTTGTGCAAATAACTCATGTATTGCTAATAAATATAAAAAATTTTAAAAAATAACTAATGGTTCGATTGTGTATTGCAACTCAACTTTAATTGGGTTGCCAAAATGAGTTTGGTGGGATACAATTTTATGACTAAAGTCTTAGTTTTATATCAGTATATAAATTATATGCATATATTTGCATATTTAATTTAAAATCAATAATAAGTGAAATGATCTAAAAAATATATGAAAAACTATTAGAATAAAATCATTGTCAGATCTGTTTATTTAATACCAGCAGAAATTAATAGTATTTTTTCACCTTTTGCCAATTTCCAAATACTAAGAAGATACTCACTGGCTCTATATTGAAAACGTTTAACAATATATGTATCTACATAAAAGCCATGGCAAACATACATTGCAATCATTGGTCATCTAAAATCAATATAAAACAAAAGAAAATCCTTCTTTTGACACCAAAAAAGGAACAATTTATCAATGAGTTCAGGCCAAGCTTAGGCATTTATATAGGCCGTTTCAATAATTTAGGATTTTTTTTCACCCATCAAATTTTTGATTTGTGTGGAATCGTTGCCGGTTTATAACAATGGGACAAATAATGAAAAAAATTATAGCAAAAAGCTTGACACCAACAACCTTCACAAAAAACTTTTTAGGTTTTTTCTTTTGCAGAAAATTGAAACATTGTAAAATCATCAAACAAATAACCTTAACAACAACAACAATAACGCAAAAAAAAAACTATCTGGCAAAACCATCAACTAATGGATAGTCTAGTAAATTTCTGTCTGTCTGTCCGCCTGTCATTACAGAACAATTTATTTAGCCAAGCATAAATGACAATAGCAATAACAGCAGCAAACTCCCACATAAAGTTATCTGCAGACAGACGGACGGACGGATGAATGGACGGACAGTTATAAACATGCAACAATAAAACATGGACTGAACTGAAACGAAAAGGAAGACCGACTTGTAGCAAAAAACAAAGAAGGTGGAACAATGAATATTTTTTATTTGGAGTTTGTTGTTTTTATGGGGGACACAAGGGACCAAAGAGATCATATAAAACACAAAATTACATTTGGCACTTTCATAATTCATTCATTTCTGCCACAGTTTAATTGGCAGTCTTGTATGTAAATAACATTTTGTTAGAGCTTTTTCAATGGAATATTATAACAGTAGGTTAAAAAGTTCATTTCTGAAAATTTTAGCAAAATGGGACAGCGTTCTAAGGGTCCACTAAAAACTAAAAAGCCCATTTGTATGGGGAAAAATTGATTCATTTTTTGGTTTTGCAAAATTTTAACTAAAAATAATTTCTACAAGAAAAAATAATGTATTAAAGGTGACTAACATAGCTTTATCTTAAGTAGTCAAAGATTTTTACCCAAAAATTCATGTTTTTGAAAATGCGCCTAAGAATATGCCCCAAACACTTTTTTTTGTAAATAATTAAAATTCCAAAGTTAGACATGATTTAAATGTTACAAGCCATTTACTAAATAGTTCAGTTTTGTTAACATATGATCGAGTTTATTATTATTTTTTTTTTATTTTGGAAAATGGTACATTTTTCTCAGGTCAGCTTCAAAAATCATTTTTTAATTTTTTGAAAATTTTATTTAACAAATATTAAAAATTAAAAAATCGTGCATCAATGTTTAAAACAGATAAATGGGAGAATATAACTCTAAAAAGTTCTTGAATTGTTTCGCTGTACATGCGATTTGAAATTGAGGAATTTTGTCAAAATGTAAATTTATGGGCATAATTTGAATAAATTATATTATTGCTTAGTTTATGGAAAAACTATGCTCAGAGGTTTTTTAAGATTGGATATGTCAAAATTTGGATTTCTTAAAAATTTCTATTATAAAATTTTTTATACAAAATTTTTTCTATAGAAAAATTTTCTATATACAATCTTTTTTATAGTAAAGTTTTTCTTTAAAAAAATTTTCGATACAAAATTTTTTGTATAGAAAAATTTTGCATATAAAACTTTTAATATAGGAAAATTTTTGATAAAAATTTTGTTATAGAAAAATTTTGGATTAAAAATTTTGAAAAAAATTTTCGATATCAAATTTTTTCTATATAAAAATTTTGAAAAATATTTTCGATATAAAATTTTTTCTATAGAAAAATTTATATCAAAAACTTTTTCTATAGAAAAATTTTCGATACAAAATTTCTTCTATCGAAAATTTTTCTATAGATACAATTTTATATCGAAAATTTTTCTATAGATAAAATTTTATATCGAAAATTTTTCTATATAAAAAATTTTATAAAAAGTTTTCTATAGAAACATTTTCGATATAAAATTTCTTATATAAAAAATTTTCAATATAAAATTTTTTCTCTAGAAAAATTTTCGATATAAATTTTTTCTCTAGAAAAATTTTCGATATAAAATTTTTTCTATAGAAAAGTTTTTGATATAAAATTTTTAATATTTTTTCTGTACAAAAAATTTCGATATAAAATTTTTTTTATAGAAAAATTTTTGATATAACATTTTTTCTATAGAAAAATTTTCGACATAAAGTTAAAAAAAAAAAGAAATATACAAAATTGTCGGGATGTAAATATTACTCAAAAAGAGAAAGTATTCGCATTTGATCCCAATCTGTTTATTAATGTAACAGACAAATTTATTGATAAAAAGCCAAAAAATGTTTGCGGATAAACCAAAATTCCTCGACGAGTTTCGATGGTTGGTTAGGCCATCTCTTTAGGAGGAGTATTCCCAATTTTAGACAAATCGAAAACCTCTTATTATTATTTATTTTACAAACAGGATCTTTAAAAATTTTTGATATAAAATTTTTTCTATAGAAAAATTTTGAATTTTTTCTATTGAAAAATTTTCGATATAAAATTTTTTCTTAAAAAGTTTTACTGTAGTGTATTACACTAAGATCCCAATTCATTACAATTATTTATTATTGTAAAAAATACTGTAAAAAAATTTTCCATATAAAATTTTGTTTTATAGAAAAATTTTTTGATATAAATTTTTTTTTTTATAGAAACATTTTTGATATCATTTTTTTCTATAATAAAATTTTGGATGTAATTTTTTTTTATAAAAAAATTTTCGATATAAAATTTTTTCTATAGAAACATTTTCGTTATAGAATTTTTCCGTAGAAAAATTTTCGATATAGAATTTTTTCCATAGAAAAATTTTCGATATAGAATTTTTTCCATAGAAAAATTTTCGATATAGAATTTTTTCTATAGAAAAATTTTTGATATAAAATTTTTTCTATACAAAAGTTTTTGATATACAATTTTTTAAATTTTTTCTGTACAAAAATTTTCGATATAAAATTTTTTCTATAAAAAAATTTTGGATATAAAATTTTTTCTATACAAAAATTTCCGATGTAAAATTTTTTCAACAGATAAATTTTTGATATAAAATTTTGTTCTATAGAAAAATTTTTGATATAAAATTTTTTCTATAGAAACATTTTTGGTATCAAATTTTTTCTATAGAAAAATTTTTGATATCAAATTTTTTCTATAGAAAAATTTTTGATATCAAATTTTTTTCTATAGAAAAATTTCGATATAAAATTTTTTCTATAGAAAAATTTTCGATATAAAATTTTTTCTTTAGAAAAATTTACGATATAAATTTTTTTCTATAGAAAAATTTTCGATATAAAATTTTTTCTATAGAAAAATTTTCGACATAAAATTTTTTCTATAGAAAAATTTTCGATATAAAATTTTTTCTATAGAAACATTTTAGATTTAAAATTTTTTATTTAGAAAAATTTTTGATTTAAAATTTTTTCTATAGAAAAATTTTAGATTTAAAATTTTTTCTACAGAAAAATTTTAGATTTTAAATTTTTTCTATAGAAAAATTTTCGATTTAATATTTTTTTCTATACAAAATTTTTCGATATAAAATTTTTTCAATAGAAAAATTTTTGATGTAATGTTTTTTTCTATTGAAAAATTCTCGATATAAAATTTTTCTATAGAAAAATTTTTGATGTAAAGTTTTTTTTTATTAAAAAATTATTGATATACAATTTTTCTATTGGAAAATTTTCAAGGTAAAATTTTTTCTATAGAAAAATTTTCGATATAAAATTTTTTCTATAGGAAAATTTTCGATATAAAATTTTTTATATAGAAAAATTTTCGATATACAATTTTTTCCATAGAAAATTTTTTTCTATAGAAAGATTTTCGATATAAAATTTTTTCTATAAATAAATTTTCAATATAAAATTTTTTATATAGAAAAATTTTCGATATAAAATTTTTTCTATAGAAAAATTTTCGATATAAATTTTTTTCTATAGAAAAATTTTATATATAGAAAAATTTTCGATATAAAATTTTTTCTATAGGAAAATTTTCGATATAAAATTTTTTATATAGAAAAATTTTCGATATACAATTTTTTCCATAGAAAAATTTTTTCTATAGAAAGATTTTCGATATAAAATTTTTTCTATAAATAAATTTTCAATATAAAATTTTTTATATAGAAAAATTTTCGATATAAAATTTTTTCTATAGAAAAATTTTCGATATAAAACTTTTTCTATAGAAAAATTTTCGATATAAAATTTTTTCTATAGAAAAATTTTCGATATAAAATTTTTTCTATAGAAAAATTTTCGATATAAAATTTTTTCTATAGAAAAATTTTCGATATAAAATTTTTTCTATAGAAAAATTTTCGATATAAAATTTTTTCTATAGAAAAATTTTCGATATAAAATTTTTTCTATAGAAAAATTTTCGATATAAAATTTTTTCTATAGAAAAATTTTCGATATAAACTTTTTCTATAGAAAAATGTTCAATATAAAACTTTTTATATAGAAATATTTTCAACAAAAAACTTTTTCTATAGAAAAATTTTTAATATAAAATATTTTCTATAGAAAAATGTTTGATATAAAATTTTTTCTATAGAAAATTTTTTCAAAAATGTTATGATTTTTATATTGGAAAAAAATTGGGTCATTTTAGTTCCCATCTCTGTTAAGGGTTAAATATTTTTTTTTTAAAAAAGGACTTATCTTGATAAAATTAATTATTTTCATGCATTTTTATTAATATTATTTCTTATTTAGAAATCTCGATATAAAAATTTTTAGGAAATCCTAATTTTAACCTTTGACCCCAGTGAAGAAAGGGTTAATTTCGTCCAATATTGTTAAACCTTTTACCCTAAGTCGTCTCAGAATTTTATACTCCAATGATAGAAAAATTACATACATACTAACCTCCTAATTCATAATCAAGAAATATAGATATGACAAGCATATAATTTAAATTTTTCATACAAAATTCTTAATATGTATAAGACTTTGAAAATTGAATAATTCGTTTATGAATTAGGGGATAAAAATCTTACTCCCTAATTTATAAACAAATAAAACAATTATCAAAGCTTTATAGTAGGAAATTTGTATGGAAATTTTGATTTATTAGCTTGTCATATCATAATTTTTCGTTTATGAATTAGGGGGTTAATATATAAAAATTCCTTTTGATGTTATTATGTATAAAAAAGTACTATACTTTATTATAAATTGAGCTTAGCCAACAATTTGCAATATTTTTTCTATTAATCAGTTTTGAAAAATGTTGTCTTTATAGTTTAGTTTCATTGATTATGTAATTTGTTATTTTTTTATTGGACATTATCGATCTAAACTGTCATTTGGTCATTCAGTTTTTGCTCCCTTTATTTAAAGTTAGTCTCATTATTATTCTATTTATATATTTCTCTGTCCATTCTAGTATCTATTGAAATGGATAAAATCCATAAATCTTTAGTAGTTTATTTTAACTAAAACAGAAACATCAAAAATTATGGTACGAGTATATCGATATTAAACATGAAAGAAAAACTTTTAAAGGGAAAACAAGAGAAGATAATATTAAAAATAACATCATAAGTAAATAACTGAACGACACATCATTTAAGTCATTATTTAGTTAAATATTCTATAATCGGAATTAGAGTAATTGTGAGTTGAAAATTATCCAAAAGCTAGAAGATTCGAAAAGGAAGAAGTAAAAGAAGATATGAAATGTATCAGCAACATTTTAAGAATTACTAACGAAATTTAATAGCAAAATTATAGTAATAAGATAAAATAAGAGGAAAATGCAAAATACTAGGAAAAACTGAAATATATTATTAAAATATTATATAACAAAGAAACTAAAAATAAAATGTCTTAGAGAATAAATACACGTACATGGAAATATAATATGCAAATGAAAATATAATTTGGATGCATTAAAATTGCGTCAGCTGAAATTTAAAGGGTTTTAGATCACAATTTACCACAGATTTGAAACAACTAAAATTAAAAATTTCTGTTGAATGATTCTAGTAAAAATTTTTAAAATATTTTTTCTAGGCCCATTTGCATTTCAATCAGCCATATCTTCTTTTACATATTTACCGCTGTCATACCTTTTGTAGGTGTTTCCCATTATTATGACATTGCACATAAGACGTTGAAATGTTAAATGAAAAGAGAAAAAACTACAGGTTTGAACAATTAATAAGGAAATTGTTGTTGCTGTCTGTTTTGTGGGGAAAAACGTTAAATGCATTTTAATTAGTTTTGTCAAGAACTCTTAACCACAATAATCGCTCATTCTCATGCATTCCTCCATACCAATGACATTATAAACGCATTAAATAAAGGGTCTAATTCTATCTCTCTTTCATTCTACCTCTACCTCTTCCTCTTCTCATGATTTATGACTTCCTTTCATTTAGGAGACAAGGTTTTCAATTGTTTATTTAAATTCAAAAATTACCCAGCAAAACTTTGGTAATGGCAAGTACTCTGATAACTGGTTACCTTGTAACGACTACAACATACCATCCGAATAAATAAAAAGTTATTACAGAAGTACTTATTTGTAACTAAGATGGTAATTTAAACTGAATGGCCCCGGTTCAAATCCCACCAAGGGCAACAATTTTTTTTAGTTTTTTTTTATTAAAAGAGTCTTTTTAAATGATTTTTGAATTTTAAGAACTTAAATATTATCTTCTGTAAAAAAAATTTGTAAAACTAACTCACGTTGATGAAAAAATACCATCATGACTCAATTTTGATTATGAAGAGGATGTTGAATACCAAACACGATTCTAATTGGTCTTAACTTGGTAAGCCCAACATATCTGGGTCATCCTTCATCTTAACTGTGGACACACACCTCCTCATGGTATCACCCGGGGAGCTAGTTTAACGCCCATTAATATTGTGAGTTAACATGTTTCGAGAGTTGTCCCATAAGATCGAAAAAATGGGTTAGGATTACGGGCTAGTAACCCTCTCTTGAAAAAAAAAATACAATGAAGAGGATAAAATTAGAATTGAAATATCCCACTACTTAATGTTAGAGGAGGATGTCCGAAACTTCGATAGAAAGACCAAGTGAGGAACAGTTTTCAAAGCTTGGCCTATAAAATTGGAGAATATTCGCACAAGATCGAAATCCATGGAATTCTAAAATATGCTCGGACTTTGACCTTAACAGGTTGTAACATTTAAGTAAGTAAGAGTCAATCTTATGTAAAAACATATACAAAAAAGAAGATTTAAATTGTTTAAGTTTTAAAATAATTTTAAAAAAGTTTTAAAATAATTACAAAAAATCGTATAAAAATATTTTTCCAAAAATTACAACAAAGCAAAAAAAAAAAGCAGGGAAAAACAAAGTTATTTTCACATGATTTAGAATCTAAAAATAAAAATTGTTTATATTAATTATAAGCTGCTAAGTTTTCAACATATGAAGTAGCTCAGTGGAAGAGTCTCTGCCTAGCAGTCGGAGGGTCTGGGTTCGAGCCCCCATGGAATCATAAAAAAAATTTTGTATTTCGTTTAAAAATATATGTTTTTAATAAAACAACAACAAAAAAAGTTGTTGCTGTTGTTGTTGTTGCTTTCAAATTGCTTATCCAAGTCATTACTTTTCTGCAATTGGTAAGTACTTGCCTCCAATGACATCCCCATGTTAATGTAATGACTTAAACAGCGAATGAGTAAGTAGTTCGTGTTCAATAGTTTAACTGTTTAACTCATTATTTGGTAATGAAAAGTTTTACTGGGTAAATTTTAAAGAATTCATTTATAACTTTATTTATAACTTAGCTAAAGGAGAATTTGTCTATAGTAATTTTCTTTTCAGCAAAGTTGTACTGAAGTAATGATAAACTGTTTAATTTCATTGAAATATATTTAAGGGACTAAAATCTCGAATCAGAGAAAACAGACCTATCGGAGGTATGTAAAAGAATTGATCAAATTTATTTGCTTTTGCCACAGAACTAAGAGAAATGTTTATCAACTAAGTTTCAAAATATTTTAAGAGTTGTTCTTTGATTTCAAGCTTTACATAAACGGTCAGATAGAACGATGGTCCATCGTCCATTATTAAGGAGGGTTATACAAAAAAAAAATGTAACAAAAAACCCAATATACCTTAACTATCCCAACAATGGCGTTATAGGGTATAATTAAATTTTTGGTTAAAGATCCAAGTTTTAATTTTTTTTCCATAAAAAAAATGTTTACAATAAAATTTTTTCTATAAAAAATGTAACGCTTTAAGACCCAAAAATAAATTAGAAAATTCTATAGAAAATTCTATAGAAAATTGTTGATACAATTTTTTCCATTTCAAAATTTTCATTATAAAATTTTTCTATTGATACATTTTCATTATAAATTTTTTGTTAAGAAAAATTTTCATTTTAAATTTTTTTCTAAAGAAAAATTTTTATTATTAAATTTTTTCTATAGAAAAATTCTAGATATACAATTTTTTCTATTGAAACATTTTTTAATACAAAATATGTTCTATAGAAAAATTTTCATTTTAAAATTTTTTCTATAAAAAAGTTTCATTATAAAATTGTTTTTATAAAAATATTATACAATTTTTCTTATAGAAATTTTCAAAATTAATTTCAAAATTTTAATTTTGAAATTTTTTCTATAAAAAATGTGTGATATAAATTTTTTTCTATAAAAAAGTTTTCGATAATATATTTTCTGTAATGAAATTTTTGATATAAAATTTTTTCAATAGAAAAATTTTCGATTAAAAATGAATTCTATAGAAAAATTTTCGATACAAAATTTATTCTGTAAAAAAATATATCGAACATTCATAGAAAAATTTTTTCTGTAGAAAATTTTTCGATATAAAATTTTTGCTATAGAAAAATTTTACATGAATTTCAATCTTTTTCTCAAACTTATTCTATAGAAAAATTTTCGATATAAAGTTTTTTCTGCAGAAAAATTTTCAATATAAAATTTTTTCTATAGAAAAATTTTCGATATAAAATTTTTTCTAAAGAAAAATAATAAAATTTTTTATATTGATAAATTTTCGATATAAAAGTTTTTTTATATAAACATTTTTGATAAAAAATTTTTCTTTAGAACAATTTTTTTTTAAATTTTTCTTTAAAATAATATATATAAAATATAAAAATATAAAATGTTTTCTATAGAAAATTTTTCGATTAAAAATTTATTCTATAGAAAAATTTTCGATATAAAATTTTTTATTTAGAACAATTTTGGTTTTAAAATTTCTCTTTAAAAAAAAAAATTAAATATAAAATGTTTTCTTTAGAAAAATTTTGAATATCAAATTTTTTCTTTAGAAAAATTTTGGATATCAAATTTTTTCTATAGAAAAATTTTCGATATAAAATTTTTCTATAGAAACAGAAATTTTTTCTAAAGAAAAATTTTGGATATCAAATTTTTATATAAAATTTTCTATACAAAATTTTTTCTATAGAAAAATTTTCGTTATAAATTTTTTCTATAGAAAAATTTTCGATATAAATTTTTTTCTATAGAAAAATTTTGTATCGAACATTTTTTCTATAGAAAAATTCTCGATATAAAATTTTTTCTATAGAAAAATTTTCGATATAAAATTCTTTCTATATAAAAGTTTTACATACTAAATTTTTTTCTATAAAATGTTTTCTTTGAACAAATTTTTAATTTAAAATTTTTTCTATAGAAAAATTTTCGATATAAAATTTTTCTATAGAAACAGAAATTTTTTCTAAAGAAAAATTTTGGATATCAAATTTTTATATAAAATTTTCTATACAAAATTTTTTCTATAGAAAAATTCTCGTTATAAATTTTTTCTATAGAAAAATTTTCGATATAAATTTTTTTCTATAGAAAAATTTTGTATCGAACATTTTTTCTATAGAAAAATTCTCGATATAAAATTTTTTCTATAGAAAAATTTTCGATATAAAATTCTTTCTATATAAAAGTTTTACATACTAAATTTTTTTCTATAAAATGTTTTCTTTGAACAAATTTTTAATTTAAAATTTTTTCTATAGAAAAATTTTCGATATAAAATGTTTTCTTTGAAAAAATTTTCGATATAAAATTTTTTGTAGAAAAATTTTCAATATAAAATTTTTTCTATGGAAAAATTTTCGATATGAATTTTTTTTTTTTTTGGAAAATTTTTCAATATAAATTTTTTTCTATAGAAAAATTTTCGATAAAAAATATTTTCTATAGAAAAATGTTCATTATAAAATTTTGTAAATTTTATTGAAATAATTAAGCTTGAGGCATCAAGCTTAATTATTTCAATAAAATTTAAAAATCAAAGGCAGAATAAAATATAATTTATCAAAATTTTTTCTATAAAAAAATTTTCGATATACAATTTTTTCTATAGAACAATGTTCAATATAAAATTTTTTTAATAAAAATTTTCATTATTAAATTATTTCTATAAAAAAAAGTTTCTATAGAAATTTTCAATATTAATTTGAAAATTTTCATTATAAATTTTTTCTTAAGAAAAATTTGCATTATACAATTTTTTCTGTCGAAAAATTTTAGTTATATAATTTTTTCTATAGAAAAATTTTCGATATTAATAAGTTTTCGTTATAAATTTTTTTCTTTAGAAACATTTTCGATATTTTTTCGATAAAATTTTTTTCTATAGAAACATTTTCAATATATAATTTTTTTTATAAAAAAAATTTCGATATAAAATTTTTGCTATAGAAAAATTTTCGATATAAAATAATTTCTATAGAAAAATTTTTGATATAAAATTTTTTCTAAAGAAAAGTTTTCGTTATCATTTTTTTTACAGAAAAATTAATTTTTTTTTATTTTGGTACTTAAAATTTTTTTTTATAGAAAAATTTTTGATACTAAATTATTCAATATAAATATTTTCTTTAGAAATATTTTCGATATAAAATTTTTTCTATCTAAAAATTTTTGATGTAAAGATTTTCTATAGAAAATTTTTAATATGAATTTTTCTATGGAAAAATTTTCAATACAAAATGTTTTCTATGGAAAAATTTTTAATGTAAAATTTATTCAATGGAAAAATTTTCAATATAACACTTTTTCTATAGAAAAATTTTCGATATAAAATTTTTTCTATAGAAAAATTTTCGATATAAAATTTTTTCTATAGAAAAATTTTCGATATAAAATTTTTTCTATAGAAAAATTTTCGATATAGAATTTTTTCTATAGAAAAATTTTCGATATAAAATTTTTTCAATAGAAAAAAAATTTTTTATATAAAATTTTTCTATAGAAATTTTTTACAGAAATTTCAATATTATTATTTTTTTTATATATAAGAGAGAAGTTAGGCCATTTTAGTCCTTATCTCTGTTAAGGGTTAAAATATATTTTTTGATAGAAAGGACTAAATCTTGATTAAAATAATTATTTCCGTGTATTAAAGTTCATTTATTATTATTTAGTAATCTTGCTTTGAAAATTTTTAGTAAATCCAAATTTTTACCTTGAACACGGCGAAAAAGGGTTAATCTCGTTCCATATTAATAAAACCTTTCGACATAGGTTTTTGCAATAATATTAGTAGATTTACCGAGCATTTACTCGAATTATGACCAAAAGTTAACATTTTTGCGAAATTTATCAATTTTAAATCCCAGATTTAGCAAAACAGTTCAAGATATCGACCTGAGTTATATTCGCCATTATCTGTTTAAAACATACAGATGCACGATTTCTAAATTTTTGATAGCTGTTGAATAAAATTTTCAAAAAAAATTAAAAACATGATTTTTGATACCGACCTGAGAAAAATGTACTATTTTCAAACATGAAAATGAAACTAACTAAATTCAATCATATTCGCAAAATGGTTATTTTGAAATAATTCCGGATTATTTATGACGAAATGTGTTTTGTACTATTATTAATCGACCTACTAAGAAATAACTTGATTTTAAGCCGTAACAAAACTTGTATTATTTAATTAACTGTAATTAATTCAATTACTTATTAACACATTAATTAAATCCATTAATTCTCTTGTTTCTTTGCAGATTTCTTAAGCGTGTAAAAGAAGTTTACACCTACGAATCCATTTATCACCCCAAACAAAGAAAAAAATAAATAAAATAAAAATGAAATCAAATCAAAATTATACAAAAACTGAAACAAGTTTTTTAGGTTTTTGCTAAAAAAAAGAGGAAAGATAGAGAAGAAAAATAAAATCTATTAAAATGTTGGTCTTTAGAGCAACAACTCAACAAAATATATAATAATTGCCATAAAAATAAAAAAAATAAATAATTGTTTTGTAAGTGAAAAAATGTTGAAAGATAAAAAATTTCAATCATAAAATGTCAATAGTCAAGTGAAGCTAAAAAATTACAACCACAAAAAAGTGTGAAATTTTTTTGTCAAAAAAAAAGAAAAAGAACAAGTTTACTGTTGTTTTTAAATTTGTTCATAAATAACAACAAAAACTTTGGCTGAAGTTAAGAGCAAAAAGAAGCTGACAAAATTAAAATAAAACCTGACGCAACATAAGCCAAAGCGAGAAATTATTTAAGCAATAAAATGAATTGGATTATTGTGGCCATAGTGCTACTTATGGCCCACAAAGAGTATTTGGCCAGTCCAACGCCACTCAAGTTACCCGGTAAGTTTTAGATACAGATACAATCCCCCAGACTCATATTCATAGTTTGTAAACATTACACCCATACGATTATGAAAATAATTTCAATTTTAATTTTAATTTCATTTTCAATTTAAATGACTTTCTTTTTTATTATTCAATAAAAATATTTTGCTTTCAAAGAAACTACATACAAGCATAAATACAATATTTCTATTTTATTCAATAAAAAGACAATTTTAAATTAATGGAGAAAAAAAAAATGAGATCAATGTTAAATTTTTGTTTGAATATTTGTTTCACGCTGAGTCCCATTATTTCCAGCTTTTTCCTTATAAAAATCAAATTATTTTCAAATTAAACCGGCTTTTGAAATAAAAAAGTTATTTTCAGTTATTTTGCTTTGACTAGTCATCATGTTAGACTTGGTTGTATTCGTATTGTAAGTGGTTTTGGCCATATTTGAAGAAAAGCTACAAAGTCAAATTATTTACAATTTAATTTTTGTATAAAACAACATTTTTTATTGTATACATTTGTACATAATTATTTATTATTTTTGTTCATATAAGTGAAAATGATTTTAAAAACGCAGCAATTTTTGGTGGAAACGTGTTTTAGACTTGGAAACAATTTGTAGCAAAACTTGACAGTCTGTCATTGAAAACGAACAAAGCTTTGTTTTGTTGTTTTTTTTTTTGTTTAAAAATTGCTAAATCTTTTGTTGTTAACAATAACAATTACAACAATAAAAATAACGGTCATTTTGAAATGCGTAATATTCAGTCTAAAAGTCTCGCCGCCTCCTTAATTTGGTCGGCTAACAAAGACATAATGAAAACAGTCCAAAATTAAAAATCTCTAAATGGCAAACAATGAAAGTGACTTTACCAAAAATAAAAATATATATAAAAATTAAAAATTTTATAAAAAACATACAAGCGAGTGTTTATGTTTCTAGGTATTGCAAAAATAAAAAAAATATTATGAGTATTTTAACAATGAAATCGATATCCAAATTGACTATTTTATTTTTTATTGTTCTGATTCTCTCAGTGTATTAGCAAATTTTGTGTTAATTTTTTATTTCATTTTTATATACATAAATATTTAAAGCTTTATTAGCTGACATTTGCTAATTGTTTAATACTGCTCTTATATTTAGATACAACTTTTTATTGTATGTATATCCTCATACATACAAAATTTATATAATAATATACTTGTGTACCCTATGTACAGTCTGTCTAACAAGTTTTTTAACGTTCAAAATATTATTAAAAAACAGTTAGACTAGAAAATAAACTTATTTTAGAACATATTTTTTTCCACCAGAGCTAATTTTTCCGTGGAATAGCTTATTTCTATAGAAAAGCTTATTTCTATAGAAAAGCTTATTTCTATAGAAAAGCTTATTTCTATAGAAATGCTTATTTCTATAGAAAAACTAATTTTTTTAGAAATGTTTATTTTTATAGAAAAGCTTATTTCTATAGAAAAGCTTATTTCTTAAGAAGAGCTTATTTCTATAGAAAAGCTTTCTTGACAATAGAAAAGCTTTTTTTACAGCTTCACAAGAAAATAAACTTGTTTCAGAATATAATTTTTATCCGCAAATGCTTATTTTTCTGTAGAAAAGCTTATTTCTATAGAAAAGCTTATTTCTATAGAAAAGCTTATTTCTATAGAAATGCTTATTTCTATAGAAAAGCTAATTTCTTTAGAAATGTTTATTTTTATAGAAAAGCTTATTTCTTAAGAAGAGCTTATTTCTATAGAAAAGCTTTCTTGACAATAGAGGAGCTTTTTTTACAGCTTCACAAGAAAATAAACTTGTTTCAGAATATAATTTGTATCCGCAAAAGCTTATTTTTCTGTAGAAAAGCTTATTTCTATAGAGAAGCTTATTTCTATAGAAAAGCTTGTTTCTATAGAAAAGCTTATTTCTTTAGAAATGTTTATTTTTATAGAAAAGCTTATTTCTATAGAAAAGCTTATTTTTTAAGAAGAGCTTATTTCTATAGAAAAGCTTTCTTGACAATAGAAAAGCTTTTTTGAGAATAGAAAAGCTTTTTTTACAGCTTCACAAGAAAATAAACATGTTTCAGAATATAATTTTTATCCGCAAAAGCTTATTTTTCTGTAGAAAAGCTTATTTCTATAGAGAAGCTTATTTCTATAGAAAAGCTTATTTCTATAGAAAAGCTTATTTCTTTAGAAATATTTATTTTTATAGAAAAGCTCATTCCTATAGAAAAGCTTATTTCTTAAGAAGAGCTTATTTCTATAGAAAAGCTTATTTCTTAAGAAGAGCTTATTTCTATAGAAAAGCTTTTTGATAGTAGAAAAGCTTTTTTGACAATAGAAAAGCTCTTTTGACAATAGAAAAGCTTTTTTTACAGCTTCACAAGAAAATAAACTTGTTTCAGAATATAATTTTTATCCGCAAAAGCTTATTTTTCTGTAGAAAATTTCTATAGAAAAGCTTATTTCTTTAAGAAAGCTTATTTCTATAGAATAGCTCATTTCTATAGAAAAGCTTATTTCTACAAAAAAAGCTTATTTCTATAGAAAAAATAATTTTTTATATAAAATATATAGTTTTCTATAGTTTATATGGCTTTTTTTTATATAAAAGCTTCTTCTATTGAGAAGCTTATTTTCTATATAAATACTTGTTTTTAAAAAGCTTATTTTTCTATAGAAAAGCATTCGGAAACTGGCTTAATAACCAAAATCCAGTAACTGATGTTCGTGTCAGCGATGCCAACTCTACCACTTTTGTAGTAGATCTTTTGGGTATCTTTCTACATTCTACCACTTTTTAAGTAGAATCTACCACTTTTTTACGTTTTTTCAAAATTGTGTTAAATCAACTTTTTGTTACCAAAAATGCAACATTGAACACCTGTTTCAAAAAAATATATATATTTTTTGTAACAAAAATCTTTTTAGATTTATGCCCCTAAGACCTCAGCGAATTATATTAGGAATGGAAGCTTTTAAGAAACATAACATTTCATGTCTCTCAAGAAGAAAATATACATACGAGTTGAACATTTCTGGCATCATGTTTCTAGAATAATAAAGGTATAAGACGCGGCATGCGGCTGCGGACGGTCGTAGTATTGCCAGTACATAAAATGTGCGTTTGTTTACAAAAATATTCATATACAAATATATTTGAGTAGGATATAATTAAATCTGGCAGCACTGAAAAAATCTGCCGCGCGGAAAAGTAGAACAAAGTTGTACTTTTTTCCATTGCCGCTTCAAATTTGACAAATTAAAAAACAGCTGATTGCCGTCCGCAGCCGCTTGCCGCGTGCATTGGCCCTCTACCTTAAAGGTGACAACGAACAAATGCTCCCTTTGACAACGAAATTGCTTGTGCTTCCACAATGCCAATGTTAAAAGGCTACTTCGGCAGTTAATTTACTTAAAAATTCGAATAGGAATAAACTTTCTACTAACACTCTTCAGGGAGTGTTAATGCTGACACCAACAGATGAACATTTTTGGTAGATCTACTACTTTTTAATGTCGAATCTCCCACAAATTTTTGGTTGGCACCACTGGTTCGTGTACTAATGTGCTAAGGCGCGAGAAGCTCTATACGAGCAGCGTCTTCGTACTAAAGTTCTTGCTGCTCCGCGGTGTAGTAAAAGCTTTTCCTCATGTGTTAAAAGAGTAAAAAATAATGCTAGTTATTCATTTCATACTTTTTTTAAAGGATGTCAAAAAGTACCAAGATATAGTTTCAGACCTTTTTTTTACCCGTATTAGTACCATTTTCAAAAAGTACCAAACAAGTCCTATCGCGTTTACTTTTCTAGATAAAGCATTACTGATTTTTCTATTTTTCCCTCTTTTACCCCCTTAGCCGTGGTATAGCAGGTTATTTATCAGCCGAGCATACCAGAGGTCCCAAGTTCGATCCCCGACCAGACCCACTTGAAAAAAATAAATTTTCATAAAATAGCGGCGGTTCGCCTCATAACTCAGCTAGCCACTGGTTATTGCATATTAGGCTTTGTAAAACGTCTCTAACGAATGCATTTTCCGTTCGGAGCCGGAGTTAAAACGTAAGTCCTTTACAATGAGTCTAAAAATAGAATCGGATGCAGCTCATTGTCTTTGGGAAGTACCCCTTGTTGCAATTGGAATGTTGTCGGAGAATTATATATGTATATATATACCCCCTTAGCGGCCAAATTTTTAAAAATCCTTTCTTAGTGGATCTATAAATAGAAAAAGGTACTCGCTGTTTGGGCTGGGCGATGATAAATCAGTTAATAAGTCAGTCAGTTACATTAGAATTTTATATGTATAGATTAACTCTTACTTACTTAAATGGCCTATATTTACAACCTTTTAAGGTCAAAGGCCAAGCATAATTTAGAATTCCATGAGGCTAAGATCTTGTGGTAATATTCTCCAATTTCATAGGCAAGCTTTGAAAGATTTTCTTCTAAATACTTGTTCTTTCAATCCAAGTTTCAGAAGTCCCCTTCTAATATTAGTGGGGCCGTTTTTATTTTAATTTAAGCTTTTTCGTAGTAATTGTTTTTTCCAAGAGTTGGTTACTATCCCGACGTCCCACAGTGGTTTACGGACGCTTTTTTTTGGAAATAATTCTGTAACTTTTGAACGACTGGAGATATTTGAATGAAATTTGACATGGTGGTAGTCAAGGAGTATTTGAGTTGGTTTTTAAAAGCACTGGTCCATGAGGGGTCGGGAGAGTGATTGATGGACCTTCAAAGTTGGTCACCTCGGGTGTTCGACTTTTTTAAAAATTCGCCAAAAATCCATTTATGTATGGATTGAAAAGAAATTTTAAACTTAAGTTGTCCTTGAGAAGATCTACAAAAAATATGCTTAAATGTGTAGGTTATCTCCTTTGGATTTCGAGATATTTGGGTAAAAAGGAATTTTTAGGTTGATTTTTTACCTCTTTTTTTAAGCTTTTTTTGATCTGGTGGACGCATCTGAGGACCAAAAATTTTTTAAGAATATTCTTTAAATTTGTAATAAAATTCTGAATAATTTTTGTGCAAGTTAGTTATAGAAATCTTCTTTTGTTTAAAAGTTAAAAATATTCAAAGTTGAAACTTACAAAAAATTTCGCTTTTTTTTTAGTTTTTCCCCAAAAGATAGCTATATTTTTTCACTAATAAAAAAATATTTTCTTAAGAAACATAAAAAGATTTTTAAAGTTTTTAAAAGAAAACATAATGAGAATGCGTATAAAACAAATTTCTTGCTAATTGGACTTTTGGTCCTCGCACATGTCCTCTCCAAAAAATGGCAATTTGTAAAAAAAAAATTAGTTTAAACAAAAATTTCTCAAAAGGCAAAGCACCGATTTGAAAAAAATTATAATGTTCATATTTTCCAATATATCTGTTATTGATTAGAAAAGTTTTTTCTGAAACGCGCTGCAAATAGAGACAGTGTTGCCATATTTGTAAAAAAACTCATTTTTTGAAACACCTTTTTCCCCAGTTGGGAATTGGGGAATTTTTAAGTTAAAATTGGGAATTTTTTTTAGTCTATTGCTTTTACATCTTATTGGTCTACATTACTACAAAATTTCATTGTAATATCTTTATCCATGTCATTTCCACAGAATATCAAAGATTAAAAATATTTTCCTTAAAAAAGCAGAAAAACAATTTTTTTTTGTTTTACGATACAAAGTGTAAAAAAAGTAACGCACTTAAAAAAAACTTTTACTTAGTGCTAATCTCCTAGTCTTTCCCGATCTAATGATACTAAACATGTATATAAAGCATTAATACCGAGTCTTAAAAAACTCTGAAAACTTTGGCCCCCGTAGCATTTTTACACTGTTTATTTAAATATAAGTGATGAATTTGTGCATATAAAGTTAATTATCATACTCAAATATTTCACTATTTTTAAGATGACAATGATCCTTCGCTAATAAACAAATATTTTCTTCAAAAAGATATAAATAGTTTTTTATTTTTTTAAAGAAAACATTATAAGAATGACTTAAAAAAATTTTATTCGATTTTGCCTTTTGTTCCAAGCTAAAAAATAAAATTTTAGTAAAAGATTCTAAATAAGTAAGTACGAGTAAGGCACCGATTTTGATAACAGTGTAAAGGTAATATATCCATAATTTGTAGCAAAAGTTTAATTAGAAGAGTACTTTTATAGTAACAGTGTGACAATTTATTTAAAATAAGATTTAAAGGCATTTTTCCGGTATTTAAAATTGGTGTATTTGAAAAAATTGCAAAATTATGTTAAGGTTATAAAATGTTTTTTAATGTGAAAGTTAATGCAATAGGTAAAAATTGTTACAACTTGGGTTTTTCATAATGGTCAGAAAGGATATGGTTACTCACCTCCATACAGGTAGGTTTTACGAGACGCACATATTGGTTGAGTTATATATGCACCTATTTTTAGAGGTAAAAAATACATTAATTCATTGATTTCTTTATTATTCTTTGGATACAGGTATATATAAAAAATGTTTTTTTTAATATAAAAAAGAAAGTTTTAAATGTAACTGCTATTAACAGTTAAAACATCATGGCTATAACATTGGAATTTAAAGTGTTGTGCGATATTCTTTTTGAACAACCAAGCAGTTCGAGAGCAGAAAAAATTAAAATAATCATGCGATATGCTAAAAGTCAAACTAACTCCATGATTCTCAATAGTGAGGAAGACAAAGTCGTAAAATTTGTAAAGTTATTTGAACTTAAAATTAAGTCGGTTAATTACTGTTTAAAAAGATTTGAATCTAAATTTAAAGACTGGCTGAAGGACTCAATTGAGCTTAAAACTTCTGGTGCTGGAGCCCCTCTAAAAAACTATGATGATCTCGGAGAAAGATCTAAAAAGATGCGATTATCCGAAGTTCTTTCTACTCATTCGGATACTGAAATCAAAGATTCCTTTAAGGAAGTGCTCAAACGAAATAATCAACCAGCTGAAGCTAAACAAATAGCAGATATTCTCCCAGAGGCTTCTCCTAAACGTCTTAAGCGAATTATTAAGAGTATACCAACTCCTTCTTCTCAATCAGAATTTTCGGAGGAAGAAGCACTTGCTCTTATGCTCGAGTTGAAATTGAGTAAAAATAAATATATTAAACTCTGTAAGGCATTACGAGACAAAGGACACTCAATTTTACCAGGATATAATGCGTTATTAAAAACCAAAAAAAACTTAATACCAACAAACGTGATAGGAGACGAAAGTGCATCTGTGGATTTATCAAAATTATTGGAAAATACGGCATCAAGGCTGATATCTACTACATTGTCTGAAGAAGAAGCCAAGAAACTTGACAACAAGGACTTAACTTTAATATGTAAATGGGGATGTGACGGTTTATCTGGATTACCGGAATACAAACAATCAACATCTCATCAGAACACAAATGACTACAGAAGCGTTTTTATGGCATCCCTAGTACCACTAAGATTAAGAAAGAATCGTTCTGAACCATCCACATCAAAAGAGCGTACTGAATATGTGTGGGTTAACACATCTCCAGGATCAAAGGCATTTTGCAGACCGATCAGATTCGAATATTTAAAAGAAAATGCAGCAAGCACAAAAAATTGGGTTGATGATATCAAATATTCAATAGACAATTTGAGTCCAGTCTGCATAGACATACATGGATATTTGATTAATGTAAATTTTGAGCTTCAATTGACAATGATAGATGGAAAAGTAAGCAACGCTATAACGGAAACCCATTCAACTTGGAAATGCTCATTATGCGGAAAGAAGAAATCGGAATTTCTACAAACTTCAGAAGATGCATCAGCTAGTACTGCAATTAATCAAGAGGTTCTGGAATTTGGTATATCGCCCCTACATGCACGTATCCGATTTTTAGAATTTATGCTACATATAGCATATGATCTGAAATATAGGAATATACCTGATAATCAGCTAAAATCCGTGAGAAATAATAAGGAACTGATTGAAATGAGATCCAGTGAAAAAAAAAGGATTCAGGAAGAATTCAAAACTATGACGGGTCTAAACATAGACAAACCACTTGTAGGATATGGCAGTACAAACGATGGTAATACGGCCAGGCGATTCTTTGAAAATTATGAAACAACTTCAAAGATTACTGGAATTGATGAGGAAGTTCTTCGTAAATGTTACGTAATATTATCGGCAATAAATAGCAAATATCAAATAAATGCTGAAAAATTTCATTGCTATGCCCTCAACGCGTTAACTCGTATACGACATTTGTATCACTGGAAAGAAATTACACCAACAGTTCATAAAGTCCTTCAACATGGTCGTGAAATAATTGAATCAAATCTTCTCCCACTTGGTGAACTGACAGAAGAGGCCCAGGAAGCGCGGAATTCAGATTTCAAGTATATCCAACTATTTAATACCAGAAAATGCTCAAGAAAATCGCAAAATCAGGATCTAATAAATTATCTCTTGTTGTCTTCTGATCCTGCTCTATCAACGATAAGAAAGAAATGGTGGAGCAGTTATACAAAAACTTCTGAAAACGAACACCTGGAAGAGGTTCTTGATATAATAGATTGTACTGATTATTTTACTGAAAATAAAAATTAAGTAAATAACTACTTTTATATAAATATGTAATAAAAACTGTAAGTTTAAACTTTAACTACAAATACTTCAATAAAATGTATTTCACCTTTTAATATAAGTACAAATTATTTACATTTTGATATTTCATAAATCCTCATGATATTTTCTTTAAAAAAATAAAAAAATATTTGTTTGTTATCGAAGGATCATTGTCATCTTATAGTGAAATATTTGAGTATGATTATTAATTTTATATGCACAAATTCATCACTTATATTTAAATAAACAGTGTAAAAATGCTACGGGGGCCAAAGTTTTCAGAGTTTTTTAAGACTCGGTATTAATGCTTTATATACATGTTTAGTATCATTAGATCGGGAAAGACTAGGAGATTAGCACTAAGTAAAAGTTTTTTTTAAGTGCGTTACTTTTTTTACACTTTGTATCGTAAAACAAAAAAAAATTGTTTTTCTGCTTTTTTAAGGAAAATATTTTTAATCTTTGATATTCTGTGGAAATGACATGGATAAAGATATTACAATGAAATTTTGTAGTAATGTAGACCAATAAGATGTAAAAGCAATAGACTAAAAAAAATTCCCAATTTTAACTTAAAAATTCCCCAATTTCCAACTGGGGAAAAAGGTGTTTCAAAAAATGAGTTTTTTTACAAATATGGCAACACTGTCTCTATTTGCAGCGCGTTTCAGAAAAAACTTTTCTAATCAATAACAGATATATTGGAAAATATGAACATTATAATTTTTTTCAAATCGGTGCTTTGCCTTTTGAGAAATTTTTGTTTAAACTAATTTTTTTTTTTACAAATTGCCATTTTTTGGAGAGGACATGTGCGAGGACCAAAAGTCCAATTAGCAAGAAATTTGTTTTATACGCATTCTCATTATGTTTTCTTTTAAAAACTTTAAAAATCTTTTTATGTTTCTTAAGAAAATATTTTTTTATTAGTGAAAAAATATAGCTATCTTTTGGGGAAAAACTAAAAAAAAAGCGAAATTTTTTGTAAGTTTCAACTTTGAATATTTTTAACTTTTAAACAAAAGAAGATTTCTATAACTAACTTGCACAAAAATTATTCAGAATTTTATTACAAATTTAAAGAATATTCTTAAAAAATTTTTGGTCCTCAGATGCGTCCACCAGATCAAAAAAAGCTTAAAAAAAGAGGTAAAAAATCAACCTAAAAATTTCTTTTTACCCAAATATCTCGAAATCCAAAGGAGATAACCTACACATTTAAGCATATTTTTTGTAGATCTTCTCAAGGACAACTTAAGTTTAAAATTTCTTTTCAATCCATACATAAATGGATTTTTGGCGAATTTTTAAAAAAGTCGAACACCCGAGGTGACCAACTTTGAAGGTCCATCAATCACTCTCCCGACCCCTCATGGATCAGTGCTTTTAAAAACCAACTCAAATACTCCTTGACTACCACCATGTCAAATTTCATTCAAATATCTCCAGTCGTTCAAAAGTTACAGAATTATTTCCAAAAAAAAGCGTCCGTAAACCACTGTGCGTCCCGTTTGTATTCGTTCTTATGGGAGTACTCACAGCACATGTTAGCTCACTACATTAACGGGTGTTAATGTATATTCCTGGAGTATACCACGAGGAGATCAGTGTCAACAGCTGAGATGAAGGAAAACCAAGATATGTCTGTGCTTATTAAGAATTTATACTAAAGTCACAAAAAATGTAAAACACCAAAAATAGAAACTTCAACTTTTCGTTACCAAAAATACAACATTGAACACCTGTTTCAAAAAAATATATACATATATTTTTTTGTAACATGTTCTTCTTTTTAGATTTATGCCCCTAAGACCTCAGCGAATTATATTAGGAATGGAAGCTTTTAAGAAACATAACATTTCATGTCTCTCAAGAAGAAAATATACATACGAGTTGAAAATTTCTGGCATCATGTTTCTAGAATAATTAAGGTACAAGGCCAATACATGCGGCATGCGGCTGCGGACAGTCGTAGTATTGCCAGTACATAAAATGTGCGTTTGTTTACAAAAATATTCATATACAAATATATTTGAGTAGGATATAATTAAATCTGGCAGCACTGAAAAAATCTGCCGCGCGGAAAAGTAGAACAAAGTTGTACTTTTTTCCATTGCCGCTTCAAATTTGACAAATCAAAAAACAGCTGATTGCCGTCCGCACCCGCTTGCCGCGTGCATTGGCCCTCTACCTTAAAGGTGACAACGATCAAATGCTCCCTTTGACACAAAAATTGCTTGTGCTTCCACAGTGCCAATGTTAAAAGGCTACTT
Organism: Stomorhina lunata; assembly: GCA_933228675.1. Taxonomy (NCBI): domain Eukaryota; kingdom Metazoa; phylum Arthropoda; class Insecta; order Diptera; family Rhiniidae; genus Stomorhina; species Stomorhina lunata. Next base: position 182,435,158 of record OW121740.1, read on the forward strand.
CGGCAGTTAATTTACTTAAAAATTCGAATAGCAATAAACTTTATACTAACACTCTTCAGGGAGTGTAAATGCTTACACCAACAGATGAACATTTTTGGTAGATGCACATCTTTGGTAGATACCACTTTTTGAAAATAAATTTTGTGGAATCTACTACTTTTTAATGTCGAATCTCCCACAAAGTAAAATTTTTGGTTGGCACCACTGGTTCGTGTACTAAAGTGCTAAGGCGCGAGAAGCTCTATACGAGCAGCGTCTTCGTACTAAAGTTCTAAAGTTCGCGGTATAGTAAAAGCTTTTCCTCATGTGTTAAAAGAGTAATGAATAATGAATAATGGATGTCAAAAAGTACCAAGATATAGTTTTTAACCTTTTTTTACCCGTATTTTCAAAAAGAACCAAACAAGTCCTATCGCGTTTACTTCTCTAGATAAAGCATTACTGATTTTTCTATAATTCCCTCTTTTACCCCTTAGCCGTGGTATAACAGGTTATTTATCAGCCGAGCATACCAGAGGTCCCAAGTTCGATCCCCGACCAGACCCACTTGAAAAAAATAAATTTTCATAAAATAGCGGCGGTTCGCCTCATAACTCAGCTAGCCACTGGTTATTGCATATTAGGCTTTTTAAAACGTCTCTAACGAATGCATTTTCCGTTCGGAGCCGGAGTTAAAACGTAAGTCCTATACAATGAGTCTAAAAATAGAATCGGATGCAGCTCATTGTCGGAGAGAAGTACCCCTTGTTGCAATTGGAATGTTGTCGGGGAATTATATATGTATATATATACCCCCTTAGCGGTCAAATTTTTAAAAATCCTTTCTTAGTGGATCTATAAATAGAAAAAGGTACTCGCTGTTTGGGCTGGGCGATGATAAATCAGTTAACAAGTCAGTCAGTTACATTAGAATTTTATATATATAGAATAACTCTTACTTACTTAAATGGCCTATATTTACAATCTGTTAAGGTCAAAGGCCAAGCATAATTTAGAATTCCATGAGGCTAAGATCTTGTGGTAATATTCTCCAATTTCATAGGCAAGCTTTGAAAGATTTTCTTCTACTTGTTCTTTCAATCCAAGTTTCAGAAGTCCTCTTCTAACATTAGTGGGGCCGTTTTTATTCTAATTTAAGCTTTTTCGTAGTAATTGTTTTTTTCAAGAGTTGGTTACTATCCCAACGTCCCGTTTTTAGTCGTTCTTATGGGAGAACTCACGGCACATATAAGCTCACTATATTAACGGGTGTTAACGTATTTTCCTGGGGTATACCAAGATTTGTCTGTGCTTATTAAGAATTTATACTAAAGTCACAAAAAATGTAAAACACCAAAAATAGAAATTTCGAAATTTATATATATATAATAAGCTTTAATTTTTATAAATATAAATTTAATTTATTTTGCTAAACATTTTTTGTTGCAATATAAAAAATGCGTGCCAATATTCGAAACTGACTTTGACATCTTCTATTATAAAATATTTCAGTTAATCATGATAATTTTTAGAGAAAAAAATAAAAAATCTAAACAAAAAATTTTCTTTAATTTAAAAACTTTATATTTGTTTAAAACAATTTAAAAAAACTTTTTGTTCTGTTTTCAATTTGCAATAAAAAATGTATGAGTAAACTAAAAAAAAAAAAAAAAGTTTTCATTTATTTTGTCAAACTAAATAAAACAAAAAACCCCCAAAAAAATGTTAATTTATTTTTCAGTATTTTTCTTTCATTTATAAGCGAATATTGACAGCTATAACCGTTAAATCCATATCCACTCACACATTGACAACAGGAGAAATGAATACAAATATGGCAACCAGAAGTGTTAATTTCCTGCTAAAGTCAGCCATTCATTGTATTTATAACTGTTTTTTTGCTTTTCGAAATTTTGTTAAAAAGTTAAAACTTAACAAAAATTTGTAAGAATAGCTTTTTGCGTTTTTGTTAAAATAAAATTTAAGTGTGAATTAAATGTCAATAAATTAAAAAAATTAAAAATATTAATATTTATTTATAGCAAAAATGTTGTTTGCATTGAATTGATCGCTTTTAATATGCGAAAGTTCTGTTGTTTGAGAAAAAAATTAAATGGAAATTTTTTGCTTTCCAAATTTGTATTCGTATTCGTATGATTAATGCGTAAATAAATTCATTTAGGCCTTGCAACAGTTTATGTTAAATACTCGCATTTTATGCTCTTAAATACAAAAAGTAATAAAATTTATTATTAATGGACTTTTGCTTAATTACGTTAAACAAACAAAATGGATTAAATATGAAATGAAGCTTAAATTAATTTTATTTTTTTTTTGCTGCAGATACACAATTAAGAAATAATTTGTTATAATTGAAATTAAAATTTTAGGCAATTAATTATAAGCTTAACAAAATCTGTGAGAAACATTTAAACCAAATTATTTAATAGATGTTTAAATGATATTAGTTCAAAGGCCTAGACTTATATAAGCCATTATCTTTAAACATTGTTTATGTATCCACAAACAAAAAATACAATATCTCTAAGTACATTTCTTTCATTTTGCAAATATTGATTTAATATTTTGTGATTATTTTTCTTAAATCTTTCCATAATTAAGTGTTTTGTCATCACCTGAACCTTCTTTTCATTCTATTTCAAAGTGTCATTCACAAAAAACAAAAATCAATAATCCGCATTGAAATTTAAACATGAAAGACAATCATTCAAGTGCAGTCTTTCAGTCATTGAGTCACTCAGTCATTCTGTTTTTTTTTTTTTTTTTCAAAAAATATTAAAAAAAATTTTAATTTTTTTGTCCCTTCTACTTACTCGCTCTACTTGTACCTTGTACTTTTGTTTGAAAACATTTTTCAGTGTCAAGAATTATTGATTTGCATTTTGTATATCATATATATTTTTTTTTCTGTAGAATGAATGTTAAGTTCTACTTACTTTTGCTATTCATCTCCAGGTCTTTTGTTGTAGCTGATGTTTTTGTTTTAAGCTAGAATTCATTAATGTGATGGCTTTACTCATACACACAAGTATTTTTGCACTGTAAGATGGCACATTTTTGTTTTGACAAAAGTGTGTGTTAACCCTTTAAGGAACAAATTATAGTTGAATGTAAAAACCTTAAAACAAAAAAGTGTTTTCGAAACAGCCAAAAGACATGAAATTCCTTATTAATTGCTTTTATTAAAAACAAGTAAGAAAGCGCTATAGTCGGTCAAGCCGACCATACGATACCCTTCACCACTAAGGTCAAAGGTATTAATTTTCCTGTATAACGACAAATATTTGCTAAATTTTGCCATCATACAAACATTTTCTCAAAATTTACAAACATCAGCACAAACTTTCCACCTATGGTGGTGAAGGGTATAAAAAGCTTATGATGAATCAGATCAAAAAAGCTTAAAAACGTAGTAAGTCAATGATATTTAAAGTATTAAAATATATTTGAGTTTAAAAAGTTTAACTGTAGTGTATTGCACTAAGATCCCAATCTCTTGTCATGAGAATTTTTGCTTGGAAAGTTCTTCACCAGAAGATTATTTTATTAGAAAATATTTTTTTCGTATTCACTTGGAAAGTTTTACTCGCAGTTTTCATTTCATTGTAAATTTTTGTTTTTATTAAAAAGCTTTGATTTTTATATTAAAGAAATTCATTGTTGCTAAGACCATACGACTAAGGGGAGCTTAATAAGGGAAAAGCTTTTGTACTAAAACAGTTTTATTTATTTATATTAACTGATTGAATGTAAAAACTTTATAACTAACTAAAGCTTTGATATATACTTTTAATTAGAAGTTTTTCTCATTTATTAATTCAATACGATTAAGCAGAGCTTTTGTATATATTATTTAAAAAAGCTTTTCCATTCATATCTACCTTTAAGTAGAGCTTTAGTGTACACCTTGATTATAAAATAGCTTTTTAACTAAACAATTTAATTTTCAAATATTTATTTACTTAAGGGGGTGTTCACATATTACGTAACACTCCTAGGTGGAGGAGGGGGTATGACTTTTGTTACGGTAGAGGAATTTTGTATGCGTATTTCTATTAAAATTTGTTACACATTGGGGAGGGGGAAAAATCTGCGAAAATAGCGTTACGTAATAATATGTGAACAGCCCCTACGGTTCTTTTACACTTAAATGTTCGGCCTTTTATAACTAAATTTTATTTGAACTCAAAAACCAATAATATAGATACAATTTAAGAAAACCTTTATCAAAGACCCTATAATATAAAGATGTTGCACTCCCTTACATTTATTTGCCGTGTGGTATTTTCTATAAGTCCCATACAAAACACTATACCTCTTTTACTCTAATTCGAAAACAACTAATGGATACGATTATCCAATGAGAGAAAGCTAAGGCTTACACACGTGCTCATGAAATGAACATTTGTTTGTGCGTTTATGTGTTTTTTCATTGTTCTTTACCCACTTTAATTTCACTTGTGACAGAAAAAAAATGTATGGAGTGCAATATCTTATAGACAGGCGTAGGCGAGCCCATACCACCAGAAGCCGAAGACTTTATATAATTTTCTTAAATATCGCGATCATTAATGAAACTCGTGAAAATGAGTATTTGGATGTAAGCAAAGTCGATACAAACATTTTTTTTAGAAAAATTTTTGATACATTTTTTTTTGTATAATTTTTCGATAAAAATTATTTTTTATAAAAAATTTTTTGATAAAAATATTTTTCTGAAAAATTTTCTTTAGAAAAATATTTGATAAAAAATTTTCTATAGAAAATTTTTTTTTGATAAAAAATTTTCCATAAAAAAATTTTTGATAAAAAAATTTTCTATAGAAAAATTTTTGATAAAAAAATTGTGTATACAAAAATTTTTGATAAACAAATTTTCTATAGAAAAATTTTTGATAAACAAATTTTCTATAGAAAAATTTTTGATAAACAAATTTTCTATAGAAAAATTTTTGATAAACAAGTTTTCTATAGAAAAATTTTTGATAAACAAATTTGCTATAGAAAAATTTTTGATAAAAAAATTTTCTATATAAAAATTTTTGATAAAAAAATTTTCTATAGAAAAATTTTTGCTAAAAATATTTTCTATAGAAAAATTTTTGATAAAAATATTTTCTATAGAAAAATTTTTGATAAAAAAATTTTCTATAGAAAAATTTTTGATAAAAAAATTTTCTATAGAAAAATTTTTGATAAAAAAATTGTGTATACAAAAATTTTTGATAAACAAATTTTCTATAGAAAAATTTTTGATAAACAAATTTTCTATAGAAAAATTTTTGATAAACAAATTTTCTATAGAAAAATTTTTGATAAACAAATTTGCTATAGAAAAATTTTTGATAAAAAATTTTCTATGGAAAAATTGTTGAAAAAAAATGTTTGATAAAAATATTTCCCATAGAAAAAACTTTAATAAAAAAAATTTTCTATAAAAAAAAATTTCTATAAACAATTTTTTTTCATAAAAAAATATTGTATACTTTATATTGATAAAAAAATTTCTATAGAAAAATTGTTGATAAAAAAATTTTTTATAGAAAAATATTTGAGAAAAAATTTTTCTGTAGAAAAATTTTTGAAAAAAAAAATTTTTGAAAAAAAAAAATTTTTTATAAAAAAAATTTCTATAGAAAAATTTTTGATAAAAATATTTCCCATAGAAAAGATGTTGATAAAAAAATTTCTGTAAAAAAATTTTATATAAAAAAAATTTTCATAAACAAATTTTTTATATTGATAGAAAATTTTCTATAGAAAAATTGTTGATAAAAAAATTTTCTATAGAAAAATATTTGACAAAAAAAAAATTTCTATAGAAAAATATATGACAAAAAAAAAAAATTCCTAAAGAAACATTTTTGATAAAAAAAATATTTCGATAGAAAAATTTTTGATAAAAATATTTCCCACAGAAAAGATGTTGATAAAAAAATTTCTGTAAAAAGATGTTAATAAAAAAATTTCTGTAAAAAAATTTTATATACAAAAATTGTTCATAAACAAATTTTTTATATTGATAGAAAATTTTCTATAGAAAATTGTTGATAAAAATTTTCTATAGAAAAATATTTGATAAAAAATTTTCTATAGAAAAATATTTGATAAAAAAAAATTTCTATAGAAAAATAGTTGATAAAAAAATTGTCTATGGAAAAATTGTTAATAAAAATATTTCCCATAGAAAAAAGTTTGATAAAAAAATTTTCTATAAAAAAATTTTTCATAAACAAATTTGTTATACTTTATATTAATTACAAAATTTTCTATAGAAAAATTGTTGATAAAAAAATTTTCTATAGAATAATATAAAAAAATTTTCTATAGAAAAATTTTGGATAAAAAAAAATTTTCAATAGAAAATTTTTTAATAAAAAAAGTTTTCTATAGAAAAATTGTTGATAAAAAAAAATTTTACCAAAAATTTTCTATAGAAAATTTTTGGTAAAAGAAATTTTCTATAGAAAATTTACCTTAATTTGGGTCCTTCTTTGAAACTTTAAGTAAAGAAATATGTAATGTTATGTTTTTATCTTTATATTTAAATTAGTTTTTTTTGAACAGCATCGCTTAACGAACATACATAAAACATTTTCAAGCTTCTTTCGTTATGAAACAAATCCAACGGAAAAGTTAATTTCGGAACAAAAAATTCACAACGGTCGTCTTTTCGTATAAAAAGCTTCTATTACCAATAAGCTATTAGAAATGATTTACTTTCCTAGTAAATAAAGAAGAGCTTAAAAGCTAGTAAAGAGCTTAAAAGCTATCTTTTGTAAAGAAAGCTTTTTACTTAAAAATGTTACTAAATTAAATTTTTTTAAACGACCCTAATGTTTTTTATTTTTTAAAGTATGTATTTACATACATACACCAGTACTCATTCATTTACACATACATACATACATACATACATACATACATACATACATACATACATATGGTACCTTGAAAATAATATAATTCTTTGTTATTTTTTCTTGCAAATTTTTAGTTGTAAAATTTTTTTACAATATGAATATGGAAAAATGTTTATATTGTTTAAGCAGCTTCAAGGTTGTGTTTTTCCAAAAGGTTTGAGTTGTTTTTCATAAGCATATGTATAAGTAGAAGTACATTTGTGTGTGTATATGTGTGAACTAAAACAAGAGCAAGGGAAATATGTACTTTTTTTTGTATGTATGTATGTCTCAGTTTTCAGTTGCTGACATTTGTTTTGTCTCAGTTTGTCATTGTCATTTTAATTCAATTTACCTGCTCAGGTGCTCAGGTTTACGTTCTGTTGTTTAGGCGCCCCAGCCATTTATCTTGTTTTAATATTTTAGCAAAATTTTCTTATTATTTTTAGTACTATTTTTGTTTGAAATGGAATTTGAAAAATATGTATTCAAAATTCTCAAATGCATATTTGAACTTATTTAACACTTGGAGTCGGAAAAGTATTTGTGTAAATGACAGTATGTATGTAGAATGTGGGTATATTAAGGGGTGGAGGATGTGGAATTTTGGTTAAATTATAAACGTGCTTGCTTGTTATTAGCTGTCAGGCTAATAAGTACGACGCCTGCCATTCATTATTCTAAAGCCCTAGGGTAATTACTCAAGAGGAACAAATTATTAATTTCCATTTAAGTTAGAGGCTAAAGACTTCATTTATTCCTAATACAATTGAACTTATAAGAAAGATTAAAACAACTAATTTTGTGTTTTTAAACCTTTGATAAATTAAATAAAAAACTCAAATGAATAATGAAGTAAATAAGATTTTAATTATGAAAATTTTAATTTCCTGAGGGATTTTTTTCTATATAAAACATAATTAAAATCCTAAACAAATATTTCCGGTTTATGCTTGAAAAATTTAATATTTAGAGTATTATTATGTTGTAGTTGTAATATAATAATATGCTTATATATATTATATATAACATGTAAAAAAAGCTTTAAAATATAGATTTTTTTTTATAAAAAAAAACTCAAAACAAGACAGTAAATGATCACTAGATTTGTAAAATACTAAATAACATAAATTCTTTTAACATAAACCGGAAGTATTTGTTTAAGGATTTTTATATTTTTTGTTGTTGTTTAATAAACTTTATTATTGTTAAAGCTTTCTTTGTTTAAATATTTGTCAAAGTGAATCCATTAAATTAAATATGAAAAACTGTATTAATCATTTATTAATGAGATATCACATATTAGGGATATGAAATGAAAACGCTTCCTGTGTGCAAAGTCATTAACCTGACAAAAATCACCGTCATTATAATTCTTGTAATAAAAGCAAAAAACAACGTTGGTGTTTGTTCCTTATATGTACAATATAATATGTAAGAAAGTCTTGTAACTTTTTAAAACCAAGTCTTTAGAGTCAAGTTAAATATTAAATGCAAAATAAAAGAAAGAAGTATACAAAAGCGCAAAAAGGTATAACCAAAGTATAAGTTAGTAACTAAGTATTTAGCTGACAGGAAGAATGAGTGAGTGCAGCGCATGGTTATAAGTTTAACGCATTTCATAATAATAATTTAAATTGCAAATAATTTATTCATATAATACCACCAAAAATACATACTCCATTCATGTTTTATGTACATATGTACGTGTGTATGTACTTACATTTTATAACAATACATGAGTAAATTACTCATGTAGGGAACAACTTATGTACGTGGGTTGCAAGAACATTTGCGAACATTACATATTTTTAGGAACATGTGTAAGATTTTATGTACAAACAATATAATGGATGGATGAATAACCTGACAAATGTGTGTGTATCCAAATATGGTTATTATGTACTAAACATATTACTTGTTCTCTGAAAAGTGTAACAACTCAACAAATTCAAATTATTACGAATATTCAAGTAAAATGTTGCTGCTGTTTCGAAACTCCATAGGGTCGGACAAGGTTAGCACGTGGCGCCCAGGTTTTAAAGTTGAAAAATTCTTTTACAGGGAAAAATTTGTATCTTTCGGCTTTTGCCAAATTAAAGCTTTTATAAAAAAGTAAGCATTGATTTATAATGTAGACTTGATAAGTTTTCTTTTGAAGTAGATGGCTTATAAACAGGCATAGGCAGTCCATACCACCAGAAGCCGAAGAATTTTTGCAATTTTCGCAAACTCGTGAAAATGAGTATATAAAGCATTCAGTTGGAATTTGGTTGTTAGTAAAGTCTGTTGGTGCTGCTTGGTTAAAGAAAATACAAAAACAAAGCACAAAGTACACAAGAAACAAAATCAAAATCCAATTTATATCAACAAAATATACGGTTCGAGCTCGAACATTGTTGACACGACACTATTATTTTTGTAAACATTGTTTGAAAAAAAAAAAAAAAAAATGTCTATAGAAAAACTTGGTGAAAAATTTCGTTAAAAAAAATTTATGTAGAAACATTTTTGATAAAAATTTTGTATAGAAAAAATTTTAATTTTTTTATAGAAAAATTTTTGATACAAAAATTTTCTGTACAAAAATTTTCTGTACAAAAATTTTTGATAAAAATTTTTTATAGAAACATTTTTAATAAAAATTTTTGATAAAAAAATTTTCTATAAAGAAAAATTTTTGATAAAAAAAATTTTTATAGAAAATTTTTGATAAACAATTTTTCTATAGAAAAATTTTTCAAAAATAAATTTCTGTAGAAACATTTTTGATAAAAAAAATTTTCTATATAAAAATATTTTATAAAAAAATTTTCTATAGAAAAATTTTTGATAAAAAAAATTTCTTTAGAAAAATTCTTGATAAAAAAATTTTCTATAGAAAAATTTTTGATAAAAAAATTTTCTATAGAAAAATTTTTGATAAAAAAATTTTCTATAGAAAAATTTTTGATAAAAAAATTTTCTATAGAAAAATTTTTGATATAAATTTTTTCTATAGAAAAATTTTTGATATAAAAATTTTCTTAGAAAAATTTTTGTTATAAAAATTTTCTATAGAAAAATTATTGATAAAAAAATTTCTATAGAAAAATTTTTGATAAAAAATTTTCTATAGAAAATTTTTTATAAAAAATTTTCTATAGAAAATTTTTGATAATAAAATTTTCTATAGAAAATTTTTGATAATAAAATTTTCTATAGAAAATTTTTGATAATAAAATTTTCTATAGAAAATTTTAGATAATAAAATTTTTGATAATAAAATTTTCTATAGAAAATTTTTGATAATAAAATTTTCTATAGAAAATTTTTGATAATAAAATTTTCTATAGAAAATTTTTGATAATAAAATTTTCTATAGAAAATTTTTGATAATAAAATTTTCTATAGAAAATTTTTGGTAATAAAATTTTCTATAAAAAAATTTTAATTATAATAAAAAAATTTTTGATAAAAAAAAATTTTCTATAGAAAATGTTTGATACAAATTTTCTATAGAAAAATTTTTGATGACAATGTTCTATAGAAAAAAAATTTTCGAAAGAAAAATTTTTGATAAAAAATTTTCGAAAGAAAAATTTTTGATAAAAAATTTTCGAAAGAAAAATTTTTGATAAAAAAAATTTTCTATAGAAAAATTTTTGATATAAAAATTTTCTTAGAAAAATTTTTGTTATAAAAATTTTGTATAGAAAAATTTTTGATAAAAAATTTTCTATAGAAAATTTTTTATAAAAAATTTTCTATAGAAAATTTTTGATAATAAAATTTTCTACAGAAAATTTTTGATAATAAAATTTTCTATAGAAAATTTTTGATAATAAAATTTTCTATAGAAAATTTTTGATAATAAAATTTTCTATAGAAAATTTTTGATAATAAAATTTTCTAAAGAAAATTTTTGATAATAAAATTTTCTATAGAAAATTTTTGATAATAAAATTTTCTATAGAAAATTTTTGATAATAAAATTTTCTATAGAAAATTTTTGATAACAAAATTTTCTATAGAAAATTTTTGATAATAAAATTTTCTATAGAAAATTTTTGATAATAAAATTTTCTGTAGAAAATTTTTGATAATAAAATTTTCTATAAAAAAAAATTTTCTATAGAAAATGTTTGATAAAAATTTTCTATAGAAAAATTTTTGATAACAATGTTCTATAGAAAAATTTTTGATAGAAAAATTTTTGATAAAAAAATTTTCTATAGAACAATTTTTGATAAACATATTAAAAAATATTTAGTAGAAAACTTTTTTTAAAACATCAGAACTACACATTGAAAACATTTATTTTGCCAAGCTTTCTAAAAAACTATTAGATTAATAACAAAGATCACACTAACTAAAAATATTAACCCTTTCGTGACCAACAGGGACTAAAATATTCCCAACAAATTAGATTATTATTTTTTTTATTTCTATCCAATATAATAAGACAAAATAAAAAAAAGACCTATTCTTTCTCTTGTAAACGCATTTTTCAACTTCAGGACCTGGTGGCGCTGATGCTCTTAACGTTCCCCGATTTGCATAAAATTTTTGGGGTTTCAACAAATGACATAGTAATCCAAACTTAATTCCTCTATCTAGCCAAGATGATCAGTAGTAGCCTAAAGTTAATTATTTTTGAATATCTTGCCAAAGCGGTATCTTCAAAGTCCAGATTTTTTAAAATTCCCTAGAATAGAAACCTATTCTGACATCGCACTGAAACAGATAATTAAATACATACCACCAAATGTTAAAACCGAGCATATTATTAGAATTCCAAGTGCTCCGATCAACGATTTTAATCTACTTGGTCTTTTTATCGAAATTTCAGACGTCTTCTTCTAAAATAAGACCCTTTTATTCCAATTTTAGCTTTTTCATAGTAATTGTTTTTCCAGGAGTTGGTTACTAGCCTGACGTCCTAACCCATTTTTTTATAGTTCTTATAGAAAAATTCGCGGCACATGTCACTTCACTACCACGAGGAAGTCAGTGTGCACAGTTGAGAAGAAGGATAACCAAGATAAGTCTGTTCTTACCAAGTTAAGACTAATCAGAACCGTTGCTTGGTATCCAAAATTCCCTACATCACCCCAAATCAACTAAATAAGGATTTATAGATCTGTGATTTAGCATAAATTTCAAATTGAGAATATTTTGACTTATTACTTTTTCATTGAAGAGTTTAACTTTTCAAACTTTTTGCAATATATAGTCATTTATTGTATGTACATTTAGTAACACACGATTAATCATATTATTCTGATGGTTTTTATGTTGGTTACATAAAAGAAATCTATAAAAAAATTAAAAATAATATAAATACATAAGAAACAAAACTAGATTGTATCATGCAAGTATTAGAGGTGAACAAGAAAAATTATATTTTCATAATAATATTAAAAATCACTTTATTTTTAATAAACAAGCAGAAGTTCGCAAATAGTTGAAGGAAAAAAGATTGGCATTCCATTTTTTAATCAAAAATAACATCAGTTTTACTCTTAGCACTACCGGAAAATGCTGTTATAATACTTTTCTTTAATGTTAACTGTAACTACAAACCAACTAAGTTTTTCTCCAACATCTTTAAGAATCACTGATCTTTGTCTTTCTTATGACAGGTTGAGTATTAAATTTTCCTCGAATGGTCTTAAGTTCTTTACCATCTTTTGTATTTTTAGTTAGCGCTGGTGTCTGCATTTTGGTATTTAGATTATTTTTCTTTTTCTTCTTTTGCGTATGTTAAGAACGTTAATACTGTTTTGTTTGGCTGGGGTTTAAGAACTTCTTGTTCTTTTGTCTTTATTTAGTTATTTTTCTTTTTTCTTTCTTTGTTGTTTCGTAACTGGAGGGAAAATTAAAAATGTGCAACATGTTGTTGGTGCTTAACGTTTAAATTTCCTTTCCTGCTTTTATGCATTTTAATTCTGTACAAACGTATAAATATGTAATGGCTACATACGAGTATAGAAGAAACACTTCCACATACCTAACCATGTAATGGGAAGTAAACTCTTAGCTTTTGCAGATACACACACACACACACACAGAAAGCTAACCATATTTGTTTAATAATATCGTGGTTTTAAAGAAAGCTCATTCTTACAAGAAATTTATGTTTTATTCACTTTATTCTATGACGGTAAATAGAATTTTGTAAAATTATAAAAATACAATTTTCTTTACTTATTTGTTTCCTCCGTTGCTTATGTTATTCCTGTTAAAGGTTGAAGTTGCCGGAGCTGGTGCTGGTGCTATTTTTGCTGTTCTTTGCTCTAAACAGAATGTGGTCAAAACGTTAAGTCAGAAAAGGGTATAAAAACGTGTATTGGATTTTAATATGGTTAAAATTGTATGAATGAATGAATAAATAGAAAAATATATGTATCATGAAAATAATAGCAAAATGTATATTAACTAACTTACCATCATATTAAACTTTATATTTTTTCCCATTCTTATTTATTAAAAAAATATAAAGGTATTTTCTTTTGTATTAAAAAATAGTGTGCAATATTATTTTAAAAAGAACTTACAGGTAAAAATGTTTATCCGAGCTCATGAAACTTAAGGATATTGTTTTGTTATACTCCTTGAATATGTTGTTTTTAAATGTTAAACTGTGTAATTTTTTGTTTTCTGAAAATCTATAAAACAAAATTTAACTTCAATTAAAGGCTGAAGTTATTGCTTTTCAATGGTGTATAAATCATTTGCATATATTTGCATATTTGGCCTTATTATACCCTTCACCACGATGGGTGGAAAGGGTATTATAAGTTTGTGCTGATGTACGTAACGCATAGAAACATTTGTCTTAGATCCACCTTTTAGTATACCAATAGACTTAGAATCCCTTTCTGACTCGATTTAGTGAGGTCCATCTGTCTGTCTGGCTGGCTGGACCCCCATGTAAACCTTGTAATCAAACTACAGGTCGCAATTCTAAAGATAATTTCATGAAATTTGGCACATATCATTTTTTTGACAATGGGCTCAATGGCTATTGAAATTCATCAAAATCGTTCCATTATTTATGGTACCTCCCATAGGTCCCACTTCCCAGAATTGATATATTGGCCACAAATATCAATATTTTTTCACGAAATTTAAATCAAATACTGCTTATGTAAACCTAAATCACAGTACCAAATATCGTTGAAATCGGTCCACTTTTGACCATAGCTCCCATACAAACTCTTCTTTAAAAACGCACTAAATGAGACAAAAAACAAGTAAGAAAGCGCTATAGTCGGTCAAGCCGACCATACGATACCCTTCACCACTAAGGTCAAAGGTATTATTTTTCCTGTATAACGACAAATATTTGCTAAATTTTGCCATCATACAAACATTTTCTCAAAACGTATATATTCAACCTGTTTCCGTCATTTGGACTTATACGAGAGCTAGGGTCAAATGTGGACCGATTATCTCGAAATTTGGCAAATTGATTACAGTTGTTACAAAAATTATGTATGCAAACAATAAACTTAAAATTTTCAATATTTTTAGATTTACGAGCGTTTTAGTGATTTTTTTTGTCTCATTTAGTGCGTTTTTAAAGAAGAGTTTGTATGGGAGCTATGGTCAAATGTGGACCGATTCAACAAAATTTGGTACAGTAATTTTAGTTTACATAAGCAGTATTTGTTTTAAATTTCATGAAAAAATATTGATACTTGTGGCCAATATGTCAATTCCGGGAAGTGGGACCTATGGGAGGTACCATAAATAATGGACCGATTTTGACCAATTTTAATAGCCATGGTCCCATTATCAAAAAAATTATCTGTACCAAATTTCGTCAAATTATCTTTAGAATTGCGACCTGTAGTTTGATTACAAACTTTACATGGGGGTCCAGCCAGGCAGACGGACGGACGGACGGACATCGCTAAATCTACTCAGAAAGTGATTCTAAGCCTATTGGTATACTAAAAGGTGGGTCTAAGACAAATATAAAAATTAAATTAAAATCACTGTACCAAATATCGTTGAAATCGGTCCACTTTTGACCATAGCTCCCATACAAACTCTTCTTTAAAAACGCACTAAATGAGACAAAAAAACACTAAAACGCTCGTAAATCTAAAGATAATGAGAATTTCAAGTCTATTTTTTGCACACATAATTTTTGTAACAACTGTAATCAATTTGCCAAATTTCGAGATAATCGGTTCACATTTGATATGAGAGCTAATATAAGTCCAAATGACGAAAACAGCTTAAATATATAAGTTTTGAGAAAATGTTTGTATGATGACAAAATTTAGCAAATATTTGTCTTTATACAGGAAAACTAACACCTTTGACCTTGGCGTATGTTTGGTCGGGCTTGACCGACTATAGCAATTTCTTACTTGATTTTCAATATTTCTTTGCAATCAATTTTGTTGGAATAAAATTAAGAGTAATCATTTTCATTAGTTGTTTCCGAATTAGAGTAAAAGCGGTGTACTCTATTTTTTATGGGACTTATCGAAAAGACCTTATATGGAAGTGCAACATCTTGGTGTACTGTTAAACTATTATGTCTGCTTAAAATAATAATTTTTGTCTATGCTATACCAAATCCTTCTATTAAAAATGGAACTATCCCCATGCTAAAAGTTGAACATATTATGGTACACCTTTACTGCTACAATAATAAGAAAACACATATGTTTAAATTAGCATAAAGCTATTTATTTATTATTTTTAATATTGAAATTAATTATAAATGAATTTTTTATATTATTATTATTTTAGTTTTAAGTTATTATCATTGAATTTTCTTTAACTGTATATAAATCGCTTAAATTAAAGTTTAAAGTGTTAACACTTTCTTAACATTCGTTAAGTTTTTATGTTAAAGCTAGCGTTTAAGAATAAACCGTTATAACGTAGTTTAAAAAAGCCTTCGAGGCATAAAAATTAAAAATCATAATCTCTATTCAACTTAAACTGCGAAAGGGTAAGCATCTCTTGCTACTAAATAAAAACTTTATTTCTAAACACTAATTCCATTGTGTTCTTATTTCTTTTTTTCCTATTCCCAAGCCTTCTCCAGGATACTTAGGATTTCTCATTCCTTGAGAAATTCTAAGTATAAATTAAATAGAATAACCCAGTTCTATTCATGGTCCTTCACCCGTCAAAAAATTGAACCAGTTTTTATTTAATTCCTAGTCTACAGTCATCATCATCAACGAACATGTTTAAATTAGCATAAAGCTATTTATTTATTATTTTTAATATTGAAATTAATTATAAATGAATTTTTTATATTATTATTATTTTAGTTTTAAGTTATTATCATTGAATTTTCTTTAACTGTATATAAATCGCTTAAATTAAAGTTTAAAGTGTTAACACTTTCTTAACATTCGTTAAGTTTTTATGTTAAAGCTAGCGTTTAAGAATAAACCGTTATAACGTAGTTTAAAAAAGCCTTCGAGGCATAAAAATTAAAAATCATAATCTCTATTCAACTTAAACTGCGAAAGGGTAAGCATCTCTTGCTACTAAATAAAAACTTTATTTCTAAACACTAATTCCATTGTGTTCTTATTTCTTTTTTTCCTATTCCCAAGCCTTCTCCAGGATACTTAGGATTTCTCATTCCTTGAGAAATTCTAAGTATAAATTAAATAGAATAACCCAGTTCTATTCAACATATTTGGTACTTTTTGGCAGATGGGGCAAATAGAAAACGGGTAAAAATAAATTTGTGTTACTTTATTTAAACCAGAAACAAAATTTAAAACGAAGACAGTAAACAAGAAAAAATATCAAACACGTGTTTGGTACTTGTTTTCTTTAGGGGGTAAAAAGGAATAAAATCGGGGGAAAAAATTATTGTATGTCTATTCCTCCTTATCTTTGTATATCACTTGAACAAAAAAAGCTAGAAAAAAATTTATTGGAACGCCGATTGCCAAGTACAAAATACCAAACATGTATTTAGTACTTTTTTTCAAATTAGGGTGCAAAAAATGGTGAAAATTCCATGATATCTCTAAAACGACTAATATCAAACACGTGTTTGGTACTTTTTTGTTTTAGGGGGTAAAAAGGAATAAAATCGGGGGAAAAAATTAGGGTATGTCCATTCCTCTTTATCTTTGTATATCACTTGAACAAAAAAAGCTAGAAAAAAATTTATTGGGACGTCGATTGCCAAGTTCAAATTATCAAACATGTATTTAGTACTTTTTTCAAATTAGGGTGCAAAAAAGGGTGCAAATTCCATGATATCTCTTAAACGACTAAACGTATTAAGGCAAATGTGAAAACGCATCAAATATCAAATTTTTCTCAAATTTCTGTTTTTCTTGTTAGATCAATATAACAAGCCCTTTTGGAACTATATTAACGCTATTTAGAAAAAAATCAGTTTTTCGTAAAAAAAACGATATCTCCAAAACTAGAGCCAAGTTGGAAAAACCAATGTCATTTTGGGATTTAGCGGACATGGTTATCTAAATTTCGTCAACAATTATCGTGCTGCAATATTTGGCAATACTCGCAATTTATGTTTAAAACAAAACAAATATGGCTGTGGTAACACTGTCTCATCCATGTTTTATTTCCAAAAAGATTTCATTAGGCAGAGTCGCCGTTTTTTATACTTTTAACTAAAATTTGTATTTTTTTTTCAATGTGTAGTTCTGATGTTTTAAAAATGACATTTTTCTATTCCATTTTTTCAAATATTTTTAGAAAAATTTTTTATAGAAAATTTTTGTATAGAGAATTTTTTTATAGAAAATTTCTTTATAGAAAATTTTTTTATCAAAAATTTTTTTTTATCAAAAATTTTTTTTTATCAAAAATTTTTTTACAGAAAATATTTTTAGATTGACATTAATTATCAACAATTTTTCTATAGAAAATTTTTTGAACAAACATTTTTCTATAGAAAATTTGATAATCAATTTTTTTTTACAGAATTATCAAAAACTTTTCAATAGAACTAATAGAATTAACATTTTTCTATATAAAATTGATTAACATTTTTCTATAGAAAATTTTTGTACAGAAATTTTTTTTAAGATTTACAGTAATTATCAACAATTTTTCTAAAGAAAAATTTTTTTATCAAAAAATTTTCTAAAGAATTTTTTTCAGATTGAAAGTAATTATCAAAAATTTTTCTATGGAAATTTTTGTTTTCATCCAAAATTGTTTTTTTTTTTAAAACACCAAAATTATCAGGATGTAAATATTATTCTAAAAGAATGACTATTCGCATTTGATCCCAAATCTGTTACATTTATTTATTAATGTAACAGACCAATTTATTGATAAAAAGCCAAAAATTGTTTGCGGAGAAACCAAAATTCCTCGACGCGTTTCGATGGTCGGTTAGGCCATCTCTTCAGGAGGATTATCCCCAATTTAGACAGATCGAAAACCTCGCATTAAATATTACTTATTTTACAAACAAAACCTTTCAGAATTATGTTCTCCGCAAACAATTTTTGGCTTTTTATCACTAAATTGGTCTGTTACATTAATAAATAAATGTAACAGATTTGGGATCAAATGCGAATAGTCATTCTTTTTGAGCAAAATTGTTTTTTATATTTTTTTTTATGGAAAATTCTTCTATTGAAAATTTTTTTTTTATCAAAAATGTTTCTACAGAGAAATATTGCTATCAAAATTTTTTCTATAAAAAATAATTTAATTAAAAAGTTTTACTGTAGTGTATTGCACTAAGATCCCAGTATATTACATTTATCTATTATTGTAATAAATAGTTTTTTGATAAAAGCAAAAAATGTTGGTGGGAAAACCTTATCTCGACAAGTTTCGATGGTTGGTTAGGCCCTAGACAGAGCGAAAACATAAATACGAATTATTGCGTCCAATAAATATCAATATAAAGCGAATATTATCATCTGAACAGAAAAACGCAAACACTTTTTAGTTTTATATTTTCTTCCTTTTTCATAAATTTGTTGTTGCTTTTCTGGCGACTAAGAAAAAAGTGCTATAAAGGGGATTCAAAAAAGATTAAAATAAACAAACACAATAATTCGCATTTATTTTGTCGTGCAAATAACATATATTGTGTGGTTTTTACTCTGTCTAGAATTAGGGATAATCCTGCCGAAGAGATGGCCTAACCAACCATCGAATTTATTTCTGTTTCGAAAAATATTCCCAATTCGGTTACATTTATTTTAAACGATGTTTGCAAAAATAATAGTCTAGTGGCAGCAATATTCGAGACTGAATGCTTTTAATACTAAAAAATAAATTGTTATCAAAAAATATAAAAATTATAATATAAATAAATCTATAATTGTTTAATATTAGAATTTATTTCTGTTTCGAAAAATATTGCGGCAAATGTTGACAAAGCGGCACCAACCGGCTTTGCTCACATCCAGATTCCAATTAAGTGCTTTTAATACTCATTTTCACGAGTTTCATTAAAGATCGTAATATTTACGAAAATTGCAAAAAGTCTTCGGCTTCTGGTGGTAGGGGCTGCCTACGCCTTGATATTGCAGTTTGTCAAAAAAAAAAAAAAAAATGACATGGAGTGGTTTTTTTTGTTGATAATTTTCGGAATAACAACATGGACTAGTTTTGGGTTTACTAACTTGTATTACATTTATGGATTACCTTTTTTCTTCCACACATGCACCTTTTTTTTCATATACTTGGATGACTTTTGGACAATTGATTTATGTAAAGAAAACATTATAAAAAAAAGTTTAGATTCATAGAAAATAAATTAAATTATTTCCAAGAATTTAATATTTAAACAAATCTGATATAAGTAAAGATTTTTTTCTGTAAAACCAAAAAAGACTCTTCCTAATTTGTTTCTGTTCACTGACCTCTTGATACTGAATAATTTTTTTTAGATAAGTCTAAATTCTCTAATTGAATAACGAAACTAATTTTTATGCCTTTGGGTGAAATACAATTTTATGATATTCATTTAACAAATTCCTTTCCCAACATTTGCTGGTTTCCTCTCATCGCTTTTTATTGATTTTTGTTAAAAGTTTTCCTTTTCGATACCAATCAACATTTATAACGGTAAATAATGGAAATCGTTTTTCCATTTGACTGACCTTTTTTCTAATTCATCTTAAATTAATACAAACAAATGAAACTTTTACCCCCACTGTCCGTCCGTCTGTTGCTTTTCGGAGGGTGTAGGTGCAGGAGTTGAGGGAAATGGTTTTTCCCAATTTTACTAATTAATGAACTTTTATGTTTGTTGTTTCTTTTATTCATTGGCTTTTCTCTGGTGTTGTGTTTTGTTCTCTTCTGTTGTTTTGTTTTTCAATTTGCATTTTAATTATTGTTGTTTTATTTGCTTTTGTTTTATGGTTTTTATTATTTGTATTTTTCTTTTTTATTAGTTGGCCGTTTCTAATTGAATAAACCAAACAGGTTCAATATGTTTTTGTTGTTTTAATTCCATTTTTTTCATTTATAATATCAAACCAGCAAATAAGGGAAAAAATGGAAATCCTAAATGACCATCATAAACATTGATGAACTTAATAACCCAAACGTTGCAGGAGTAAGTAGTAGCCCAGTAAGAACAGTGTCAAACGTTTGAAATATGATGACTTTTACATTTGACATCAAACGTTTTTTCAAACTTTTTTCAAACCTATACAGATGTTTGAGAGGGTTCATTTGAGAATAAATGTTTGAAAAATGATAAATTCTCAAATCGAGAATAAAGGTTATTCTCAAATCATTATCAAACCCTAAGATGATTTGAGAATAATTTGAAAAATGGTATTATATAAATTTGATATCAAACCTTATTTAAATTTTTCTTAAACATTAAAAAATATAATTTATATTAAATAAAATAAATGTTTAAGATATTTTAATGGAATGACATTGCATTTCAAAGAAATTCGTTATTTCTTTTGGTTTTTTTTGGAATTGATCGATATTTGACCATATTTGCTTAAAAAATTTCAAGATTAATAATTTAATAATAATATGCATAAGTAAATTTTCTTTGTTTCTTTAAATTTTTTTACATAACAATAAAAAAATTATATTTTAAGCAAAAGAATTCAAATATGATGCACCGTTTGCAAAAACAAAATAAACGAACTCAAAAATATCACAAATACAACGTCATTTTATTTATGTTACACATGTAGATGATATCCACATTTGAAAAACCTTTGAGAATGAGGTTTGATAATGATTTGAGAATAAAGGCATTTCTCAATTTGATAATAAAGTCCCCTTTTTGTTGAGAACGCTATTATTCTCAAATCAGTATCAAATCAGTATCAAGCGTTTGGCCTTTGAAAAAAGAATTATTTTCAAATCATCCTCAATTTAAGAATAAACCTTTTTTCTTACTGGGAGTAGAATGTGTGTGTGTATGTGTGACAGATTCCAAACACTCGTCGCTATGTCAGCAGCATTTTCCTATTTATTTGTTAATTTCTTGCTGTCCCTTAGAGAAGTATAAGGGATGGTAGCTTAGCTTTAGAGCCCTACGTTAATATTTAATATTCGTATGCCTCCCAGTTGTCTGCCTTTTAATACCATGACGGACTTTAAGTAACTTCCTTAGTCAGTTGTTATTTTCTGTTATTTATTCATTTTCATTCATTCATTCATTCACTTATTTACTCAGTCAATCATTAATTAATCAATGACTTTTTCTGTTGAAGCGATATAATTTTTTTTTGTTATTTTTTCACAACAAATTCTTAATAATGGATGGAAATGGAAATGTTAAAGATGGCTTCTTTCTACTCGAATAACAACAAGAAAAGGAAACAGCAACAACAGAAAGAATAAAAATTCAGGGAAACCAATTAATTTTATTGAGAATAAAGTTTAATCGTTTTGTTTTGTTAGAGAAACAACTTTTCTTTGTTTTTTATTTCGTTTTAATTTTTATTTTTAATTTGTATTTTATTCTCTTGTAATTTTATTTTTTAAGTGGACTTTTGTTTTATATCCTCTTAGCCAAAGCGGGAATGATTTTTTTTTAAAGAAGAGAAAATGACTAATGAAAAATTAACAAAGAAAAACATTTGAATAAATAAAATTAAATTGTTTTGAAAAATCAGTAATCGGCTTAAGGATGATTTAGAAATACCATAATTATTTATTTAGAAGATTATAAAATATTTACAAAAACATTGTGATTATTAAATTATTTAACAATTAGAAATATTGCTTTGCCTTAAATGTTTTGTGATAAGAGAAAACAAATAAATATTGAATTGCTATTTAAACTTTTGTCAAAAGGTCACAATTTTTAATATACTTTGATGAAATTAAGTACAGAAATAAAGGAACTTGATGAAATCAGTTCATAATTGCTAGTACCTTCCAAAGTTTTGATTTCTAAGAATTCAGATTTTGGCAACAAATTTCAATATATGAACTCATAAAATTTTAGATAAAGACCCCTTCTCCATTTGACAATTTTGGTATTATGTATTTCGATTCATTTCAATTTATTTTGATTTTTTGTAACCAAAAAAAAAAAAACAGATTTTGTGGATTAGTTTATGAATTTGCGTTGCTTTTTATTTTTGAAATCTAAAGAGAATACCCAGTAAGAAAAAAGGGTTATTCTCAAATTGAGGATGATTTGAAAATAAATCTTTTTTCAAAGGTCAAACGTTTGATACTGATTTAATAGTGATTTGAGAATAATAGCGTTCTCAACAAAAAGGGGACTTTATTCTCAAATTGAGAAATGCCTTTATTCTCAAATCATTATCAAACCTCATTCTCAAAGGTTTTTTAAATGTGGATATCATCTACATGTGGAACATAAATAAAATGGCGTTGTATTTGTGATATTTTTGAGTTCGTTTATTTTGTTTTTGAAAACTATGCATCATATTTGAATTCTTTTGCTTAAAATATAATTTTTTATTGTTAGGTAAAAAATTTTAAGAAACAAAGAAAACTTAGTTATGCATATGAATATTATTAAATTTTTAGTCTTGACATTTTTTAAGCAATGTTTTATGGTCAAATATGGATCAATTTTAAAGAATCCAAAAGAAATAACGAATGTCTTTGAAATGCAATGCCATTCCATTAAAATATCTTAAACATTAATTTAATTTAACATTTATAACAATTATTTTTTTTTAATGTTTGAAAAAAAAATTAAATAAGGTTTGATATCAAATTTATATAACAACATTTTTCAAATTATTCTCAAATCATCTTAGGGTTTGATAATGATTTGAGAATAACCTTTATTCTCAATTTGAAAAACTTTAATTTTGCAAACTTTTATTCTCAAATGAACCCTCATTTGAAAATAAATGTGAATCTCAAACATCTGTTCAGGTTTGAAAAAAGTTTGAAAAAGCGTTTGATATCAAATGTAAAAGTTATCATATTTCAAAGGTTTGACACTGTTCTTACTGGGTAAAAGGGACTATATAACTACATTTTAGAGAGTTGCAAAATCGGCTTGACTCTTTTGTTATAAAAACAACAGTTTTCTTTAAAAGTGGAGAAATTTTGGTCAATGCTGTACGTAGAGTGAATGTTGTATTGACTTAAAATTTAGTTAAAAAATCATCCAAGAACCATATTCTCTACGAATATATAATAAAACAATAACTTTTAATGAAAAACTTCTTAGTAAATGATATTATCTTCTTCGAAAAAATCCACTTTTTTCGACAACGAACTAAACGATGTTGTGTTTTTCTGTTCAAATGACAATTTTCGCTTTATGTTAATATTTCATGGACACAATAATTCGTATTTATTCTGTGTCGCAAAAAAGATATAACGTGGTTTTCGCTCAGTCTAGAATTATGAGTACTCCTCCTGAAGGTGATGGACCAACCAACCTTCGAAATGCATCAGGGAGTTTGTTCCTAACAACATTTTTTGGTTTTATTACAATTATAAATAATTGTAACTGTAATAAATTCGGGTCTTAGTGCAATACACTATAGTAAAACTTTTCAATGAAAAATATTTTACTTTGGAAATTTCTCAACATAAAAAGGTTTAAGATATTAAAAAAGGGGGTTCACAGTTTTATTTCCTAAACTGCAAACTTTATGTTACTATTTCTTAAAAAATATCGATTTAATATCGAAAACATTATCGGTCAAAAACTAATAAAAGCCGAATAGATTTTTTTATATTTCAAATGAAATAACTTAAGACCTTTAAAGTTAATTCCAAAATATAGAAAAATAACCATATTGGACCATAATTGAAAGAGCCACATGTTCCAAAAGTTTTTTTTACTTCTGAGGCTTTCGACTTCAATGCCCAAAAATTTAGCCTGAGTAAATACAGGGTAACCAAAAAACTAAATTTGGAAAGCTTATATCCTTCTTTACAGTTCTTTATTACATACTGATGTGATCAGGCTTACATTTTAGAACATACAGATTTACTTCCACTTTTTTTTTGCTTCAAACCACTGTGCAACGTTAACACATGGAGCCTAGGCATTAAAGTTAAAAAATGCGTTTACTAGGGAAAAAATTTGATCTTTTTAAGCGATTTTTGAGTTATAACTTTTTTTTCGGGAATTTCATGTTTTTGACGACTAAGAAAAATTTTGCTGCTATTATATCTTTTTGCTTATCTTCTTTACTTATAAGATATAAAATTTTGTTAAAATTGGTTCATATCTTCCTATTATCATTACTAACTTACTTAAATGGCCTATATTTACAACCTGTTAGGGTCAAAGGCAGAGCATATCCGCTCTTGTGCGCATATTCTTCAATTTCGCAGGCCAAGCTTTGAAAGATTTTTTTCTACTTGGTCTTTCCATTGAAGTTTCGGACGTTCTCTTCTTTTTCATAGTAATTGTTTTTTTCAGTTCAAATGATAATTTTCGCTTTATGTTAATATTTCATGGACACAATAATTCGTATTTATTCTGTGTCGCAAAAAAGATATAACGTGGTTTTCGCTCAGTCTAGAATTATGAGTACTCCTCCTGAAGGTGATGGACCAACCAAACTTCGAAATGCATCAGGGAGTTTGTTCCTAACAACATTTTTTGGTTTTATTACAATTATAAATGATTGTAACTGTAATAAATTCAGGTCTTAGTGCAATACACTATAGTAAAACTTTTTAATGAAAAATATTTTACTTTGGAAATTTCCCAACATAAAATGGTTTAAAATATTAAAAAAGGGGGTTCACAGTTTTATTTCCTAAACTGCAAACTTTATGTTACTATTTCTTAAAAAATATCGGCTTAATATCGAGTGCATAATCGATCAAAATCTAATAAAAGTCGAAGACATTTTTTTAAATGAAATAACTTAAGACCTTTAAGAGTTAAGTTAATTCCAAAATATAAAAAAATAGCCATATTGGACCATAATTGAAAGAGCCACATGTTCCAAAAGTTTTTTTACTTCTGAGGCTTTCGACTTCAATGCCCAAAAATTTAGCCTGAGTAAATACAGGGTAACCAAAAAAATAAATTTGGAAAGCTTATATCCTTCTTTACAGTTCTTTTTTACATACTGATGTAATCAGGCTTACATTTTAGAACATACAGATTTACTTCCACTTTTTTTTTGCTTCAAACCACTGTGCAACGTTAACACATGGAGCCTAGGCCTTAAAGTTAAAAAATGCGTTTACAAGGGAAAAAATTGATCTTTTTAAAGCTATTTGGGCTAAAATAAGCATTTATTTGTGATATAGACTTAAAAAGACTTGTTTTGGAGTAGATATCTTATAAATCGCTCGAACGATTTTTGAGTTATAACGTGTTTTTTTCGGGAATTTCATGTTTTTGACGACTAAGAAAAATTTTGCTGCTACTATATCTTTTTGCTTATCTTCTTTACTTATAAGATATAAAATTTTGTTAAAATTGGTTCATATCTTCCTATTATCATTACTAACTTACTTAAATGGCCTATATTTACAACCTGTTAGGGTCAAAGGCAAGGCATATCCGCTCTTGTGCGCATATTCTTCAATTTCGCAGGCCAAGCTTTGAAAGATTTTCTTCTACTTGGTCTTTCCATTGAAGTTTCGGACGTTCTCTTCTTTTTCATAATAATTGTTTTTTTGCAGGAGCGGGTGTTTAGCCCGACGTCCTTGCCCATATTTTTATACCTCTTATTTAATGATTTCTAAGTACTAAAGAGTTTATTTTTGTTAAAATATGATCAAATTAACTTAGTTTTTTTCAAGTTGGAAAGTGGTTTCAAAAATAATTTTTTAATTTTTTTTTAAATTTTGTTCAACAAATATTAAAAACTAAGAAATCGTGCATCGGTGTGTTAAAACAGACAAATGGAAGAATAAAATTCAAAAAGTTTATTTCGACATCTTGAACGGTTTCGCCGAACCTGCGATTGAAAATCGGAGAATTCGAGTAGATGCCCGGTAAATTTTACTCGTATTCATTTTTAGCAAATATTAAATAATTTAATATAACACATTGCTTAGTCTTTAGTCCTATGCTAAAAGTTTAACATTTTCTTCACCGAGGTCGTAGGTCAAAATTCGGATTTCCTAAAAATTTTCATTTTGTAAACATTTCTTACTTTATACCAGACTAAATGATTTCCTGCCATTTATATTGAAGCCTTTACTTCTACAGTTACAAGGATATTTCTGTTTTGCATTTACTCAAAAATCACTTCAAAAAAAAAAAAAAACAACAAATCTGAGTTTAATTTTGAAATAATAGAACTTAGTACTGCCGTCACTGAAAAACCTTAAATGCTTTAAGTTCTCTAACTCACTCTTTTAGCAATTCTCTCTTTTTCTCTCCTTTCATTCCAATTCTTTTTTGTGGTAGTTGTTGTAAGTAAAATTCAAGGATTTATTGTATGTATATGTATGATGAGTATGATGAAGGTAAACATGATGGGATTTTTTTTATCCTTCATAGTACAGGTTTTTGTTGTTTTACATTTTGTAGTTTTTGCCACTTTTCCAGCTTGTGGCCAATTTTTGTAACATTGCTATTGATTTAAAATAATTGAAAAGTCAAAAACTTTTTATTTTTGATTTTCATTTTACAAAAAGTATTTTTTTTTTGCTGTTTTTTTCTCTTTACATGAAGTGTAGCTGCTTTTATATTAAACACTCACACACATACAGAAGCATACTCACGCATACAAAATACCAGGGAAAAGATTTGTGTGTAACTTGGTTTTATTCAAAAAATGCTTAAATTTAATTAGCAGGGTTCCAATTATAAAAAGATTACAATATTTTAAGAGTGATTTAAGTTCAATAATAAATACAATTTAAAGAATAATTTAATAAAAAAAAATAAAAAACGGTTTAAATAAGTATTATCTAAATTTTGAAATATTTTTACTTTGTAAACATAATTCAAATCTCTGCATTTTTTTTTAACGTAGGTAAAAAATGCCATCTCATTGCATTCAAACATTTATTCTAACTTATTTATTCATTCATACGAGTAGTTAGTTGTGATTGTAAATGTGTATGAGATGATGAGTACCCTTTTATTGCAAGGACCTTTTGAAGTTATTTGTTGTTGTGGAATTTTTAGTTTTTAGTTTTTCTTTTGCATAAAAACAACAAAATCTATTTGCAATTTGCTTAATTAATGGAGTAAAAAGTGGGTTAGCAAACAATTGTACAATACCTTCATTCACTTTAAAAAGCATTTAAAAATTCAAATTCAAATACACATTCAAATTCAGTTTAGATTCTCAACCTGTTTCTTTTGTTAAGTGAAACGTTTTGTAAATTTTTTTGGAACTTTTAAAGGTATGGTAAGGGATATTTTTAATAACCAAATTTTTCTATGAAAACTTTTCGAAACGTTTTATATTTTTTTTTGTTCCAAAATAAAGAGGCAAATTTGTTTAAAGTTAGGCAAAGGCTTTAGTTTTAATAAAACTTTATCTTTCTGTATCTGACTATTTTAAAATCACTTGTAAATATTTTATATTTTAAATCTGGCAATTGACTTAGGGAGTTCGAAATAATTTTATATTTTGATAAAATTTTCATTAGAAATATAACCAACATGTTTTTAGTTTTTTCTTTTTTTTTAGCCAAAATATGAAATTTCTTTAATAAATTTATATAAGAAAATATTTAAACCAGAAATTTTCTGCCAAAAAATTTTTATCTTGAAATTTTTCAGCAAAAAAATTTGAATCTAAACAATTTTTTACAATCAAATTTTTATATAGAAAATTTCCAATTACAAAATCTTTATAATAACAAATTTTTTTATAAAAAATTTTTAATACAATTTTTTTTTTGTCAAAAATTTGTATATAGAAAATTTTTTTGTCAAAAATTTTTTTATAAAAAATGTTTTGTCAAAAATGGTTCTATAGAAAATTTTTTTGTCAAAAATGTTTCTGTAGAAAATTTTTTCTCAAAATTTTTCTATAGAAATTTTTTTATCAAAAATTTTTCTATACATTTTTTTTCAATTTTTTTCTATAGAATTTTGATCAAAAATTTTTCTATAGAAAAATTTGTTTATCAAAAAATTTTCTTAGAAACATTTTTTTGTATTGAAAAATTTTCCATAGAAAAATTTTTTTATAGAAAATTTTTCTACAGAAAAATTTTCTTATCGAAAATTTTTCTACAAAAAAATTTTTTTATCGAAAATTTTTCTGTAGAAAAATTTTTTTATCGAAAATTTTTCTGTAGAAAAATTTTTCTATAGAAAAATTTTTTTATCGAAAATTTTTCTATAGAAATATTTTTTTATCGAAAATTTTTCTATAGAAAAATTTTTTTATCGAAAATTTTCCTATAGAAAAATTTTTTTATCGAAAATTTTCCTATAGAAAAATTTTTTTATCGAAAATTTTCCTATAGAAAAATTTTTTTATCGAAAATTTTCCTATAGAAAAATTTTTTTATCGAAAATTTTTCTATAGAAAAATTTTTTATCGAAAATTTTACTATAGAAAATTTTTGTATCGAAAATTTTATTATAGAAAATTTTTTTATCGAAAATTTTTTTATAGAAAATTTTTCTATAGAAAAAATTTTTTATCGAAAATTTTATTATAGAAAATTTTTGTAATGAAAATTTTACTATAGAAAATTTTTTTATCGAAAGTTTTTGTATAGAAACATTTTTTATGAAACATTTTTTTGACAAAATTTTTTTGGAAAAATTTTTCTATACAAAAATGTTTTTGAGAAAGTTTTTCCATAGAAAAATTTTTTTGGGAACATTTTTTTGTAGCCAAAATATTAATTCCGGGAAGTGAGTAGGAGGTACGTTACATAATGGACAAATTTTGACGAATTTCACTAGCCATGGTCCTATTAGCAAAGAAATTTAAATTAAATTATCTTTAGAATTCGAAAATTTTCTTTAACAAAATGTTTGTATTAAAAATTTTATATACGAAAATTTTGGTATTAAAAATTCCCTGTAAGAAAATTTTTGCTTTAAAAACTTTCCATAAGAAGATGCTTGTATTTTAATTTTTCTATTAATTTTTTTTTTAAGAAAATTAGCTATAAGAAAATTTTTGTTATAAAAAATTGTACAGTCTCAGTCCCAGAATCTAATAATTTTAATAGTACTAAAGTGAAATAGCAAAATCTGTAAAAAAGGTTAACCTATTGTTACTTGTAGCAGGTTAGGAAAAAAATATATATTGAAATTCAACACACATAAAATTTACAACATTGAACAAAAGCCTTAAACCAGCTTTAAGTATCTACAAGTTCTGTTCTGTAATGAACAATAAGTAAAAATGTACAAGAGAAATACGGTTATTTATTTCTTAAATAATAATTTTACCCACTTTTACTTTTAATCCTGCTTTAGCTAATTTTTCACTCCAAATACTTTCGAAAACAATGTAAAGTATAACATTTCAAAAGCCAGTTATTTATGCCAGGATTTTCAAAAGAGGAAAGGAAAAAGGATTTTTTTTTCATTTTGTTTTATAAAAAAGGAAAAAGATAGAAAAATACAAAAGGCAGAGCAACAAGAGCAACATTATAAAATGTTTGGAAAATGAAAATAATATTGTAGCAGGTATTTTTAGGTAGAATGAACAGGCAAACAACCAAACAATGGATTCCTTCCTTAATTATTTTGTAATAATGATTTTGTTCATTGCTTTATATTTTGCGCTTTATTACTAAGTTGAAACCTTATTATACAGTTGCCTGGGATTTTTTGTACATTCTACTTGGCTAAGATTTAGTTCAGCTAAGCTTAAGTTCAGTATTTTTGAGATAATAAAAAAATCCTGTCTCATGAATCTTCTCTTGGTTGGCGAGTGTCAGAACAAACTGTTGTTGCTGTTAAGCTAAAACCAACAATTTCTTGTTCATCCCATACTTGTATGGCAGTTTGAGCTGGTTGCTTGGTTGGTTATTTGGTCGGCCAGGTGAAAGCATGCTACAGATTATTTTCCTCCAATAACATCTTTGTTGCACTAATTATCTTTTTTTTGTACTCTTTTACTCTTTCTTTTTTTGTTTTTGCGAAAATGAGTGTAATAAATGTGAACAATTATGGTGCGGTCAGTGGAAAATTGTTGTTGGTACATTTAATTAATGTCCAAAATTGTTATATTTATGGCCAAAGTAAAGAGTGTTTGCTATAAAAACATTCTTAATTTCTTTCAAGAGTCATGTTTTTTTTTGCTCCTAATGGCGGAATAGGAAATATAAAATGAAAATGTGGAAGTTAAATAAAAGGGAAATACTCGTACAATATTAAATTGTGGTTCCACGGCACGTATGAGTGTTGAGTACAACATAAGCAATTTCATATTTATTAATCATACGCACCGGAGGTTTCATGACTCTACTTAAGGAATTTTTATGAATTACATAAAAAGTATGTGGAATTTTAAATATGTTTAAAAAACACAAGACAAATCTATAATTTTGAATCATTAGGTAACATATAGAAGAGGAGGCTTTTTTAAATTGAATAAATTGTAAAACTGTTTTAAAAAAATCTTTAAATTTCTTATTTTTAAATATTTGTTTAACAATATAAAATAGCAAATAAGCCCAATTTTCACATAAATATTCCCCATAACATTCTGCACTTAAATACAATCACAAAATATTTGTGACACTGAAAATTACATATTTCTTAAATTCTTGTTTTTTTTTTTCTATTCTCGTATTGTTGTTTTTTACTAAAATTTTTTTTAAACATTTACTAAAAATTGCAAAAATAAACAAAAATTTTGTTAAGAAACTACACAAAAAGTAGAAGAAAAACATTTTTACCAAATACTTTTCAAAAACAACAATTTAGTTTTATACTTATGTATATAAAAAATTTCGTTTAAATATTTTTTGGTATATTCAAACAGCCATAAAATAATGGCAACGAATATTTTAAAAGTAAAATAAAAAAAGGAAGCAACAAAAGCAAAAAAAAAAAAAACTTACTACTCAAGGTATCTGTAATAGAAAATTCTTATACATACTTTTCCTTTTGAACAACGAATTCTTTTTTTATTTTAGTTAGTTTTATTTGATATGCTGCTTGTGCATGTAGGTCAGATATGAAAAAGAGTGAAATGTTTAAAAAAGAAGAATATTATAAATTGTAACTAAAACCAAAGTAACTTTCAGATACAACGATTTCTAGTAAATAGTGCAAGTAAGTGTCTTTTGAAAATTTTGAAGCTAATTTTGAAATAAGGGAAAAAATCGAAAACTTTTGATCTCCTTAAGTAATAGGTACAAAAACAATATTTTAGTTACGTAAAAATATTGAACACCTATTTGCATCTTTTTTGAGTTCGGCGGCCAAATGGGTAAAAAAGAGACAAAATGAAACTTTACACCTCATGAAGAAATACCCAGCAAAACTTTGGTAATGGCAAGTACTCTGGTAACTGGTTACCTTGTAATGACTACAACATACCCTCCGAATAAACTAATTTAAACTTAATGGCCCCGGTTCAAATCCCACCAGGACCAACATTTTTTTATTCTTTTTTTTTTATTCTTTTTTTTTATTAAGAGTCTTTTTAAATGATTTTTGAATTTTAACAACTTAAATATTAATTTCTGTAAAAAAAAATTTAGGAAAACTAACTCACGGTAATAAAAATATACCATCATGTTGGATGTTGGATACCAAACACAGTTCTGATTGGTCTTAACTTGGGTAAGCCCAACTTATCTGGGTCATCCTTCATCTTAACTGTGGACAATGTCCTACTCGTGGTATCACCCGGGGAACTAGTTTAACACCCCTTAATCTAGTGAGCTAACATGTACCGAGAGTTGTTCCATAAGATCAATAAAAATGGGTTAGGACGACGGGCAAGTAACCCTCTCTTGGAAAAAACAATTACTTTGAAGAGGAAAAAATTAGAATAAAAATGTCCCACCACCTAATGTTAGAACATTACGTACGAAACGTCGATGGAAAGACCAAGTAGAGGAACATTTTTCAAAGCTTGGCCTATAAAATTGGAAAATATTCGCACAAGATCGAAATCCATTGAATTCTAAAATATGCTCGAACTTTGGCCTTAACAGGTTGTACCTATAGGCCATTTAAGTAAGAGTCAATGTTATATAAAAACTTATATAAAAAGGAAGATTTAAATTGTTTAAGTTTGAAAATAATTAAAAAGCTTCTTTATTGTTTATTAAATACATTAAACATTTACAAAAAAAATCGTATAGAAATATTTTTTTTTTCAAAAATTACAACAAAGCAAAAAAAAAAAAAAG
Source organism: Stomorhina lunata (assembly GCA_933228675.1). Taxonomy (NCBI): domain Eukaryota; kingdom Metazoa; phylum Arthropoda; class Insecta; order Diptera; family Rhiniidae; genus Stomorhina; species Stomorhina lunata. The sequence continues at coordinate 182,467,737 of OW121740.1, forward strand.
GAGGGAAAAACAAAATTATTGTCACATAATTTTGGATCCAAAAATTGTATATATTAATTATAAGCTGCTAAGTTTTCAACATATGAAGTAGCTCAGTGGCAGAGTCTCCGCCTAGCAGTCGTAGGGGTCTGGGTCCGAGCCCCCATGGGGTCATACAAATTTTGTATTTCGTTTAAAAATATATTTTTTAAAATAAAACAACAACAAAAAAGTGTTTGTTGTTGTTTTCCAATTGCAGGTTTTTAAGTTGGTATGACTAACTTCTGACAGGTGGCGCCACTAAAATTACTCGAAATGAATTAAATCGTAAACTGTGGATTTGATCATGCTATGATCTTTAGCAAAGTTGTTGCGCATGACCCGTTAAAGGTTTCTTAGTTCGTATGAACAATTTTCGACAGGTGGCGTCACTGAAAATTACTCAAAATTAATTAAATAGTAAATTGTTCATTTGATCAGCCTATGATTTTTAGTCAAGTTTCTGCGCATGAGTCGACGGAGGTATGACCGATTTCCAAAATTATTCAAATGAATTGAACTGTAAACTATGCATTTGATTATTTGCTGATCGGACAAAATGATTCAAAATTAATTTGATATTTGTGTAAATAAATTTATTTTAGTTGGCTAGTACTTTACAAATTTGCCTTGAAATGATTATCATGAAGCTCCGAGCAAGGTTCATTCAAGCAGGTGCTTCAAAACTAAACTAAAAATTTAAGTGTTTTGAGCTATAAAATTATGATTATATCCATAATGTTAGTAGGCCTGAATGTATAAATGTATAAAATATATACAATTTTATAATTTGTTTTAGTTTCTAAACTATTCAAAATAAGTGTTTCTATACAAAATAAATATAAAAATTGTTTTTATCTTAAATGATTTAATTCTTTGACATTCTGTTGTACTACAACTATTACATGTAATAGTTGAATTCATATGAATGTTTAGGTTATGTCAGAGAAAGAGAAATATATAGAAAATTCTCGTCATATGCTTGACCTGAAAATAACATTTATTTTGCCTGTATTACATTTACGTTTGAATGCATTTCTGTCTCATTTAATTCTTGCCTTAGCCTAAGCTACACTAAGCAAAAGTAGAACTAAATAAATTATGTAAGAAAAACTAGTTGATATAGTTCTACTCAATGATACCCTTCATAAAAAATAAATTTTGTGTAGATATAAAAATTGTTAATAACCAAAATTTGTAAACTTTGAATTTTATCTCTGGCTTATAGGTATTTATTTATAAGCATCCATGTATGTATCAACTTTTCTCGGGAGTCCTTCCATTACAAATTTTATAGTTGGTTCTGTTACGTCATTGGAGGAGGAGGTTCACTTATGCCTAAAATTGGACTGGAGTACTTTTGCTAAGTTCTTTAATTCCTTTTTTTACAAAAGCTTGGGATATTGTTAAAAGTCTGCCAGTACTTACGATTCATTACACAGCCAGACAAAATGAAAACTTTTTCTGGTGCCTTAAATGCTAAGTTAGTTGCATTTAGTAGTTGACTTCAGTTTTTAGTATCTGCTCTAGTTTTCGAGATATTAATTATGCACTTCATCACCATAGGTGGAAAAGTTATTAAAAGTTTGTTCTGATGTATGTAACTCATAGTAATATTTGTAGAAGACCCATCTTTTAGTATACCAATAGAGTTAGAATCACTTTCTTAGTTGATTTAGCGATGTCAGTCCGTTCGCCTGGCTGGACGGCTGGACCCCCATGTAAACCATGTAATCAAAGTTCAGGTCGCAATTCTAAAGATAATTTGATGAAAATTGGCATAGATCATTTTTTTGATAGTGGCTATTGAAATTCATCAAAATCGGACCATTATTTATGGTACCTCCCATAGGTCCCACTTACCGGAATTGATATTTTGGCCACAAATAAAAATATTTTTTCATGAAATTTAAAGTAAATACTGCTTATGTAAACCAAAATCATTGTACCAAATTTCGTTAATATCGGTCCACATTTGACCATAGCTCCAATACAAACTCTTCTATCAAAACGCACTAAATAAGACAAAAATCTCTAAAACGCTAATAAATCTGAAGATATAAGATACAGGAATTTTGAGTTTAGTTTTTGCATACACAATTTTTGTTTAAATTGTAATCAATTTTGAGATAATCGTTCCACTCACATAAGTTCAAATGACGGAAACAGCTTAAATATATAAGTTTTGAAAAAATGTTGTATGACGGAAAAATTTAGCAAATATTTGTCTTTTTACAGGAAAAATAGCACCTTTGACCTTATTGGTGAAGGGTATCGTATGGTCGGGCTTGACCAACTATAGCACTTTCTTACAAACGGTAAACTAAAGGGTATTTTGTGGAACTATTATAGTGAGATATCTGAGATAGATACCGAATTTGAGAAAAAGTGGAAAAAGTAAAACTCTACATACATATAAAATGAAAATTTTGAGTAAATTCTGGAGAGGATTTCTCGAGTTACGTGAATGATTCCAATATACCACTATATAGATATGATGGCCTAATGTGTATATTATAGAACAGTTATAGTGGGATATCTGAAATAATTATTTCTATATATTGGTATATTGGAACCATTCACGTAACTAGAGAGATCTACAGAATTTACTCAAAAATTTCATTTTATATGTATGTAGAGTTTTACTTTTTATACTTTTTCTCAAATTCGGTAATTATTTGAGATATCCCACTATAACAGTTTCATAAAATACCCATTAGGCCATCATTTCTATATAGTGGTATATTGGAACCATTCACGTAACTCGAGAGATCCTCTCCAGAATTTCCTCAAAAATTTCATTTTATATATATAAAGAGTTTTACTTTTTATACTTTTTCTCAAATTCGGTAATTATCTCAGATATCCCACTATAACAGTTCCATAATATACCCATTAGGCCATCATTTCTATATAGTTGTATATTGGAACCATTCACGTAACTCGAGAAATCCTCTCCAGAATTTCCTCAAAAATTTCATTTTATATGTATGTAGAGTTTTACTTTTTTCACTTTTTCTCAAATTCGGTAATTATCTGAGATATCCCACTTTAACAGTTCCATAAAATACCCATTAGGCCATCATTTCTATATAGTGGTATATTGGAACCATTCAATAATATGGCCCGATTATTCAGTTTTTTTTTAATAAATTCCGATTTTATTGTCACTTAACATCTAAATGTTAAGTGCTTAACAGAACTCTGTTAACTGTTAATGTGGCTTTGTTAAAATATGTGTATGTTAATCACTTAATATTTAGATGTTAAGTGACAATAAAATCAGAATTTGATAAAAAACTGAATAATCGGGCCATATTATTGAATGGCTCCATTATACCACTATATAAAAATGATGGCCTAATGGGTATTTTATGGAACTGTTATAGTGGGATATCTGAGATAATTACCGAATTTGAGAAAAAGTGGAAAAAGTAAAACTCTACACACATATAAAATGAAATTTTTGAGGAAATTCTGGAGAGGATTTCTCGAGTTACGTGAATGGTTCCGAAATACCACTATATAGAAATGATGGCCTAATGGATATATTATGGAACTGTTATAGTGGGATATCTGAGATAATTATTTCTATATAGTGGTATATTGGAACCATTCACGTAACTAGAGAGATCTACAGAATTTACTCAAAAATTTCATTTTATATGTATGTAGAGTTTTACTTTTTATACTTTTTCTCAAATTCGGTAATTATTTGAGATATCCCACTATAACAGTTTCATAAAATACCCATTAGGCCATCATTTCTATATAGTGGTATATTGGAACCATTCACGTAACTCGAGAGATCCTCTCCAGAATTTCCTCAAAAATTTTATTTTATATATATAAAAGGTTTTACTTTTTATACTTTTTCTCAAATTCGGTAATTATCTCAGATATCCCACTATAACAGTTCCATAATATACCCATTAGGCCATCATTTCTATATAGTGGTATATTGGAACCATTCAATAATATGGCCCGATTATTCAGTTTTTTTTTATTAAATTCCGATTTTATTGTCACTTAACATCTAAATGTTAAGTGCTTAACAGAACTCTGTTAACTGTTAATGTGGCTTTGTTAAAATATGTGGTTTTTGTCCTTGCTAGTTAAATTGGAATTTATCTTATAACACAGTGATAATTTTAAAAATTTTGTTGAATTTTGATTATGTAGGTCTATTAAAAATCATATGCGGCAACATTTTAAAAATTACGAGTAAAGTATGCCAAGTTTTTAACTTTTTTGGAAAATTTGTACTTTACATAATTTCTCTCCCACAATTTTCCATTCACATCATTTAACAGGATTTTATAACGAATGAATAAGTTTTGGAAATTTCCTTTAAATTTCCTTCATCTATGAATAAATGGCACAATAAATTTTGTATACACATTTCGAAACAAATTTTCCCTCTGTAGGTACACTTTTAAAATATTGTACCAAAATTCCAAATTTTCCAAAGTCTTAAATATTCTTTGTTTTTAACTAATTCAATATTTAAACAATACAAAAAGAAAATTCATTGAAATAATTGAAATATTTAGCAGGTAGATATTGTTCTTACTTCAGTGCTTTTTGCTTTTTTAATCTAAATAATAAATAAATGTTTAGGAATTTAATTAGAGCTAATGGCTAGAAGTGAAAATTGAAAAGTAAATAAATAAGGAGCAAGAGAAGGCAACAACAATTAATTTTATCTCAAAAAATATTTTTTTAATGAATTTTTTATTGAATTAAAATTTCTTAGAAGTTGTTAAATGTTTGTTTATCTCTAACAAACAAGAATGATTTCTTTGTGATTTCACTAATTGTCTTTAATTTTTAATTATCAGTGTAAATATGATAGATGAAAATATGGTAACATGAAATATAGAAGGGCATAAGTGAGCTAACAGAAAATTTTTTTTACAGAAAATCTTATTTGAATAATTTGTGAAATATGTGTCTCCTTTGAAAACAAGTTTCATACATTTTGAAATCTTTAATTGATTAAAGTTTTATACATAGAATCTTTTGAGTTATTCTTTAAAATATTAAGGTTACTATGTAAAAATGCTATGATTGTATGTCATTAACAAGCTTTTGCATTTATATTGACAATATGAATTTTGTTAGTGTAAAGATATATGTAAGCTTTTAGCTGCTTAGTCATTTATTGACATTTCTTGTCATTTTATCACCAAAATTGTCACTGAAGTACAATTGCAAAATTAAAATAAACAATCCCCGGGTATTTATTTTTCCCTCTCACTTTTCAAAAATATTTAAATATTTAGGTAACTTTGCCACCATTACCTTTTGTGCGATTTCATCTTTTGAAAAAAGGCAAAAATTCTATTATATTTGCGATAATTTGAATTTGATGAGACTTTTGTCTTCATTCATTCTTTGTCACTTTTCAATTCCTTTGAGAATTCTTAAGTTTGAAAAGTAAAATTTGAATGGCGGTTGTCTGACGGCTGCTTTTGTTCTTTGGTTCCTCATTAATTCGTTAACCAAATACGTTTTATTAACTTTAAGAAACGAGAAATCTGTAAAGAAAAGATAAAAACTAATTAAAATGTTATTTTTCTTTTGCCAGCTTAAAGATTTCTTGTTATTTACATACAACTCTTTTGCTGCGAAACGTTATTTGCATAAAATACTTAAATTTTAACAAAAAGAGCAAAAAATAATTGAAAGTGTCTTTATGTCTTTTTTTACTTGATTCTAGAACTAAAAGGTGTACATAAATTTTCGTTTGAAATAAACTTGTAATTACGTAGATTTTTCTTATTTTCTTGATGCTTTCCTTTCAAACAGAGTTTTAATTTAACCCAAAAATATAAATTATAGAATATTTAATTAACACTTTTGCTTTTTGTCCCTCCTGCGTAAAAGTGAAGGCTAAGAATTTTTCAAATTTGTCATTGTCGCGGAAAATACACCATTTCCTTATGTTAAATCAACTAAATCAACTTAATAGAAATTTTGCTTAATTGGTCTCTTCTGTCTGTCTGTTGTCGGCACAAAAGGAGCCAGGTCACTGAAATTTTGCCAAAATATTCTTCATTTCTTGGAAAACCGAAATCGGTTTACATTTGACCACAACTCTCGTATAACTTCCTAGGTCAATCGCTTATTTGCTAATACATGACAAATTATAACAGATATGATGATAGCACAGGAAAGTTTTATATGATCATTATTTAACTTATAAAATTTCATCTAAATCGATTCATATTTACCCATAGCTTCCATACAAAACTCTTACGAAAACAGTCCAAATTGTATCTTGGTTTTTTTTTTGATCAAAAATTTTTCTATAGAAAAATTTTTTATTAAAAATTTTTCTATACACATTTTTTGTATTACAATTTTTTCTTTAGAAAATTTTTTTTATCAACAATTTTTCTATTGAAAATTTGTTTATCAAAAATTTTTCTATTGACAATTTTTTTATCAAAAATTTTTCTATTGAAAATTTTTTTATCAAAAATTTTTCTATTGAAAATTTTTTTTATCAAAAATTTTCCTATTGAAAATTTTTTTATCAAAAATTTTTCTATTGAAAATTTTTTTTATCAAAAATTTTCCTTTTGAAAATTTTTTTATCAAATATTTTTTTATAGAAATTTTTTTTGTTAAAAATTTTTGTAAAGAAAATTTTTTTATCAAAAAGTTTTTATAGAAAATTTTTTTATCAAAAATTGTTTTTACTACAAATTTTTCTTTAGAAAATTTTGTTATCAAAAATTTTTCTATAGAAATTTTTTCTATTTCAAATTTTTCTTTAGAAAATTGTTTGTAAAAAATTTTTCCAAACATTTTTATCAAACATTTTTCTATAGAAATTATTTTTTCTCAAAAATTTTTCTTTAGAAAATTTGTTTAACCAAAAATTTTTCTATACAAAATATTTAAAAAAATTTTTTTTTTAAATTTTTTTTATTAAAAATTTTTTTATAGAAAATTTTTCTATAGAAATTTATTTTTACCCAAAATTTTGGAAAAGAAAATTTTTTTCTCAAAAAAATTTATAAAAAATTTTTCTATAAAATTTTTTGTTATTAAAAATATTTCTACAGAAAATTTTTTATCAACAATTTTTCTGTAGAAATTTTTTTATTAAAAATTTTTCTATAGAAATTTTTTTTATCAATTTTTTCATAGAATTTTTTTTTTCAAAATTTTTGTATAGAAAATTTTTTTTCAAAATTTTTGTATAGAAAATTTTTTTTCAAAATTTTTGTATAGAACATTTTTTTTATCAAAAATTTTTCTATAGAAAATTTTTCTATCAAAAATTTTTCTATAGAAAATTTTTCTATCAACAATTTTTCTATAGAAAATTTTTCTATCAACAAGTTTTCTGTAGAAAATTTTTCTATCAACAATTTTTATTTTATCAATTTTCTATAGAAATTTTTTTTCTCAAAAATTTTTCTTTAGAAAATTTTTTCTCAAAAATTTTTCTTTAGAAAATTTTTTCTCAAAAATTTTTCTTTAGAAAATTTTTTCTCAAAAATTTTTCTTCTGAAAATTTTTTTCTTAAAAAATTTTCTACAGAAAATTTTTTTCTCAAAAATTTTTCTATAGAAAATTTTTTGATAAAAAATTTTCTTTTATTAAAAATATTTCTATAGAATATTTTTTTATCAGAAATTTTTAATAGAAAATTTTTTTATCAAAAATTTTTGTATTGAAAATTTTTGTATCGAAACTTTTAATGTGGCAAGAACTTTTTTCATTAAAAAATTTTCTGTAGAAATATTTTTATCAATTTTTCCATAGAATTTTTTATTTTTCCAAAATTTTTTATATAGAAAATTTGTATATAAAAAATTTTTTTTATAGAAATTTTTTTTATAGAAAATTTTGTTTATTAAAATTTCTTTTATCAACAATTTTTCTATAGAAATTTGTTAGTCAAAAATTTTTTCTATAGAAAGTTATCTTTATTGTTATCTTTTATTGAAAATTTTTCGATAGAAATATTTTTTTTGAGAAAATTTTTCGAAAAATCGAAAATCTATAAAAAATTCGAAAAATCGAAAATCTATAAAAAATAATTTTTATAGATTTTCCGAAGAAAATATCAAAAATTTTTCTATAAAAAAATGTTTGTATCGAAAATATCTAAAAAATAGTTTTTTGTTTATCAAAAATATAAAAAAAATTGTTTAATATTAGAAGTTATTTCTGTTTATTCCCAACTGGGTTACACTCGGTAATATGTGAGATATGTCTCTAAATTTCACACAATTGGATGATGGGTATATAAGATTCGGGAAAGCCTAGTATTACACTCTTATATGTTTTAATTTAATTTTTTCTCTGGTTTATTATAGCTATTAAGTTGTTTTTACCGAGTTGCGATCTGGAACTTTATATGACTTAAGTTCACCAAAATCTTTGGGTCTATGTACAGAAGTGTTAAATCATTTAACAGTACGACCTGGTTTTCTAAAAAAACTGATATTTGCTCTTTTATTTTACGAAATCTCAAGAAAAGTATAGGTCTTCCTTTCAGGGCAAGGATCAACAAATCATCATCAATTTTTTGTTCTTTCTTTATATATTGTAGAATGTTACATATACCAAACTTGGAAACAGTGCTTTTCTTTTGGAGTATGTAGTTAAAGCTTTTAATATCATTTCATTAGACCTCCACCCACACCAACAGTAAAAAGGTCCTGACTGATAATTTATTAAATAAAATCAACTACCCCCATGTTAATGGTCACGCAGCTGTGTGCTAATGCATCCATCCTGCCACGGCTGAACATCCTCACAAAATTTCCACATTTTTATTAAAGACATAAAAAATAAACGTTAAATTTGCTAATCCACCCAATTGTTAGGGGTGTTAGTAAAATGGGTTGAAGTTATCAAAAAAAAAAAAGTCGTAAAAAGGATACTTAAAATAATAAAATACATTAGATATTAAGGAGAAAAAAAAAATAAGTAAAAGTAAGGAACTTTTAAAACCGAATTAATAGGCCGCCATTAAATGGTTAAATATGAATGGCTGTTCTCTTACGGATAATGAGGGTTTTTCTTTCTTAGGCTACATTATTTTTGGTTAATGTGGTTGGGAATTTTAATTATAAATATTTATTTTTTGTCTTAAATATTAACCTTTTTGGAAAGATTTTTCTTTTTAATAAAAAGGAGTTCTTTTTGGAAAGAATAATTGATTTTGCAATAAAGAAGAAAGTGTTTCCTTTTGTTTACTACACCTGCAGAGGTATTGAGAATATTAAAAATGCTAAGGGTTTGAATTGCTGAAAAATATTATTGGAGTAGGTGATGCAGAGATTTGAGAATGATAAACAATAACGATTTCAATGAAAAAGATAATATGCATATGGGCAAATCGTGCGTGACCGACGACACATTTGTACTGATTTTGTTGTTCTTAAATGTATCCTATTGCCGTTATACATTAGATATCTATGCACAGATTTCTGAGCATAATAGCCCATCGATTGTGCTATCGAATGACATTTGTTAATTTACATACTTCTTTTGGAGAAAAAAAAAAAATATTTCCTTTTAAAGTGCGGACGCTACAAAAATGGAAGTGACTTTTTTTTTCAACAAGTGTTTCTGTAATTGTCATCAAATCGGTCATAGTAATAAAAAAATTGTAAATACATTATAGACAAAAGAAAATCCGAGGATTACAAAACAGCTTTTATAAAATAATTTAAAGTTTCCAGTTTCACCAAAAATCCATAAATGAACTGTTGCGGACGCAACGTGACAGACGATACAGTTTTTACTTGAATGTTTTTTATAAGGAAACAAGTAGGAAAGTGCTATAGTCGGTAAAGCCCGACCATACGATACCCTTCACCACAAAAGTGTTATTTTTTCTGTATAAAGACAAATATTTGCTAAATTTTGCCATCATACAAACATTTTCTCAAAACTTTTATATTTAAACTGTTTCCGTCATTTGGACTTATATGAGTGCTAGGGTCAAATGTGGACCGATTATCTCGAAATTTGGTAAATCGATTACAGTTGTTACAAAAATTATTCTCATTATCTTCAGATTTTCGAGCTTTTTAGTGATTTTTGTCTCATGTAGTGCGTTTTTAAAGAAAAGTTTGTATGGGACTGATTTTAACGAAATTTGGTACTGTGATTTGACATAAGCAGTATTTGATTTAAATTTCATGAAAAAATATTGATATTTGTGGCCAATATATCAATTCCGGGAAGTGGGACCTATGGGAGGTACCATAAATAATGGACCGATTTTGACGAATTTTAATAGCCATGGTTCAAAAAAATGATCTGTGCCAAATTTCATCAAATTGATTACAAGGTTTACATGGGGGTCCAGCCAGACAGACGGACGGACGGACATCTCTAAATCGATTCAGAAAATGATTCTAAGCCTATTGGTATAATAAAAGGTGGGTCCAAGACAAATATTTCCATGCGTTACATACATCAGCACAAACTTATAATACCCTCTCCACCTATTGTGGTGAAGGGTATAAAAATTCATATTGCATATTTTTTCAAGGATTCGTTAATCAGTGCAAATAATGGTTTTATTTGTTCCCGAGCTTCCTTTTCATGTTCGCGGTTAAAATAAGATTTTTGGGTTCAATTTAAAATTTCACAAAACGGCTACATGCATATATTTATTTAAAGTTTTTCACTTTTTAACAAAAAATAACAAAATAGTCGCATTTGATCCCAAATCTGTTACATTTATTTATTAATGAAACAGACCAATTTATTGATAAAAATAAACCAAATTCTCGACGCGTTTCGATGGTTGGTTAAGCCATCTCTTCAGGAGGATTATCCCCAATTTACTTACATCTTATTTTTCGTCGAAAGAATGCTGCGGCTAGCTGTTAGAGTGTCCCAAAAATAAAAAATAAAAATTCAAAATCATCAATTTGCCCCACTGTATATTTTTAAGCACCGTATATCATAAATTTAATCTGTGGATATAGACAGTGTTATTGCTTTATGAATAAGACATACATGTGTTCATAAATTTTGTGTTTAATAAATATTATTTTGTAAAAAATATATACTGTGACGGACGCTACACACTTTCCAATACATATTATTCTGTAAAATGCTTTCTTAACATCTATATATTTTTAGCCTAATGTAAAGCATACTATAAGTTCTCTTTACGAACCAAGTTCAATTGGAGAAAAAAGAAAATTTGCTAAGTTATATTAAAAAAACCTGTATTTCTGTGACGGACGCTACACACTGAGAGCCCTTTTTTACTTGACGTTATTCATATCACTCCAATTACTTTTGATGGGGTCTTTTACATCTTATGGTATAAAATTAAGCAGACTTTGAGCCGCTAGTGAAACTTGACACCTAAATGGATGTTTTGCGATTTTTATGAACTTTTAAAAAACCTATTATTTTAAAAAATGTATACAAATGTATACAAGATGGTTAAAAATAAAGACCTGCCATTCTCAAAGCGAGCAATCAAAATATGTATCCATTATATATTTTAAAGGATCAATATATGGTAAATTTTTCCATAAACACAAATACGCGATTTTGACAGTTTTTAAATTTTGTCCTTGGTTTAAGGTTTTTCGGATTTGCCCATATGTAAGTATTAGTAAACAGAAATATACAAACCAAATACCAACAAAACCCTAGATTTTTAATATACAAAATGTATAAAAAAAAAAAACAGAAAATAATATAATTTTCAATAACAAAACATTTCTTAAATGTATATGAAAGGAAAGAAAAAAAAAACAAATAATTTAAAATTACTTTGCATTTTGATTTTACACAAAGAAAAATCTAACAAACTGCAAATAAATCCCTTCATTTTTTCCATTTAAACTGAAAGTAGTTTGGATTTTTTTATGATCGAGTAGGTATTAAGTGTTTATTTTCAATACACTAAACAAATCTTAATAACCTTAAGGATACCATTTTTCTTTCCTATTCCTCTCTACTCATTTTATTAGTAATTCCCACTACAAAAAAAAAAAATTATTTCAAAGGAAGGTTATCAATAAAATATTTCTAACAAAAAAAAGGAAAGAAAACAATGGAAAAATGAAATAAAATCAAGACTAGAAACGAATATAGTATTCGAAAAAAAGAGGGAAAATACAACAAATAAATTCAATTTTAATACTTGTTAACACACACTTAGACATTTTTCCAAAGACTTGAGAGTTTTTCTGTCGAACTACAACAAAAAATAAAATCAATTCAAAACAAACAAAATCCCTTCATTTCTTTATTTTGTTTCAATGAACAACCAAGATTTCTCTTACAACAACTAAAGGAAGCAGAAACAACATCATCAATGAGGAAAGGATATATTTGTAGTATTTATACATAAACATGGATTTTTAAACTTACACACAGACAGTCACTCATTCACTTGTACATATGTAGGTGTATGTTTAGGACAAATGTATTGCAAAAAAATCTTAAAGTATTTACATAAATTTTACATTAACTTGTAAAGGTTTTAAGATGGATATTTGATGACATTAGAAAAAAATTAGACATGTATCATGCTCGAACACTTTTCGCACACACAGACACACACACACACACAAACAAACAAACACACTCATCTAAAAGCTCGCACACAAACACTTTTCTAAAATACAATAAACATTAGACAATCAAACGGAAAATAAACATGTAGGAATTCAAAGGATCAAATGTTTTTTTGCTGTCTCTTGAATATGTATGTGTGAATAGGTATGCCTGTCTGTATGTACATGTGTGTGTGTGTGTTAGTAGTTAAGCTTATCTACACGTGTGTATGAATTTGAAAGCTTATCATCAGAGAAAATTGGAAAATAATATCTAGCATTATCTGTGTTTTTGAAATTATGATAACGATGATGTTTGTGATTTTATTCACATTCACAAATCTCACTTTTATTTATATTTAAACATTTTTTTGTCTGTTGTCCTACATGATTAAGCCATTACAAATTTAAAATTTTCCTAAATTATACCTTTGAAAAGAGATTAGTTTTAAATTTGTTCTAAAGCATGAACATTTTTTTAACAAATAACACTACGATACACTAAAAAAACTCAGGAAAAGACCTTGCATGGGTTGTAGGCCTTATTATTGAAAAATCGTCCAAATATACTATATTTCAAAATTTGTAATTAAACCAATTTTTTTTTAATTTTTATATGAAAACATACAACTTTGATTTTCTTGGAAACAATATCAGATAGAGCCAGTTGGACTAAAATATGTTATCACTAAAAATTATATAAAATTCGCTTAAAACTCTAATTTTGGAAATTTTTAAATGAAAATAAAAAACTTTGATTTTTTTAGGCAAAAATCTGTGATCACTAAAAAAAATTTCAAAATTCGTACAAAAACCCGATTTTTTTTGTAAATATGTATATGAAAACATATAACTTTGATTTTCTTAGAATCTAAAGGAGATACAGCCATTTGGTCAACAATCTGTGATCACTAAAAGAAATTTCAGAATTTGTACTAAAACCCAATATTTTTTAACTTTTTATATGAAAACATAAGATACTGATCTTTTGGAAACTAAAGGAGTTATAGCCATTTGGACAAAAATCTGTGATCACTAAAAAAAGTTCAACAATTCGAACTAAAACCCAATTTTTTTTTGAAAATTTGTATTTAAAAACATAAAACTTTTTTTTTATTTTTTGAAAGCTAAAGGAGATAGTGCCATTTGCGCAAAATTCTATAATCACAAAAAAAAATTTGAAATTCGAATTTTTAAAAAAATTTTATATGAAAACAAAAAATTTGATTTTCTTGAAAACTAAAGGGCAAAAATCTGTGATCAATAAAAAATATTTCAAAATTTGTACTAAAACCTATTTTTTTAATTTGTATATAAAAATATAAAACTTTAATTTTCTTGGAAACTAAGGAAGATAGAGCCATTTGGGCAGAAATCTCTGATCACTAAAAAAAAAAATTCAAAACTCTTACTTTAACCCAATTTTTTTAAGATTTTTATATGAAAACTTTAAACTTAAATTTTTGAAAATTATTATATGAAAACATAAAACTTTGATTTTCTTAAAAACTTAAGTAGATAGAGCTATTTTGACAAAAATCTGTAATCACTAAAAAAATTCCAAAATTCGTATTAAAACCCAATTTTTGGAAAATTTTTATATAAAAACATAAAACTTTGATTTTTTTGAAAACTAAAGAAGATAGGGCCATTTGTGCAAAATTTTGTGATCACTGAAAAAATTTTGAAAATGAAAATAAAGAACTCTGATTTTCTTGGAAACTAAAGGAGATATTGCTATTTGGGCAAAAATCTGGGATCACTAAAAAAAAAAAATAAAATTCGTACTAAACCCCAATTAAATGACAAATATTGCAAAAAAATGTCAGAAATACGTGCAAAGCCTGTAACCTCCACAGAAGTTCTTAATTTGTGGCTTTTTGTAAGGGTTTACTATTTTTATTTAGTAAATGAAAATAATACATTTGTGACATAATCGTTCAGATAGTGTAAGATATTAAGAATCAGGAAAATAAGTTTTTTTTTTTAACTTTTGATCGGGAGTGACCAAACTTGTATTACGACTTCTATTAGTCTGCACATTACCTGACTATGCATTAAGACTATTCATCTTCTTTGCCTCACGATGCCTTGTTTTTCTATTTAACTCATTTTTGTAGCCAGTAATAATGAGATTCAAAAATGGATATTAAATATATTCCGGATAATCGAACATGGAGATGTAGAACTTGTTTTTGTTAAAAAAAAATCCTTGTAGAACAGTATATATATTTTTTAAAAAATTTCATTGCAAGAAAATTGGTTTCTAGATACAACGAAGTAAAATATTTTTAGGGACATTTTACAAATATATTTTCTCCACTTTTTATTTCTAATACAAACCAAATAAATCTAAAAATATTTGACATTTATGCTAGTTTAAGTTTATATAAATATTAAGGGATTTTAGAAACTTAATTTTTAGTTGAAAGTTTGGAATTCAATTCAGTTGAATTTTAGTATTTGAAGGTTATTCTGATTAAAGTTTCTCCCACTGGACGTATGATGAATATCAAATTTGTTCACTATAAAAAATAAATCATACGTCTTGGGTATTGGAATATTTATAAGAAAAAAAGGAAAACACAAACAAAATACATATGCAATCGTATTTCTAAGAAGTTTCCAATGTTATACAAATTTCAACACTTTTAAAAGAGAAGGAAAACATTTAACCCAAGTTAACAAAAAGTTTTAAAAATAAAAATTTTCAAAAATCCCATTTTTTAAGTAAAAAATATAGGCTCAGTAAATACAAAGGCTAACCGAGTGTAAAATTTAGACATATTTTCATTTACCTAAACTTTTCTATATTTTAATCTCCATTAATAATTCGAAAACCATTTACCAAACCCCATAATATGACAGAAATGAAATATGATATTTCATATACATAAGTAGCTTGTCATTCACTTAAGGATTTTTTTATATTTACATTAAACACAAATAAGAAATCACTTTCATAATATCCTTTGGGATTATTTTCATTTAACTAATTGTTTTTCACAAAGTTATTTGTCAAAATATAAAATCCAGAATATTTACTTATATGTGATGGCATTTTTTATTCAAATCTATTTAGAGTTCCTTTTATGTTACGATTTAAAGGAACTTAATTTTAGATCAATCTAAGTGAAAAGTTTTACTTTTAAATACTTAGGAAAGCCGGAACTTTATATTTAGTGAAAAAGCTGTTTCTCTCCCTATATGTAATATATAGTAATTTGTCTAAAATTTCAGGAGTTAAACTCTAAAACGTGTTATTTAGAAAAACAAATCCAACACAAATACTTTAAGACATATAAGACACATGTTTAAATATTAAGGAGCTCCTCAAATATATCAAAAATTTACTTTTGTCCTCTGTTGGTTACATTTTTATGTTTATTTTGTAATTTAAATTAAAGTTTTAAACGGTTTGCAAGATATGACCCTTAGAAAATAATCACTTTTTTGTAAAATGACACCGAGGCTCTAAATCCTTAGGAACCCCTAAACAAAATTAGGATGAGTTTGGGCAAATCTAGGAGAAACTGGTCTTTTTTTTGGTCTTTTCAATATTTTTTATTTAATAGAAAAATTTCTATAATTTCAATATTTTTCTATTTTACAGACACTATGTGGTAGTGTCCGTATATGGTTAGTTTTTTTCGTGTTGCATTATTCTATATAAAAGTAGGCATGTCCAAAACCTACAGAAGCTGATTGTCACCAACTTTTGAGTGTTTTCAAATAATGGTACTAATATTAGGCACCCTAATGGAAACATATGTATTGCAATGCGTATTAAAACAGTTTCGTTTTTTTTGAATAAGAAATTTCTTTTACGAAACAGTAGTGAAAAGCCAAAGGAATTTAAGTTTGGAAAAACAAATAAACTGATTCTGGAATATAGCAACAAAAACAAAATCAGATATTACATTAATGACGAGAGTTACTTATATGTGTATTATCAAAACAGATATACATATTCTCATATATGAACATATTACTAATACTTCCCTAAAGTTTCAAATAACAGAACAGTTTTCAATAGGAATACAATTATTACAAACTTTTACATGTGAAAGGGGCTTGATAGACACTTTCTGCATAGCTTAGGGATCGTTTGTCGTTTTTACAAGGTCACATATAGTCTTTTTCTAATGACAAGCTCGTTTTAAAGTCGGTTGTCATTTTTAACTATTTCAAAATTTGACTGCATTTTGGCATTTTTTTATACTTCGAAGTGCAAAAAATAGAAGGAACGATAAAATTTCGTTTTCTTGTTCAGTTTTATATAGAATTCAGTGCACGTCTATTGATTAATTCAAAAAAAGCTCTATTTATTTTTTTTTAAATTAGACCACTCCTTGGGATACCTGGTTTGGGCCTTCATTTTTCACAAATTTTTCTTTGTGATGTACAATCCGCAATTCTTAACAGAATTTGATGAAATTCGGCACACATCTATTGGTTGACCCAACAAGCTCTATTAATTTTGATTAAAATCCGTTTAATCCTACGGGACTTACACTTCAATTCAATTTCGTTAAAAATTCACGCCTAAACGACTGCAACACTTTTTGCTTAAATTATGCGTAACAATTTATATGACTTTTTTCAGAAAATTTTGAACTTTGTTCTACTATCGGTAAATTTCGGTGAATTTTTTTCAATCTATCTAAAGAAGAGACTTTCCCATGGTTATAGACTTTGCACATGGTTATAGTGGAAGTACCGAGAAAAACCGAGCCAATTTAGTTTTTGTCCAAAGAAAAACGAAAATTCTGAATTTTGTAAAGCTTTTTTGATTTCCTGATATCTCCTAAACTATATACTGGATTTAGTTATTTTTTTTCTGCAGACTAAAACCAAAGTTCTGTATCTTAATTAAATAGACATCAAGATTAAAGCTGTAAAACTATATTCGATGCATGAGTAACTGAGTTTAATGAAAAATTATATTGCTTTTCGTTTTAGAACATTAGATTATTTCAATACCTTTTTTATAACACATAATATTACTTTTTCTTGAAAACAATTATTCATTCTTAATATCTAGACTCTTTTCTATAGAACTGCATCATTAGATTTTTCAAAAGCGGTGGTCAAAAAAAAATGCCTGTTTTGCAGCAGAAATCAGCAAGTGTGACGTCCTAACCCATGCCTTCTTATAAGAGAACTCGCAGCCTATATTACATCACTACTTTGACGGAAGTTAAAATAGATCCCCGGGCGATACTCCACAGTTGATATAAAGGGTAACCAAGGCTTACCAAGTTAAAACCAATCAAAAACATTGCTTGGTATACAACATCCTTTAAATGGCTAGTTCTTTTCAAGTTTGAACCGTTTGGTTGTTATAAACAATCATATGTATTGTTGTCAACAAATCCTTAAATACGTGTAAGAGTGTTCTGAATTTGTTGATGAAAATTTATGTATTTGCTTTTGTTTATGCCTCCACGAGAGCTTCTCTTGTTTATTTACATATAAAAAAAAATAATAATGAAGTTTTTCAAATTAGCATTTGCTTTTTATTTTACACATATTCATTTACTGCTTAATATTGTCGCGTTTTTTGTCTGTTTCTTGTTTTAAAAGTTAAAATTATTTTTGAAGTCATTTTAAATTGAATGAGTGTGTAAAAAATTTCAAAAAATAGACATTAAAGACGCTTATATTAACCATACAATAGCAAATATAAAATGTACACATGAAAAGGATATGTTGTAAAGTAGGCTGATTATCCTTTGAAATATAGAATATATACAAGTAATTCGAAGCAGACATCTGTTGAATAATTTTTAAATATCATAACTTAGGCTTGTTATGTGCTGTGAATTTTTATGATATTTAAAACAAATACTCCTGGTGTACATATAAATCACTTTACCAAATTTTGTTGAAATCGTTCATATTTGACCATAGCTCCCATATGAATTCTTCAGTTAAAACTTACTAAAAGAGACGAAATCACTTAAATGCTCGTAAATCCGAAGATAATTACAATTTTACATTTTCTAATCAAATTGCTGAATTTCTGGACAATCGGTCCATATTTGACCCCAGCTCCCATATAGGTCAAAACGACGGAATAAGCAAACAATGTCAATTTTTAAGTTATCCGCCCCATTGTGCAAAGTTCACTACTTTTAATTCTTCCCCTAGTTTTCTAGAATCTTTCTGTTGATGTTATTTTGTTTATGTCTATAAGCAGAGTATATAGATATAAACATGTTTCTCTTATTTGCTGTAAAGAGTATAGCAACATTTTCTCTTTTATCCACATTATCACTCTTTGTTGCTGTTTACCTCAGATAATCTATTTGTAAAACGTATGTGTGAGAGTGTCCTTGATCATGTGAGAATGTATTGGAAAATTAACGAACTTTCGTAAGCCACATTGTTAGTGTAAGCAACGACAGCAGCTTTTTGAAAATACTAGAAACTCTCTTCTCTACTATATAAGGCCTATGAACGAATATTGTGGAAACAGTTTTAATTGAGACGCGTATAAGAGAGCAGTGTGACTAAGAAAATTTGTAAATTAGTTTTGTGAAGTTTGTTAACAGTTTTTGTAGGTTTGTGTTTAAGTGATTAACTCTAATGTTAATAAAAAATATAACTTTGTAAAAGCGACATAAAGTGTTTTAATTTTGTTTTCGGTTGCTTGCAAAACGAATTCCTTCCACGTTTTTAAAGGAAAAACGTAACAATATATATGTTTTGGGAAAATCTTTGTATGAAGACAAAATTAAGAAATTATTTTGTGCACGAAAAAAGACATTTGACTTGAATGGTGAAGGGTATCATATAGTCGGGTTTGACAGAATATAAAACACTCTTACTTGTTTTGTCAACTTTCATGTAATCAAAATTCTAGATTCAATAATTTTCTTTTGTATAAAGTTTTTGCATATACTCGTATTGAGATTAAGATGTGGATTAAAATCTCTGATAAATTTAAAACAAAGCCATCACAAAATTTTGAAATGATTTAAAAAGTACTAAAGACATCTAAAAATACATTAAGGATATTATAATTTAATGTATGTTTTAGATAGAGAAAAGTTTTCGTAAAAGTAAAAAGAAGAATTTGTAAAATCCTCTACACTTTACTCTCGCATTTATTCACTATTAATTCGGAAAACATTAAGAAGAATAACTTTGGGTAGAGAGTATTTTAGAGTTTAAGCTTTTAAAATGTTTTTGTATATCTTTCGAATGTTTAGAGCTTTATAAAGACAAATTATAGTTGATAAATGTCATTTAATGTACAACACTTATGTACTAAATATGTATGAGAGTATATGTGTGTGTGTGTAAACAAATCTGTTGGAGTGAATTAAATCTGTGTGTGTTTAGATAAGTGTGTTTGTGTAAATGAAAAAAAGTTTTCAGCAAGGATATGTTTGTATGTAAAAGGGATTTTAATTTTAATATATTTTATGTAAACTTCTAAGTGTATCAGTGTGTAATCGTATCTATTGCTTTTTGTCTAAGAGAGAGTTTTATGATAATTTGTGTAATGTTTTGAATGACATTTTTTTTGTTTGTTTGTTTGTATTCAATATGGCCAAACAAAATCTGAGAGTTTGGTAAAAGCAACTTCATTTCCATTTAAAGTTTCTTCTAACAGATAATACGTACATTCATATACACATACTTAAGCATCTGTATCTATGTTTTGTATATGATTTTTTTGTTTGTTTGTTTTTTCCTTTTTATTATTTCTATGGTTAAGTGGCGAAATGTGTCTGCTAAAGGCATTTTTGGCTTCATTTATATTGTTTATTATTTTTATTTATGTTTTATTTTCTTTTTTACCCTCTTCTCTGTCATTTGTTTGCCCTAGATGCTTTAACATCCAGTGACATTTTTAGCTACCAAATCTACTGCTCTACTACTGCGGCTATTACTCTTATCACTCCCTCCCAAATTTCATGAAAAATTATAGTAAAACAGGGAAGTTTATCTTTTATTTCCACTTCCATTTCAATTCAGTTCATATGTTTCTGTTTCTGCTTCTGGTTTTTGTTCCATGAATATTTTCATGATTTTACTGCTGATGTTGTCTCTGTTACATTCATATTTGTTTATGTCTTTGTATATTTTTATGGGAGTGTAAGTCTGGTTTCCTTTTGCAAAAGATGGAGAAAAATTGTTGTAAATGTATAATATTATTTGTTGTTGTGGTTATTAACGGTAATAGTAAAGGCTCGTTTATTGTGGTTTATATGTAGAAAATATTCACCAAAAACAATAACGTGACGAAATAACTATAAATTTCAAACAATCATCAAAATAATGTTTATGTTTTTAAAGGGTCTTGAATGAGATCTCCTGCTGAAAATAGTGGCGTTGTAAAAGGCTTTCATTCTTGGCTTTAACCAATAAGGCCAAATTCATATATAACACTGTGTCACAAATTAACAACTTTTGTGAAGACTTGGAAATCGACCTAGTGGGGGTAATAGGCCTGGGTGTGGACATACAAAAACCATTTTCAAAAATTTCGAAACACTTGCAAAATTTTGAGATATTCCAAAAAAACTGTTTTCTGGTAGGTCGTAGTACTTAAATACCTCCAACTCTCACATTTGCAGAGCGACTTGAAAATTTTAAACAGGCTTATATTTTCATAAATTAGATAAGTTTTAATTAAAAGTTTCGCAATTTTTTAATTTTTCGTAATCCAAAAGCAATTATTTTAACTTTTTCCTATAAAAACCTTTTAAAGCTGGTTCTATATAGAAAAAAAACGAGACATTACCCAGTAAAACTTTTCATTACCATATAATGAGTTAAACAGTTAAACTATTGAACACGAACTACTTACTCATTCGCTGTTTAAGTCATTACATTAACATGGGGATGTCATTGGAGGCAAGTACTTACCAATTGCAGAAAATTAATGACTTGGGTAAGCAATTTGAAAACAACAACAACAACAGCAACAACTTTTTTGTTGTTGTTTTATTAAAAACATATATTTTTAAACGAAATACAAAATTTTTTTTATGGTCCCATGGGGGCTCGAACCCAGACCCTCCGACTGCTAGGCAGAGACTCTTCCACTGAGCTACTTCATATGTTGAAAACTTAGCAGCTTATAATTAATATAAACAATTTTTATTTTTAGATTCAAAATCATGTGAAAATAACTTTGTTTTTCCCTGCTTTTTTCTTTGCTTTGTTGTAATTTTTGGAAAAATATTTTTATACGATTTTTTATAATTATTTTAAAACTTTTTTAAAATTATTTTAAAACTTAAACAATTTAAATCTTCTTTTTTGTATAAGTTTTTACATTAGATTGACTCTTACTTACTTAAATGTTACAACCTGTTAATGTCAAAGTCCGAGCATATTTTAGAATTCCATGGATTTCGATCTTGTTCGAATGTTCTCCAATTTTATAGGCCAAGCTTTGAAAAAAGTTCCTCTACTTTGTCTTTCTATCGAAGTTTCGAACATCCTCCTCTAAAATTAGGTAGTGGGACATTTCAATTCTAATTTTATCCTCTTCATTGTATTTTTTTTCAAGAGAGGGTTACTAGCCCGTAATCCTAACCCATTTTTATCGATCTTATGGGACAACTCTCGGAACATGTTAACTCACAATATTAATGGGTGTTAAACTAGCTCCCCGGGTGATACCATGAGGAGGTGTGTGTCCACAGTTGAGATGATGAGAGGATGACCCAGATAAGTTGGGCTTACCAAGTTAAGACCAATTAGAATCGTGTTTGGTATTCAACATCCCCTAGATAATCAAAATTGACTCATGATGGTATTTTTCATTAACGTGAGTTAGTTTTACAAATTTTTTTTACAGAAGATAATATTTAAGTTCTTAAAATTCAAAAATCATTTAAAAAGACTCTTTTAATAAAAAAAAAAATTAAAAAAAATTGTTGCCCTTGGTGGGATTTGAACCGGTGCCATTCAGTTTAAATTACCATCTTAATTACAAATAAGTACTTCTGTAATAACTTATTATTTATTCGGATGGTATGTTGTAGTCGTTACAAGGTAACCAGTTATCAGAGTACTTGCCATTACCAAAGTTTTGCTGGGTTACTTATTGATATCGATTTACATTTACAAAAGTTATTTAACTTTTTCCAAAATTTAAAATTTTTCGATTGGAAACAAACAACTTTTTATAATGAACTAGTTGTAACCGGCGCGCGTTACTGCGCCACTAACTAAAATAAATTAGAAGAATAAAGATTACACGAATATCCATTTACTTTTGAATCATTTTATTGATTTTGCCGATCAACACATGATCAAATGCATAGGTTAGGATTCAATTCATTTTGATTAATTTTCAGTGGCGCCATCTGTGGGAAATTAATCGCAACTTATAAACCTCTGTTGACTTATGTGCAACAACTTTGCTCAAGATCAAATGCACATTTTACGATTTTAGTGGCGCCACCTGTCGGAAATTACTTATACCAACTTTGGTAAAAATCATAGCATGATCAAGTGCACAGTTTACGAATTAAATAACTTTAAGCAATTTTCAGTGGCGCCACCTGTCGGAACTTGGACATACCAACTTAGTAATGTTCATCGGCTCATGCGCAACAACTTTTCTTAAGATCATAACATGATCAAATCATACTATTCGATAAAGGACATACAGACACACAAACATTCATTTCTATATTTTTATATAATAGATTTCTGGAAAAGATGTTTGGAAACCTGAATAGTTACCTAGAAAAATTAAAACCACATTTTATTAGGAACTAAATTCTCTTGTTATGTTAAAATTAACTTTTATGAGCTTTCATATAAGAATAACACAATAAAAAGCTACTAACGTCAAAAAAGTGGACCTTAAAATCGTTTTTTTTTTGTGTATAACTCCTAAACTTGAACGTATTTCTGAAATTTGCACAATTTGTCAAGTACTCAATAAGTCCTAGAACCCACGCTAGGTGGTTTCCCGAGTTTCATAGTGTTTCAGAGTCTCATTTTCAATCAGATTTTATAAATCCCTAATATTTCGTGTAGAAAAATCTTTTTCATATAAGAAAGCTACTAATTTTATGAAAATACAAGCTTTAACATCTGCATTTGTGGTAAACAGTTTGGAAAGCTCTTACGGTCAGTGTTGCCAGATTTGCATTTCTATTCATATATTCGAGCATTATTCATGTAATCGAGCAAAGAATTCTAATCTGGCAGCACTGACTTTAAAAAGACAATTTTACGCAGGTGTGAGCGGGACAAACATAGTTGCGTCTCGCTCATACATGGAGTGTCGGTGTGAAAGCTCAAAAGCTCTTTTGTAAAAGTATGCTTATTGTTCTGTAGAGCTGGACGGCTGCGCTTTAGACAGAAGACATTCCTTTAAGCTTTATTTCAAACTTTTAAAAGCATTGATGTAAAAATAACACCAAGTGTTTAAAGACAAAAAAGGATTTTTTTCTCGTAAATCCCGACTAGATAGTGATAGGTACTAAAGCAAATATCTTTCATATATAAAACACCTTTTGGAAGATATTATCTTTAGGCCCCTTCAAATTTAATTTTAAGAGGGTGACTTAAAAGTAAATTTTTATTTCTAGAAACACTGAGCATTTTTCATAATAATACAGAAAACAGAGCGAAAGTAAAGATAGCAAATAATAGAATTTCATTTTGGTTGTAAAAAATCCATAAACATAAGCTCGAAATTTATATGTGCTGCTATTCTTTGAAACGACTGTAAAGTGTAATAATGTTTTCATAAAAGTTAAAAATACTTACTACCCAAGGAAACTTGGTCATTTATGCTTTTTCATTCATTCATGTATTCATACGTTTTGTTAGCATGCAACAGGACATTTGTTATACTTTCACAGACAAAAACAGACATAAATGCAGCTGCAAAGGAACTTAAACAGTTGTAAAGGCAAGTTACTAAAAACTTTGAATCAATGGTTAAAATTAAATATATTTACAAGTAGGGGTAATAAGTACTTTACATGTATGAATGTTAGTATATTGGTATGTACGTACATGTGTAAAATGACTAGTTTTCAATTAAAGCTTATTCACATGCAAGTAAATGTATTTGTCTATATTACGTCTTTTGTATGTGTATGTGTATGTGGTAAAATGGTTATAAGCAAGACTTGGTCGCCGTTTACTTGATGGGTTGGTTCCAGCTTTTAATGTCAGTTTTTAGTAATTTGTGTAGGTGTGGTTTTTGTGGCACAAGCAGCATGTGTGTTTATTTAATATGTATTGCCTGTCTGTCTGTCTGTCTGTCTGCCTGTTTGTCTGTCTGTATATTTTTCCTAGAAATTTTATTTCTAAATGCCTGGGTCGCTCGTGTTGTTTAGTTGACTTCATTGTTCTTGTATTTCTTCTTGTTTGTTTGGCATGGAGTTTGTTTGAAATGTTGTGTTGTTTAGCTGGAAGTAACATTACTTGTGAGGGAGTTTCTACCATTAAAAAATAATATTACTTAATAAAGACGACTTTTGTAGCTGTTTGCTGTTTTTATGTTCGTTTTTATTTTGGTTTCTTGGTTGAGTTTTTGTTTTTAGCTGTTTGCTGTCGTCTACATTGTTTCTGCTGCTTCTGTTGTTGTTGACGTTGTTTTGTTATTTGATGTACTTTTTTTAAGGAAAGTCATTTATAAATTTGATTACCTGAAAGTCTGTTCTTTTGCTGTTGTTTGCCTGTGGGTTTCATTTCATTTTTGTGTCGTTTTGTCTGTAATTTGTTAAACAACAAAATTATTCATACGCACACACCCACACACAGGTAAAATACATCAAGTCCTCGTTTAACGTAGTTTTGAATTTAACACGTTCCCTGCCGCGTGTACCGAAAACAGTGTTTTTTTTTTAATTAAATTTTTTTTTCTCTAAATTTTCATTCTCGTTATGATTGTTTTATGTTATTTAGTGATGTTTAGAGGAATTTTTGCATCGTGTACTGATAACGGTACACTTAAATAATATAAATTCTCTCAAAAACAAAACAAAAAAAAAATAAGAATTTATACAAAATTATTAAAGCGCACGGTAAGCACTGTAAGTGCTGTTTTCGGTACACGTGGCGTAGAAATGACACCTAGTGGAAAACAGCTTGGCAGGGAACGTGTTAAACAACCATGACTTTTTCTACGATTTTCATGATTTTAAATTTGAATGCATTTTTAATATTTTTTTTTCCAAATTTTCACATTAAAAGTTTAATGTCAATATCAAAGGTCAATCGTTGAAAAATCTGACTTACATACTTAAATGTCCTATATTTACAACCTTTTTAAGTCAAAGGGCAAGCATATTTAGAAATTTATGCGCTTCGATCTTGTGCATATATTCTCCAGTTGCCTAGGCCAAGGTGATATCACGAGGAGGTCAGCGTCCACAATTTAGATGGATAACCAAGAAAAGCCTGGGCTTACTCGGTTAAGACCAATCAGAACCGTGGCTTGGTATCCGACATCCCCTACATCACCCATTGAAAAAATCACTGTTAAATTTTGTCGATCACAAATCATAAATTTCATGAATAAAAAAAATATCTTAGTATCGTCAAAAGAGTATTTGGTGTAATTATTTTCAAGTGTTTTATTTTAATATGGAAATAAGCTCAAATTGTAAAAAATTTGGGTACATAAAAGAAAAATTATATTTAATTTTATGACCATATCTGGGAGTTCTTAATTTATTTAACATCACAGCGGATACAATTTTACAAACAAAGCAAGAACATTTTAATGGATGAAGATGAATTTTAATAAGCTTTCATAAGGTGATGTTTAAGGCTTGATGAATGAAGACTTATACGGAGTAACGATCTAATTTTTTTTTTAGATTTTAGAAAATTTTGTGAATTAGCAAACATCACAGATATCTCACAAATGAAAAAAAACTGATTTCGAAAAATGTTATCAGAATGATATTTTATCAAAATGATATTTATCAAAATGATATTTCTCCTATCACAAATTTTCGTTTCTTAGCCCTTAAAAACTAAAGTCTGGAAATATTTGTGAAATTTTAAAACAGAATCTCTTTAATATTTTATTTAAAAATATCACCTGGAAGTAAAGACTGTATAATATAAAGATATTGCACTTCATACATTTGTTTTCTGCCAAATAAAAATAAAAGTGGATAAAGAACAATGAAAAACACATAAACTCACAAACAAACATACATTTCATGAGCACGTGTGTGTGCCTTAGCTTTCTCTCATTATAATCATCTCCCTTAGTTTTTTCCGAATTAGAGTAAAAGCGGTAAACTCCCTATGGTCTTTTTCAAAACGACTATAAGGCTGATCAATGTATGGAAATGCAACAAATTTATAATATAAAGTCTTTGCTTGAAGGGTTTCAATCAAGTTATATACCTTTATTTTAGCTGACTTACTTTTATCCTTTTTTTACTTATTAAGCTAATTATAAGAGAACAAACTTTTGCAAACTTAAATTCAGTTATTGGCTCTATAACATATTAAATTTCAATCACGCTTTCGAAGATACTTCCAATTATGAAAATTTCAACATGAAATTGAATACCAGAGAAAGTTTTTTATTGTCTTCTACAAAATTTTGTATTATCTTGCTTATCACATCTTGTGTTTTTCATAGAAAATTCAATCATTGGATTAAATAAACAAAAAAGAAAATTTTTTTGTAATATATTAAAACAAACTCTAAGTGATTATTTTGTATCCTTTTTGTGCATCAACCATAAAACTGTCAATTGGGGTATTTTCAATATAATCTTTCATATACAAAATCTTATATGAGGATTCCCAGAATAAAATGTACTTAATAATGAGGTTCCAAAAAAGCAATTTTAGGTCATATATCCTTGAAAATTATTGTATAGTTATAATATCAGAATTATTTGGTATAAACTATTTCAATTAGTAATTAACTATTTCAATCTAACATTTTTTTATAATCATAAAAAGCGTTTTATTCAAAAGCTCCTCATATGTAAAAAAAACGAACATATATATTAAAGTTCAATGCTTTTATATACAATAATAAGAAAAAATGAGATAAAATTTAGCAAGAAAGAAAACAAAATATTGTTAAACGAGATGAATATACAATTTTACTATATAAACTTTTTAACGCCCGTCTGATATGAAACATTTGATTAAGCAGAAATGATGAAGGATGTCTGAACTTGACAGCTTTTTAAACATATAAACAGTTACATAAACAGTTCTTTTTTCAAAATCTCACACAAATGATAGGAAAAATTTGGAAAAATCTCATTTATAAATAGTGGAAGATGGTATGATCGATGGTTATTTAAGTAAGGATACAAAATAGGGAAATAACTTAAAAATAATAAGAACAATTTGAATAAAACTTATGGTTCTATTGCCAACTAAAGCTATTTTAGACCGAACAAAAATTGAAATAGATTTGTAAATGCTCGTCAGATAGTCCATCTGACTATATTTTCTTATAGTCTGATTTCCGCATTATATTTAAATCAAAATTCAAGAGATTTAAAAAAATATTCTTGCATACTTTAAGGTGTTTGGGAATAATGTATATATAGCATAATTCGAGGTCGGTTGTTTTTTTATACTTTTAACTAAATTACGTATTTTTTTCAATGTGTAATTCTTATGAATTTTTTTTTAATATATCAAATTTTTTTTATAGAAAATTTGTTTATCAAAAATTTTTCTATAGAAAATTTTTTTATCAAAAATTTTTCTATAGAAAATTTTTTTATCAAAAATTTTTCTATAGAAAATTTGTTCATCAAAAATTTTTCTATAGAAAATTTTTTTGTCAAAAATTTTTCTATAGAAAATTTTTTTATCAAAAATTTTTCTATAGAAAATTTTTTTATCAAAAATTTTTCTATAGAAAATTTGTTTATCAAAAATTTTTCTATAGAAAATTTGTTTATCAAAAATTTTTCTATAGAGAATTTTGTTATCAAAAATTTTTCTATAGAAAATTTGTTTATCAAAAATTTTTCTATAGAAAATTTGTTTATCAAATCTATAGAAATTTTTTTTTATCAAAAATTTTTCTATAGAAAATTTTTTTTATGAACATTTTTTATAGAAAATTTTTTATCAAAAATTTTTCTATAGAAATTCTTTTATTATCAAAAATTTTTCTATAGAAAATTTTTTTTATTAAAAATTTTTCTATAGAAAATTGCTATCAAAAATGTTTCTATAGAAAAATATTTCTATCGAAATTTTTTCTTTATAAAGATATTTTTATCGAAAAGTTTTCTTTAGGAAAAAAATTTTATTGAAAACTTTTCGATAGACAAATATTTTTTTTTTAAATTTCTCAGTAATTTTTATCGAAAAATTTTCCAAAGAAAAATATTTTGATCAAAAATGTTTCTAGAAAAAATTTGAATCGAAAACATTTAAAAAATTCTATAGAAAATTTTTTTATGTAAAATTTTTTTATCAAAAATTTATATAGAAAATTTTAGAACATTTATATATAGAACATTTTTTCATAGTTAGAAATTTTTTTTATACAAAATTTTTCAATCAAAAATTTCTTTTGTAAAGAAAAGCCTTGATCCAAAATTTTTCTGTACAAATTTTTTCTTTCAAAAATTTTCTATAGAAATTTTTTATATCAACAATTTTTCTAAGAATATTTTTTTATCAAAAATTTTTCTAAGAAAATTTTTTCATCAATAATTTTCAAAAATTTTTCTTTAGAAAATTGCTATCAAAAATGTTTCTATAGAAAAATATTTCTATCGAAATTTTTTCTTTATAAAAATATTTTTATCGAAAAGTTTTCTTTAGAAAAAAAATTTTATTGAAAACTTTTCGATAGACAAATATTTTTTTTTTTTAAATTTCTCAGTAATTTTTATCGAAAAATTTTCCAAAGAAAAATATTTTGATCAGAAATGTTTCTATAAAAAATTTGAATCGAAAACATTTAAAAAAATCTATAGAAATTTTTTTTTATCTAAAATTTTTTTTATCAAAAATTTATATAGAAAATTTTAGAACATTTATATATAGAACATTTTTTCATAGTTAGAATTTTTTTATACAAAATTTTTTAATCAAAAATTTCTTTTGTAAAGAAAAGCTTTGATCCAAAATTTTTCTGTACAAATTTTTTCATTCAAAAATTTTCTATAGAAATTTTTTATATCAACAATTTTTCTAAGAATATTTTTTTGTCAAAAATTTTTCTAAGAAAATTTTTTCATCAATAATTTTCAAAAATGTTTCTATAGAAAATTGCTATCAAAACTGTTTCTATAGAAAAATATTTCTATCGAAATTTTTTCTTCATAAAAATATTTTTATCGAAAAGTTTTCTTTAGAAAAAAAATTTTATCGAAAATTTTTCGATAGACAAATATTTTTTTTGTTAAATTTCTCAGTAATTTTTATCGAAAAATTCTCCAAAAAAAATATTTTGATCAAAAATTTTTCTATAAAAATTTTGAATCGAAAACATTTAAAAAATTCCATAGAATTCCATAAAATTTTTCTATCAAAAATTTATATAGAAAATTTTTTTCTAAACAGTTTTTCTATAGAAAATTTTTCTATATAAAAAATTTTCTATAAAAAATTTTTCTATAGAAAATTTATCGAAAAAACTTTTGTATAGAAAATTTTCTATAGAACATTTTTTCATAGTTAGAAATTTTTTTTATACAAAATTTTTCAATCAAAAATTTCTACAGAAAATCTTTTTATCGAAAAATTTTCTATAGAGCAATCTTTTGTAAAGAAAATCTTTGATCCAAAATTTTTTGTACAAATTTTTTCATTCAAAAATTTTCTATAGAAATTTTTTATATTAACAATTTTTCAAAGAATATTTTTTTATCAAAAATTTTTCTAAGAAAATTTTTTCATCAATAATTTTCAAAAATTTTTCTACAGAAACATATTTTTGTCGAAAATTTTTCTTTAGCAAAAGTTTTAGTCGGAAATTTTTCGATAGAAAAATATTTTGTTTTTTTTTGTTTTTGAAAATTCTCACAGAAATTTATAAGTTATCGATAGCATATCTTCCATTTTCTTTATACTTCTCTCAAATATTGATAACAGTGCTGACATTAAAATATAAAAATTAAAAAAGTGGGCCCATGGGATCGGGAAATAATAGACTTTTTGTAAAACAACTTTTTTGGTTTTTGTGTTTTCATATGAAACTAGAGGACAAAATTTGTTCATACAAAATTGTTTTATTTAAAATTTTTCAATCTTAAATTTCTACAGAAAATTTTTGTATTTAAATTTTTAATCCAAAATTTTTCTATAAAAATTTTTTAATCCAAAATTTTTCGAAGAAAATTTTTTTATCAATAATTTTGCTATCGAAAACATACAGAATATTTTTTATCAAAAAAGTTTTCTATAGAAAAATATTTTTATCGATTTTTTTTTTAAATTTTCTATAAAAAATAATTTTTATTGTAAAATTTTCCAAGGAAAATAATTTTTAACGAAAATTTTTCTATAAAAATGTTTGTATGGAAAATTTCTGAGAAATAGTTTTTTATCTAAGAAATATTTTAATCTTAAATTTTTTTAATATTAGAATTTATTTCTGTTTCGAAAAATATTCCCAATTCGGTAACATTTATTTAAAACAATGTTTACAAAAATAATATTGTCATGGCAACAATTTCCGAGATTATATTTTTTTGTTCTCTCGAACCGTATAGTTTGTTGCTATAAATTGGATTTTGATTTTGTTTCTTGTATATTTGGTTTTGTATGTTCTTTAACAAACCGGCTTTGTTAACATGATCATTTTCACGAGTTTCATTAATAATCGGTATATTTACGAAAATTAAAAATTTCATCGGCTTCTGGTAGTATGGGCTGCCTACGTCTGATAATAATCATATTTGCACATTATAAATTCCTGCAATAAACTGCGAAAATCATTCCCCTTAATAAATTTTGGTTTTAAATGTATCGCTTCTGATTCCACTGACTTTATTATTAATCAGGTTAATTAAAATTGTTATCTTCTAGCCCAACCCAAAAGCTAAGCAACGCAAAATTGCATTTTGTTAATAGTTTTTTGTAGAATATTCATAATTTTTATAGAAAGGAAATTGCATTATAATAATTTCCAAAAAGTAATACATATTTCCTTAAGGTGTGTTAAGCTAGTGAAAACGAAAGAAAGCAGGAAAAGGGAAGTTGAATTAAAAAAATATATATATATTATTCAAGAATTTTAAGCTTAAACAAAAAATGCCAATAACAAAACAACACCTCTAGAAGAGTAATATAACTCTCAAGTACTTCCACAGACTATCACCAAACACAATACTCACTTACACTCACACACCTACACATAAACATGCACACTTTCATATGAAGTACAAGTTGAGCTGCCACTTTTTTCAATTTTTTTCCAAATGAACTTTAAGTGAACAACAAGAGCGAACAGCATTTTCAGCTCCAGCACCAGAAAACTGCAGAAAAATTACGAAAAAAAGGAAATATTTTTAAAGTACAAAAAAAGAGAACAACGAAAAAAATTAATGTTTATATCCGTTCACACTTAATGAGATTTTCTCTTTTCGCAATGTTGCATTTTTATATTTTTATTTAAGTTTTTTTTTCTTTTTTACGTCTATGTTAAATTTCTTGTATGAAACTTTACACTATTTGGTATTATTTCCACTCCATTCATTTTGTCATTGTTTTGATGCATGAAATAAAAGAGAGAAATGAAGAGAGTGTGCCTTTAGCACATATAGAACATACATACATTATACATACTTACATTGAATGCATTAACTTTTTCTGAAATTTAGAACATATTAAAGTAAATGTTCCAAAAACGGCATAAATATGAAAATTTAACTTAATTCAAGGAATAAATTGAGTGTAGCTTGACAAGGTTGGCTTTAATACTCGCTATAGCAATGTTTTAATATCCTCGAAAGCAAAGACTCGGAAGTATAAAGATATTGCACTTACATACATTGATTTGCTGTATGGTCGTTTTGAAAAGTCCCATTAAAAATAGAGTATATCCCTTTTACTCTAATTAAAAAATAAACTAATGGAGAAGATTGTGTAATAAGAGAAAGCTAAGGCACACACACATGCTCATGAAATGTATGTTTTTTTGTGCGTTTATGTATTTTTCATTTCTATTATAAAGCCTTTGTCAAAAGTCATAGTAATATAAATTATCGAGGCTTGGAAGAAAATTTTGTTGCATACGTTTAATAGTATATAAGAAAATCATAGATAATTTTATTAACAAATTGAAATTTGTTGAAGTTCGATCAGGCCTCATCGACGATGATCTGGTCAGCTTGAGTGATGACCTGATGATCTTCGATGACGGCCTTATCGACGACTTCAATTGACCTGCTCCCAGCCCTGGTGCTAACAACTGTCAGGTTGACAATGTCAATATTTTGACCGCCAGCACCAGAAGATCGGCTCGGAAAAGGGTCAGAAGTAAAACAGGCGAAGAAGAACGAAGACACCCGTCTTCTAGTGAAATTTAAATTAAATTAAAAAAAAAAAAAAAATATTAATTGCAACGCACTACAAGTGCAAGTGAATTAACTTTATAAAAAAAACAAATTAAAAGAGCACGCTCGTGCCAATATTTAAATAAATAAAAGCACTCCCGTGCACAAAAAAACCCAAATTCAACAGGACTTTCACTTCAAGGAAAATTAAAAGTAAGTACAAATAAAATTCTTTATTTGTCCACAAACTTCCAAAGAATTAATTGGAAATTTGTTCAAAATTAATATCTCGAAAATCTAAAATATTTCGATTCAACTCCGGGAATTTGTCCCCAAGGACTCAATATAATTTTTGCATATATGTTCCATTTTTAAAATATGACACAGAAGAAAACGAATAAAAAACATGTTCACCAAACTTTCCTATATTTTATAGTTTAGAAGATATAAGACTTAAATTAAAACATTTACAGATTCAAACATTTTCAGATTATAAGTATAATAAAACTTATAATAGATACGAGAATTTCCTTTCAAGTGATATGCAAATAATATATCAAGTACCTGAGCGACCCAGCCTTGCTCGGAGCTTTATGATAAGTATTTCGAGGCAAATTTTAAATTTTTCATATATTTATTCTATAAAGTACTAATCAACAAAAATAAATTTAGAGAAAAGACGGTACACAAATATCCAATAAATTTTAAATCATTTTATTCATTTTGTCCTATCAACATATGATCAAATGCATACTTTAATATTAATAATTTTGGAAATTAGTCATACCGACTTAGAAATCTCCATCGACTCATGCGCAAGAACTTTGCTAAAGAACATAGCCTGATCAAATGCACAGTTTTTCAGTGGAGCCACCTGTCGAAATTTCTTCATACCAATAATCCTTCGTCGGCTAATGTGCAACAACTTTGCTAAAGATCATAGCATGATCAAATACACAGTTTACAATTAAACTCACTTTGAGTAATTTTCAGTAGCACCACCTGTCGGAAATTGTTCACACCAACTAAGAAACCTTCGCCGGCTTATGCGCTATAACTTTGCTAGAGATCATAGCATGATCAAATGCACAGTTTACGATTTAATTATATATATACAAATATATATATATACAAATATATATATATATATATATATATATATATATATATATATATATATATATTAGATATATATATACAAACAATTATTGCTCGTTTAAAGATATAAGATATATTTATATATGATTTTGGATATTATTGGAAGTTTTCCTTTAAATGTATAGAAAAATTATATCGTAAGTAAGTAACAAGTTGTTGTCACCAACAAGTAGTGAATATGTACTTAGGGGCTGTTCACAAATTACGTCACGCTATTTTTGCAGAATTTAACATACGAAATTCCTCTATCGTTACAAAAGTCATACCCCCTACGTAATTTGTGAATATTAAAATTGTTTTTGATATACATAAGTTCGTAACGGTACTATGTACTTCGGTGAAATTTTGGGACAAAATGCCAATTCGAAAACCATGTTGCTTTTTTTTGCGGTTATGAGACGATATATCAAAAACAAAAATATATTAAATACATTGTATTGGACTTAACACTTTTTCTTATTGAATCTTTTCACATAATTCAAGACTCAAATTAAGGAAAATGCTGGTCTACGAGGTGTATCTTTCGCTACCACATGCCATAAAAATCTCAATTTACTTAAAAAGTGGATTTAGCAGGTTTTAATATAAAGCCGACGATATGTTGACATTTTAAGACATTTTTTTTTTTTAATATAATCAAACTTTTTAAAAGGTTTTTATAATTTTGTTACATTAATTTCCGACTCCTTTCCGGTTTTTATTTGTATTGAATTCAGGGATTGTAGAATTTATTTTTTGTCGGCTATGACATATATTTACCATATGTATGTACTTACATACAATAAATGTGTTTATGTATAGTACAAATATCTTAAAAGCATAACAGTAGCAGCAAAAGTAAAAACACCAGTAACAACAATAATTATAATAATAATAGTAATGGATAAATTCTGTCCTTAAGGCATTTACATACACACATAAACGATACTCATAATAAAAATTTTACTTTTTACATTTTTTTTTAACTACAAAAAAAAAATTGAAGTTTTTATGTGTAACTTGATGATGATGAACATTGATTTTTTTTTAAACTTGTAATACATTTAGTTTCTTTTTGTATGTGCGCTTTTTTATATTATGAGTATTCATTTATTTTTGTTATAAATAATGAAAATAAAAAAAAAACACAAGTACTTGTATGTATATAGGTTTTTCTTCATTTTTCTACAGATACTCGTACTGGTACTGTTCCAAAGTACTATTCTTTTTCATTGTTATTATTACTTTTTTAATACTCGTAGCAACTAGTCGTTATTGTTTCAGTTGTTATTGTTATTGTTGTTGATGTAGTTG
Source organism: Stomorhina lunata (assembly GCA_933228675.1). Lineage (NCBI taxonomy): Eukaryota > Metazoa > Arthropoda > Insecta > Diptera > Rhiniidae > Stomorhina > Stomorhina lunata. The sequence goes on from OW121740.1 coordinate 182,503,225, forward strand.
TTGCTGCCACCTGACTGAGTGACTGACATTGGCAACATTTATTTGTTCTTTTATGCTTTGTTTGTTTTATTTGTTATCGCTTTTATGCGCTATAGCATTATAGGGGTACTACGGACTTGCGGTAATGTTGGTAACAACCAGTTATATCAGTCATTTCGTAATGTCTGTTAATAAACTTATTTATGTCTATTGTAAGAACCAATATTCTTTTCTGTATTTCATTTGTTATTCTGCATTTCATATATCATCTTATATCTTATTCTGTATTTCATATACCATCTACAGAAATGTAAATGTGTACAAAAAGCTTTTTTCGCAATATTTGTTTACTAAATTTTATACAAGATATTTCTACATGTAAGAGCTACCGAAAAAGATTTCGAAACACATAAAAAATGTTGAGATATTCTAAAAAAACAGTTTTCGGGTAGGTCGTAGTACTTTAGTACCTCCAACTCTCACGTTTATAGAGCAATTTTAAAATTTCAAACAGTTATTTAAAGTCAAGATATCAAGCTTTTACAACTTTAGGGCTTGTAAAAGCTTGATAGCATAGGGCTTATATTATAAGAAATTATTTAAGTTTTTATCAAAACTTTAACTTTTTTACATTTTTTTCGTTATCTTTAAAACTCAAAAGCAATTAATTTAACTTTTTTCTATAGAAACCTATTTTGTTTTATACTGTTTTCAAAGCTAGTTCTATATGGAAAAAAACGAGATATTATATATTGATATCGGTTAAAATTTACGAAAGTTATTTAGCTTTTTCCAAACTTAAAATTTTTTGATTGCAAGCGAAATACTTTTTATAATAAAATTCTGGTAAAAATGTTTACATGTTTAGTACAAATAAATTCTTTTGGAAACCAAGTGAACGGTTTATGAAAAGTTTAATAACTTTCAGATTTTTCTTCTGATTTAAAAAAAGGAAAAACTCATGTTATTAAGAACTAAATTCTCTTGTTATATTGATATAAACTTTTATGAGCTTTAATATAAGAATAAGCCATAAAAAGCTACTAATGTAAAAAAAGTGGACAAATTTGGTGTTTTTTAGATATTCTTAACAAAAAAAAAAAAAAAAAAATTAAATTTACAAATATATTAAAAACGATATGCCATTCTAAAGTGCAATCTATTTTCTTTTATTTTTTGTTAAAGAAAATAAAATCGGATACAAACTGATCGCTTAGTTGACAAACCTAGTTTTTTGCGTATAACTTCTAAACCTGGACGTATTTTTGAAATTCTTTTGCACGACTTGTCAGGCCTTCTTTTAAGCGATTTATCAGGCTATGTCATTTCCCAAGTTCTTTTAGTGTATCAGAGTTTTATTTGATTTAAATTTGTTCTCTACTTAATAGGGTATTATAAGGTCGATATTTACTGCATATACCTTTTAAAGTTGTTGTCTAAGTTCTTTTTGCATGCAATTTACATGTACATCATTATTTATGTATAAAACAACAGATTCTGGCGCACAGTGGAACTGATAAAGGGAAACAATTCTATAAAATTTTTCGTTTAAATAGACTAAAAGAAGCTTTTTATTTGTATTTTTTTTAAGAACAGTTTTTGGTAAAAAAACAAGTAAGAAAGTGCTATAATCGGTCAAGCCCGACCATACGATACCCTTCACCACTAAGGTCAAAGGTGTTAGTTTTCCTGTATAAAGACAAGTATTTTCTAAATCATACAAACATTTTCTCAAAAATTATATATTTAAGCCGTTTCCGTCATTTGGACTTATATGAGAGCTAGGGTCAAGTGTAGACCGATTATCCCGAAATTTTTCAAGTTGATTACAGTTGTTACAAAAGTTATGTATGCAAAAAATAAACTTAAAATTCTCATTATCTTTAGATTTACGAGCGTTTTAGTTATTTTTGTCTCTTTAGCGCGTTTTTAAAGAAAAGTTTGTATGGGAGCTATGGTCAAATGTGGACCGATTTCATCGAAATTTGGTACAGTGATTTTAGTTTATATAAGCAGTATTAAATTAACTTAAAGCAGTATTAATAAACTTAAATTTCAGGAAAAAACATTGATATTTGTGGCCAATATATCAATTCCGGGAAGTGGAACCTATGGGAGGTACCGTAAATAATAGACCGATTTTGACGAATTTCAATAGCCATGGTCCCATTATCAAAAAAATGATCTGTGCCAAATTTCATCAAATTGCGACCTGTAGTTTCATTACAAGGTTAAGTACATGGTACAGCCAGCCAGACGGACGGACGGACGGACATCGCTAAATCGACTCAGAAAGTGATTCCAAGGTTATTGGTATACTAAAAGGTGTTACTAAGACAAATATTTCCATGCGTTACATACATCAGCACAAACTTATAATACCGTTTCCACCTATGGTGGTGAAGGGTATAAAAATATAAAAACTTTTAAACCCTTCCTGCAAGCAAATCGAAAGTCGAATACGAAAATAATCCATCTACGGCCAACTTTTTTGCAACTAACTACAATCTAACTACAAATACATGCAGAAATTTCCCAATTCATTGTGATCATGTTCTGTTTAATGAAGTTATTCTATTTTTAGCATTCATGCTTGTCTACTATTTTGACCTCTGTTTTTTTTTATTTATAATTGATAATATGATATTTTCTTTTCCATTTTATTAAGTGCTGCGGCTTTGTTGGTTAGCACATCGACTACTAAGCATAACATTCATATTCATCCTCGGTTCGACCCCCGGTCTTGGCAACATCAACTTCAGTTGTAAAGCGTTGAATAATATAAAGATTTATCTCTCCTTTTCACCCACCACCTTTGGCTTCTCTACTATCCCCTTTCCCAAGAAGGTAAACCAGTGTGTTACTTCTCTATTTTTCTCTCTTTGTCTATTAACTAACTAATAAAAAACTAATTTTAAGTTAGTTGAAAAGTGATGCAAAGTCGGACAATGACATCGCCATATTAAAATAGTCAAAGAAGTTTCTTCGGTAAAAGTAATCCAAGCATCAACCACAACTAGTTGACGAAAAATTCACTTTAAATTTGCTTAAAGTTAACTGAGTTGCTTTCAGGGCTGCTATAAATTTGTACTTATATGTATGTTTAACCCATAGAATCATTGACTTAAGATTCACCTCTTTAATTTATGACTATAAATTGGGTCAATATATAAAAAACCTGATCAATATATAAAAAACCTGACCAAGCTTTTGAGCTTCTATTTTTAACACTATTATTTTGTTATAAAACTTAAAAAAATTTAACAAATTTATAAAACAAATTTTCCCTCTAAAATTCCTACAACATATTTTTTTATATATGCATGATATCATGATGTTAGTATATAAAAAAAATTAAAAGTAAAAAGTAGAGTTTTCACATTAAAAAATAGTAGTTTTTTCTTTATATAGACCCAAGAAGTGTTTAGCAAACCTTCTTAGAATTCATGCACTTGAACCGCTCTAATTTATACTTTTATCTAATAAATTTCTTTAAAAAAGTTTTAATACCAAAATTTTAAGCCGTCCAAAATAATAACTTTTTCTCTTAATTGTTTAAAATATAAAAATTTGCGAAATAAATTTATTTTTAAATTTAAAGAGAAAACTTTTTAATGCAATTTAGTTTTTAGTTATTATTATTTTATTATTTTATGCAACTAAATAAATGAAACACTCATGTCTTTTGTGTTCGGTGAGATTTTCAAAGTGTCATTATTATAAGTTGTTGCATTGTATCATTTTATTTGATTACTGCGTAGCGTAGATGCACACAATCAACTCAAAACTCGAAAACCCAATAAAAATTATTTGTATGATAAATAAGGGAGAACAAAGAATCATATGTAGTATCTACAATATAGTCATAAACATTATTTTTAGTCGATTAACTTTCGGGATTTTAATCTAAGTGTAAAAGTTTGTTGTTGTTGTTTTCTGATTGCCTTCATGTGTATTTAAGATTTTGTGCTTACTTCCTGCCTTACACTTGTAAAGCTCGAAAAGGTTGTTTTGGATTTTTAAAAAATTCTTTACTGGGCATTAATATTTATATGTTGTTATACTATGAAGTTGGTTTTATATTTTATTTTACGAGTATTGTTGAGAGTACTACTCTATTCGTACAAGTATATTTCTGCTGTCCCAACAACACAATGATACGTATACGCGCGGATAAGCATATAAAAACTATCTCATACAAATACATACATAAAAAGATACTATAATAAATACATACATGAAATGTAATAAAAGTTTTGCAACTCAATTTTTCCCACAAGTGACATTAATGCATTTTCCACTTGGCAGTTGAAGTATCGCAACAACTAAAATAAAAACAACGGCAATAACAACAACAATATCAAGAGAAAATTGTATGTTTACACACGCATACACTTTCATATGGAATATAATTGCGAAAAGTAGCAGCAGCAACAACAACATTATATCTGTTGCAACAACAGTAGCTATAAACATGCATGCAACAAAATGAAAATCCAAAATAAGAGTAACGAAATGGAAGGGGTGTGGAACAAATGCAGAAAACAGAGCAACACAAATAAAATATACGAGTATTATACATATATTTATGTGCAACATCGAAAACAATATAATAATGTATACAACTTTTTAATGGCAACATTGTTACTTATACATAGTTAGAACAACAGCAGGCAGCAACAGCAGTAGCAGCAGT